>JAOTQP010001286.1:53408293-53440226 GCA_026413545.1 Cichladusa arquata
GCCATGACAGGTGGAGTGCCATGAGTTTCTGCTCCAGTCTGAAGACATTGGAGGAGGCAAATGCTCCTGAAGTGCATGAGTAGATCACAGGGTGACAATAAGCCATGAATGGGATACAGGAAAAAGCATTCCTGTGTGTCAGGCAAGAAAGGCAACCATTGTGTAAAGCCCTGGTAAGAATTCACCCATACTACTATGGATATATCTCATACCTCATGCTCTAAAAAGACAAATTTCATCTGGAACAAATGCAGACAGAGATTAAGCAGATGATTTATGGGCATGGAGTGCTTACAGAAGAAAAATGATGACTGGAAGGAGCAATACAAAGGCAGATATGGTTGTCACCATCTTCAAAAAAGGGATCAAGAATGAAGACCAAAGGAGGAAAAGTGTTATTGAAGTGCAAGGAAAAAATATGGTAATGAACACAAAAATCTTTGGGATCTCTTTCTAAAAAGACAACCTCGCCATAAAGAGTGCACTAGCAAGTGTCCCTTGATGCATTGGTGAGGAATGGGGGTGAAACCACACCATTTACATGCTTTTTACATCCCTGCAAAGTTCATGCAGAGGGAACAAAAACTCTCTCTTTCATCTCTGGCATCACCACAACCAAAAGACTGTCTTTGGTATAAATGCCCTTATTCACACAGTCTGAAGGTACACACCAATTTTGGCACCAACGTAAAAAATTACAGTAATAGTACCTCTCTTAATCTTTTACTACTCCAACTACTAAACCTTAAAGAAAAATGAGATTTGACAGGGCTTTAGGTAAGAACATATTCCCACATATAGATGTAGGCAAGTATCTCTCAGAAAGGTTAAAGTGAGTGTTGCCTAGAATCAAAAAACCAAAACTTTCCAAACAATATTAAGAGTGGTAAGATAAAAAGCAATTATTTAATGAAAGCTTTCAGTTACACAAATAGGACTATGCACACATGTGATACAGGATTTTTACAATTTTTATAAGATTAATTAATTAGTATATCTAGCAGGTATACAATAGGAGATCAGTTGCCCCAGTAACTCACCCTTGGCTCTGCCCCTTGGAGTTGGTCCAGGGGGTTGTTTGCCCTATATCTTGTGTCTCTCAAATTCTGGTGAAAAACAAGGTGTCCATGTAAGAATCTCTCTTCTTGAGAATAAGATGAAGCAGAATTTCAATAATGTGTTAAAAAGGGATAGCTTATTGTTCTAAAATGTGAAAGAGGGCAGAAAAATTCTAGAAAATATACAAATCTATAAAGCAACAAATATATGAACAAAACTAAAAATCTCTAGGCATCACAAGCAATGAGCTCTAACAGTATTACACCATTATGGAAGTGTGCTTTGTATACCATATAAACCCAGACAATGCATGTGTTTGTCATTGATCAAATGACAAGCCCTGCCTTAGCCTCAGCTTTTTGGCAGCAGCTTAAATTTAGGTGGCCTGCACCTAAAAATGCTTCAGTCCACAAGTTCTAAGGATGGCAGACCAGGCCCATTATAAAATGAGTTATTTATTGAATAAACAAGAGATAACAGAAAAAGGCCTTAAATAGAGTTGCTTCACACTGTAAAACAAAATAACTACTAGTAGATTACATAAAATAGTGCATGACATTAAGGTACCTATATTAAAGCTAGCAAAGAGATAGTATAGATTAGGACTCAATGTAATTTACCATCAAATTGACAATAGTGTACACAGAATGCTTTCACTGAACCCTCAAGACAGTAACCATGAAGTAGGCATCCGAACTTTGGGGACAAAGTGCCACACATTTCCAGGGAATGTGCAGAAGACTTCAGGGAATGTGCAGAAGACTTCTGCTTCGTGACAGTTCGGTGCAGCTTTTATAATTTGTACAGTGAAGTGTCTGCCAGTCAAAAATTTCAGCTTATCTTTCCACATCTCACTTCCACAGCAAGATGAGATGAAAGTATTACTCCCGTGGTGCAAAAATAGCTTACTATAAGACAAGCTGTCCTGATTGAGTTATTTCACCAATTAGCAAGCTCATGTGAAGCTCATGTGAGTTATGTCACCAGCTAACAAGCAACAGATAAGCTCTTGGGAGGGTGGGGAGGTGAGATGTCCTGCTACAGTGTTTAACAGAGGAGTTGCACATTTTGGTTTCAGTGAGACAAGTGGATGCAATTACAAAAGCAGCAGTGAGCCATTTTCACAGTTTGGAAGTGCTGTGCTTTGGGTAGAGTTCCAAATGTTCAAGGTCTAAAAATGACCAACCTTTCCATCACACCAGTGTCACCCCTGTTAACTTGTTTTTCAAAGTGTCTGTTTCCCTGGTGGTCTTATGGCACTGTCCATCTCAGCCCACAGCTCTGGCTACACTTTGGCTTTGCTCTGGCCTGCAGCTGATGAAATCAGCTCCCTTATGCCCCAGGAAAAGAGTTTGTAACCAGACAGATCAAGTCCCTGGTCTTCCTTATTGTGGGACTTCAAAGACATTAGCTCTGGCACAGAAGGGGACAGCTGATAGCAGCAGTCTCTGGGCTGTTGGGTTGGATTCTCCAAAGGCCTGAGACAGAAGTACCAGCACAAGGTTGGTCCTTGGAAGCCAAACAGAGGAGGACACGTCTGGAGTTCCTGGAAGCTGTGTCTAGTATACAGCCATCAAGGCCAGGGGCAGACTCATGGACACAGGGACAGCCTCAGGGCCAGCACTCCAAAGGCTTTCCTCTGAAGGCCTAATATTGTGTTCAGTTTTGGGCCTCTCACTATAAGAAAGATATTGAGGCACTGGAGTGAGTCCAGAGAAGTCAACAAAGCTGGTGAAGGGTTTGGAGCACAGGTCTTATGCAGAGCAGCTGAGGGAGCTGGAGTTGTTTAGACTGGAGGAAAGGAGGCTCAGAGAGACCTCATCCCTCTCTACACCTACCTGAAAGGAGGTTATAGACAGATTAGATATTAGGAAGCTTTTTTGCACTTAAAGGGTTTTAAAACATTGGAACAGACTGCCCAAGAGGGTAGACGTGTCACCATCCCTGGAAGAGTTCAAAAAACATGTGGATATGACATATGAGGATGTGGTTTAATGGGGAACATGGTGGTGGTGCTGGGTTCTGGCTAGACTTGATGATCTTAAAGGTCTTTTCCAACCTTAACTATTCTATGGTTCAATGATTCTATGAAGGATGCTGGATGGAGGTGTGGTGGGCAGGGCTGCAGTGAGTGGGGTTGTGCATGGGGACTCCTATGTCCCACTCACAGAGCTGGCCCAGGGTAACTCGAAGATATCCAAGAGGAAGTCCTCAAGGAGCTAGTGTCATGACTTGGTGGGGGCTGAGGAAGGCTGGATGAGGCTGCTCAAGGTTCTCTGCTGCAAGCCGGCTCCTAGTAGGGCCATGCTCAAAGCACACTGGGTAGATGGATATCCTGCTTCAGACTTCAGGGAACAGATGCCAGTTTCTCAGAAGATGAGAAGGAGAACCATGCCCAAGTGGCAAGACCAAGGAAAAGCCTTCTGGAAGAACACTCAAGGAGCACTGCAGAGCACTCTGTCTTCACCCCCTGTGAAGCCAGGGGCAGCAGCCATAAAAAATGAGATGCAGAGGCATTGGCAGGACCCCAGTGCTTTGGAATACCCACTGGTGCCCTGCCAGGCACACAAAATTTGTGCCCCTGAAGTTGATTGGACTGGTGGCCTGTGGCCAGTCTCAGAAGCCCCTGAGATGATTCCAGGAAGGGCAGAACAGGGTTTGGGCATCTTCTGGAGGGCAGGGCCAGTCTGTGTGAGGAGCAGACAGGTCTTTCTCACATTCTCTGAGAATAGCTGATGGACAGTGCTGGGGTCAGGGGGGAATTTTCCTCCAAGGCAGTTTTGCATGCCTCTGAAGCATTGAGCATGACCACTGCTGAGGGCTCATCTGATCCCTTTCTTTTACATTCTTGTTCCCTTTGACAGTATCTGCTGCTCATGCTACATGAAGATGGCCTGTCATGCCCTGCATCTGGGGAGAGGAAGACTTATTTTTACGCCATGGTGGGCTGCAAGTGTCCCTGGGGTTTTTTTGCTTTCCTGTGCCACACTGAAGTCAACCTCTTGCCAGGGCTCCTTTGGGCCATTTTGGCGAGGTGCCAGATGTTCTTGCTCCTTGAAGGTGTCCCTCATGACCCTCATCTGAAGAAAGAAAGCTTTCCAGACTCCCAGGGTGGCCCCAAGGGTGGCCTGGGGGTTGCTTCTTGTCCTTCTGTAGCACTGGGCACAGCCCATGGCCAGGGCTCCCCTGGGCCCCTGTGGCTCCATTCCTGCCTGCTGCCCTCACACCTCCAAGGCACCACTCGTGCCCTGGCTCTCTCTGGCTCTCTTGCCCATGGCAAGCTTGGAGTGGGGCTGAGCTCTGCTCTTCCCTTGCCTCCATTTCCCATGGGGTTCTTGCATCCATCCAGAGCTGCCACTTTTCAGTTCCTCCTGCCGGCAGCACAACCACAGGCCATGCATCCCTGACCAGGAAGCACAGCAACAAAGAAAGTCTTGGAAGGCAAGAATTGTGCTTGCTATCAGTATGTGTTATAATTTGTAAAATACCCCACAGTACCACATATTCCTTCTTTTTTTGTGTGAGGTTGGTACAGATCCTCAGTCTTTGTGTTCTCACCCTTCAGGAAACAAGAGCTGCTGGACCTCTATTCCTGCTGCTACGTTCTGCAGCTCTGTCAATCTCCTTTTCCAGACTACAAAGGATGGGTTTCAAAGCTAAACTGAAGAACATATCAGCCTGCTCCTGGCTACACATGCACATTTTGGTAATGGTTATGAGCATCAGCTCTGAAACTGATGGAGAAAAATAAAAATTAAAATAATATCCTACTTCCAGTGTGTTATGTGTCCTTGAATGTGTCTTTGGAGCTGAAAAGCACCTGACATTTCTGGAAAATAATGATCATTGTTACTTGACTCGTGATGAGCACAGGAAATGGAACAGAGCAGCTATTCCCCGTTAAACCCAGAGTTTTGCATGACAAACTACAATCCAGGCAGGTCTCAGGGCTCCATCCTGGAGAGCAGCTCTCTGCAGTGCAGATCCCAGCCCACCCAGAGACAGGGGCACAGATGGGCACACCCACAGCAGGGCTCAGGCAGGGACTGAGGGTCCCAGGCCGAGCTGGGACACGTCCCCTGGGCCCTTGGCAGGAGATGGTGGGGCTGGGGGTCCCAGGGGAAGTCAGTCCCACACTGAGGCTGTGAGCACCCCCAGGACCCTGTCAGGACTTGTAAACTGGAGTAGTGTTTGTTAGCCACCAGGCAGTGGGGACCTCCCCAGACTCCCAGGACTACTGTGTAGACAAATGAGAGGGGACCTTCTGTGACATTGCTAGCTTCTTCACTACTATGGGATGAATCCCATTAGGCCAAATGGACCTGACATTAGGAAATATTTCTTTACCCGGACTGGTCAAACCCTGGAAACAGGCTTCCTGAAGAGGTCCCCTCATGTCTGTCAGTGCTGAAGAGGCATTTGGACAATGCCCTTAATACCAAGGTTGAGATTTTCATCAGGCTTGAATGGAACAGGCTGTTGGACTAATACTGGATGATCATTTTAGATCTATTCCAGATGAACTGTTCTAGTCTAGTCTAGTGTAAGCATTCAACTGATACCTCTGTCCCCTTACAATTTCACTGTCGGCAAATGGAAAAATCTCTGTTCCTGCAGCTGGAATGCTCAGAAGGGCAGGCAATCCAACTGGTATAAGAGTTGATTATTAAAAATCAGGAACAGGAAAGAGGATGGAGAGTGGAAATAATGTGGTAGCAACTGCAGAGAAATTATAGACAAGTGCCAGTTCTGGGAAAAACAACGGGTGAAGACTTGGGAGAGAGTAGAAAAATAAAAGTGTTTCCCCTATAGAGTTCTCCCATGGAGCCTGACCCTGAACTGTTACAAACCTGAGGAGTGAGAGGTGAGTGAATGACAAGGGTCCTACAGAGGAGAGCCCTTAGGAGTATTTGTTCAAAGGAAGATATTCCCAGGTTCAGAATTCCAAAACTGTTACCTGAAATGACAACTATTTTTAATTGATTATGACACGCTCAAAGCACATTAAATAGGATTTAATAGGATGTGAATCATCAGGACAGCTGCTTTGGTGACACAAAATGCACAGAAATAATTTTGATCCTATTTCACAGAATGTGTTCTATGTTGCTTACATGGCATGATCACAGCCACCCAGGCTGCTTTCTTGGGATATCTTTGGGGTTTAATTACCCTGTCAATTAGAGTTAGAGGTATTAACGTGGCAGTGAAACGATAAAGATTGCTCATGGCTTCTATTCTCTACTTGTTTGTATTCATCAGTCTTGAAAGAGGAGGACTTTTCACATTGTCTTGACATGGATGCTAATAAGCCTATAATGAGAGGTTCACTGCATCAAATAAAATAGGTGCCAGCAGCCATGAAGGGAACAAGTTAAGATAATGGTACAATACAGTCCAGTAATGAAGAGGTGGAGAGTTGTCCCCTGGATAGGGCAGAACACTGTTAATTTTCAACGATTAGCCAGTGAATGGCTAAAAGCCTTTAAGAAGAGAGAAAGGATAAAAAAACCAGCCACTTCTGAGAAAAATGGACCAGGATGAAAGTACATTGTATCAACATATGCTCTATTAAGTTATAGAAAGCATTCAAAACTGAGTGTTGAATAAATGGAAGTAATTTTCAGCAAAATCCTGAACTAGGGTGGATCAGAAAAGCATTCTTAAAGTATATAAAGCTATGCTGACTTCCATCTCCTGAGACTACAAAGAAACAGACTAAGTCCCGTGTTCACGGGACATGTGCATGTGCAAAGCATTTTGGATCAACCTTTTTAGTTTCAAATGATCTGGATTAGGTTGGACAGAGTGTAAAAATGAGAACTATTATTAATATTGTATGCCACAGGCCATATCAACATATCAAATGTAAATGGTTTTGTGCAGGCCACTACTTGCTTAGTGCTTTCAGCATCTTTAGTGGAGCAAATGCCTATGGTGTCCCTGGGTGCTTAAACTACATTGGTTTTCAAGGTAAAGTAAAACCTGCATAAAGTCCATACACTTCTAGATTATTTATTTGTGTGACTCATATAAGTCATATCATGCTGTGATTTTAATGAGTTCTATCCTCACATGTTCCTGCTCCTGGAAGATCTTTATAGCCTTGCTCTGCAACTTATTCCCTCAAGCTGCTTTATACGAAAAATAGAACTATTTCTGAAAAATGGGGTTCTAAGAACTCAAAAGGTATATTTGGGTGGAAACAAAAAAGTATAAGCAGTTGATGCTGCTAGCCATATCAATAGTAAAATTGGGAGAATCCAAAAATTCAGGGTAGTTCTCTCTTTTTTTTCTTCCAATTCATAACTATGATTTTTAAGATACACTACTCTTATTTTCAATAGGTTTTTGTGCCAATTTTAATGCACAATTCTTTAGTACTTGACATGAAAATACTGAAAGATGAATGATAAGAATTCATACCATGGAATTACCATTACATAAAATCATTCGACTTTATACTATACAATATAACATAAAATATGTGTGATATAAGAATATCATGCATTCATTCACTTTTCAAACTTTCAGGACCTAAACTACCTCTCAGCAGTCTTATAAGAATTGCAATTTTTCCAATGGCCCTTAATATCAGTACAACTTCCTTCACAGACCAAGGGGAGCAGATAATTTTAAGAGTGTTGATTCCCTGAGCTTGTGTTAACAGCCCCATGTTTATTTGAGGAAGATTTTACTGATTGTTAAAGATACTCTTCTGAGCCATGGTAAAAACATTATATGCCTTCTAAGGGACATTTGCACAATTTCAGACACTAAATACTTAAACTAGTATTTATTCCATATGCAACAACTTGAGACTAAGACCAGATTTTACATCCTTGCAGTTAAAAATGTACAAAATTATTTACTTAAATTCCTTGTAGGTTGTTTACTTTCCCCATTCCCCTTCCACTCCTCACACAGAAAATATCTAGCAAAATACTTTCTCTAGGTTCTGGTGGAACTCTTTGTAGACCTGAAAAGAGATGCCACAAGCTCCACCCTCTAGGAATCTCTGTAAATGGGATAAAGTGCTCTGCTCCCAGGTTGCACAGAGCCATCTTCTGTGCCACACATTTTCATAGAGAGGCTGCCTTGTCACTCATTTGCAGAGCTGCTCCCTTAGCAGTATCACATGCGAAGGACTCAGAGCCTTGCCCTTGATCAGCATGTGCCTTTATTTCTGTTTTGCCCCAATCCAATAAGCACCTATGATTGAGGCATCAAAGAAAACAATAGCAATAATGCTCACATTTGATGCTGCAGAACTAAAATTAAATATCTGAAGCAGGATAAAGCCACAAGATAAATGTCTTCAAAAACAGAAAAAAAAGAATGTTATGTCTTTAACCTGTTTACATGAAAGTATTTTCTCTGGTGGGATAATCAAAGTTTCAAAGATCTTGTCCTATATAATATCAAATCCTGTTACTATTCAGCAGGGGAAAAGCTATTCCCTTAAACTCAAGGTACTTTTTAAGAGTTTCCAGCACGAAAAAGCTCGTGTTGTATGCAGAAGCACACACAGAAAGCACCTCAAAGGGAAATGTTAGCCTCAAATTAATTTCCATCAGATTTGATTGAAAAACTCACACATATCTGTCCATTGGAGGTTTGTGACCTGACTCTGCCTGACTGGGATTTGGTAATCAAATAGCGACTCCTACAACACGTGTATCAGTTTTGCTATAGTCAAGAAATATAGCTGTAAAATGTGCATCATATCAGCAAAGTTAGAACAAGCTGGTTTTTTGTATGCAGCTTCATTTGTTCATTAACTAAATAAGTGCCCATAATTACAAAAAAAAGCAAAACACAAATAAAAAATCACTTCTAAATGTTGTGCTAATAATATTGTACCATATCTGAACCAGTTTGTATACTAGAATGGATTTTTGCTACAAAGTCAAGATCTTTTGTGCCCTTGTTGCTGGCCACTATTGCAGCTTCTCTAAAAATAGGCAAGACCTCGAACCTTTCTCATGTGGCAAGATCTTAAAAAGTGTGCATTTATCCTTCATTCATTTTCAAACAACTGCTCAACTTCCTTTCATTTTCTCTCAAATCCTTACTTCTAGAACTTTAACTTCAAAAAGTAAATAATAAAAATTGTAAAATAAATCCCTTGAGAAATTGTTCCATTTTTCAACTACATGTAATAAAAATAAGGTACCCAAATGTAAAGGCAGCAGTGTAACTGCTCTGCCACATGGCTGACATTACCCTGGATTCAGCCAGACCCCTAGCTGTGCTGGAAGCCTCACGCAGAACTGCAGAAGCAGAGCACTTTTGACACAGTAACCTCATACAGAATCTATGTCTGCTATCAGTCATTGAAAACAGGAGTCTTAAATTTTAATATCATTTAGATCAGCACTGCACACAATTTTGAGCTTTGACCTCCTTGTATCACTAACTTCATTATCAGACTCAAATTCTGAGACAGAACTTCGGACTCAAATTCTGAGACAGAACTTCAGATCCAGATGGATCATGATTCAACTAAACAGTGGAAAAAACAAAATACATTAATCCAAATTAAAGTGAGGCAGCTGTGAAAATGTCCTATTTGTTGGATCTACAGAAATTTTATTTAGTTTATAATATATTTCATTTAAACTTTCTTAAAGACTCCTTAAATGAAAGAGTTTCAGAAGAAAGGCAAGTGGGGCATAGAAAACTGAGGGGAGGGAGAAGAAAAAATTAAATATAAACTTTAGCAGAATGGCATGTAAAAAGCACGAAAGCAAAGAAATAGGAGATGGGCAACTGAACATTTGAAGGAATGAAAATTAAACAGGTAGAAAAGGGACAACAGCCATCACTGGCAATAAAAAGCTTGGAGACTGAGAGAAAATGTCCAATTTTCAGAGCTAAGAGAAAATTCAAGAAAATCTCAAGAAAATTCCTTGGTTTCTTTCAGAACTTCTGCATAGAGAGTAATGAATCTGCTGGATCTTATGTCTGTGTAGGTCCACCTTGGACAAGAAGACCAGCAAGGAACACAAAGGCCTTATTCTTGAAAACTGGTAGATATTTGGAACAGCAACGGAGCTTATTTCCCTTATATTATTTCCTCAAAAAAAAAAAAAATACTCCAACCTTTTGGGGCCTAATGAGGAGAAAACAAAGTAATTTACACTCTGGAGACTCTGACTAATGTAACAGTAACATCACCTCCCTGCTAACTCTGTCTCCATCATGTAGATCTCCCTTAAAATGTCATGCTCAAAACTAGCAGAATTAACTGCTCATTTCCCCATTTTTATATATATTTTTTCAGCCTAAAAAAAAAGAGATGAATGAGAGGAAGAAAACCATAAGAAGTTCACTTGTAAGCTGAAGGAAAACAGAAAAAAAAATTGGAAGAACTGTGGCATCAGCACTGCAGTCAAGCATTCAAGTCTCTAACTGCCTGGGACTTGCTGAAAATTTTCAGTTTCATCCCTTATTGCCTCACTTCATGTGTATTCTTTGAGGCATTTTGATTTCTGTAATATTTTTCATTGTACCTTCCTCTTTTATCTTCTTTATCTACCAACCAGATAACACTGTATTTTTAACAGGCATCTCCATTAGTGTATCGACTAAGTAGCTCCCAAGTCCTCTGTCACAAGTCACTGAGACAAGGAGATAGGTAAAGTAGTTATTGATGTTTTCTACTGCCTTGGTAGCTGACACTATTTCCAACTATTTTTGGAGGACAAGGAAAAGAGGCAGTATAAAAATAACAGAATAGGGTCACTTCAGAATCTATGTGCAGGCAACGGCAGCCACTTTCTAGTCCCCCAAAAAATACCGTGGTGAACGAATAGAGTTTCCTGGCTATCATACCTTCAACAACTCATCACATTCTTTACAAGGGATTGAAGTTGCAACACCTGTGCTTTGGGGATGATTGATTTTTGAGGAATTATTCTGGATACAACTGATTACCAATAAACATTAATGCTTTCACGGAGTAAGGGAGTCTTAAAGATCAGATTCCAGAGGCACGAGTTAAAGCAGAAGGTATGAGCTAGGCCTGTCAAAACTAAGAAGGGAAGGGCAAAACCATGCATAATGGGGACAATTTGAATGCAGAGTGCATGGGGAGGATGCAAAGATCCACTCACAGCCCATGAGAAAAGGTGCTCACTCTGGAGCGGGTGGATGCTGAAAAGCTGTAATATCTTGGGAAACTCAGAGAGAAGAGCCTTGCTTCCAGAGATAGAGAGCCCTTGCTTCCAAACTAGAGCAGCTTATCCTAAAAAACGACATCCCATGAACTAAAATGACCCACACCATGCAGTTTTGGGAAGACTGTTTTGCCCGTGGGAGGGTCTCATGTTACAGCAGGTTGGGCGGGACTGCTACTCATGAGAAATTAAAACCCCACTGGGAAAGTTCACAGAGAACTGTCTCCCATGGGAAAGACCCCACGGCATAGCAGAAGAGACTCCTCTCCCTAAGCAAACTCAAGAAAGATTTTGGGTGAAAAACTGGCCTAAACTTCCATGCTCTGTCTCCCTGCGCTGTTGGTGGGAAGGAGGGAGAGGCTGGAGGAGAGAAAAATGGTGCTCTAAAGGTTTATTTTAGTTCTCATTATCCTCTTTAATTCTGTTAATTTTTTTTCTTTATACCCTTTAAATTTAAGCCTGTTTTGCTTTAGTGTTTTCTCCTAAACCTAATATCAACTCATGAGTCCTTCAGTTTTTCTTTCCCCCTTCTCTGCTCAACTATAGCAGAGGAGAATGAGTTTGTTTTGCAGTTGCCTGGATTTTAGCCAGTGTCAAACCATGACAGAAGTCAATAGTATCACTTACATTTACCTTATTTCATTTTACTTTGCTAAACACACAGGAGCAAACACTTCTGAAAACACCTTGTTTTTGTGATGTGAAGTAATAGAGCATTTACTGTATTTTTCAGAAAGGCAGAATGGCCTACAGAATGGCCTTCATAATTTCAGTTCCATGACACTTTATCGCTACAAAAAACTAAAATTTCATCTTAAAACTTAAACTTCAAATACTGGTATGTGAAGAGAAAGCTAGAAACTATGACCTTACTGTTCTGTATGGCCTGAAAAAATGTGAAAATATAATCATATGGACATATCATTTCTTTAATTTAAACCAGTCTTAATTTAAGGCTGGCTCATGATTTTGAACACTGGCTTATGATTTTGAACACTGTTAGTTTGTGCTTCAGACTTACCAGTACAATAAATATATTGCTAAGTAGAACATCATCAGAAAAAAATAGAAAACATATTTCTAGAAACTGGTTATATAAAATATTGCACCTTTCCTTTCAGATCTTCTAGTAAGTGCAGTTGAATTCACTGAGTGCTTGCAAATTCTATGAAAGTCTGGTCTAGAATCTCTTCATAAAGAGCCTTGTGTGTAATCATCCTCGTGTTACTGTGTACCTTGAATACTAACAATCTTATAGCAGGCTAAGAAACCCATAGATATTGAGAGTTTGAACAGAAGCAGGGAACCTTTCATTTAGAACTTGTAATGGTCTGGTGGACTCACAAGTAGACCGAGGGGCAGGGAGAGGCATCTCTCCTTTACAGGTTTTGTAACCTGTGTTGACAGCACTGCTAATATTAGTCCTCTGAAAGATGGGCTGCTAATGTCAGATTTTCAAACACTTCAGCTTCTCCTGGAATAGAAATGAACTGCTGTGGCTCAGAAAAATTGTTGACTGGGGTAAGCTGCATGTTTTTTTGTTTGCAGTATTTAATGCTTTTGAAGACAAAGAATAAAGCATTGCCACCACTTAAGCAACAAGAAGCTGTGGCCCACCTCCACAATTCTATGGGTGATTTTAAAAAATATCCCAATCTTTGACAACGTAAATAAAGGAGATGATCTTGTCTTTGGATGATACATGGATGATCTCGTCTAAATTTTCTGTTCCAGTACTGTCATCACCAAAGTGTTAAAAGAAATTGCAGCTATGCAGTCCAAGACATCTGGACTGAAAGGTGGTATTTGTGATCACAGTCAATGTTGAACCAGTTAAAAGCTTTGAAACTAATTATGTCAGTTGTTTGGAGAAGATTCTGCTAATACAAAAAACACAACAGAACATGGACAGTAAAATAATGTCTCTTGAATTTGTATTGCTTTCTTGTCTGCAGCACTTAAGCATTAGCAAAAAGTCAGCTAAAGTAACAACACAAAAGCCAAAAGCAGTAATGAAATTAAAATCACAGAAGTCTCAAAGTGAAAACATTAGAACTTTTGTTTTCTAATTCTTACTAGCATTAGTGAAATATATTCATTTTCAATTGCAAGATTTCAACTTTACTGAGTGCAAAATCTATTTTAATGCATTTATTTGTTGTATACTTCTTTCTTTTAAGTGAATTTTTTTGCAATCTATAAGTGACAAGCTTCTATGTTTGCAAGATGAAGAAATTATTTTTATCAAGAAATGGAAAACGGCAAAAGAAAAATTTAAATATCCACCTTTTCCAGGCAGAACAATTACCTCATATAATTGTTTCTTATCTCTGTAACAGTTTAACAGCAACTTTCAGACTTATTTTAGTTTTTTACACATTCTAGAATCAAGTTAGAAGTTGCAGAAATCACCATTATCAACACTGCTCCTGCTCTGCCATTAGTATTGAGTATTCCAATGTGAAAAAAGGATTATAAAATGGATGCCTGAAGTCAAAGTGCCAATGGTCCAATATTTACTATTGCCACTTCAGAAAATTAATCTTTTCCATCCTGTGAACTATAACCATGTTTTAATTCTAAAAATGCCTTAGTTTTAGTGGCTACCAAGGTTTCTTCCATAACATAATAGTGAATTTGATTTCATCACTTCTCATTTTCAAAATCAGAAATTTGGCTTTATTCTTTTTTTTTTTCTCCACTTATATGTGGTCTCCTTGCTCCTATGTTTCATGAAGCTTGCTGAGAAATTCTTGCAGGGAAAGAATATGGATCTCCTGCTCTTCTGAAAAGAAGAGAAATAATTTCTCTGGCTTATAGGAACAGTATTTCCCCACAGTCCTTCTGCTTCCTGAGCAATGTGGTATGGGCTTATGTTTCAGCAAAGCATACTTTATTCAATGTATGATGCCATCATCTCACTGGCTGACAAAAGCCAACAGAGCTGGCTTGATGTAGAGCACAACAGATGGAGCACAGACTGCTGCCTACAGTTGCCAGGACTGTGGTCTGGTTTTGTTGTGACTGAACAGCAAAATAGAGTCCTAAGTTTAAGAATCTATCTATAAATTGCTGAGATCTACAAGTAAAGAAATGCCTCTAGATTAATAATGGTGTTATTTTAATTCAATTGCCATTAGCTACCATCTGTTTACATAATTCACCTGCATTGCAATGCTGCTCTAGTGAGACTCTCAGCTAGTCAGGATTGCTGCAGAGCTGTTCGTTCGGTTCAACTAAATTACCAAAAGACCAAAGTGACAAAGAACTAGAAAAAATTTTATTCTAAATTAACTAATGAGGCATACATTTCAAAAGTGTCTCTCTGTAAACTAGTACTACTTATATGCATGGAAGTTTAAATTGCATTTTGCAATGGTGGAGAAAAGAATGCAATTCTAAAATTCAGTTCTCAAGATTTACCTCATCCCACTACCTCTGAAATTTTTGAGTAGAAGAAGAGCAGAAGGGAGTCACACAAACACAGAAAATTAATTATAATTTAACTGTTTTCAGAGGTTGTTTTACTTTGGTTAAAAACCTAATGAGGGAAAAGATTAGTCAGAGTGAAACTAGATAGGAATTTTTTCTATTAACTTCAATGGACTTTAAAACAGACACAAAGAAAAGATCCATCTTGCCAGTCCTACTTGACTAGCAAGTAGAAAAAGTAATACTACAGCATGATACAGAAACAGGGTAGAATTTCTGGCCCTTGATCAGCAAAAGCACAAACCCTCCCAGCCTTTTGCGTCTGACTTTCTCTGTGCTCCAGGATACACACGTGGTGCATTTCATCCTGGAGCCTAGTCCTTCCTGCACTCATCAGACCTTAGTTAGAAGTGGGTGGTGGGAAGGGGTCTGAAGTGGCAGAAGTTCAGGTGAGAAAGAGGCAGACTGGGTGCTCCAGACAACCAGTAGATGAAAGAGCTTTCTGCTTAAAGCTCTGAGCAAGGCAAAGAGAAGCAAATCTGGAAGCTCTACTACCCTGTGGATTTATCTATACAGTCTAAGGATATTTAAACTAGAACATAAATACTGAAGAATATTTGGTTATAGGACAAAGATTTTCTTGGGCTAGAAAGCCTCCCCATCCCCTTTCCTCAACCTCCTCTGCATATACAATCTTGTTCTGGGGATAAAAGGATATTGGTATTGAGTTTTTTAGAATAGCTACCCCTTAACACCTATTTCAGAAAATACCTAAATTTAGAAAAACCATAAGGACTTCTCCCTATGAGGCCTGACTCTGTGAGGTGTCAATGTTCCTTAACTGCTCAGCATGTCAGAAGGAGGCACTTCATATGCGTCTGCATTGCTCAGTCTCTGGCTAATGTACCACCAAGACACAGTAACAGCCTATAATTCCTGAGAAGTTGAAAGAACAGAAGCTTCCTGTGGTCCTGTTATTAACGCTTCAGAGGAAAAAGCTGCAGGTGGATGTTCACTCATTGCAGATTCTCATTCTTCAGCATGTGCCTGTATCAGTTATCCTATATACCTCTGTTATCTGGAGATTTCCTGCTATTTAACTTGACCTTGGAAGGTACTTTGTACATTTTTTTGCTTGGAATAAAGGTCTTAGAAGAAAACAGATGCTAATCTCAGTAAGCTCGTATCTTAGGTATTCATTCACTAGCAGACATGATTTTGTGCTTTAATAAAACTTCCAAAAGATAATACTGGTGTTTATTATGCATTGTTGTGATTAGTTTGATTCTAGAAATAGCAGCAAGAAGGATGCAGCAGAAAAACAGGAAAAAAAGCAATCTTTAAGTTATCTGTTAGTCATCATGACTGTAGCTACAATGGAACCAGAGCCCACCTGACTAACATAACCATGTGTATTCAGCAGATGCAGTACAAGTGGAAGAGTGTGTAACAGATAATTAAAAGCCAGGACTAGCTGGGGTAGTGTTGCATAGTGCCTGGGAGTCTCAAATCTTCCTAATGCTAAGGGCCTTCCATTGCATTATTCAACCCATATTTATTACAAGATCAGAAACCTACTTTTGGAGCCATTAACCCTAATGTGCATAATATGTGTTGTCATTATTGCAGAGAAGTGAATCTGGCACATGATATACAAAGCATGGCAAGAAGGATTCTGAAATTATCGCTGTTTTGTAAATTTTAAGAGGATAAGGTTCACTAAGATATCTGTTGGCATCACATGAAATATTTTGTCATCCAGTTACCTGCCTGCCAGAACCTAATCCACTAGAGATTTAATTATATATTTAGGAAACAAGATCTGTCATTACTAGTTTTCCTCTGTTCAGTCCAATGAAGTGTTCAACATACCATGAACAAGAATGATACTGTACATTTAGCTAACAAAGTTATTCTGCCCCTGACATTAACACTAGAGATACTTTCTTCCTCCCAGATTATTTATTCAAGCCCTAAAAAATTAAGTAACTTTAAGGACTTGTAGAATGAAAAATTAATCAACTGAACATTTTATTCTCTTCTGTTCTAATGCAACATTGGTTGAAATGGATGGGAGTGTTTCTAGTACTTTTAACAGCATTGGATAATGTCCTTAAACATAGGAAAAAGTGCCAAAATCTTAAATAAGAACCACTATGAAACAAAAATTTGGAGTAGACAGGGTTAGTCCTTAGTCTGAACAGCCTCAACTTGTTCAGGAGTTTAGATATAAAGTTGGAATATCACATTTTTCCCTGCAGTGCCAGTGACTTCCCCCACCAACTCAGATCTCACCACAATGTGTCATTGAGGCATGCATTTTAAAGAAAGTTCAGTTTGGATAAGTTCCCGAATTCATAAATTAAAAAAAAAAATTAAACAGGACAAAAATAGTAGTTATGCTAGGAAAAGACACGTAGTATCAAGTCCAGTCTCATGATACTTCATACTACTATATCATGTATTGCTACTTATTTATTCATCTTTATTGCACTGCAATCGATTTTCTGGATTTAGCTTGATTGCTAATTATAAATGGGTCCAGTGCAGTTAAGAACATGACTCCTATTTAAAAGTACTTAGGAATGAGATGGGGACTGGGCTTCTATCTACTTCTACATGAGTGGTAAGTTTGTGATACATGTTCAATTAAAATTGTGCACTCAAACTCGTGGGATAGAGTGCACTGTGTAAGAAGACTGAAAGGCAGAGTTCACAGAGAACTTCTGATAATGTGGGAGCAGCATGAGAGAGAACACTGAAATTTTACAGGCATATTGGAATTGAGTCCAACAGTCTGGCAACAGTTGTCCAAGTTTCCCCAAATAAGATGGGTGACAGACATAGGAAAGGAAGCAATCATGATTTGCCAATTATTATAAAATCTTCCTTTCAACTTGGTAATCAAGGAAAAAAGATAGCAATAGGTATTTTATTGTAGGGTTTTTCAACAGCATCAGCAGTTTCAAACACAATGTTCATCATCCTGCTCTGGCCAGAGCTCAAGAAATAATAAAATATCTAAGGCTCTATTTTGATGTATGGTCTACATCTGGTTTGAAGGTATACATTCAAACCTGTTGACTTGTATTAGATCTGGGTTCCAAAAAGAATAGCATTGAGCAAATTCCAACAGATATCCAACAGTCAAAGTCCTGATGGACACAAACTACAGTTTTGGACTCCTGAGAATTTAAGCTGTTTTGTGATACAAAATAATGATCTGGGCAGAGAAAAGAAAATTCTTCTGGAGAATTACCAGCTGGTATAAGGGTTTCTGGACAGAAATCACTTTTTATATTATTTGCATATTTTCTATTCCAAAAATGAAGAAAAATAAAATAATTGAAAAGTTAAATTATTTTACATCACCCAGAGTTTAATAAAAATAAATTTTAAAGTTTCCAGCAATCACCAGGCTTCTGAAGTGGTCAAGAAAGATAGATAAAAGCCTCTATGGTATTAACCTCATTTATCAGAGATCTGAAGTTTAAAGAAGCCAAGTGGCATATACAAAATATCAAATATATGGCATAGCAAGAACAGAATGTGTGTTTCCTGGATCTTTAACCAGTTTGTGGATATTCCTGCTTTGCCAACAGCTAATTCTTTTCACTCCCAATTATATGGTATATATACACACACATACATCCCAAGAACCTGATAGATCACAAAAAAATGTACTGAAGACAAGTAATGCCCTATCACAGGTAATAACCTTTGAAAGTTTTAATGTGAACAATAGCATGTGTCTGTTCTGCAGATTTTTCATTAAAGTACACAGGCCAATCTTGAAGAAAAAAAAAAGATATTTGAGGAGGTAATAACCCAGAGGTTAAAAAAATATTGATTAGGAAAAAATGTTTTCTTCATAAAGGTAATGTTTCCATTTCAGCAAAAAGAAGCTATTTAGTCTCCAGAAAAAAAAAAACAAAGTATGTTCTTACAGCACACATTTCATTTGTTGTGGGCTTTGTTGAATAATGAGCATTCATCTTACAACCTTCTCTCACCTTACCTATCACACTAAAAGATTTAAAATTCTTCTGGAAAGTCTGTGCCATTTCATTTATAACATGGAAAAAAATTAGACATCAACTTTTTTTTTTTTTTTCAATATAACTACCTGCCCTTTGGTATCTAATACCTTCCTAGAAGACATGACCTGGTAAATTTAGTATGGATTACCACAGACTTATTCACTTCTAATGAGACATAGTTTCTCCTGATCTTTTTCATCTACCTTCAGAAAGGAAAGATAAAAAAACTCAGAGCTTGTTTCTGTCAGAGCTTGTTTCTTTGGTGTCAGGGAAACATGCTGGGGCTTTTCCTTCTCCGTTTTCTAAGTTTTCACCTTGATCTTGTAAAATATTACAAATAATCCAAATGCATATATCATTCCACTGTTTTCTAAATTCAGACTGAATAGTCAAATAGTCAAAGATAATGATAATGATTACTTGAGAATATATAATTTTCATTTTTGAGAAATGCATTCAGTGGTACATTTCCAAATTTCAGGAGTCTGGTGGGGGACTTGCAGACTAAGGCAAATGCAAATTTAGATAGTTGAATCAAGGGCCTTCTGAGGACTTCAAAGAGCTTTGGAACAAGCCTCAGATTTTTAGGACATTTCAACACAGGTATCAAAATACTTCACAACAATCAGTACATCTTATGACTTCTATTTCATTGATGGGGAAAGTGATGTATAAAGAGTGAAACAATTCTCTTCCTATTTAGTGACTCTGTGGCACATCCCAGAATAACAGTCAGCTCCCATTACTTTCCCTTTCTGCCGTCTCAATCAAATTTTCTCACAGATATGGCCTTAGAAAATAGTTAGGCTTATTACTCCAGTAATTCTGCTCCCCAAATGACTGCAATCTGAATTAACGTGTTATGTATCACTTGACAGAGATCTGTGTATTGATCCTTCAGAAGTAGTGCTAGATGTATTAGCAAACCTCCAAAATCCCAGTGTGCTGTACCTGCCACCACCAACTCTCGTCATGGCAGTTCACTTACATCTTTTCCTATAACCCTTTGATCCTCCCCATCTCTTACTAATATCAGCTACTTCAAGGGTTAGACAGAATTCAAATGAGATCTTGTGTTGATTTAGAAGTCTGTTTTTTCAGCTAGAAATTGTATCTTCTCAACTATGTTCAAAAATAAGTAGTATGCTGTTGTCACCACCATAATATAAATGATTAATTATAATAAGGAGCTAGATGCTTATAAAATAAATAACAAGAGTTATGAATGCTCCTGTCCTGTTTCTTCTAAATCATATAATCTGCTTTAAATGTTGGGGGCTTGACTGTCTGCATGATATTTAATAGTTAAAGAGAAAGCCTGACACTTTGTCATGGAGGAGCATTCTTAATAGGTGCTGCTTAACACATGCCATGAGAAAAGACACTTGTGATTGCCCATTAGATGAGCAACAGTAGGTAATTAATAAATTCTATGCTCAAGTGATTCACAAACAGTGAAGCAACCAAAAAGAGCAAGGTTAATTTCTAGTCTGCTTGCAAGCATAACAAAACCAGTATTTGCTTAATGAAAGAAGACTTGAAGCAGGTTATCAAAGTACAAAGCTGTCCTGAAGCGAAAACATAATGCTAGGAATCAGGAGACAGATATTTTCTTTTAAAATTGTTTAAACTGCCTCCGGTTTTTTCACTTGAAAAATGGGAGTTTGGTCCTCATGGATGCTCCATGAACAAAGCAGGTAACAGTTTTCAAGCACTATGGGCATTTCCTAGCTTGTCAGTGAACACTATGGAGAACACTGTTGCTGGTGACCTGTCACTATCAATACTGACAGCAATCCAAGGATGAAACTGAGGTTACTTCTTAGCACTGTACTATAAAAATCTACTTAAATGAAGTGGGAAGGTGAGGAATGGCATTCTCCTGCTGCAATGCACACTTAGCGTGCGATGGGTAGAGAGCCCTTTGATATCCAACCCAACAGCACATAAAAGTGTTATTACCACAAAATATCTCCCTGGGAGCTAAAGTATGAGAAGAATAGAAAAAAAAACTTATTTCAAATTCCAAAACAGTGGCTTTTTGGAAGAATATCCTATAATTGCCATGTGGCAGCTGTACCTATCTGCATCCATTGTTGAGAGTGATTATGTTATTAACATTTTTATGTTAATGACATGGTGTAAGAATGCTGTGTAGGAACAGTGTTAAAAGCTATGTGGCCTATTTTTTATTAAATAATCTTTTAAAACTTCTGGAGGTGAATCACTTCTTTAATAGGGACTTTAGCAGGACTAGTGAAATTCGTTAGTTTTGTTTCCGTGCCAGAGGTTGGTGGATTGCACAGCATTTTTTAAATGCACAGCCTTTGGATAACAGAATTCAATAGCCTGACATCTGAATTTTCTGAAATATGCTAATGCATTACTAGACAGAGGTCTCCAGCTCTACCCCAGAAGGCTTTGTGCCTTTGCATGCTTCTTTGTATCTCCTTCCTGGACATGAAAAATCTCTGCATAATGCAAGACACCCACCTGACAGACAGAACAACTATCTTCCCATCATTTCAGGTACTTAAAATTGTAAATTTAGAAGGAGGCTATGCCTCAAGGCAGTCTGTAGCAATTACCTTGGGAATGGAGATTCTCTTGCTGGTGCAAACTGTAACAAGAATATAGATGGAAATGTTTTGATAATTCAGTAATGACAAAGACTGCATTATGACAGTTGATCTTAATGACCATGAAAAACAGTACTATTAATATCTCATCATAAAACAGATAATGTATAAGAATAATCTAGACTGAAGTTCTAAAAGCTAGGATATTGGATTTTTAGTTTCAAATTGCAGAAATGTTGATAAAACTATAAAATCCTAGAGTCAAGATTTGGGGTCCTACCTAATATTTATTTTCTTTTAAGAGCCAGTCTCACTTATAGACAGCAGTTCTCAATACATAGGAAGGAAGTAAAATTGCTAAAAACCAACAAAACTTAATATGAATATGGAGATTAAATTTAATATTTCTCTTGAAACTCTTGACCAAACAATATCCTAAGACTGCTCTAATCATTATGTGTCAGTTTTAAATTAGATCAAATTTGAGTGCTTTCTTTGATTAGAATGTAATTACTCAAAATACATTTATGTTTAAAAAAGGAATGTGACTCTAACTGAAAAAAAATGCTAATGCTGCTTTAAAAGGATGAAACTAAGGAATACCAGCGTGGAGGAGCATATAAATGGGAAGTGGGAACTCTTAAAAGAATAATAAGGACTCTACAATAAGACAACAAAACATAAAATATCCTTGAGGAAAACATGCAACCATCCATTTGAGGTTTATATATACCTATAGACTTTCATCTTTATATTTTGTTGCAAAGAGAAAAAATCAGTGGCAGCAACTTAAACTTGGAAATTTGTAAATGAAAATCTAGGAATCACAAGAAAAATATAAACAGAGAACCCAAAAAAAAAAAAAAGAAGAAAAAGAAAAAGAGATCAATGTTAGAAGAATTTAAGACAAGGAGTGAGTATTGTAACTATTAGGAAGGAGAAGGAATCCTTTAAGTGAAATGCCAGCTGAAAATGGCAGAGCTGCTCACAATAATAACAGAAATATAAAAGGAGTGAGTATGTTTCATTAGTTTAAACTTATAGAACCATGTCCCACCAAGCACAAGTTAACAGAGAGGGTAATAAATTTGAGGTATAGCAAACAACAGCCACAAAAAATTATTTGTAGGATGTAAAACATCTTTTGTGAAACAATCAAGGCATCTTTCTATTTAACTTTAAAAATAACTACGAAATTATTTCCTGTTAGACTAAAAGTAGTTACATGGGGATCAGAAACTGTTGAATACAGAACTTTCAGAACCTGCTGACAAATGATTCCATGGTGGACACAATAGACGGGTTCAAAGCTGAGGTCAAGAAAAATTTAAATTTGCAATAGGGATAAGAAAAACTTTAAGTATGTACCAAGTTCTGCATCATTAGACTGAAAGCATGCTTATCAAAACTGCTAGAGAATCATAGCAGAGCAGTTTAAAACAGGAAAAAAAAAAAAAAAAAAAAAAAAGAAAACTTTAGGCAGCTTTTGGGTTTCATTGTCTCAAAAAATTTTGAAAGTACATACTGTTAGCAAGTCAAAAAGGCAAATTCATCAACAGCAGGTTTGTTAACAGATGTGAGAAGGAGCAGTCAGGGACATGTCTTCAAACATCCCTAATTCCATGCCAGTAGATGTTAGGATAAGACAAGGGAGTGAAGTTCGGAGATATGTTTTCTCCCCAGTCTGCATCCTATAACCACTGTGACCAAGATAGATGGCCCACTGCTCTATTTCTTTTGTATTCTTGATTTTTCTAGCAGTGAGCATAATTGCTCTTGAAATGACTTATCAAAAGTCCAGGGAGTTTTGTGTAGTTGGAAATGTTATGTCAAGGTATGTTTTCTTTTTTAAAAAATGGTATGAAGAGGAATTGATTCAGGTAAATCTCATGGCCCACGTTAGAGAGGAGCTCAGATTAAATAACAGTACTATTTCCATCTGGCTTCATAATCTACAGATCTATGAAATTTTCTCATAGCATAATAAATTTTCAATTTCAAACTTGATCCTTCTCTACAAGATCCCTTTTATATTTAACTATAAGTTTTTTAGGAGGATTCCTTACTACTTCTTGCTTCATAATAGCCCTTGTTTATCTTTAATAAATGGCTTTATGTTGTTTAGTATGCTTCACATTTTTTCATCTTCTTTATGTGTTCTATACAACACAAGTATGTATCTTTCAACAAAGACTGCCTGAGAGCGAAGACAAAGAAAGTGAGCGAAAGAGAGACAGATGGGGAGGGAGGGTCACAGGAAGAAAGAAAAGACTGAGGAGAATGTTATTTCTAAAGGATTTGAAAATAATTTACTGTAATTTGAGAAGGTCTTTAAATGTCAGGGAATAAAGATCAACTATTTTAAAGAATTTGCAATAATCTTTTTGATATTGTTACCACTATCATTTTTATAAAAATGGCTGATCATTTAAACTTAATTTAAATACACTGCAGTGGTGGAACATAGTGCTAATGCATACTTCTATTTCTTACCTTGCCTTCTTGATGATATTGTAAATTACACAGGGGTTATCTTCAGTTTCCATATGGTACTACTATGTTTTCAATTTATAACTGAAATTTTTATAGTCATTGTTCTGATACTTATTTCAGGAGGCAATATTGTAAATAAATTTTAGATACGGATTAAGAAGAAAAAAGTAAGCAACTACAAAAAGATATAATGCTAGCAAGTCAATAGGGTTGTTATTCAAGTACAAAGTTCCTGAACATATTCAAAATTATAATTATGTAAGCTATGGTACAAACTGAAAGTGTCTAACAGAAATAATTATTTAATTGCAAAAATAAAAAAATGAAAAGTCTTTGCAAGTTTATATCTACAAACAAACAAACAGAAAGAGGAAAATCTTTGAACTTCCATTATACTGACAACATTATCTATGTTTTATACAGCACATTGTTTTTCAACACTATTAGCTTATAGACCACCACCTTTTTTTTTTTAAACTGAAGAAGTGGTGGTGAGAGTGGTGAGAGATAATCCAGCTGAACATTTTGTTGGATGAATCAGTCCTACTTGAAAGCAACTGAGAGCTCTTGGAGACTGAAATACAGTAATATACCAAAGGATACTTATTACCTGTTATGTTTCACAGTAGTCAGAGAGAAAGTGTCTTAAAGCAAGACAGAAAAATTTTAACACTATTTGAACTCTGAATGTTGGTCAAGGTCCAAGTTCAGTGCTAATTCTGATTTCTGGAGAAAACAAACAAACAAACAAACAAACAAAAAACAAACAAACAAAAAAACAAAAAAACCAAACCAGAAATTCCTGACAGACTTAAATTTTTAAAATTCAAACTAGCTGGTATGTCAGCATCCTGTTAGAAATGTCCTGCAGAATTCCCATCCACTGGAAGCTTTGCATTAAAATAGGCACTAAGAACATTAGAGGCATTATGGCATGGCTAAAATATTTATTTTTAAGACTTACGAAGAGTGCTATTTTTGGTGAACCAAATTAAAACTAAGCTATAAAGTACAGCCACCTATCACATGAGATGAATCTGAGCCAAAATGCTCTACCTACATTTCAAAGCATCCATAATCTCACCAGACATCCCAAATCTTGACCTCTAGTAGAACTAATTTAACCCAGACTTCAGTTCTATGCGCTGGCAGACAGAGAGTGAGAGTAGGTTTAAGGGTTAGGACAGAATGTTTACCTCCCTTAGGCAGTGCTGTATTTCCCACTTACGCTGAACTATGCTTAAGCTTTCTACCTCCAAAGGCTGGCTGTTCTCAGGCCCAAATCTGTAGGATGCTGAGCATTTTGTGGGAGGGGCTGAAAGCTTTTAAAACTTACTGGTGGCATTGCTTCTAGATGACTTTCAGCTCTTCTGGAGGGCAGGTGTGGAAGGGGTGGCAGAATCAGATGCCAAAGTATTAAATTTTCCAGACATAATAAAAACCTATAATCATAGTAGATTTAATTCATACCTTAAGTCAAAACAACAAATTCTGCCAGAAATAAGCACCATTTCTGCACCATTCTGCCAGAAATAAGCAGTACACTATAAGTAAATCATATTGATTTAATTACATATACCATATATACATATATGGTATATATAATTAAATATATATACACACCACTTATTCTGTGTGCAATGAAAACAAGAACAGCTGTTTCTGACAGCTCAGTTTGTGAAAAATGAACAAATGTGCACTGTTGGCTGTTATAATACTAAAGTTTACAAGATCTGCTGTCCTTTCCCTCACACTCTGTTTTTCTTGGCACTTGAAAAGTCAGTTACTAATGTTCTTTCCAGTTTAAAATGTGCCACAAAGTACCTGTTGATGTAAAAAAAAAAAAAAAAAAACAAAAGGAGGAGGGAGAGGGAGAAAGAGAAAAGAAGAAAAACCCTGTAGCCCAAAACCCCTATTGAGGTGGGTTTTTTAACTTCACTAGAAAAATTTCCTTTTACAAGATATACACAGTTTCAAGTAACAGAAAATAAAGTGCATTACATTTAAAGGACAATTCCTGGCTCCATTGACAGCAATGACATATTTTTTCACTGATCTGAACAGGACTAAGATTCAAGAAGGACTGAATGGGCCTGTAAGGGGCAGCATTCTGGGAAAGCCACACAGCGGTCATCAAACATCTCTTATTAAAGTTTATTAAGTTTCATCTTAAATCAGTTACATTTCTTGCCAGCAAGATTCTTCTAAGGACCATGCACGTCAGACACATGGGAATCTACTTCTCATTTCCAACCTAAATGCACTGAAAATAGCTGACACTGATTTGATCTCGTACCTCTTACTTTAATAGTTCTTCTTGCTCTTCAGATCCCTTTTTTTGTTAGACTGAACTTGCTAAGCTCTTCTTTTTATCAGTCTTCTACAACAGATCAGACCCTAAATGTGGTCCTTTGGTCCCTTCCAGTTTCAATCATTTTTTTTGTAACAAAGGTGACTCCAAATTTACAATTATATCTAGGTGTGGTCTCAACAATATTTTGTACAATGGCAGCCAAACATCTTTCTCTGTAGATATCCCATGGTTTCTATGGCCTGGATGACATTTACACACTTCTTCGCCATGGCACCTTGATAGTCCGTAACAAACCATAAAAAAGATACTTTCTTTTATAATTTGCAAATTAAATTTATTTAGGACAGCTATTTTCATATGATCTTACACTGAAACTGGCAACTTTGATAGCTCTCTCTCAACCTTGTGTACCACTTTCATCGTGATTTTAAAGGACACTCTCTTCTCAGCCAAAATATTGGCAATTAGCTTCTAAAGGTATGGCAATGATATACATTATCTTCATAGCCAAGGTGATACTCTCTTGCAATTAACTGTATGGCCTTAAGGTTTTGCAATGTGGTATTATAAGATTTATTTTTTATTGCCAAAGGTGATCTGCATTGCACATTTTTTAATTCATGACTTTGAACCCAAGGATACATAACTCTGTAGCTCCACCTTAGATTTTAAATAGCTCCAAAGGCAAAACCCAAACGGTCAAAAGTTCTGCCTATTGCTTTTTAGCTTTGATTATGTTTTTAACACATAAAGCAAGTCACTTGTGTGCAAGCAAGACATTCAAGTCTCATTTTATGCTTTAAAAAACCAAAACGCAGCAGCTTCTAGAACTGTCCAGAAGACATTTAGGCTTTCTGGAATCCTTCTCCCGACACTAAGTGTGGGCCATTTCAATACGGATGATTAAGTAAAAGGTACAAAGAGGACAGAAGCCGCTACATGGAGGATCTAATGGGAACCGGAGGATCTAATGGAAACCGGAGGATCTAATGGGAACCGGAAGATCTAATGGGAACCAGAAGATCTAATGGAAACCAGAGGATCTAATGGGAACCAGAGGATCTAATGGGAACTGGAGGATCTAATGGGAACTGGAGGATCTAATGGGAACCGGAGGATCTGTGACCAGGCGCTGCCCAGAGGGTGACGATGGAGGGCCTGGTGGGGAGCACGGGCAGCGGCAGCAGGCCGCCCATGGCTCTCGGCTTCAGCTGCACCCGAACCCCCGCTCAGCAGGGGCCAGCTCATCGAGCTACCTGCATTCTCATCACAGCGGGCCGTACCGTGGAGATCCTGCTGCTCTCCCCGAGAGAATCGATGGATTTCAGCTTTAAAAAGCCAAGAAGGGCGGAGAGGCAGCTTGGCTGGGGTGGTGCTGCCCGATGGGCCCAGCCTCGCGTCTGCCCTCCGTTTTGTACGGCACCGCCAGCACACCTCAGCTGGGCTGAGGAAGGAAAAAAGTGTGAGCGGGGAGGGGTAAAAAAAAAAAAAAAAAAAAAAAACAAAAAAAAAAAAAATCCCTTCCCTGCGAAACTACATTTCCCAGAGTGCCTCCGCAGTGCCAGCTTCCTGTCCCTCACATGACAGCCGCCTGGCCGCGCCATGGCGGAAGCCGGGGAGAAGGTAGAGGCTGGCAGCGCGCTGTGGGCGCAGCGGCGAGGAGCGGGGCGAGGAGCGGGGCTTGGAGCGGAACCGCGGGGCCGGGGCGGGGGCGCAGCGCAGTGGAGGGGCGGAGGGGCTGTGCCCGTGCCCGTGCCCGGGGCAGAGGCCGGCAGGCAGCCCTGCGGGGAGCGGGGCCGGCGGGCACAGCCCCGCACAGCCCCCGGGACAGCCTGGCTGCGCCGGGGCGGAGCGGCGAACGTGGAGGCAGCGGGGCCTGGGTCCGGCCCGTGGGTGGGTTTAGAGTGGCGCCGCTGGGGAGCCAGGGTTAAAGACCTGAGGGTCTCTCTACAGGGGGACATAGGAGACATGGTCAAGTTCATGTCAACGAAGGATTTTTTTCTGTGACAAAACTTGAGGAGTTTGATGCTGTTGTTCCCTTAATCGGGTGTTCTCCTAAAGCTTCCCGTCCCTAGGTTGCTCTTTCCCCAGGAAGAAAAAAAAAAAAAAAAAATAAAGCAAAAAGTGCAGTTCCTGGCCCTTTCAGGTACTTCCTAAGTGTTTCTTTGCTGAGCTAGTATTTGGACAGACAGCTGAGTTGTGCAATCTTTGTCAATTTCGGATGCCTAAAAGTGAGAAGCTCAGAATTATTTCAAGGTAACCGACCGGAGTTCGAGACTGGCATCTCCTTTCCACCTTCCCTGCTGACAGAGTTTTGTTGGGAGGGCTTGTTTTCCTTGGGGAGGCTTTTTTCCTGAGGACTGGTGAGTTTTTTACTGTGGCAGCCTTTGGAAGGATGAAACAAACTCGGACAAGTCTTCTCGAACAATACAAGACATTAAAATAGCCTATGTTTGCTCTCTTTGGACTATGATAGGAGAGTTCTCTTATTCATTTCAGTTTATGTCCTGTGGATAGCATGCACACCCCTGCTGAAAGGGATGTGTGTGTTGTGCTTTGTGTTTCTGTAAAACTCAAGTTTTATGGCTTGCACCTTCTGTCAGGCTTACATTATGGGCCTAAATATGTAGTGGATTACATTTGATGTTTGAAAAATCAAACATCCAGGGGAGGGGAAAACCCTATACCCATCATATTGAGATGTTGGATCTGTTAAGTGAGGGATTATAATGGTGAGAGATAACTTCACATTTCTATGGTTTCCTCATCTGTGTTCCCTTACTGCATTCTAGGCTAGTTAGGCAACAGTGTTTGTCAGCTGGCTGAAGTGTACTGCTGATTTTCCCCTAGAGTCTGAGATTGCTAGACACTGCTATTCCTACATGACTTTGGATTCCGGTTGTCTACACATCCCTTTTTAGGGATTTCCTTTCCACAGTTACAAGGCTACTAAAATGTGGAAGTGGAGGATAATCCTCTCAGTTCATGCATATGAAGAGGAGGCAAGGGAACCTAACAAAACCCCAGGGCAATCATAACTGCAGTTTACTGTTCCAGTTTGCTTAAGCAAGTGGGAAAAACCAGGAAAAAAAGCTTTTCATAGTAAGTTGCTACCAAAGTGAGTTTGTAGGTGAGTATCAATTCCAACCATCTTCAGCTAAGTTCCTGTCAGGGAAAGTATACAATCGTTTTCCTCAGCCAAGGCTCCCTCTGATTTTTTTAAATGTTATTTTCTGCAGTAAAACATAAAGGCCATGAAGCATTTACCTGTATTTATATGCCATTTGTGAAATTTAGTATCTGGGGTTACAGTGCCTTGTGAATGTAGCAGGGATACCAGGGTAGATGTCCTAAATAGAAACAGACAGATGTTTTCTTAGTTCACGTAGATTGATTATTGAATTCAACTTCTGGCATGCCCTAATTTTGTATGTCAGTATTCTCGGGGATGCCTTGGCACATAACTTGCCAAGGGGCTCGGGTGGGTGTGAGGACCAGCTGCAGTCTCAGCAAGTGGGCTGTTAGTTCCACCATACACGTGTGTTGGTCTGACTGCATGGTGTTACATAGTGAGCACACCCTGAAACTAAGTTTCTGTTCCCAGACAGCCAGAACAATTGGAACCATGGTAGGTGATGCAGCTGCACTACAAGGTCTCATATATACCAGCAAAAATGTCACTTGCTGTAATTCGTTTGTTTGGGAGAGCTTTTTTTTTTTTTGCATACTAGGTGAATTATATCAAAATATCATAATGGTAGTCCTATTAATTTTCATTTATTAAGGAGTTGAGTAGGAAACTCTTGGTATTCAGGAGCGAAAATCACATTTTTTTTTATTGGGAATCTGATTATACTTCGCATTGGACTTTGTGTGTTGTTCTAGCTCATCCAATCAGCTGGCAATATTGCACCACAGTGTTTTAGTTCAGTTCTCTTGTTGAGTAGAGTTTAGGATGCACAAAGATTGTATGTAATAAAATTGTAATTTCCTGAAAAGTTACAGCAGTTTGTGGTTAGAGACTGGGAGACTGACAAAGAGTTGTGCTTGCAAAGTCAAACCTAAACTTCAAAGGATGCCAAGATTTTACTCCATCTTCCCTTGATTCTCATGTACTTCTTACTTGCAATTTCCCAGCTCATGTCACAAGTATCGACTACACTGATAATTCTTCTATGGGATGTGTATTTTAGAGGTGGGCCTCTGTAGTGAGTAAAATGGAGGGAGCAGGTGTCAGTAATTGTGGTAACACCTTGCACGAAGCTTTCAGTGCTTCTCTCCCATCAGCTGTGATGGTCATTATGGGAAATCAATGTGAGCCTCCACTAATGAAAAGGAAGCCTTTGCTTTTGGTGTGTGGGTCCCAATCAGTGCATTATATAAACATCAAAAATAAATAAATATGAAAAATTACACTGGCTGTCAGTACATTAAATTTTCTCTCTTTTTTTTCCGTTTTTCTCTAAGCTGTTGGTAAGGGTGTTTTTTTTTTTTTTTTTTTTTTTTTTGTCTTGTCTGGTGAACTCTGTACTTATTAATCTTACTCTTCAAAGACTCCCTTCCTAAGATTTGAAATGCTGCCTTCTCTCTTGCTTGTTCTTTGTTTATATCATATTTTATTGTTAAAATGCTTACATTCACTGCTGGTGTATTGGTTGTAATCCTTTATTGCTATTGATAAAGATAAATACGTTAAGTAAATCTTCCTTTTGCTGACTTCTTTGAGGAGGCATTGCATCAGCAGATTTTCTCAGTGGACAGACGAGAGATGAGCAGGAGTTGACTTACAAAATTTTTTTTGTAGGGTAGAAAGAATCATCTTGCCAGAGAGAGATGTTTTAAAGGTACCGTTTTTTTCAAAGGCCAAAGGAGAAAGCCACGTCTTGCATTAACATCAGATGGGAAGGAGACAGTCATTGAATGCTGGATTTCTATGGAAATTGTTTTGAAATTATTTAACTTTAAAATAAGCATGTTAACAGCTGAATAGTTGAATAGCAAAACTGGCTTGTGGATAAGTTGAGAATGCTGTTCTGCCGTGGGAGTCAAGATATGCACAGTTTCCTTGCAAAATTTGCCCCTGCTTCTGGAAGAGGGGAAGATATCACAGGGGCAGATTCTCAGATTGCCCAGTCACTCTCTCTCCTTAGGGTAACTGACCACAGTGTCCCTCCTGCTGCTGAGTATCACTGTGGCACTTGAAGTGCCAGCACAAATCAAGTGTGAATGACAAGGGTGGAAACTCTGAACTTTTGAGTTGCTACTGCTTTGTCTTTCATTTCTTAATAAGGCTTTTAAAGTACTTCTTAGAGGGAAATACTGCTCATTATGTATATACTTAGCTATTTACCCCTTTGTTTTTTGTGTCCTTTTCAGGAAACCAGGTCTAATGAAGAATCAACAGATGAATCTGAGGTAACCTTTCTTAAAATTTTTCACACTCAGATCTGTGTCAGTGCGGTCAGTGCTGATTTTTTGTCAATATGGAGTGAAAAATACTATTTCCCTGGTTGTTTTTAGAAGTTTGGCCAGTATTATGTAGCAGGGATTGTTAATCTGGGTTTAAATTATTTAAAAGAAGCTATGAATTGCTGATAGAAGCTTCTTTCTATTAAAAAACCCCTACAATCGCCCCATTATAGTAAAATGAATTATATTGAGAGATAAATTCAAGTGCATTTTCTTCTGTTTTAATAACAGGAAAGTTTCTAAGTATAATTTTATATGCAGTAATATTCAGGTAATTACTTTGTTATTTTAATAGCTTCACAGTCTAGACTTAATCAGATCCTGTTCTTGAGATGATGTTTTGTCAAAAATTGTCTTATTTTCTGG
>JAOTQP010001286.1:53440326-53462260 GCA_026413545.1 Cichladusa arquata
GCTTAAATTATTTAAAAGAAGCTGTGAATTGGTGATAGAAGCTTCTTTCTATTAAAAAAAAACCACAGTCACCCCATTATACTAAAATTAATTATGTTGGGAGATAAATTCAAGTGCATTTGCTTCTATTTTAATAAAATGAAAATTTGTAAGTATAATTTTATATGCAGTAATATCCAGGCAATAGCTTCACAGTCTAGACTTAATCAGGTCCTGTAGACTCTGTTCTTGAGATGATGTTTTGTCAAAAACCGTCTCATTTTCCGGAGAGATCTGCCTACACTGCTGTAGGTGATGGGAAAAGGGGGCTGGGGGTGAAGAGAAGGAAGCTACGAAGAGTTCAAGAATTTGTCCCTGAACAGTAATGTACTAACTCCAAACCTGCCATGACTGAAGGAACCATAAAAGATATGAAAGAGGTAATTGACATCAGGGTGGTCTAGGATGGCTACAGAAAGGAAGAAGTAAAGGTGGCTGAGAAGAAATGAAGGTTGCTGGCACACCAGCAAGAACAGAGAAGACTATTACTTTGAGTGTTTTCAACCATTATATGTCTTTAATGGACTTGCTATTAGGAAGATTTTGTTTTTTACCAAGGGACAAATCTCCATGCTTGAGATCTGGGTTTAAGCACTAAGCAGACAGAAATCCTAATTTCTATGGCTCTGGATAGTGCAGAGACTGTAGTGGTAGATTCTGAAAAAGAATGTTTTTGCAGTGGAAGGTGGCTTTGTTTCTGCTGAGATATTTTTCTTCTTTCTCCCATTGAGTGGTTGTCTTCAGTGGCACAGTGGCAATACTGGTGAGAAGCAGGGTTTTTTGGCCCTTTAACATTGCTCTGAGAAGCAGCTGCCTGGGCCTGACTTTTTTTGCCCAGTGTGAAATGCTTTCATTCTGAATAGTGCTTTGTGATGTGGAGATAAACAATCATTGGGCAAGACTAAGTACTTAGTAGAATAGTAATCCTCTCAAGGCTTGACATTCACAGGATAGTGAACAGAGATACTTACCTACTGAGATGATTTTTTTTTTCTTAAAGCCTGTTGCAGTGAAAAAATGGGACTTTTAATGGCCTTTCAAGATTTCAGCTGTAGCAAAACAGTATTTACAGCAGAATTAATCATAAATGGATTGCCAGGTTGGTGGGGGTGTACTGTTTTTTACCTTAAGGAAAAATAGGCATCAGGCATCTTTCACAAAATTGGAAGTCCTAAAATCTCAACTAGACCTATATTAAAGTTGATGTCTATTTTTAATGTTAATTTCACATGCAGAGAGAAGTGAAAAGAAAATTTATGTTTTGAGAATGTAGATACTGGATCTAAAGAACAATTGTCATTCTAATGTCTGTGAAAATGCTTTGCATTAGTCGTCTTTGAGTATTAAGTCCAGTCTTTACTATCTTGATCATCAGTAAATATTTAATGAAATGAAACTGATTAGACTATTTCTAATGGTTGTTCAGATAAAACCAAAATGGTAAAAGCACAAAATGTAAATGTTCTCAGTGCTTTCTTACATTATTTGAAGAATGGTCAGAGCTCAGATCAAACAATGGCTGCACTCCTAGCTCTTGTGATCATAAATGAATGGCCTTATAGTTTGAATAATCAGGGATGTATTTAATGGTGGTGGTTCTAGAATCAGAGACTCTAATTCTTGCAACCTGTGTTTAGTTATGGCCATTAAAAGTATATATTTATGGCATGGACTTAATAGACATCTTACCATAGTACTAAAAATTTTTACATATACAATCACTTTTGCAATTAATTTAATTTGAATCCTTTGTAAAAAATTGAACATTGTTACTAATGGTTCCAGAGGGCACATGACAAATATCCAACTTACATTATAGATGTATTTTCTATTATGGAGGAATGCAATATTAAAATTTCTGATTTTGACTAAATTATCCCCCTGTCTGAACTGGATGTGGAAACAAAGTATGGAGTTTTTTTTCTGATGTTTTTACACTTCTGGGCCATTATCTTAGCAAAGAATCAAATATACATTAATTCTGTCTCATGCAGCAAGTTTCTTACTATCATTCCTTTCGCATCTTCTACCAAATAAGATTCTAGTGCTGTTTTGCTACCTGCTTGGTTTGTTTTGAGTGACAGGCTCTTTAACAATTGCCAGGATGCTTATTTGCACAGACTTGGTGGTAGAGCTTAACAGTAGGTCTCAAATGTGGGAGTCTGCAAAAAACTGACTGTCTCGAATGTACGTCATGTAAAAGCTCATCAGTCTAAGTTTGGTTCCAGTGATGGCTCCACAGGAAATTGAGTTCCTAAGGCTGCCCCATGTAAAATACATTTTAGCTATTTAAGTCAGAATGTGTAAAATGCGAAGGTATCAATTAGCAGAGATGGTACATTTTTTCAGATATTAAGCAGACCTTTCTTTCAATATAGAGATAGCTGTAGTTGTAAAATTTGTAGAACTTGTAGCACATGTGGAAATGTGATAGATCTTTCCTGGTAACTACAGTACAGTTGACACTTTACTATCATGTTCTAATATGTGATGTGGGGTATTACAAGCTTTTTCTTTTCCCATAGTCAGACTGCTGTATATTATGCCATGGTATGATGAGGAAGCTGTATATCTAATAGTCCACTGATTTTTAGGGGAAAACCTCCCTGTTTTGTGAAGTAATTTTACTGAAGTCTTGAAGCACAAGTATTTTCTTTTTGTACGTTTGGCTTTCGACATTTGGTTTTTGGTGGGTTTTTGTTTATTGGAGTTTTAAAATTTTTTTTCTGGAGTATATTTATATTACTTATCCCAGCCTTGTCTAATCATCAGATATGCAGCCAGATTTGAGGCTGGATCTGAGCATGTTTGTTTGGCTGAAAAGTCCTAGTACAATGTGGTTTCGTTGGCTTATTTGGGCTGTCACATTTGATGTGATCTAAAAGGTAGATAGCAAAGTAATCTGACTTTTGGCTATTTGAAAACTCTGGAGGGGAAAAAACTCTATAAATTATGTACAGCCTGAATCTGAATTTATTTCCAAATTATTCTTCCTCGCAATGCGTCTGTTTCTGTAAAATCTTACTTTTCTCAGTTGAGCTGTTTTCTGTCAGACAGATAGTTATGTTTTGCCAGCTAATTAGCAAAGAATGAAAGACTTAAAATTTTCTCCTCCATTCTAATTTACTACACGGATTATGAGCAGATTGTGCTGATCCAGCATGTGACTTTTTACAGGAAGCACCCTTTCAAGAACAAAGGTCTCTGGAATTATAAATAAGTGATGTGTCCCAAGAAATGATCCTTGATTATGTAAGGCATGTCGCTGGTTTGGGGTTTTTTTGGATGCTGCACTACAGCAGAAATTTTTTGTTTTGCAATTGCTCGTTAAACCACCAAAAAAAGCCATGTGGATACAGATGTTCATGTTCTGCAAAGAGGTATTAGAATAGTATTTTTTTTAAAGGTGCATTGATATCTGTATTCCTGCTTTTTTGTTAGATACATGAATGTGTTAGTCATCAGTATTGCATATATTTTCATTCTAGCACTTCTATTTTTGTATGTCCCCTTCTTAACTTTTTTTTGCTATTTTGATCGCTGTTAGTTACCCTGTGAAAGGGACATTTGTTCATTTAGTTTCTTGTTTCGTTATTTAAACACTATATTAATAAATTCCATGATTGTTTGCAGAGAGACAAGTATTGTAGAAATTCTTGGTTAATCCAGTGCTCAAACAATTTCTTGTGGTTTAGAAATATCCCTCTCTGATACACTTTTACTGCTGACTTAGTAGTGGTTTTGTTTTTTAAAGTTTTGAAAACTGATCAGAACAGGAACACAGTTACAAAAACATGTAAGCCTTAAAAAGAGACAACTAAAAAGCCTTGGTATTTTCTTTCTCTTTTCAGTGCACTCCAAGTTTTAGTCTTGTAGGTTAGGTCTGGATTAGGTCAAAGCAATTAAATCGTTTCAAGTAAATAAACATCTGGTGAAAAAGGCTCCTTGTCATGCTGTGTTTCCATCAAAATGTTCTCTTAACATGGGGTGTGGAGCACTGGGCTGGAAGAGGTAAATTGTTCTGTGGGTAGTAGCATTTGAAGGGGCATCACTACTGCAAGAAAAATGGATGGTTGAAAAGTGGATGTGGCTACTGTACCTGAGTCTGAGTTGCCTTTTTTTGTCTCCAGTCTGGCCTTTTCCAAAGTACTTCTTTTAATCATGCCACTTTTCCTTATTATTGAATAGTTGTACACTAGATTATTTTTTAAAATGTAAAATGAGAGAAAAATGCTCAAAAAGTGTATTTTGTTTCACGTATCTGGGAAGTCTGAAGAGAGATTGCTTCCCTCTGCATGGCTTTAAATTAAATTTGCCTTTTGGGGAGAATGGAAGGAAAAGTTACATAAATTCCAAGTACAAAGTTCTCCTTATTGATGAGGAAATGTATCATGCAAATAATTTATCAATTTGAGTCAGTAGGATGAGCATAGTAAATTATTTATTGAAGTTTAAATGGAATTTTCCATATATTAATTTAAAAAACAAGTTTGCAGTGACTAGTAACTAACATTATAATAAACATTATTAGAGGATTGACTTGCAGGAAAAAATGGATTATTGCAATATTCTTTTAAGATGTTCTGGTTTTGAGTGAAAATTAAATACTTCATTTAATGAGCTATTAATATTAACCAGAAGTGCCTGTTCTGTCTGTGTGTTGTGGAATACATAAAAAGTAAAAATGCTGCTGTGCTTCCTACATAAATTAAATGCAATTGCAAAGCTACTGTGTTAGCAGAGTACGCAGTTGTGGCTTTTCCAAAACACTAGATGTATTTCTCTGTGTGGAGTAACACTTTTGGCTACAAAAAGAAACTAATGGTGAAATTCAGCTCTTTCCCAGCAGTGGGTAGGTGAGCTTCAAAAACTGCTATTCCCAAAACTGCACTGTCAGCTTTTCATATGCAGTAGATCACAAGGTGGCAACTGGGTTGCTTGAGTAGTGTTCACAGGGGAAACAAATGTTTGCCCAAGTTCCTTACTCAGCAAAAGGACAATAAAAGTAGAAATGCGTAGCTTCTTTGAGGTTTAAACTGAGTTTGGATTTTCTGTGCTGGAATTGGATTTGGACATGGAAGATAAAACAGCCTATCCTGTGCTGCCTGTGTATGGTGCACTTGGTGTGGATGGACTTACCCTATGTTTGTGAACACTGAGGTGGATTTGGAAGTTTCAGGTGTTCTTTGTCATGCACAAAAATAAGCTGAGGTAGTTGAAATGAAACCAGATTATATTATATGGACTTTTTCCTACTTTTTTTTTTAAACATACCATTTATGAGGATCGGTCATATGCAGTATGTTATCTCTGTGTTACTTATGCTTCAAAACTTGGCTGGTGCCCAGCTCCTTCAAACCTGTAGGAGTAAATCTTCAACTGGTGTGCAAATACAGTCTAATATTCTGTATGTCACAACAGTTTTGCAAAGAAATAAAAGGCCCTCTTTTTTGTCTTTCATCTGTGTGCTGTTTCATACTGTTAATGCAGCCCATTTTGAGACATATTCACAGGCAGCCATAGCATCTTAATTTCGTGCTCCTGGTGTATATCTGCATTTTTCCAGGGTATTAAATAAATCCCTGTGGAAAATGCATGGAGAGAACAGAAAGCTGCTGTGTGAAATTTTACCATCCTAATCCATATTTACCAATTTTACACCTAGGTACTGGAAAAGCGTTAGTGATGTGCCTTATGAACAGTTGTAAAGGAATGAGATCAGAGGTTATTCATGTTTTTCACTGAACTAACATTACTGTATTTTCGCCATAGAATTAGGGGGAAATATTTTTAGCAGCATAACTCACAAACATGCTGTCATAGTTTAGGAATTTCAGTCTTTGTGCCTTTTGTTTTCTTGTGTACCAATAGCTGCAGAACTGAAATTAATTCTTGTGCAGGTTGGAAACTTTAATGGGTTTCTAGATTTTATTCATTATTGCTCTACTTGCTTTTGAACCAGTGACTTCAAGATGAAATGCTCTTTGCTAATGCTCATTCTTAAACCCTTTTTTTTTTTGCTTTGTTAAAATTTTCCTATAGGAACAACTTTTTGATATGAAAGTAATGGAGGAAAAGAGGCTTATGTTCTCTCAGTGAGCTTCCAAAGGGTCTGGTAAAGTGCTTAGGATTTAAATTCAGCACAGTAAATAAAACAACAACTTGAAATACAATTGTATTCCAGTTGTGGTACTATCAAGCAGCCTGGTTAAAGGCCTTAGTCTGAGTTTTTCTTGGCATTCTGCTCGTGTTAGAGATTTGATTGCATTGGGAGAAACTGAGTTACGATCCTAATTCTGAAAATAGCATAGGTGGTAGTCCTTTCATCACTGAGGTAGGAGCAGAAGTCTGGAAGCCATATCCTAGGGATGGAGAAACAGTGATGATGAAGCTGCACTTCATAATAGTGACACATCCTATTACAATAATTATCCTTGTTTGCTCTGTGGCACTTGACTCTTCAGCAGAAGTGGATATATCACCCAAAATAGTGGTGGATGGAGTGCTTTCTTCTGCTTGCTTCTGGATTTTTTTTTTTTTTGGAAAAAAGGCCAGGTAAGACCTAGAAATGGGCATGAGGGAAGGTGTGTTTGCATCACTTTAGAACACAGAAGTCTTCTTAAAAAACAGATACTTAAGGAGCTTTAGTAAATGAGTTTGAGATGTGCAATGGGTTGATGCTGGCCAAATGCCAGTGCACCTGCAAAAATAATTTTTAATTTGCTTTGGCTATAGTTGAGCAGAGGAGGGGAAAAGAAAACTCATGGAGTGAGATAAGGATTAGGAGAAAACACTTTTAAGGGCAAAACAGGCTCAAAATTTTAAAGGGTATAACAGAAAAAAAAATATTAACAGAATTGGAAGAAGATAATGAGAACTAAAATAAACTTTTAGAACACCTTTCCCTCTATGCACTTCTTAAATTGCAGGGAAACAGATTGTTGTATTATAATCCTCACCATGGCTTGCAGAAGAATCTCAGCTCCCAGTCTTGGAGCACTTCCTCCTCCCCCTCCCTCCTTTGCATCGTCCTTAGTGTCACCATGTTGTTCTCCTCACGTGTCCTCACTTTCTCCTTTTCTCTGACTCAGGAGAGAATTGGTGTCTGTAGGTTCGTTTGTTCCCAGGTTCTGTCAGTTGAAGCAGTTTTTATGGAGCTCTGCAGTGCTGAATGGTTGATCTTGTCCAGGCTCCACAACTGGGGAGTTGCTCACCGCGCGTCTCTCTCTTGGTCACCTGGTTTCTGCTGGCCCTGCCCAAGCCACGCCGGCTGCTGGCTCCACTCTGCACCTTTTCTTCGTGTGGGACGCCAAAAAAGGAAAAACTGCTGCCTGTGCTTTTGCCTTTCTGTCCTCAGCATGGCTGGTTAAAAGTGGCTAAGTAAATAAAGTCCAGTGTGAGCCATGTCGAGGGAGCTGCAGCCCCACCAGGGTCCAGCGGCCCCCTTTGGGAAAGGGGCCCTGGCTGGCCCCCTACTCCTCTGCAGAGAGCAGGGGGCAAGAGAACTTCCCGTGGTTTTCCATTCTTAAATGTGTTATCATAGAGGCATTTCCAACTTTCTTAATTGGCTTAGCAGTGTGCCAGTTCTCAGAGTGAGCCAGCGATTGGTTTCGCTAGGCACGTAGGAAGCCGCTAGCAGCTCCTCACAAAGAATCACTTCCGTGGCTGACTTTTTCCCTCTTCACCAACAATCAGTTATTGCAAAACCAGCACAAAGTGCTATCTTTTTAAGGACCAGATTAGATTCTAAATTATACTTTCTGTTTCTTGATTGTACAGAGTAGCAATCTTCTAGAGGTTTTGCAACAATGAAAATAAAAAAATTTAAATCTTTGTTGTGAATTTCCAGCTATTTTTTTCAGAAATAATGATTATTTAAATTATTTCTAAACTAAAATATGGGTTCCAGTTGGTATGAGAAGAAGCAGGACTTGGGCTAGGGTTTTTTTCTGACTTCTATATCAGAATGGTAGGCAGCAGGTTGTCTTGTGTGCTGTTTCTTTTAAAAGTGGGAGCATCAGAGGCAAACAACAAAGCCTGATGTTACAATGGAAGAACTTTGAGTAAATAGCTGCCTCCTTTACAATGATAATGTTACATCCTCATTGCCCACCTCAGTAATTTAAATCTTTTGACAATTTTGACTTCTAAAACTTTCCAAAGGCAAACCTTTCTCCTATCCCTATTCTGACCAGAACCGGTCATCATCTTCAAATAAATTTTTCCAAGTGAAGCTGGGGAAGAATAGGACTCTGCTAGTATGTGCACATAATGCAATCAATAGTGGGTCAGATTACTTGAAGTTGGGCACATTTGCTTTTAGGGTAGAAGGTAGTGGACAGATGTCCAGAAATATTTCTGGGTTCCTTCTTACACCAAATAGATAAAACACCAATTTGTAGGGTTCAAAACTTCTACCCCTCATCTTTAAAGTACAAGTGATATTTTGGTGCCTGTAGTCATTAGGCAATAGTAGGATTTATGAAGACTGACTATTTTGTGACTGTGAAATGGGAATACAAGAAGGAAGAGGAGGAGCAGGCAAATTTACCTCATCACAGGTACAACCCAGTTGTTACTGTACTTAAAGTTGTGAGCAGGGTTAGCCATTTAGTAGGTAAAGAGTAAGAGTTTTTCTTCATCTTCATGTTATCAAAAAACAAACAAAAAACCTATTCACTGGTTTTACCAAGTACTACAGGAACTTTGATGTGGTCTGGGGTGGAAGTCAAAGGAATCTCCTAATGTGTTGTGACATGATGGTGTTACTTCCTTAAATTCATCAACAGATGTCAGCAATTTGTTACAGCTTTCTGTTTAATATTTTCTACTTTTATTAACCCTCCTCCATGTGTTGTCATGTGTTGCTCCCATGTGATATTTTTACTTGCAGTAGGTTTTTTTGCTAGATATTTTTATTCATTTGCCATATTCCCTTGTATTGCAAATGAACAGTGTGTTCATTTGCATATGTCAACCCTGAATTAGTAAATAAAATTCCTTTTTCCTTCTATGTATTATAAGAATATCTGTGGTTTTACGATATGGAAAGAGGTTATGAAAATACAGGATGGTAATTGTCTGCATTGCCAAATCCATTTACTCAGTGGTCAGTTTTTTCTGAATATCTCTGAGCTGGTATGGGTGTGCTGCTGGGATGGGAGCTGGGGTCTGCCTTTTCCAAGAACCACCTATAGTATATTTGGTGAGCTGTTCATGCTGGATTCTGGTGTCCTGTGAACAGCTGTTTCATGTCAGACTATAAGCAGTCATTAAAAACTCCGTATAGGAAAGCTATGCCATGAGGGTTGCCTGGCTGGAAGTGACCTTCCAACTGAGGACATGGTAATTTTGAAGAGGAAGAAGATGGGGTTCCTGGCATGCCAACTGAAAAGTGTTGAACTTGGACTTCTAGTCTGGGCTGAGAGGGCTTGATAAAGTGTTTGAGGGAAGTTAGGGTATCAGCAAAGGTCCATCTGAGGATTACAAGGGGATGGAGCAGAGGAGATGTGTAAGGGTGGGAGCTTGGGGAAGACTTGTGAGCCTTCAAGACTCTGCAGTTTAAAAGTGAGGCTAAGTGTTAGAGTGGGAGCCAGCCCCTTTATGTGTTTTGTATAATTGGAATATAGGCAGATTTGACTGGTACTTTGAAGGAGTCCTTCAGTCCTTTAATTTTCATAATATTGTGGTGAGGCAGAGTCACTGTTTTCCATTTCCATTTGTGTCCCAAAACTGAATAACCCTGTCAGCAGACCTAGTCTTGCAGAGCTGTAGTAGAGGGTTGCTCTGTCTGCATTTTGCCTTGCTGTCCAAATCAGCAAAGTTGAAGAATTTGCTCATAGTCCTACCTGAGCAAGGGTGTCTAAACTGAAGCATTATTTCCAGGGTGAAAAAACTATGGTTTGTCAAGCTTAGTTACTGCCTTTAGATACAGGGAAAGTATGGTAAGTCTCAGTGTTTTAGCATACAGCTATTAGAAAATGTTTTGGTGTGAAGTATGGTAAAGAAGGAAGTGAGAAATTATGCACATGGATATTCAGGGGGTGAGACTGAGAATATAGAGGTTTCTGTCTGATTATCTGGAGTACCAGATTCTCTGAGCCAATTTAGCCTAAATATAATGTGGGTAGAGAAAACTAGACAGATAAGTGAACCTGCTTGTCTGAGGGACTTGGTGTTAAATATTTTCCTTGTAGATTTTGAGGAATGGGATTCAGCACGTGTAAAATCAGGTTCATTTGTAAATCAGTATCTCTTTACCTTGAATGAATGGAGATAGTCGGGTCCTAGCAAAGGTCTGAGAGCTGAACTGGGAGGGATAATAGTCCTAATTTCTTTATTGGGCCGAAGGAGGCATTGTGACCCATTTGGTACAGTTCCCAGGTATAAAAATGCTGTGAAGGTTTAAATAAAAAGCTTTATCTGTATGTTTTGTTGGGTAGTACTTGTCTTGTGGAAATCTTGTGGCAGTTAGCCTTAAGTTTGTAGGGTGCTTGTTGGGCTCCCTTGTCCAAAGTAAGGTTTTCACAGGCATCCTGAGTGCAAACCTGCCCTTCCAAGCAATTCTGGTGATAAAAAGGGTTTGCAGACAGCTGGGGGGTTAGATGTGATGTAAAATCCAACTGATGATGTGCCTTTCATAGCAGTCTGGCTAGAAGTCATCCATTCTGCTTCTCAGCTGTGCACCAGCCACTTCAGCTAAGTACTCTTTATTTACTCCCAGGTCAAATAGGGAATTTATGAATGAGAGATTATTACCAGCCAGCCTCACAGGCCCTCAAAACTAAAGCTGAGACAATCAGTCAATGCCCTGATTAAGACATTATTTGCATTAAAAAATTAAAAGTTGGAGATGGATCAAGTCAAGATGTCAAAACCAAGAAAGAGAATAGATGATGTTGGCAACTGAGTTCTGCTGGGTATTTTGCTACACTTTGTGCTTCTGCACATATATAAGAAAAATAAGTAACTGTCCCTGGAGACTTCATTTTGGGGCTTGAGGTCTTTTTATATTTATCATTGAGTTTCTGTAAGAAGTGAAGCTGCCCCCAGCAGAGCACTAAGGATGCACTTATTCGTTTTTGCATAACTTTAAAATGTTCTATGAACTTTTATTTTAGTTAAAAAATAATTTGAGTTGTTTTTTTTTTGTTCTACTGGAGATTTTCATATAGTGCGTAAACTAGTAATTCTAGAGCTCTAACTAGTTAACCCTGTCCTTGCCAGGAAGAAATGAGATAATCAAACATTTTTCTTTTAATCTCTGAAATCAATGTAAACTTGAAAGAAACCATGTCAAAAAAGAAAATTAACTGTAGGGTTTTTGTTTATTTTGTCTTTTTTGTCAGACATAGCCTTGTAAAACAGCCTGTGACACTAGGGCCTGGTTGGAGTAGGGTGTAAGTGGGTCTTTTTTGAAATTGCTTCTGTGATGGACCTCAGCAAATGCTTTACAGGATCAAAACTTGCAGGCATAAACAAGGCTGGAATGGGCACGTAGAGTAACTGCAATTCTAGCTGGGACTGGACAGAAGATGTGCAGCAAAGGGGAAGGACACTTGCTGTATAATGTATGCAACATTTATTTCCATAAAGGCTTTGAAAAACTTTGAGGGCAAATTGTTTGGGAAGGATGACACTTTGCTGTCAGCGCCTGTAACATAATTAGAGTATCTGTAATCAATAGAGCATGTAGTTCATGTGACAGGCTGTCCTGTGGGCAGATCCTCTGCTGCAGGAGCAAATGTGGGCTAATGGAATAACTCTGGGAACTGCCCACAGGTTCCTTCTGGAAATTTTCTTCACAAGGACTGATTTCAGATTTTTTTTCTTTTTTCCTACTTATGGTTCCAGCACAGTAGTTCCTGTAGGCAAAGCTAGGAAAGATGGGGCAGAATACCTGAAGAAGGTTGTGAACCTGCGTTTGGAAAGGCTGGTGAGCATCCCTTGTAGTGGCAATGGCCTGTTCAGAGCTTGTTGCACATTTGCAGCTCTCCTTAATTTTGTAAATCCATTCCAGAAGAGTTGGTATTGAGTAGGTGCTGGGTGAATGAAAAGGAATTTGTTTTCCGTTCAGGAGTGCTCAGCAATGACAACTGGGAGAGCTCTCAGTAGGAAGGGGTTTGTATTAGTCTTTGTATTGGGGGCTAATTAGTGTATTTCATTCAGCTGGAAATGTGCTTTCAATGGAAATGTTTATGGATACCTGTTCTTTACAGCATATTTTAGTGATATGACTGCTAGCTTTAGCTTTAAAAGGCAAGTAGAAAATCAAATGGAGTATCAATTTCAAGTTAGCATTCCTGTAGTTGAAAAACGGTCATTATTTATTTTACAACATCACCAAGGTACCTTCCTCTTGACAGCTCTGTGGGTCTCCTTCCCTTTCAGAATTTAAGGCTGCCATGTGTGGAGTGCTTTACACATTTTGTGCAGTAAATATTTATTTTTCTCTTAAAACATTTGTCAAGAATCTCAAAATTCAGTATTGTTATTTCAGATCATTTTTGGCAATAAATATTGAAGTGGTATTAAGTGGTGGTACAAAAAGCAGTGTTACAAAAATGGTTTACAAATTTTTAGAATCCTCTAGGAGGATTTAATTAAAAGTGTCATACACTTAGTAAAAATCCATGTAATTTCAGCAATTGATTTTTTTATTATTTTCTCCCTTAAAAAAGAAAAGCTGCGAGTTCTCTTGTATGGGGTAAATGTCACTCTGTTTATATCTTAGCTTTGCTGCAAGTCAGGACTTGTTCTATTCCTCTAGGTTGTCATAGAAACACAGCTAACTGACATCTCAACTCAGCCTGCTCATGGTTTAATTTGTGGGTTTTCAAGATTATTAAAATTTAACAAAAATTATTGATTTGCTTTTATTAACACTGGCTGGTGTTTACTTTAGAAGTTCAAACTGCATAAAAGCTTTTCCTGATAGAAAAATACCTATACAATTATTAAACCCTGATACTCTAAATAAGATATCATCAAATGCATTTAATATATCAGACTCTGAAGCCGTAGAGAAATCTGGAATTTTTGCAAATTGCCTTTTTATTTCATTTTGTTTATAGTAAAGTGCCCCAACCTTATTTCAATTCACCTTTTAGCTTGACTTTTATTCAACATAGAAGATACCTCTCAGGAAAGCGTGAAATAGGTACATCATCATGCCTAATATTTGGGAGTTTTCATTTTATTTACTTACTTTGAAGCCTGGCAGAATGCTTCGGTGCACTGACTTTTGAAAGTATATATTTTTTGTATATGCATGTGCAGAAAAAATTACTTAGTTTTCACTCATAAATAAGACAGGCAAAACTTATTTTCAGTAACTTTATCTAATGGTCCATGGATGAATGATTTTATGCAAACTACTCAAGAGACTAGAATTAACTTTTCATGTTGGTTGCACATTGGATGTCCAGAACCCAGCAACGTGTGGGATCTTATAAAAACTAGATGACTGGAGTTCAATTTTTACTTTTATGAATTTATTCAATGATTGTCCATGCATTTCAAGTGTAATCTTTGTAAGCAATGTATAAAATGCAGTAATGTATTAATTGTTATAAAATGGACACATACTTCCTTACGCCCTCCTTCCATCGTGTGTGTGCTTTTTACTTTGACTTTACCTCCTCCCTCTACCTTGTAGCCATTTATTAACGATCTGTAGGCATGAGGAACTTGACTGATTTATATACAGACCTGTAATTTGACATTGTCATTCTGTCTAGTAACAACTTTGTTCAGTGTTAGATTTACTGAATAAAATTGTTTCTTGGTGGACATTTTGACACCTCACTTCATACTCCTACGTCATGCGCTGCTGACATCCCTGTATTAATCTCTTTTATATTCTGTTATAAAACTCTCACGTAACATTTTAAAACAGACTCTCTTTGCAGCATATTTCTGTAAGCATGGGGCTAAATATTGGGTGTTTCCATAGATATAAATGGCTTTTTTGTGTTTTGTATGAGGTTATGTACATGTTACCATATATGATGGTAGCATACATAGTAAATGGCCATACTATTGAACTTGGGAAAGATTGGCTTTAGTACTGCAAAGGCAATTTAAACAAAATACATTTTATTAACCTGTTAACTTGTCTCCTGTCCAAATTTTTTTTTGCATCATTGACTACAAGAAAGTGTTGCACAAATACAGTTCTGCTGTAGGCTGACACTGTGCATTTTTAGGCATTGGAAGGCAGTGGTTGGTGGGAAGTCAAGCCATTCCTTTAACTAGAGTACAGCACTGGTATATTCTGGTTGCTTAAGAATGAAAGGTATGTTTTGTGTGGGAAACACTCAGTGTTGTGATATATCTGTTACAGTCAATAGCGAGTGTAGGAGAATATTATTGCAGATATACTGTTTCCCAGTGAGGACCAAGGGATATGTAAGGGTTTGTGTATGTCTGTGCATATATAAGATTAACTGAGACTTACTGAAGCCTGTAGAATCTCTCTGGCATTGTGCTTCTGTAGACCATCTGTTAGAGATAGATGCCTATGACCAAAGAACTATTTTGCAACTGGGATTTTCTTTTCCTGAGAGATAAACGTGTTGGGTCTTCTTTGAGCAAAAAATTTGCTGCTTGTTTTTGTTTGGGTTTTTTTAGCTTGGTTTCCTTTCTCTTTACTCTTTGCCCCATGATCTTTCCTTGGATTTAAGTAGTGGTTGGGTGATAATACCTAACACACTTGAAAAGAAAGAGAGGAAAGCTTTAGTATTTACCAGAAAAAGGTCCTAACCTACAGAAGATAAAGGTGATTCATAGGAATATACTGTGTCCAGATCCTTTTCCCAGAAAGCGTATTTATAAGTATTTTTTTTTACCATAAGCCCATCGGTGTATTCTATATGATTGACTTATTCCTAGTGGATTCTTCTTATTTTTGTTCACAGCATTTTGCCTCTATCCTTCCTACAGAGGTGCAGCATCTTGTAAAGGTCGTGAAGTTTCTTGTAACGTGCATGCTTCAGCTTTCAGTTCATTGTGGCTACAGTGGCACACTTTATTTTATCATTATTTGTTATCATATCCATCCTTTTTGTATTTTACTTCTAAATTGCATATGACTAACTTAATGTAACAAAGTATACATGCACATTTTTTCCTGCTTTTTAGATACCAAGTAAGTGCCTCTTACAGCTGAATTGACATGCTGCTATAGAGTCTTTGCACCTAAAACTTTGGAGTAAAAAGAGAAGCCAGTAACAAAAAAGCACAGCCCAAGCCCCTTCAGATGATTAAACTGTGAAAGTTTGGCTTTTGATTGTAATGGCTGTTGTGAAGAGATCGCAGTGATCCATCTTCGCCTGTTGCTGTGTGATAGTTTTGGGATATCTTTTAATTTGTTTTTTATCTAAAATAAACTTCTAAATATTTCTGTTGTTTTTTTTCTCTCTTGCTCCCTTTTTCTTACACTCCTAAAAATTTAGGAAGATGAGAGTGAAGAAGAGCCTAAGCTCAAGTATGAACGGCTTTCTAATGGAGTGACTGAAATTCTCCAGAAGGATGCAGCCAGCTGTATGACAGTGCATGAAAAGGTATTATGTGGCTTTGTGGCTGAGATATCACTTCTGGTTGGTTTTAATATTTATCTGTGCTTACAGTGCATCAGTTTATTTCTGTGTAGAAGTGATGCCAAATCTAGAGTTGCACTGCAAGGCAACAGTAACGTAAACAAAATTCACCATTAACCTGTATTGAACAATTCACATTTTCTCAGTGATAAAACAAGTACTTCACATGGTTCAATTAACAGCAGATCTCTCAGAATCAATTCTCTTCTTGTTTGTATCAAGCATTTTTTCAGTAAGAAACACATTTTCTCAGTGAGGAAATGAGGTGAGAATTCAAGATGCGGTGATTTGTTTGATGAGATGTTTACATAAGCTACTAGAAAAATGTGCACTCAGTTTTAATTATGAACAGTATTATGGACTGCAATCAGAATACAGTCCTAACTTTTCTTTATTCAGAAAGGAAGTTTGTAAATACTGTTCTTATTTGTACAGCCTGTGTCAGTAAAAACCAACTTGATCATGCCAGGAGCTTAGCATATATTCAGCTGTGGAAGACATGTTAATACAGTGTAGAAGAAAGTAATCACTATATTTTTTGTTTGCTTAGGTTTTTCTTTTGGGGGATGTCATACTAGCGCATCCCTGTCTCCCTTCTCTGATTCAGTATGTTAAAAACAAAGAGAGGAACTGCACGTTCTAGAGATTTTGATGTACTAGAGGATGATAGGGATAAAATAATAGACAATGCAAAGTAAAGAAATTTTAAGAAGAATTAATTTTTCTTCTTAAAAGGAATAAACTTCATGTGCTTCTTTAGTGACTTAAACAATTGCTTTTGTATTTTATCAATTTTCTTCTCTTTTATAAATATTGAAAAACATTTTAGAATATTGAGGCATGCTGAAGTGCATCTGAGAGTGTGGAGTTAATGATTTGTCAACTATTAGTATGTAAAACATAGTAGCTATTTTCTGAATGTATAATTTTTCATAGCCAGTAACATCTCCTTAACAGTTATTGTTGAGGGATCTATCTTTGTTATTCGGCTATATTTTTAGATTGACTTGTGCTGTGTTTCTTTTCCTCAGAGGACTGTTGCTATGGCTCAAGAGCCTCTTAAGATGAAGCTTGTATTTTAACTGTGTGAATGAAAACAATAAGTCTTTTATAAATGTTTTTGACAACTTAGAATTACACAGATATTTGGAAAATTGGCAAGCATTTCCTCTTTGTCTGTGGCCTGTTTCTGTTACCTTTTATTCCTGCATCTCAGGTAAATTTTGAAAGCCAAGAGTTTAACAGGGTTTTTCTATGAGGATGTGCATAGATACAGCTTTTACTATAGTGTCACAAAGCTTGACAATACAGGATAACTGTTGAAGTATCCCAGCACTTTCAGTTTTCCAACAAACTAGATACACTATTTATGAGAAGAATCAATATTGTTAGAAGCCAGGTACTGCAGTCTTTTAGGAATAGGTCTCTTGCAACAGAGAGCTTAAAAATGAAGCTGGGTTATAGGTTTTGCAAAGGTATTTGTTTCATTCTGGTTGGTTTTTTTGGGAATTCTTCCATGAACAAACAGGAAAAGCCCTGCTAATGCTATCATTAGAAAAATTATACAGTAATATGTAAAATGATTCTGACTAAACAGTTTACCTTTGCTGGGAATCCTGAGATCTGGCTTCTGCATTCAGACTGATTTCCCCCCAGAATTTTTTTTTTTTTCATTTTTGCTACTAAAGCATCATATTTTCACCAGGCTTGCTGTCTGCACTGGATGACTAATCGTCATGGCACCTGGTGCATTCAAGCAGGCCTGTGCAGTGGAATAGTCATACCTAGTTATGTCTGCACACCTGATGTTTTATTAACCAGTATTGATTTTTTTACCCGGGGGACTTTTTTCTTCCTGAAAAAAGGCAACCTTGCAGGAGTGAAAGGCATTGCAGGGAATGAATTTCTAATGAACCCCTTCTTTCCCTTTCTTGACTCCTTTTAATGTAGCTTCATATTTTAAGTGCCTGAACTGAAATTTCATTTTAAGCAATTCCATTTTGATAAATCCTTTTAAACCTTGACTTTCTGTAAGGTTATTTTTTAAAGATTGTGCTGCCTGACTGACACGCTTAGCAGTGCCTGTAAATTTGAGCATTTCATTATAGGTTGCAATGAAGCATGCTCACATGCAGTGAAATACAGAGAATTGAGTAGCCTAGACTATTTCAGTAATGCTGAAAGTGGGAGGGTGGGGGAGGGGGCAAATAAAAGAAACCTCTGTCATAAATCAAGTAGTACTGAAATTCTATCTTTTCTGTTTAGGTGTAGTTCACATGGTTCAATTAACAGCAGATCTCTCAGAATCAATTCCCTTCTTGTTTGTATCAAAATAAGTTTGTGATAGTATGGATTTATGTGGAGATTCCTTTATTTTGCAACAATTTTTAGAATGAAACTCCTGAGATTTCCAAGGAATTGTATTTGTCTTGGGAGTATTCTATTTAGGAATGTTACTCTGTGAAGGAAAGCAAACCCAGGAGTTACCTGTGTGCTTGAATGCACTGTCAGAGACCTTCCATAATTCAGCTGTATTTTACCAGTGGCTTACAGCTGGCCTTTTGCTGTGTTTGAATACTTGATTTTTATTTTAGTAATGAAGGAGAATTAAAATAAAGCTCAAAGGAACCATTAGGATTGAAACAAAGCTGCAGAAAGGATCTAGGAACTATTTCAGATCTCTGTTGGTTCTTGCTCCCATGCTGCATTTTTAATTTGCTGCCACAGTCCATCAGCTGGTGTGTACAGACTGCAGACACACCATTAGTTGTCAGTGGATGAGGGTCCTCATGACTCATTCTGACAGCTAACTTGCACTATCACAGTAATATGGGCTTGAAACCCTGTTTTATTCTTTGGGTACAGTTAAAATAACCTTTCTCTATAGAAAGTGGTGGGCTTTTTTCTTTTCACCAATATTACTAATCCTGTTCATTTAGCATTGCTGTAGTATTTCTTGTGGTGTCTTTATGTAATCAATCTCTTTCTTTCACAGTTTTTGGCACTGGGAACACATTATGGCAAAGTTTATTTACTGGATGTCCAGGGGAACATCACACAGAAGTTCGATGTTGTAAGTATGACATTATTCAGAGCCCATTTACAGGGATGTAAAACTGCTGCTGATGTACCAGTAAGTCAGTTCACACTCTTGTACACCTGCAATTACACTAATGCATTCCATAACATAGAAAGCAGCATATGGTCCTGGCAAAAAGAAGTTATGCTGGATGGTTTTGTGCTGGGCACATCTCAGTTTATATATAACTTCTACATGAAACAGAAGAGGAAATACATATTTATGATTGCAAGTGGCTATTAAAAATGGAACTCAGAAGCTCATTACTTCCATAAGGAGTGAACCTGTTCATTAGTTGACTATTGTCAGTTATTAGTTTGTGTGCTATCATCTTATCTAGTTGCCACAAGTAATTGAAAACTGCTGATTACCCTGCTGGATCTGTTTATCAATTACAAATATATAATGCTAATATTTTACATAAATGTTTTGAATTATTAAGGGATTGTATTGATTGAAGAAAAAGAATAAGCCTTTTTCCTTATTGTGGTTCGTGGTATCAGAGGAATGCTAAATTTAAAGCTCTGTTCTTGAGTATTAAATGTTCCTTTTTATTGTGGATGTTAATTCATTAGTTTCAAATTCCTTATCTTTCTTGAGGGGTGGAAGGAAGAGAACTAGAGATTTTTTTTTTCTCTTCAGGTCATCAAAAATTCCAATAGCCAAGCACTGGTTTTTCATAGCAGTGTATGCACTAGCCATAGAAACCATCACAAGATGTGGACATGTTTGCAAAGAGAATAATACATTCTAAAGCTGACACAGCTGCATGGAAAGGGTCAAGAGTTTGTGTGTATTTTTGAAAAATCTAATTATGAATTGTGCAAGGCACAATTTTTAAGGCACAGCTTTTGAAGAAATTTTTAGATTTAATTTTAGTAAGATTGACAATGACTTTACTGGGGATTGATTAAAATCAAGCTAATTATGTGCTTCTGCTTCTTTTAATTTTGTATGGTCATTAGCCCTGCAGCTGAGAATGCTAGCTGCATTTCAAAAGAGGAAGGGCTTTTGGTGTCTCCCTTGCAGTTCTGATTACTTGACATGCATGCTTCTTGATAGAGGTTCTCTGGGAAGTAGGAGAAACTCTCTATTTGAGGCAGGTCAGATTAAATGTACCTGAATTATTCTCTTTCATTGCTGCAGTAGAAGACAGAGACTCAGTCAGATGAAGTGGAAATTTTGTATTGAATCTGGCATTAACTGTCCTAAATTTGTATTTGTTCCATTCAGTGTAAGGTGCTGGGAAAATTTTAGTTGTAGAGCAGTCTTTGCTGTCCACCACCAATGCCTTGTCTCACACTGGTTCCAAGCACTGAAATCCTCCTTCTGTAAAGACTTAGGGGACTGCCTAGGTGTAGAGCAAGGAACAAAGGGACCTGTTACCTGCTAAAGTCTATGAAACAAAATCCCTGCATTCTCTTTAATCCACCCTCCCACATCTGCTGTTACTTTCTTCGCTTTTCTTTACTAAAAAGTCCTACTGGTGCCTGCTGAGATGGTGGTTTCTTATAACATTACTGTTGGACCATATAGTTATTTTCTGCTCAAAGATGTTACTTTTCCAAAGTTAGCCTGCTTCAGGATAATTTTTGTGCTATGTCTCCTTATAAAAATGGCAGTGATTTCTTTTAAAACTGTCATTAAGAGTACAAACTGTTTTTTGAGCTGCAGAGTAGGAAAAATAAATGTTTCTTGAATTCTATTCTTAATGTTTATATCTCTTTTTATAATGTACATGTCTCTGGTGCAATAGATTATATCATGGATTAGGTGGAAATGGTGCTTCTTTTTTCTTTCTTCTCTTTTTTCTACTTTGAAGAAGAATGATTTTTCTCTAGCACCACTTGTCTTTAAAAGAAAAGGTTTTTGAGGAACTAATTGTTTTAGAACAGAACAGGCTGCCTATGTGAGGAGAAAGCAGCTCTATGATGTAAATGGATGCTTAGGCTGAGGAGTTTTCTGAATTAATAATGTCAGCTGCTGAACCCACAGACATTTTATTCTGAACTGGCTACTGTACATCAAAATATTTTCATTCTAACCTGAACTTCTCAAGATGTTGGATTTCAGACTAGAGACATCACTATCAAAACATTCAGTGGGGTCTTCCTTCAGTTCTCTCCTACTAATGCCTCTTTATTGTTTCTCCTGGGGAATTTGCATTAAAGTATTGTCATACTGTAAGCCCCAAATAAAACCTAACCCTTTCCTGAAAAGAAAGGGAATTACCTCCTGAAGTCACACAGGGACAAAGCATTTCTTGTAAATGCGCTGGCGAAGACTGTTTTCACTAGTGGGGTTTTTTCTGGTTCTTTTTCTCTGATCCAGAAAGAAAAAATTCCTTCTCAGAACCTTTTCCATTGGTGGAATGGCATATATGGTTCTATCTTGAAGTTGTTAATAGGGGGAGTGTCTGTTGGTACTGATTGTTGGAAATTAGTATTGTATAGAATTTTTTCTGAGTAAAATAGCAGTATTACCACTGCAATATTTTAATTGTTTGCAATAAACAGTGCACCTACGGAATGTCTTTTATGTATTTTTCTTTTTGAAAGGGTCTTATCATCAGATGTTTTCTGTCTTGTGACATTGCAGAAATTAATAGTAAGGATAGCAGTGTGATGCCCTTTGTGTGAAAGAAATCAGTTACATAATTCAAGAAACTGTACTTTGAGTCAATTTTTCAGGGTGTTGTTTTGATTTGGGGTTTTTTTTTAAGAAAAATTGGGAAATTAAAAAAATAATTACTTTTCTATACATCTGTTGAATGTGTAATTAGCAAAACCAAACCATACATGGGAAACTTTAAAAGCTACTAGATCTGAAACACCGTTGGTATGTAAAATAAACCAGAATGAAGCAAGAGAGGTTTTTTTTAACCATTTTTTAAAAACTCATTTTAATGTTCATATTAAATATACTTAGAAAATACCATTACTGCTCTCATAGATTTCTCTTGATTTCTGTTTTTCTTTCCCAATGTGTATAAGGAAAGAGGAAGCCATATTCAAAAATATAAATGGGCTTGGAAATTGAAGAAATAAGAATTTTGCTTTTATAATAAATCCTTTATTTTCCATGATGATTTGCTTTTGCATTTGAGCCAAATAGTAAAAAAATAAATATATATTGATATCAAAAGGTTTGCAGCAAAATGAGTGAGAAAATTCACTAGTGTGTTGTATTATCTCCAGAATGGCCAAGTTTTGAAGCA
>JAOTQP010001286.1:53475126-53502359 GCA_026413545.1 Cichladusa arquata
GGCTGCTCTCAGTCACTTCTCTGCCCAACCCATTGGTGTGTCTGGGATTGCTGTGACCCATGTGTAGGACCTTGCACTCTACTTTGTTAAACTTCTTGAGGTTTGCTTCAGCCCACATCTCAAGCCGGTCAAGGTCCCTCTGGATGCCATTATCCCTTCCCTCCTTCGTGTCAGCTGCGCCACACAGCATGGTGTCATCATTGAACTTGCTGAGGGTGCACTTGGTCCCACTGTCCTTGTCAACAACAAAGATTTTGAACAGTATCAACCCCAGTGTGGACACCTGAGGGACACCACTCCTCACTGGTCTCCATGTGGACAATGAGCCATTGACCAAAACTCTGTGTGTGTGGCCATCCAGCCAGTTTTGTATCCACCGAGTGGCCCATCCATCAAATCCCTGTCTCTCCAGTCTGGGACAAGGACATTGTGCAGAAGTGTGAAATGCTTTGCATTTAGTGCAGCTAAATGTCAGTTGCTCTGCCCTTGTCCACCAACACTGTAGCCCTGAGATAGAAGGTCACCAAGTTTGTTAGGCATCATTTTCCCCTTGTAAAACCATTTTGGCTGTTACCAGTCACCTCTTTGTTGGCCAGGTAGTTTCCAGTAGAATCTGCTCTATGACCTTGCCTGCACACACAGGCACAAAGGTGAAACTGTCTGATCAGTAGTTCCCCGTGTCTTCCACTTTCCCTTTGTTAAAAACAAGGATTGTATTTCCTTTTTCCAGTCATCAAGGACTTCACCTGACCGACGCAATTTTTCAAAAACAATGGATAATGGCTCAGCAGCTTTATCTGCCAGCTCCCTCAGGACCCACAGATGAACCTCATTAGGTCCCATGAGTCGTGCACATTCAGGTTCCTTAGATGGTCTCTAAGGAGGAACCTGCTCCTCTCCTTTAGGGGGCTCAGGGTCTTCATCCCCCCAGTCCCTGCATCTGCCTTTCTTGACTTGGGTGGCATGGCTGGAGCACTCGCTGTTGAAGACAGAGGCACAGAAATTATTGAGAACTCCAGCCTCCTCTTTGTCCAGAGTAGCCAGCTCTCCTGTTTTCTTCCAGATAGGGCCCACATTATCCCTAGTCTTTCTTTTGCTTGTCACATACCTGTAGAAGCCCTTCCTGTTATCCTTAGTATCCTGCAGGAGAGGTTTTGCCTTGCTGGGCACTGTTAATCCTGAGTATAGTCACACATTTAATCTCCAAAGTATTGCCATATGGCTTTCAAAACACATCACAAGAGGTAAATTCCATCTTCCTGATCCTTGTCGTCAACGTTTATGTGAAAATAGCCTATGTAGTCGACTTTGCCTACTTTCTACACTTCATTTTTTCAGAGTCAAATTTTATCAAAGCCATTTGATAGGAAAATAGGAAAAGTGTGGACTGTAGTACTGAGCCATCAGCTCCTCTGGTGTGTCCTGTTTTGTGTTTTCTTGTCTTGGATTTTGTTGAAGTAGTGTCTCCAACGAGGCCCATCACACTGGAGTGCTGCCAGATCTGCTGTTGCTGTAATGTCAGCCTGGTGGTGGTTGTAGGTGCTGGAGTAAGGAGAAGAACATGACCAGTTGAACACTGTATTTCAGTGTATGACCCTCTACCAAGACAGGACTATTGAAGACAGATGTTTTGTCTTTGCAATTGCAAAGTAACAATGAAAAGAAGAAACTTAGTGAGAAAGTTGTGGCAATGGCAACTTAGATACAGCCCAGAACAAAAAACAAAACAAAACACCAAAAAAAAAAAAAGCCTTCCATGATAAACTCAGTTAAACTTTCTATGCTTGTCCTTTCAGAGTGCCAGAGGTGTTCCTGTTTGCAGAGGGAATGATGCAGACATGCTATCTTTTTCCCCGTGCCCACCCCTAGACAGAAGCAAAGTCTTCTCTTGCCTCTTGAGGAGCAAAGCAGATATTTAGAAAGTCATGTATCAAGGCAAGGCAAAAATAGAAATATATGTTGGTTATGAAGCTTCTAGGAAGTCAGACTGACAACTAATACATCTTGTCTTACTCAGCATCCTCCAGTCTTGGAATTAGCCAATTCTGTGTGTAATGTCTGAGAACAGAGCTTTATATTGGCCACACCGTCAGGTTGATGGGCTGGAGCTGTACTTCTGTGCTGATATCCCCAAAATGTGACAGGAGGAACACAGCTGTTGGAATGTGCACCAGCTGCCTGCACTGCTAGTTGTGCACTCGTACTGTGGTCTTGAAATGTTGCCACTCAGCATAACCAGTCTGTGGCAAAAGTAAATACTTCTGGAGCACATAAGTCAAGGAAAAGAGGTTTAAATTCCCAGTGAACTTCTCTGCAAACAACACACAGTGGAAAGACCACTTTGTGATAGGCAGTAATTGCAATATTTCCAGGTGCCATTTTGTGGTGAGACCAAGAATTATATACTCTGTGCACAAGAAAGCAGGAAAGCGAAAGGGCAGTGTCATTTTCCCAGCTCATCAGGCAACTCTGGCAGTACAGTGTTCAGTTGTTCAACCTTGATTATAAAGAAGCTTCTAGAAAATATGATTTGGGCATATGTTATTTTCGAAGTAGATGAAAGCTTCCTATCTCTGAGTTGGAGTTTGTTGTGTGTGTGAAAGATTATGGGGGTGAAAACTTTCCAGAGGATGTGAGAACACTTCACTTTATCTCCTGTAGGTAGCCCATGTGGACAGTGTATTTTTATATACTTATTATGTACTTCTAATGCAATTCCAACTGCCATAGCATATACAAAGGCCTGTGATACTTCTGACTCAGTTGTGTAACATCTAGTGTGATCCCACAGCTCCAGTGCTCTTCCAGTGACACTTTATTTTTGCAAAAACATATGATGGATTTCCTTTATCATGCTCAGAACCACAGGGGTGTTCTAAGTTGTGGTTCAATCCATTCAATATTTTATGACAATAGGAAAAGTTGTTCTTAAAAGTGTGAGAGACTTACCTGTGGGAAGATCCTTCAGTGATTCTTGAAATGATGAGCTGTTTGTTACCGAGGGTGAAATCAGGATCATGATACATAAGTTTCTTGGTACTTGAATCTAATTGGATTGGGCTTTGTATGCAAAAGAATATGCATCAGGTTATCCAAATGATATTATAGGTTAGTCCTCCGTGCCTAAGGTATTAATAGCTGTTTAAGCTAAGTAAACAGTAGCATATGCTGTCTAACCCTGGAGGTCAGAACCAAAACTATATTTGAATAGGGAAGGGAAAATTTATTAAGTTGGGACAGTTTTCAGGCTTTTCTCCATATTTGTCTAAGAATGAGTAAACCTATATTGAGATTCAATACCTTCTAATACTGCTGAGAGCAGCATTAGAGCCAAAAATAAAAGTAAGAGAGGGAATTTTAAGAAAGAAATAGCTACAAGCCTAACCATCAGACCAAACTAGAAAAGTTTTCAGTTGCCCTGATGCCTGTGTGGTCACTGTATTTTATCCAAATAATAAAAATAGCCATGGAGCACAGGCTCAGATGCTGAAGGTCTGGGAGCCTGGCACTTCATGAGAGTTCCAGAGCCCTGAGGCAGGTAACTACCAACAGAAAGTCAAAATTTTGGGTTGGGCAGAAGGCTGGAAAGAAGGCTGTGTTTTGGCTTTGCCACAGAAATCCTGTTCTGTGAGAGTTTTTATTCATGCAGCTAAACATTATTCAGTCATTAACATGTAAATCTTTCAAAGTGCAAGGAATGTTAAAGCATGTCATTGGTGATGTAATTTTAAAAATATTTTTTCTTTGTTTTCATTCTCTAGAGCCCAGTGAAGATAAATCAGATCAGCCTGGATGAAAGTGGAGAACACATGGGTGTTTGCTCAGAAGATGGGAAGGTACAACAAATCTATTTATATATTTTCTGAGGTAGCAGGTAGTCCTAGTATTACACTAGGATGATTGTGATAACCTGTGGAGTTGTTTCCTGCATTTAGCACCACTACTTTGACCATACATTTTGAGAACTGAACTCACCTTTGAATACTCAAAATTAAAGTCAAATATATTTTGCACAAGTATGCTGTAGGAGAAGTATTTACAAGAATGTCAATAATGTAACTGCTATTAAGCTGATTAACAGCTGTGACAGGAGGACATGTCAACTTAATCATTACTGCTGTGCCAGTTATACTTCAGTGACTACTCTGCTGTTCCTGCAAGACAGTAGTTTAATGCCTTTTTGCTATAAATCCACAAAATTGGATTTTGTGGACATGATTTCTGTGGGCTGGTGGTTTTCATTTTCACACACTTTATGAATGTTTCTCTTGAATTACAGAATCTTTTGATAAACAATCATAGTTTATCAGAAGAATAAAGTGTCTTACAACAGCCGCATTAAATAAATGTAAAATCAATATATGTACAGTTTCCTAAAAAACTGACACCTACTTCCTTGACTGAGGACATATATCATTTGTGTAGTGTATAACTAACAATTATCAGTGCTCCTCTGGAATGTTGAGCTGTGACATTTAGTGGTTTTGGTGATTGATTTTCCAGTTATAAGAATGTCTTTTTGTTTTTTTCAGTCGATGACAGTATTTTCTAATGTTGGTTTGCAATGATAACATTCTGATGCACAGAGTGTATTTAAGCTTGTTTTTTAATATCGTGCCCATTTACAAATGCAGTGCATTAAAAATAATTTAAATAATTTCTCAATATCCAATTTACTTACTCAGGAGAATATTTCTTACACAATGGACTTGGGAGAGGAGGAGTGTAGATAATCCTAATGTTGCATTCAGTAGAAGTTCTTTAAATTAAAATACAGCTGGATTTTGCAATAAGTAAAGTGGGGAAACAACCTCTTTAGACTGTATGCATTTCTGCTTTTTCATTTGAAATAGGTTTTTCTTTTTCCTCTCAACAGGCAGGCAGACAGTTTGTGTATCCAGGCCTTTTATTTCTGAGAGATATCTTGATGTCAGTATCTTGACACAGTAATTAGGATACTAGTGCCTATCAAAGTGGTTGTAGAATTTTACATCCTGTGTGAAACACCACAAGAGTATCCCATTTGTCTAAGCAAGATAAGGCAAAGGTCAGTAATTGTGCAAGCTAATAAAAATGTTGAGCTAGCATTGTTGGTTTAGATTTTCCTTTGGTGTTGGGGAGCAAGCACTTGCTGTTGCTGTAAGGGCTCCTCAGGTGTGGATGACTAATAATCCTAATTAATCAGTAATCCACTATGCTGCAGTGAGACTCCAAGCCATACATATTTTTTCGTATACTAAATTAATATTAAATATACTTATTTAATTTCAGAAATACTGAAAAACCCACAATCCCTACTCTAGTTTGACTGTTTGAAAATACTTCAGTACTTTAAATGGTGACTCTATCTTTATTTAGTGAAATAGTGATTGTGGATCCAGTGTGTGACATTACATACTTTACAAGGCAGTCTAAAATACAGTCCTGGCCACAGGGATGGAGTATCACAGGTACACTGTTCAGCATGTTTGCATTCATAGAGTCCAGGAACATTGATGCTTCACCATATCCTACACTTGTGAAAAACTCATCTGGAAATTTGTTGTGCTCCTGTATAAGAAAATGGCAGATTCCCAGCCAGATAATGGAGCACTTCTAGGTTCTGGGAATAGCAAAAGTGTAACTTTCATTCCTTATAGCTCTTCCTTACTGCATTGGGAGTGTTGATATTGTAAGAAGTTAAAATACTTGTACAAGTAGTTACAAAGTCTTTATTAACTTGATTAAATATGTAGAAGTGGTAAAATCCTTTTTTAAAAAAGCAAGGGGGAAGAAACTGTAAAATAGTAAAGTAAAACAAGTTTAATTTTCTTAAATCAATTTTAAACAAAAAAGCAGATGTGTGGGAATTTTGAGTCAGCTGCAAGTATATTCTACCAATAAGCAGAATGCATTTTCACATGTCAAAGTGGATCCAATATGACAGAGATAGAAACCATTTATTTTCTTAAGGGAAGGCCTTCTGATGAGAACATCCTCCTCGTATCTCTTCTGTGGGCCGATATATTTTATTTTACTACTTCTTTTTTCTTATTCCCAGACTAGATTTGATCTAGTTGTATAGACTGGGGGGAGAGCACAGAAGCACAGTACAATTTTCTAACCCTCAGTCAGCATCCAGACCCAATGTCAAAACCTGTCACATGTACTGTCATACATGTCCTACAAATGCTTTGGGAGCCACTTCCAGCTTTTCTGTACTACACGTTTGGTTCTTTGAAAACCTTCCTTTATAATGAAGTCAGCTGCAGCTCATCACCACTGGCATGGAAAGGAGCAGAAATCATAACCAACACCAGCCCTCTAGTCTAGCTCCTGGGTACTGCAGTGTTAAGATATAAGAGAATTTTGGTGCTCAGATAAATAGAACAGGAAACAGGCTTGCATCTTCAGAATTGTGGAGATACTTAGATTAGTTTTTTGTGTTACTTTTGTACGTAATTAATTGTACACTATCTTGAAAAACCTGTATTTTGAAAAACATCCCAATTTTACTAAAACTTCCATGTCATTACATAAGAGTGTAATTGGCATCCTTATTCTGGCTTGTAACTTTTTTTTATATGAAGAAACATGAATTATATTGAAAACCCATGTGCTCGCATGTTTTAGTGTCGTCTCTAATGCCTGTAAGAACATTGATGTTAAGAATATCCATAAGAAGTATTAAGAAGTATTACATTGATAATTTTTCAAGAAATGTGACTTGTTTTCCTGCCCTTTGATCACTGAATGTTGCTTACTTCTTCTACATGTGGAAGCAAAGAAGCAGCTAATTCTGAATGCAGTGCAGTGGTGGGTTCTGGATATTTAAAATCAGATAGGACTAGAAAAATGTAGTGGAATCATAAAATCCTTTTTCCAGCTGCCTAAGAGCATCGTGAACAGAGTGGGCATGGAAAGTAGAAATAGATAAATCTAATATAGGTTTGTAATAGCAAAAGAATCACTTCCTTTCTGAAGAATGTGAGACATTAAGAAGTAATAAACTGTTAGATGATGTCCCTAGAGTAACCATGATAACATGTAATTTTTGCAGAGTTGTTTTTTCCTCTTAGCTCACTCCATTTTGTTGTCATACTATAAAAGAAATATCATATTGCCATATTCAGTGATATATTACGAAAATGTTCAAGGCACCGATGCTAATTTTGATTAAATACTTTTAATTTGAGAGGGCTGTTTTGTAATTTTTGAGGATTCTGTTTTCACAGAATTTGCAGTGTTATGTTTTAACCATGTATTTTCCTTTTTTTCTCCTTTCTTTTTTCTGTCTTATTTTCTCTTACCTCTGTTTCTTACTTTGTGTAGGCTGTTGTATTGAATATGATGTGCCAACGGATGAAAATAAAAACCCAGAAATCAAAATCCTCTAGACATCAGCCCAGAGTTTTCTAGGCTTACAGCCAGGTCCAATTCAAATACAACCCTTTGGCTGGCTTACATAATCACAGCTTTGTGATACATCTCACAGTCTCCAAATATTGATTTTTCTAATCCTTTGGAGCAGTAGCTCAGCCCTACACAGTGCATTCAGAAGTATTTTTAAAGCGTGTTGTTAGAGGCAGTATATTCGCTAATGAGTAATGGACTGAGCTGATAATGCTGCTTAGGAGATGTATCCAGGAGACAAGCTTGAAAGGAAAATGAGATGGTTGGAGATGTTTTTAACTTCACTGAGACTGCTGAACTTTGAGCCACTCTAAGGATGTCCTGGTTCCTTGCTGATGGCTTAGTTCCTCTTATAGTTTCCCTGAAGTTTAATAATTTTACTCTGTCTTCTTGACTGTCTGCAGGAATTTTGGGGATTCTTGTGCTCTGAATTGACCTTTATAGAACAATTAAGCCTCACTTTTTGTGGCCCCTTACTGATACTTACTGGCTTTATTCTTCAGATCTTTCTCTAAAGGGATTTACATTTTATCATTACTATTATTTTTTCATTTTTTTCCCCTGAAGGAATCATGATGGGAAGAAGGAAATAAGGTTGGAAGATCTTTTGGAACTTTTGAGTCCAATGCTGAATATGCAAAGCAGAGTTACTGAAGCGATTACCTTTTATGGAAAATTTTCCAGAAAATAATGAGAGCCTGTCTGAGAGCCTTCTTAAGTAGATTTGCTGTCAGATACATTTCCTCACTGATCCCTCCATGGGATGCTCTATTTTCCCCTTCCTCCTGTGGTGTCCATCCCTCCTCCAATGAGTTTGTTTCAACAGCTTCTGACAGTGGGTGGAGACCTCTTAAAAATGTAATGAAAAGGCAAACTGGTTATTATTCTTTCTGGAAATCATATTTATAAAATCAGTTACTAATTCCTGGCCATAAGTTTACAGCCCTGTTTTATTCCTGAGTTCTGCAGGAGCTGGGTTGTCAACTGTCTCATCTGAGAGTTAGGAGAGGGAATATTGTTTATTGAATGAGGAGACAGACCTGAGTCCAAGGGAGGGCTGTACTTAAAAAAATCTTGAGATACCTTATTCTGTAGTCTTATCATCTAATAATATTTCATAAACACTTGATATCTCTGTACTTGTTCTGGACAAGGAAAGGCAAGGAAACATTTTAAACATCTGTTAATTCTCTTGACAGTAGAAACTTTTTTAATTTTAAATTTGATATTGATGCTTCTTCAGGTGGATTAATTCTGATAGGTATTATGATTGCCTATGGTTGCAACTCTCTTGCTGGCTTTTAAATGTACTGATACCTCAGTATAAATGAGAAGGGAGGAATCTTCGGAGAAAGACATTTCCAATGATCATGGAATAAAACAAAATAGCACTGTATGCACTTGGGAGGAGGAGAGAGTGCCTAGAAATATATGGAACTTAGATTTCAGGCTAGTTTTGCTTTATTGTCACAAATTTCTTTTCTTTTCTTATGTAAACCACGTATTGCTTGGAGGGAAAAAATCCTGCCATTCTTTCTCAGAAAGGAAGAATTTTTAATTTATTTTCTCCTGAATGTTATTCTGTTGCAATTACCATAGTTAGGTTGCTATCTACTAAACAGATTTGATCAGCCTAGAGGAAAAGGAACTTACTGTTTTTACTGTGATTGTACCAAAAAAAAGTGGAGGAAAAGTATTAATAAAAGTACTTCTGTACTACTGCAAATATTAGAGTTATGTCACAGTAGAAGACCAAGCTGTATCAATTAGCTGTGAATTGTTAATTGTGTCTTCTTTTCCTTTAGGAAAAAAGATGTCACTGTTAGCATTCAAATTAATCTTCTAGTTGTTAGGTTTTTGCTTTTGTGTTAGTTGTTCAGTGTAAATTAGTTAAATAATTTGGGTTTTTCAATACACTTTTTCAGGTGCAAGTGTTTGGATTATATTCAGCAGAAGAGTTTCATGAAACATTTGACTGTCCTATTAAAGTAAGTGCTTGTTTTAATCCTTAATAATTGTGATGGTGTTGTCTTTAATAACAGAAAGGTCACATTCAATCTAAATTAGAGAGGATAATACCACTTCCTTACAATGTTATTCAAGTCACTAGAAAATAGTTTTCTATCTCAATATAAAAGCTTTTGATCTGGTTAGGTAGGAAGAAAGCCAATCTTGGTTTTGTAATAAGTATTACTGAGTTTTTCAAATACAAAAGGGAAAGTGAAAGAGAAATTGTTCTGTTTCAGGTGTTACCCATCTCAACATATTTCTTCGTGGATTTGTGATACAAATTCTGAGGGTTCTGCTAAATGCGAGGTCAATATTTTGCAATCAGTTCATAGCCATTAAACCTACCTTAAAATAAGGCAGTGATGTACCCTATCTAAAAGGAAAATTTGAGTTTAACTGTGCTTTAGAGAAGCGAGTTTTCCTGGCTGTTGAAAAAAGGACCTCTGCTAGGTGTATGGGAAAATCTAGTACTTTTTAACATTTCTTGCAGGAGAAAAGGCGATGTGGGCAAATGTTTCCATGTTGCCACTTGGAGTCTTCCATGTTGCAGCTGCTCTTTAGGATGTGGGGGAAAGGAATGAGGTCTTTAAGTTTTCACGCATGCCAGATGTGACTCACTTCCCTCCCAGGGCTTTTACTGCTCCTACAGTTGGGTCTCCTCACTTGAATCTGCAGCCTGCTGTACAAGAAAGTAGCTATTCAGTGTAACATGGCCCTCAGTGTCAATGCTTGTCATACAGCATATAAGAAGAAGAATTATCTTCTCTTCTAGGAAAAACAAACAAATGTCTGAAACAGCTAGGCTTTACTTCAGAGAAAGAACTCAGCTGTAATACTTGATAATTGACAAAAGGCTATGTAATTTAAAAAGTTATGTAGTGCTTCTTGTAAACTCTTACTTAAGCCACAATCCTCTTTTTCCCCCTTCCCCCACTATCCCAGATTGTTGCTGTTCATCCTCATTTTGTAAGATCCCACTTCAAGCAATTTGTAACAGGAGGAAAAAAGGTAAGCATTTGTAATGGACTTTGGCTACCTTTAAATAGCCCTTTGATATAGCTCAGAAGGCTATGTTTGTGACTTCTAACACCTAGAACAAAGACTTCTGCCTTTTTTCCTTTTCTTTATGCATTGTATTCTAAAGCATTGTTAATGAAAAGTGATTTCAGGGGGAGAGAAAGTGCATTTTAATGTTAAAAACATGTTGCAACAAGTTGAAATTCAGAGTAGAAGTAATGTTCTATCTGCATAGCCTGAAAAAAAAGTAATTTATGTTTCCTGGGCCAAATTTTCTCCATTTTAATTTGTTGAAGTGGGAGCAGTTAGATCTTAAAACTGATCTTTTACAAAGCATGTTGATCTTGGGTTACCTGTGGGTGATTTTTTGGGGTGGGGTTTTGTTTGTTTGTTTGTTTGGGGTTTTATTTTAAGGAAATAAACCCAAGTACCTTCATCAGCTCTTTTCTGTCCTAAGGGGTTTTGTTGTGTTTTTTAAAATGAACTAAGGGGAGTTTCTGGTATAGTAGAGCTCACTCTATTCTAAGCACTTAGGTAGTCTTCTGTTTGGATTCAGTTGGTGTTTTGAATGTGCATTAAGTGTCTTATTAGTGTAGGATACAATTCTGACTTCCAGATTGCAGCTGTTTCCAGGTCCTACAGGTATCTTATTTTACATTGTATATTTTCAGTCAAAATACAAAGTTTTGTTTGGAACAGCTTCTTGAAATCATGGAATTTTCTGTTGCCTTCTCTTATGAATTAAGGATAAACAATCCTCACAGATGGATCAAACCAAATGCTCTCTCTTACCAGCATGTAAGAACTACAGGCTTCAAGTGCTGAATACATCTTAATTTTCATTAAGAGTTCAATATGTTTCAAAGCATAGCTGTGCTTTATTTATTTAAGTGGTGTGTGTGCTTGACAGCTTTTTCTGGCTGGTAGAAGTTGGTGTTGTCCTTAAAATAATGCACAGTCAGTGTGTGTCTGTGTCAGCCACCAGTTTGTGAAGCTTTTTAGTGCTGATAAAAGGGGCATGGAAAGAGAGAAGCAAGGAATTAATAGAACAGGGCTCCGTCAGGTGGTAGAAGATCTTGCATTCACCTGATGCCAAACAGAAAAAAACATCAGGGAGTTAACACATTCTCTTTGGTTATCTTTGATTACTTGACAGGTTGTTTTATATTCTGTCCTCTAGGGAATGGTATGCTCATTTTTAATGCATTCATGCTTTGCTGAAAAACTTTCCTCCTCAGAAAAACTTTAATTGACATCTTAACGTAAGGTATTTAGCATTGAAAAAAATGTCCCTTGACACCTGTAATTTGATTTTATTGGTACAGAAAACCAACAAATAAAACCTCTATCCTTATGGTAGAAACCTTTCCCCTTCTCTTCTTTCGTCCAAAAGGAGCATACGTACTTTTATAAAGCAACAGCAAAATTATTTTGAAAATACAGGAAGCTAAATTCCACCTACTAATGAAACTACTATTTTTTTTTTTATTTTACTTTTTCTGAACATTTATACCTCTCCTTAACTATAAAGTCAAAGTGTAGTATGGACAGAGCAGGCAACAGGGAGCTGAACACAAGAGTGAGGAGAAGCAGACTGAAGCACACATGCTCAGGCTGTGGATCTCACTGCTCTCTCCCTGTATCTGGGGATTGTGCCTTCTTAAGCAAAGTTAAGCAACCAAGGTGAGCTCCTTCAGGGAGGGGGGCAGGTCCTCCTCTGGTTCCTGATGTCTGTGCACGTTTAGCCTTTGCATGTATACAGTGACTTCATCCCTGATAGCTGGCAGTGGTGGGAGGCATGTTGCCTGTTGTCCTCATCCACACCAAGGTAAAGGTAACAGTAAAAGTATCATCATTCTGGATCAAACTTAAAAGAAAAGCTTTGCTCAAAGCTCTCATGCTATGCTCCTTGCCTGAGGTGCATTAAAAAACGTAGTATGTATCATATGAACTCTTAATCCAAGGGCTTGCTGGGTCTGTCTTTGTTTTTGCATTCTGGGAATGGTGACATAATGTATATAAGCATTTTTAAAGTTGAGTGGAGTTTTTTGTTTGCTTCTCCTTTATGTTTTTAGAAAAGTATTCTTCATAACAATATAAAATGTGTAAAAATACATTTTCAGTTCAAAGATCCACTCAGGGCATCCTGGAAATGTTCAAGAGACAGAAGGGGGAAAAAGCCTGACATGCTTCAGGGATGCACAGTGCAGGTCCTCAGTTCCCTACACAGGTGGAGTCTGGAACTTGGGTGAATTGCTGTGTAATGCTGGGATTTGCTACATCTTAGAAGCTCAGCCTGACCTAAAGCTGACTTAAGAGCAGTGCTCCCTGGGGTAATTGGGGTGATCATTGTGAATTGTTGTAGGCTTAACTCTACTGTGCTAGTGTTTATATGGTTGCTTAACTTTGCTTAAGTAGGCATGTAGAGAAGCTTTTCTCTAAAATGTGTTATGAACTAATTAAATTGTTTGCTTATTAAAGCACTAGGTTTTAAAAGAAAAGAACTTCTGTTAAGCTTGAGATGATATTTTGGGTTGGTAAAGCTTATTTCACCCTTTTTCCTAAGTGAATGAATATTATCTGTGCCTAGAAATAAGACAGGTACTGTGGAAATTGACACTATTTCAGTGAGAAGCAATAGGTACTATACTAAAAGGTGATGTTTCCCTATTCCCCTCCTCATCTCTGCAATTAACTGCAGCACCACAGCATCATGGTAACCCTGAAATAATAATACTGTATATTGTAAATGACAGGGCATTTCTGTCCAGAGCAGACAATAGAGCTTCAAAGCAAGCAAAAAGACAAATAATGTGCTATTGAAGGCCATAACCTTCTACCTTTTAAAAAAGGGTCTAATCTCAAAAAATAACAGGGTAAAAGCCAACTAAATGAGGGTGGTAAAGTTGAAAACATGGTGTTCTTGATTTAACTCTTAGAGTGCTGGTCTTTCCCAATACATCAACTAAATGAACATTTTTGTGAAGTCCAAGTATCCATTATGTCATGAGGGTTAAACAGACAGAACTAACAAAGAAAGAAGACTGAAGATTATTTCAGTTCCAAAGTCAAGGTATCACCTACTGTGACTTATGTAAAGATAACTTCAGGGGAGAAGGACAGCTTGAGATTCCTCTTTTGGCAGAGATATCATCCCTGTTAATGTCAATAACTAGACACAAAGGCTTTTGTAATGAAACTCTGAGGAGAGTGAGTCCTCTGAAGTGATAGTCACTCTGCTGAGTGTCTGCTTATGAAGGGCTTTTTTGAGTCTTCTCTACCTAGCATGGTAGTGGGGACGCAGCACAAATTAAGCGAATGTATTCTGAAGTATAGGAGTAGAATATTCCATATCATAAAGGATGGGTTCTCCTCATTTGCCTAGTACATACATTTTATGTAATAAGTATTGATTTGCATATTGAGTCTGAAACATCTTAAGGGCTAGAGAACCAAAATAAAACTGTAGATTTACCCTGTGACTGTCAACACTCTCATCTCTATCTATCTGTATCTATACCTATGTAGTATATTCATGGATTTATATATATATATATGTTGGAAATATATTAAAAAAAACATTTTTAATAGTGTCTGTTTCTTTTGTTGCAGAAGATACACTGTAAGAACTGGTTTTTAAATACAGATGTGTCTGATCATGTTTTATCCTCTCGGAATTAACATCTAAACATATCAATGCTTTAAACATTAGATTCTTTTTTCTTTCTTTTATAAAAGCAGAGAGAACTTAGTGTTACCTGGGGCAAATTTCTCATTTAAAAAACCAAAAAAAACAGAACTATATCAGTGTCAGAATTCTGGACCCATGCTAACTCTTGCCTGAAATGCAAAACAAGGCAATGTAAATTCCTTTCCACTCCAGGTGGATCAACAACATACACAGAGAAAGGATGGTGATTGCAAACAGTGCACAAATGGGAAGAGAAATAGCATTCTTGGGGATCTGTGACCACTGTTAGGGGTAGTGGAATTTGTATGTTAAAGTCAAGTCTGCCAAGGAACATCTCAGATACTTTTTTTCACTTGTTGCTTTTTAGTGTCAGCAGTTGCACTTTGCGTGGTGAGTAAGTAGATGACTTTACCTCTGAACCCTACGATATGTACTTCATAATAGCTGGACTACTTTGACAAATTATTAAATTGTCAGGATGCTGTTTGCAGCACAGTCCATTTTTAGAAAGCAGATAGTCAGCTGTTTGGCATTATGTTGTGTAGAAGAGTACCAGACAAGAAAGGCAGATTGCTTTGTAAGCTATAAAATGTCACTCAGTAAATACTCGAAGGTCTGATTTAAGTGAAGAAGGAGTAAGTACTGTGGCAATTTCTGTCCATGCATTGGATAATTTCCCATCAGTAGTAAACAAACTGAAGCAGCAAGCAAACCACAATAAACTGGTCTGCGATTTCCCTGCTGCAATGTATAATGCCCAGATGTATCCCATACTGTTGAGCAGATGAGACTTTGATATGTAGTATGTCCTGTTTGCTTAATAAGCTTGGGGGTTTTTTTTGCTTACGTTTCTTCTTTATGGGTATTTGGATATGCATTTCTTCTTTATCTCTAAAACAAAAATTCTCCTTGTACTGTGATAAATTTGGTTTGTGTAAAGCAAATGGATCATAGTACTATGTGCTTGTAATCTATAGTTGTGTGTTTTACAAATGTCTGCGTGGAACACTTTTTCATTGCCTGAGGTGGTAAGCGAAGAGGATCTAAGTGTATGAAATGTGTCTCTCTGCCTGCAAGACTGCAGGATTTGCTTTTCAAGGTGTTAATTCTGTAGCTCTTTGTGAATAGGCAACAGCTGGAATGTGGCAGCTGAGTTATTAAAAGTGAAGCCTAATAAAAGTCCTGTGGCATTTGTTTGTATTAAACATCTCAAAATTTCCAGCTTCTCCATCCATGAGCTACAGCAGTAGCTCCAGTTTCATCCCTCTGTTGCCATCACAGACCTCGCGATGCTGCTGTCTGCCTCTGCCTCCTTGCTTGATTTCCCTTGACTGCACTTGCTGCCCTCCTCTCTGTTCACACCCCAGCTCCTTAGACAACATTTCGTGACGAAATCTTGAAAGCTCATCTTCAGCTGAAAGCTTGAGGCTTACATTATTCTCTGCCTTGTTTCAGCTCATCCAGTCCATCATCTGTTTCAAATACAAAGTATAATTTTTTATTGTTGCTCTATGTTTGCCTAGGGATGAACTATTAAACAGTAAGTCTTCATGCAGCATGCTGTTCTGTGTTAGTCTCTGGTAGCTGTTAATCTTGGCTGTGCCTGTAAATATTGGTTTTATGCTGAAAACAATAAATAGCTGTAGTGATCACTTATAACCATGGAAATAGCATTGTAGATTTTTGTGGTCTTGCCTTGCTCGGGTGGAAGTGGTGACAGAGGCACCAAAACACAGGACAAATGCCACAGGTAGGCTCATCTTCACACTTAGACAAAGAATGGGACTAGGAAATTGCAAGGACTTTTTTCCTAACTTTTTATTTTGTGAATTAAAAACTAGTCCAACAGTTTTGCAGTAGGGAATGGAAAAGTGGCTCTTCAGTTACAAATTGAAATCTTCAGCCTTTTTTTCTTCACTTCACTAAAACTTCTTCAAATCTTTACACAGAATGTGCTATGTTGAAAAAAAAGTAGTGATGCTGGGCATCATTAAAAGTGTTTCCTTTGAAATTTCTGTGAGAACATCCATCCTTTTTTCAGTATATTGAAGCTAGTAATTGGTACGGAAAATAAATTAAATTGAATTACTTCACCATTTTGATACTACCAAAGTTGCAATAATTCACCTTTTTGTTTAGGGGATTGGGAATTCCTGTACATAGTTTAGGACCAGGACTACATGTAATTAGTGTTAATGCTAATTGCGTGACAGGCTCCATTAAGTCCAAGCACTCATCTATTCTCTTCAGTAAATGCACTCTAAAACAGAGTTTTGAGCTCTTTTTTGTGTAGGTTAATCTCCTGTTAGTGAAAGATATGAAGAGATGTATTCACTAATCCAAGAGAAATATATCCACTTATTTTTAAAACCAAAAAGTGTCCTGCTCCATCCTCTTGTCTCATGCATTTCAATGTGTCATTTTTCTTAATGATCTGGTGGACAATCATAAGCAGTTAAGAAGAGTCACAAAATAATTAGTGAGCTAACAGGAGATTGCAATGTAGTATGAAGCAGTGTGGGTAGGGACCTTGTAGCTAAAGGTTATTTTATTTTAGCATTATTATCAAATTGCAGTGCGTGCAAGATACACTGGGAGAGTGTTCTAAGCACAACTGTATTGTGTGTAACAAAGGACTAGAAAGTTTTATGAGAGCAAATGAAAAACGGGGAAAACAAATTCTATTGTGGAGAAGCCAAGAAAGTGGGATTTTGGCTGCTGTTGAAATATAAGTACTGTGAATGCTGACTACCATAATATAGGATTTATGGCAAATAAAGTCATAAAATATTTTTCCCCTTCCAAAAAGAGAGGAAGGTGGTAGGAAGAGCCGCTCCCTCCAGAAACTGTGGATTTCTTCTTCCAAGTCTTCTTTTGAGGTTTTAAATTACTTTCTTGTATGATAAACATTTCAATGCGGAGAAAGAAAGGAAGACTAAGAAAGAAATTAGGCTGCTTATTTTGAGAGAGATGTCTTCAGTAGACAACAGCTCCAAAACACATATGAAAGTTCTGGGTTCACAAATTCAACTTCCAGGTGTCATTGCTCTAAGAAATAATAAATAAATCACATTTATTTATATGTGTATGTATATCATTAGCACACAGATTATTGCACTGAAGATAACTTAGTTAAGCATGTTTTGAGATTTTATATAATTTTTTGAAGCCACAGTGTGGAGTGGCCTTTGGCCTCAGTGTTGGACCTATTTCAGTTGCTGATCTGAATTGGGGAATGACGGGGTGTTTCAGTGATTCAGATTCACGTTCCGTCCTTACTGTAGGTGATACCAGCCTGTTGTCTTCTACTGCCTTGTTCTGAAAGTGTGTGTTCATAGGGTTGAGCATAGGTAGAAGCAGGATTTTCCAAATTAGCTTCTCTCTTTGTTATCTTCTGAGTTCTTTCTCAGATCACTTACTTTTCCTTGCATTTTGTTACTCAGAGTCTCAGAAAAGCATGATGTTCACAAACCATGAATAACAAAAAAGATGCAAAGTGTCATACCAAAGTTTGCTCTGGATCTTGAATATAATAAATTAATTTAAATCACGATGCAGTCACAAACAGAAAAGATTCCAAGTACAGTTAATATAATTGACATCAGCTAGGTTTAACCTTTCACATCATCCACATCAGTTTTTGGAGCTTTGTCCAGTAAGTCTCAATGCAAATGCCATGTATTTTGCTGATGTCTTTATTGGATGGTATTGAAAGAAGCATCCAAGCAGCAGTTCTTCTTCTGTCCAGCTTCTCCTTAGGTGTTAGTAAACTAGGAAAAAAGTAATTTTCAAGACTGGATCAGCATAGCACTTAGTTTTTACATCTTTAGCATCTGAGTGGAGATCATTCATTTGGACTGAGGGCTGCTCCTGTGCTTGAAATCTCCCTACCAGTCTTCTAATGGAAATCCCTCCATGTAGCACCAATTTACGGCATAGATTTTACACTGCTTTCAGTGGCTTGCTCTGGTATCTGTAAGATAACATGTTCTGTGAGAGTTACTCAGTAGCCTTTTCATATGGGGGGAAGAAAATTTATACTGTTTGAAAGTTGGGCCTTCATGTGACCTCTGTAAAGGACACAGAATCACTTTACTTGAATTAAAAGTTTGATGTCTGCAGTGCAATTCACACAAAAATTTCTCAATAGACTAACCTAGCTAGTGCTTGCTTTAATTTTCTTGGAGAAAATACTTGTCTTCTGGTGCCATCTGGTGGCTTTAGGGGAGAGAGGCAGTCTGATAATTGCCATTAAAATCTCATCTTTTGCTTATTTTAAACAACTAGTGTCTTAACACTTGATGTATTTATCCAAATACAAGTGGTGGGAAACCACATATCAAAGAGTGCATACAGCTGGATCTTAGATAGGAAATGTTAGCAAGAAGAATACTCCATTTGGGTTTTAGCATGGTAGAAATCCTTGCAGGCAGCTATTTCACACCTTCCAGTGTGAGGTGTGAGCTCGGGTTCAGGTTGTGCAAATGTTTGTATGTGGGTGTACTCATGCAAAAGTTGGCAGGAGTGGTACCTTAGAGTATGATCTCTGTAGATGCTTCAGGTTCTTGCTTAGGTATCCCTCCAAGTGCTGCACTTTGCATCTGTCAGAGTGATACCCTGTAATCCCATTGAATAATTTAATGAGACACAGTATGGTGGCTAACAGCTGGCCTGGGGGCCTCACAGTTATAAATAATCCTGAATATAATTTTGTAACTGAAATATATCTAATTATATAACTACCTTAATTATGTAACTCAACCAGTCTAGGCCCTTGGGGAGCAGGTCTCGGCCGCTGGGGACACAGGCAGCTCTTGGCCAGTTAGCAACTAATTCAGGCAATCAGGACTGACCATGCAGGCTTTCAGAACTGTGTGAGGGGAACAGCACTCAGTAAAAGTTGGCTGTTGCCACATGGGCGCAGAGTGTCGTGTTGTGTCATTGCATCCATCATTGCAATGATACAGAATCAGAATATTCTGATTTGGAAGGGACCCAAAGGATCATCAAGTCAACTCCTAAGTGGATGTCCCATCAATGGATCCAACCTGCAACCTTGGCATTATTAGCACCATGCTCCAACCAAGCAATATGGCCTCTCTTTCTGTGCAGACTTTCTGCATGTAGTTGGGTTTTTCTTTGCTGCTGAAAAGCATCTCATAGCATCTCTTATGCATTTAGATATTCTAAAATACCTTTTTTACTTGCAAAACATGACATTACCAATCACACAAGTTTTACATCAGCAGTGCTTGTGGTTCAGTGCAGTTTGTATATGTGGGACTAAAACACAGCATCTCTAGACCCCTGTGGAAGGCTGTGTAGTTCCACATAGAGCCAACCAGAGGGTCACAAGCTTGGGGATCTTTTAATTTTCTTTGACTACCTGTTTTTTTTGGAGGGAAAGAACCTATGACAAGATCAGTGAATCTCAAGATCAGTGAGGTGTCCTGGTTTCTTTACCAGTTTTCTGAAGTGTTGTCACTAGTGGTGTAGACTTAGGTTCTGAAATACCTTAATTTCTTTATCTTTAAGGGGTAAATAATTATACTTACTGTTCTTTGGAGAAACTTGATGAAAGGCCTTTTTATTAATACTACTAAATTTAAGATGAATTCTGTAATATACAAGATGCTCAATGTATATTGATTGTATTTGCTTTTGTTTTGTGATAGGTGTGTATTTTTCATTGCACTTAAAATCCAAAAAGAGTAAGGGATAATTTAGAAAAAATAGCTTCCATGTCTGCATACAGTACTGTGTTACACAAATATTTATTGTTGCACTTCTTTATAGTTGCTGTTATATGAAAGAGGCTGGATGAATAGATGGAAGCCTTCAGTTTTACATGAAGGGGAAGGAAATATAAGAAATGTAAAATGGAGAGGACACTTAATTGCTTGGGCTAATAATATGGTAAGTATTTTTCACCTCCATTACATGAACAAAAATATCTCTGTATTACACTGATTATCGGAATTTTTCAATGCTAATTGCCAGAATATTCAGTCGAAAAACTGTGCATTTGAATTGGGTATAAAAGGCATTGAAGGATAGTGGTTTATGTAATTTCTTTGTAGAAATTTCTTCAGTTGTTTTCTGCTGGTTAGTCAGGGTTCTCCAACATGATTGCCACTTCTGAAGAAATTAGGAAAGTAGCTTTATATACCACTAATCACTAATCTACTAATCACTAATCTACACTATTATTAATTAGAATTTTGGTTAGTGCAATTTATTGAAGCAAAATGAGGAAGAACTGCCAGTGTAACTCTTCTCTATATTAATAACAGAACATCTCCACTCCCTTCTATCCCCTGAAAAAAATAAACAGTCTAGGTTTTGTAATTTGTACTAAAATGACATTGTCATATGCACTTTCAATGTTGCAAATTGTAAAAAAATACAGTAATAATTTCTCATTTAGTTAGGCTGCTAGAAAAAGTTAGACTTGGGAGAAAATAGGCCTCTTTTGTTCTAAGTGTAATTTTGAAGGAAACCATTGCATTTATTCTGAGTGTTGCATTTCAGCTATCGCTGTATATCTAACTGATGGGTCAAGCTCTGTTTCGAAGCTCAGCAGTGAGGGATATGTTTTTAAGTGTGCATCATATCTAAAATCCAAAGTATTTTTTAAAATGTGGTGAAAGTACTTCTGAAACATTAGCATTTTCTTCTTATATTGTTTTTCCATCCTAAAGGGAGGCATTTATTAAAATATTTTTAAACCATTGTTCTTTTTTATCTTTCAAAACCAGTTTGATATGAAATTGGTAGAGCTGGGCCTTTGTTTATTTACTTCCCTTTAATAACTCTATTAGAATGGAAGCTTCATTGAGGGCTTGATTGACATAACAGGTTTTTTGAAGGTTCTGTTCTTTTCAGATCCATACAATTAAAATACGTATTCTAGGTATCTGCTGGGATGGATAGGACGAGAGCTATCCCTAGAGATGATGTGCCACATCAGAACACAGAATACTAATAAAACATTGAGAGCCATCTGTCAGAGACAAAAAGCCATGGTCAGGGCCTATCTTTCAAAGAAAAATGAAGTGACGCTTGCCCTCCAAAAGATTAATATATTTGGTTATTGCCCTTTCCCTTCCCCTTTAACTTTTTAAACTCCATCCTCTAGCAAGGTTTTGCATTACACTTCTTTTTTTCCAAATCAGAGAAAAAGTTTATAGCCTTGCTTCTTACTGTGTGTGCATGGCTACCTAGTTTTTTTTATTTAGGCAAGGTCTAATTCTGCTTTTCAGATGCATAGGTACCCCATATTTGCTGCTATGCCCTCTTCTCCTTCCTCCATGGCTAATAGTGCAAGTTTTACAAACTGAGACATCTGAGGGACAAATCTTTAGAGGCATTTGGCTGCTGGACTCCCATTTGGACAGGTTTTAGCTCCTCCATCGCAGGAAGCTGACTGTGGCAGTCCTTTCAGTTCATGATGCAAATGGCATACCTGTCAGAGGAGAAGCCGCTGTTCCAGCATTCTCACACCATTCAAGGGGTCACATACTCACCACCCCAGACTTTAGCTTCAGGGACTGGAGTCCTTTTACAGGGCAGCTCCAAGGAGCCAAGAGGGGCCTCTTTTGACTCCTTGCTCACTTCTCATGCTCCTGTTCATGGGCAGAGCATGGGAAATTACATGGCAACAACTGAAACATCAGTGAGTCACCAACATTATTCTTACAGTAAATCCATAACTCAGCACTGTACCAGCTACTAAAAAGAAAATTAATTAATAATTAATTACCAGCCAGAAGCATATCTAGGAGTAAGTTCACAGCTTACAGCTTAAGACTTCAAAAAAATCCAGCTACTCATGCTAAGTAAGTAAACCTAAGCAAACAGCATACTATATCACACAATATTATAACTCTAAATAACTTACTCTTATGTAAAAGTTAATATATTAAACAGCTGTCTCCCAACAGTTATAACCAAAGATGATCCTACTCTGTTAGTTTGAAAACCGCTTTAAACAGGAGCTGGTCTATCCCATGTAAGATTTGCTGCCATGTAGAAAAGCAGAAGGTGTGATAATGGGTCACTGAAAATCATCCTTGGAGACAAAGTAGTAAGATTTATAAAAAGCAACTTTATTAAAATGCAATTCAAGCAAGATTAAAAATTTTATCAGATGAGCTTAGAAAACACAAAGGATAAGATCCTTGTTTATGTTACCTAGAGATCTGAGCTCTGTACGTTACAGATGCTATGTAAGTTGGTGTTTGTTTGTTTGTTTGTTTTTGAAACCTTAATGTCTGCTAGCTGATGAGATGCCAGTAGAAGTGTGTTCCATGCTCACAGTTCTTCAGTGACAAAGATCACTTAAAAACAATCCCTTCACCCACCCTCATACCACTTCCTGTTCCTTGTGATTTTAAAAAAGGGTAAAACCTGGCTTAGACCATGACTCCTCCCATGACTTTTAAACAGTTGTATCTGTGTATTTGTACAGCTGGAGATATAGAAACTCACAATGTGGGGTACAGAAATAGGCAGGGGAATATTTTAATTAAAAATCAGTTTTGCCACTAGGAAAATCCTAACATGGCATGTCATCATGGATGCTGACCTTTCAAGGCCTTTTCCATCCCCTTTTCTGTGATTTGAAGACTCACTCTCTAAGCTCTGTGAGCAAGAAAGAGATCCCTACTAAAATATTTTATTTTAGAGACTTTTGTTTTAAATTAGCAAGAACAAGTCATTACTTAACATGAAATTAATCTCCATTTTGCTATTGCAAAGGTTATAGCTTACCTTGTCTAAATGACACAGAAAAATCTAATTATTAGTTCTTTTTTTTCCTCTGCCTCTCGAATGACTTTAATCTTCCTGGTTTTTAACTTCTTGTTCTATTAGTTTAGGAGATTTCCTGAGGAGGGAGTAAAAAAAGTCACAGCTTACAAAACCAAGCACTGTTTAAGTATGCTTGCTTTTCTATTTTAATATAAGAGTTGAAATGCATATCTTGAGATTTAATTCCTTTATCTTAATGAGCTTGTGCTTTTCTTTTTCCAAGGTGGAAATTTCTGTGTCTCTGCAGGGGCTGTTATGAAAAGCTGCGATTCTTTATATTTCTCCAGGAGTAGCACCAGCCCAATAAGCCAAACTGGTTCATGAGTGGAATTGCTAGTCTGTCAGTCATTCACTTATTATTTGGCATGTGAATTTAAAACATCTAGATTACTCTGATCCCTTTACTCCTTTTGTCACCTCCTGGGCTAGATGGATTTTTGTATCAACAGTTTTCTGTTGGCACACTCAGCCCTGCTCTGAAATGTATGCCATAAACTGCTCTGACTGCCTTAGCATACAAAATGGTGAGTAGGAGTTTGTCATACTGAATAAAGTTCTCTTGTTTTTAAACTTCCAGGGCGTGAAGATACTTGACATGATCTCCAAGCAAAGAATTACCAATGTGCCTCGAGATGACATAAGCCTTCGCCCCGATATGTATCCCTGCAGCCTTTGCTGGAAGGATAATTTAACGCTGATTATTGGCTGGGGAAATTCAGTAAAGGTGCAATTACCTGTCTTTGTAATAAATGCTTGCTGTTATCACAGACAAACAGAGGATTGTTTCTGAAAAGTAAAGACAATCGAAAAAAATGGAATTTGGTTTGACCAGTGTTCAGAACTCTTGCTGCCTTAGAAATGTCATTGGACTGACCCTCAGGAGGAGGAGAAGGAGGAGGAGTGATAGGCACCCAGCGGTCAGACAGATCTCTGTGTGAGAGCATGCAGTGAATGTAATCCTCAGGGACATTTCACTCCTCTGTGCCTTGGAGAGATTTTGTCTTTTGAAAGCTTTTAGTGTGCTGTTGAATTCATTTCTTTTGATTAACATTAAGGAAGAACAACTTACGATGAGGTATTTTTGGAGGGGATCGCTTTGGGGGCTGAGGAGGTTGCAGCTGCTAAAACAGCCACATGATTTGGTCAGCCATGGGGGGAAAAAAATGGGTGGGTGGAAGGGCAGACTGCTTAGGGTTTTGTTATCTTTCAACAGGAAACTGGCACTTCAGACTTGTTTGGTGCAGACTGATTATAATTTGCTCAGACCAGCACCTGACATGAGTTTGTTACAAGCCTGTTAGCTGTTTTCTAATAACAGACTACTGCATCACTGCACAGTGGGAAATTAAAAGTGCCTGATAGGAATAGATGGAAAGGGAGGGTAAAGTGAGGTAGGTGACATGTAAAAAGCTTTTGAAGCGTTATGCTTAGAGTTTTATAAATGAGGAGGTTTGTCCTAAGTTTGGCATCTGTCTTTCCCCTTCTATATGCGTGTGCTTCCCAACATTTGGTTATTTGCATTTCTTTGTATGTACGTACTCCCCTCGTGTAACTGGGAGAAGCAATAGCAAACTTACTGAATAAGAATCGGGTACCTTGAAAGGTAATGAGACACAAAGTGTGAGAAGACACCAAAACCAAACTCATATATAAATGCTTCTATGAAGAAACCATAGTGGGCACGTATTTTCACATTTCTCTTACGTGGTCCTCTTCTCTCCCAACATATTTATAAGGCTGTGAACTACAGCCACAACTTTTCTCTGTGGTTTTCTTTACTGATGCATTATTACTGTGTTCACAGCTTGTGTTTTTCAAAATAAAGAAATCCATGTCAGATAATTCCCAGAAATTCCTTTTCTTATTGAGGCAGGTTAGTATTGTTTTAGCAATTACAGTTCCCTTGTAACAATTGAAATCTCTTGTTTCCTAGATTTGCTCAGTAAAAGAACGGCATGCCAGTGAAATGCGTGACCTACCAAACCGCTACGTGGAAATAGGTATGGTTGTATGAACGCACTCCTTTTCAAAAAGCTTCAAAGGTCTTTCACATTCCAGCCGGAATGAAACTGTTACACTTTGGAGGCAGCATATAGTTGTAACATAAATGTCTCCTCTTTGTTGTTGCTGAGGTTGTTAACATGGCTTTCTTACATGGGTGTGAGGGTATTTTCATAGCGAGCCTTAAGTTCTGTGATCATGTAAAATCAGAGATACTTGTGTGAACAATGGATGCTTTAACTTTCCCTTTATATAGATTCCTTTAGAGAACTTGAATTTTCATCTTGGTTAAATGATTGATGGTCAGTATAGTAGTAAAGAGAAAATAGATGCTGCTTTATTTGATTATATGTTGTTTGACTACACTACTCATAACATTTTCTCTTTTTTTTCCCCCGTAAAATCTCTGGTGTAGTGCTAGGAAATTGATTTTAATTTATTTTTGTTTCCTTTCTTGGCTTCTGAATTTTATATTTTCGTTTGTTTTCTTATTTTTCTACCTAATCTGATGTGAATAAATTTTTATTATTGCTAATTATTGGAAAATTTCTTGACAAAATGTATGTATTAAGTAAAGTTCAATTCAAAGAAAATTTGGAAGGGAAACAGGGATGTAAACAAAAAGTCACAGCTGTCCCCAGAAGTATCTGCTGGGAAAGGAAGTATCTAGAAACAGATAGTGCTGGGAAGGTAAACAGGCCCTCTGACTCTGCAGACCAGAGTGGGCAACAGTTTGTAAGCTTTGGTGCTCCCTTGACTCTAGTAACTTGAGATTGTAGATAGGGTGTTCAGGCAAGGTCCTGGATGTCAGATTGGAATGGTGCATGGTATAAGTGTATGTATGCTCTGTTTTCTGATTTCAGGAAAGGACTGTTCTAAAATAGCTCCTGAAAATCAGCCAGACTTGTTAAGCGCTACAGGGAATCTGGAAACTGAGAGATTGGTGGTCTGCCTGAGAATTAACTGGGACCTGAAAGCTATTTGTTGTTCAGGATTACATAGGTCCAAACAGACTATTTAACTGCAGAATTCTAGGATATTCACAATAATTGTATCAAGAAAAGGTTTTGTTACATGTTGTAACCTCAGATCTTATATATAATATTTTCTGTACCAGCAAGTAGCTTTTAAAAAATAACTAAATGGGTTTGGTCACATACTGAAAAGTGAACAGAGGTAACTTCTATTTCAGTTGTAATGTGTTTATATGGATGGTGCTAGTCTTAGGTGACTGTCTATTGGAACTTGATTTAAAAAACATAAAAAGCTGTCATTGGGCTACTTAGGTACAGACATGAAGGATAAAGATTTTCATGGAAGTAACTTCTTCATCTTAAAATTTCTGACTTGTGGTTTTCTCTATATTCTAGAGGAGTGGTATTTTTTCTCAGTTAATCTGTTAATGATGTGCTTGAGATTTTATTTTCTTATTTCAGGTTAAAGCACTGAAATTGCTCAGCCAAATGCTGTCCACAGTACTCTAAAACTTGGGAGGATTGGGAAGGAAAAGAGAGAGACATTGTTTGTTCAAGTCTCTGTATAAATTAATAGTCTTTCATACAGTCCCATAGAAGGTCTTCTTGACTGCAGTATGTCATACCATAACATCTATTTCAATTTTATTTCAACATCACTTTTCAAAGGCATAGCTGGAAGGTCTGATTTTATATCAGACCTGCAACCAGTATAGTTTTTTTGCAAGACCACTGATATCCAAAGTGGGTGCATAAGTTGATATACTTGCTTAAAGTAAAGAATTTATACAAGGCAAGAATATCATCCTTCAGTGCAAGGACAACTGAGTATCCTTCAAGTATTTTGACTCATAAGATCTTGTCAACAGACTTACGAAAAATGAAACCCTTAAAACAGTATTACTTTTGTCATGTTTAGTGGTGTGGTGTTTTTTAATTTTTTTTCTCCCTCCTTTTACAATTTTTCACCTGGAAAGAAAACCAGAAGTGGAACAGGAAACTTCATAGTTGCTTCTTTGGTCATCAGGGTAATACATATGATAAGATAGTGTAATGTGTCACATTTTGTCGTGTGTCACCAGTTTCAGGTTTATGCTGTTTTAGAGCCATTCTGAGGGCCACTAAGTTCCGTGGTGGTATCCTAGATAACTGTGATGGTATTAGTTAACGTTTCTTCAGTACTTTGCAGCCCAGTGAATAAGGAAAGAGTATTTCCTGCATTGCGAGTTAGGTGCGTAGGATCCTATTTAACAAAGTACCTGTCACGGTGTGACTTGGGTTTGCCAGTTTTAATATATTTAATTTCTTTTAGAGACAGGACCCAGGAGTAGAGACAA
>JAOTQP010001286.1:53502459-53555212 GCA_026413545.1 Cichladusa arquata
AATGAATTCTTCATTACATGGTGGCTCCAAAATGAGCAAAGAGTCATGGGGGAAAAGTTTCATGACAAAAGAGAACAGAGTAGATAACTGACTGAAGTGTTTTCTTTATGTTGTTGTTAAGAAATGTGGAATGAAGGGTGGGGGAGGAGGAAATAATCTAGAAATCTTATTCTGAATTGTTTTTGTATTATTAATAAATTGCTTTTTATACCCTTTTAAGTTTTGAGCCTGCCTTGTCTCTACTCCTAAATCCTATCTCTAAAAGAAACTAAATATATTGAAATTGGCAAACCCAAGTCACACCGTGATACTCAGGTTTAGTGGGAACTGTGAGTATGTCTCTGAAAGAAAAGCTCTGGGTCAAAAGTCTACCTGTTTTCACAAAACTTGCATGAAAACTACTCTGCAGAAGAGTGGTCTATAATAGACCATTGTGAATTTATTCTAAATCTTGCTTTTTTGTACTGTCTGAAGGTATAATTTCCATAAAAATTTAAACTATAAAATCCTAGATTTTCATAATATCTAAGTTACCAGTTTATCGCTTTTACAATGAAAAGAATATTTTCAGAGATTCCAGAACTTCTTTATTCAGTTTTGAATGTTTAATTTTAAATTTTTTAATTTTTACGCAACATTCTGGTATTTATGCCAGCATCAAAATTAAAGCAGAAGACACATTGAAATAGAAAAGAAGTTAAAAATTTAAACTTGCTAAATGACACTTGAATCTCTTGCTTCTGTGATTTTTTAAAGTTAATTTAAATAAGAGTACTTTAGAGAAGTAGTTGCATGCTGTCATTGATTACACATTGTATAACGCTGTAAGAAAGTAGAATAAAAATTTAAACCACATTACATTAACCAAAAGAAAATAAATTTTTAGAAAAGGAATTCTGAAATGAACTTTTTCTAATCATTAAACATTTCCAGTTTCCACTTCACAGAAAATTTCAGCTGTATTTAGTGATGTTCTAAGTCTCTGACAATCTCAATAGATGTTAAGAGTCTCAGTGCAGGAAAATATATGTCATTTCAAAAGACTACTATTACAATTTATTCTACTCTCTTACAGTGACTTTAATAAGCAGGGAATAAACACTGGTCTAAGTGTTTACTAGGAAGAAACTCCCCTTTCCAAACACTTGAAGTAACTGCTTTTTATTATACGGCAACCAGGTTTTGAAACTAAGATGTTTCATTCTTCTCTGGTACAAACCTCCCACACACTTTTGCTGTCTCCTACTTGCAGTGGTTCACAGAGCTGCACTTTGCAGGCAGGAACCCAAACTCAGCCCTGGCACAAACAGCTCCTGATTTCCAGGCTGGCTTACAGCTCTCTTTAGACTTGTGCCTGCTTTTCTGCCCAGGGTCCAGCCTTCCATGGAGCTGCACTGCTTGGGAGTCACTTGATTTAACAGAAGGGATGAGCGAACAGCTCCATTGGCCTTCACTGGAAAATGAAAACTATGTCCCTGGCAAAAACTCTCCTTAGACTTTACAGGGTCTTTAATGGTGCTGTGCCATGGGGTGCTCACTCAAGGATCCTCTCTCCTCAGCCGTATTGTTTTTTAGATTTTCAAAGGGTGTTCTGAGTGCAGCATTTCCCTTGGCACTCTGAGGACAAGGATATCTCCACAGCCTCATCATGGTACTCTGAGGACAAATTGCTCCCATCTATTGAAAGCAGCACTGTTTCTACCATTAGAATGAAAAAAATTATTTGTAGGGAGTTGGATATCCTTTTTCTTTGCAGACAGTCAGTGAATTCTTCCCTGTTTGAATTTGCTTAGCAATACTGTAGTTGTTCAGAGAAATTGTTCAGCTTGCCTTGACCCAACAGCATCAAGAAAGCAAACAGGCTTAGTTTGTTCCAAACACCTCCATCTTTCTTCCTAAACTCAGTAAGCAGTCCTTATGGCCAGGCAGAGGGATAGAAAATCCAACTGTGGGTCTTGATCTCTCAAGGAGAAAACAGTAATTTAAGCAAAGGTAAGAGAGATTCAGATCCAAGAAACAGTAGAAGATAAATGTTTGCTCTTGCATAGTTTTCTGGTCTTGCTGAAGGCGAGCCCCAAAAAACTAGTCAGCTGTCATGGTCCCTTGCTTTGTCATGGTCATTTAAAATAACACACACACACAAACAACAACAAAAGCCAACCAAACCAACCAACCAACCAAAACAAAAAAACAAACAAAAAATATAAACAAACAAAAAACAGAGTTATGGTTTGATATATTTGCTGGGTCTGCATAACTGGTACATGTAAAAGACCATTGTTTTAGCTGGGAAGGGTGCCATCAGAGACTGAGAGCTAGGGTTGCATCCAGACAACACAGCACAGGTTACCCAGCTAACCACAAGACACCAGTATCCAGACATCCTTGAGGAAAGAACTAGGAGAAGACGTGTCTGGAGATAATACATCTGTGAAGTTTCCCTTTCCTGGGTCAAATGACTGAATCACTCAAGCAGGATGATGCTCTCAGTATGTCCTTGGAATAGCCTCCCGAGACTGGTGACTTTCCCTTCTCCTTCTGCAGTTCTCTCTTCCAACACCAGCATTACTAAGTGTAATTAGCTTCCTTTTCCATAGCTGAAGCCTAGATTTATGCAATTTCATGTCTTCTGCTACTTCAGTCTGTGTTCTGGCCCACATGCCATTTATGCCAAAGTTGGCATTCCCAGTTAAAGCTGTTCAATCCCTTAATGCATTTCAAGCCTGAGGCCGATGTCCTAGTTACCCACTACTGAGGTATTTCAGTGTAAATCAGTTCCTCTGCCCCTTCTAGGGAGTGGAAGTTCAAAATCAAATGGGAATAACAATGTTGTCATATTTCTTATAATTCCCTTTTTGCTTTTGCACTATCCAGGTCCTTGCTTTTTTAAACTGTTCTCTTCTCTCCTCCTCCTCCTTCCCTTGTGTCCTTCATGAATCCAAAGCTCTCTGTCTTGCCCAAGGGGAGGTTCCCATCCATTTTCTTAGAGTCATACAGGGATTCAATTTGCTCCTCTTTGACTAACAACTAAATTCAGTCCCTAAATGCTGAAACCACTCAAAACAGCAAAAAACCAATTCCTGCTTCATGTTTTCTTAGGGTTGCATCTCGGGCTATGCAACCCCAAAACTCTAGCAAACCTCACACTGTATCTTCACAGGGTTTCACACAGTTCATGCTTCTTAACAAGGACCATCTGTGTTGCTTCACTCAACACACACACCCATCCTAGGTTTTCTTCCATCCTCTCTATTGTGACTGAATGTTTCAGGATTTCCCCACAAATAAAATGGCATGGAATTTCGATCTTCCTGACAAAGAAGGAAGAAAATAAACCAATTTTTACGCAATTTCTCCTCCAAAAAGTGATGCTATTTTTTAGGGAAAATAATGAGGACAAAAAGCAGGTTTTATTCCTAACTTTAGCTCCACAGGATGAATTCCCTTTGCATTTGTTCCAGTCAGGCACATACATAATTCTTGTGCTTATCATCGATTATGCATCTCTGCTCGTGCTCCTCAATCCATGTGGCCCCAAAACCCCCACCAAAGATACAGATCCTAGCAGGAGCCTCAAGTTAGATTCCCTCCATGTTCTATAATAAGCAAGTACTTTGCATGGGAAAACATTTCTGTATCAAGCTCTTTTTTCTTCATTCTCTGAAGAGGAGTGTTCTATAGTTACTAAAGAAGCTTTGTGCCATATGGTCCCACCTACATGTTCTTCCTTCCTGTTTTCACAGTATATTTTGCGCTATTTAGCCACTTTTTTTTGTTTTGCTGTTGCTGTACCCACAGTGATCCAACAACAACTCGTTTCTTGCCGTTCAACTGAAGAATTGTGACACCAACCATTCTGTGCCTGTATGTGATTGACTCTAATAGAGGGATGGTCATTTTTCTATAAACTGTTCCTTCCAGTTACATCCTCTGTCTGATCTCCCATTATTAGTAGTGTTAACAGTGTTCTTGTAACAACAGCCAGAGGCTACAAGAAGCACTGAAATACATTTTTTTCCTTTTCTGTTTCACAATCTATTAAGATCACAGCAAGATCTGCTTTACTTTCTCATCTGGTTTCCCCTTTATTAAATGCAAATATGTTTTTATGTTGCTAAGTGGGAATGTTGTTAAGTGGAAAAGACAAGTCTGCAAATTTAAAAGAGTGCCAAATGCCCTATGCAGAATTAATTTGCCTGTCCCTACCCCCATCTGCCAGTGCCCACAATAGCTCAATGTTTTTTTCTATCAGAGTCAGAGAAGGCAGAAACTAAGAAAAAAAGCACAAAGCAATGACAGGAAAATAGGAAAATTGATTTTTAAAAATCACAAATGGGGAAAAAAAATAGAAGTCATCATCAACGACTAGACAAAAAACTCAATGAGCTACAACTCTGTTATCCAACTGAGGGTCATGTCCTGAAATGTCTATGGAACATCCTGAAAATTTCCTGAGCTATTAGAAACTTAAATTATTTAGTCTTCAGCCCTTATTAAAGAAAAGATTAATCACAGCAGAATGTTTTATATTATACCTGCTGTGTAAGGATCACTCCACAATTTATAGGGTCCAATGTCATGGCTCCTCTGAAACAAACAGTATTCCTATTGTATGGAAAAATGCATTTAAATGTACGAAAAGTCAGGCTATTTAAAAATAGTTTTTATACTGTAAGTTATACCATAATTATAAATGGAAATAAATTTAATAAAAAGGATATAAAGGATTTTCTATAGTTTCCCATGCTAGTCCTCAATTTCTCTTAATTTCTTTTATTTTTTTTTAATGTATTATAGATACAAATAAAAAAATATGTAAAAAGTAACACAGAATCTGTGAATCTGTCACTTACTCCACAGCATATAAATTCAGCATCTTCGGCTACACACTGAGGAGTTTGACTGTGAAGTTATCTCTTTTTTGTTTCATTATCTTGGGAAATCATCTACTGTTCTAGGTTTGGGGGGGAAAAAGCCAATCAACCAAACAGAAAAAAACCTTCCCACCAACAAAACTTCATTCCTTTTACTTTTTAAGGGATAAAGTCCTTAAGATTTATGCATCATTAAGATGAGATACAAACAATGATCATCAGACTTTTGCAAGACTGCTTCCAAAGTGAAACACATTGTTTTAGTGACATGACTATGATTAAACAATTAAGCAAAACTTGGTCAGAAAAGTAACAGAGGATTCCTTGGCCCTGTTTGGTGGTTTGTTGTTTGTTTTTTTTAAGATAGGCAAAAACTAGGTTAAACTGGGCCACTTAAATGATGGGTTCAGTCCTGAAAATACTTGTGAGAAAATCCAGCTTTTAACATCTGAGCAGCCTCCACCAAGTCTAGAGGAAATATTCCCATGTGTAAAATTTACTCAGATTTGTAGCACCAGGACTTAAATTAGGAAACAGTGCTGCAGGCCTGCTTGGGGGAACAAAATAGAACAGCTGCACCTAATATGTGTCATTATTATTACTGGTTTAATCTGTCCCCTGTGTAAATAAAATTATGCTAAAATGACATTTGCCTAAGCTGAACTTGAGAAACAATTAACAAATGTAGTTCCAAAGCATAACAGAGACTTGGAGGATCCTCTGCCACTGGTGACACACATGACTGTGTGCAGGGCCATGTAGAGAAGTGCAGAGCCAGGGGCAGGGCTCTCCACCTGACATCTCCTCCTGCATCCCTGACTATGCAGTGGGGCAGGCTCCTGCACAAGGATGGGCTTTTTTGGTGGTGGACCCCTTCCCCCTGCGTGTTGTCTCAAAGCCCAGGAGTCTGGCACTGAGTACACATGGCTTCTTTTAGATGCCTTTCTCCCTAAGCACATAGGATTTAAGGATATTTCCAGGAGATCTGTGTGGATCAGTGGCCACTCAGATCATGGTCTACATGGAGCTGGAGTGAATGAGGGAAAATTGCAGACTGTACAGCCTGAGTGCAGAAAAAAACAGGCTGTAAAAAGAAACATTGAGAGCTATTCCCCAGGAGACTGCTGAATGAGTGAAGCGTACTCAAGGGCTGCTTTGACTTGCACTCAGTCCAGCAGAGGTTTTATGTGAGCACTTAACCACAGCAGCTTCAGCAACCCACACCAATCCAGAGAGCACCTGGGAGATGCAGGGAACCAAGGTACTCACAGGCTGAGGGTGGGGACTCTCAAATATCCTGGAAAGGGGAAGTTCCTAGCCAAATAATCAATGGGACATGTGAGCCTGTCAGCATATCCTGTATAGCATCACTTTGACTCTCATCCCATTTAGAGAGTTGCAAAGAAGTATCATTGCATGTGGAGAAAGTCTTCCTCCGTGCAGCTGGGCTACCAGGACTGCAGTCAGGTCTTGTTGGGTATTGTCATGGTGAGACTTGGGTTTTGCCAATTCTAATATATTTAATTTCTTTTAGAGATATGATTTAGGAGTAAAGACAATGCAGGCTTAAAACTTAAAGAGGTACAAGAAGAAATTTATTAATAACACAAAAAGAACTCAGAATAAGATTCCTAGATTGTTTCCTCCTCCCTTCATTCCACATTTCTTACCATCAACATACAGAGAACACTTCAGTCAGTTATCCACCCATATAATCATTTCAGTTCACTTAAGAGAGAAAAGTTCCTTTTTTAGTTATGGATAAGGGGGTGTCTGCACCTTCACAGTCTGCATCTGCCCGGAACTTACAGAACCATGAATTTTTCTCCCATTCCCACAGTCCCTCCAAAGCCGTGTCATGGGTTATGATGCACACATGGGGTACTACTTTTAAAGGCAGGCTGCTGAAAAAACAAAATTCTCTTCATCTCCTTGTTTATCAAATGTCTCTGTTCATATTCCAGTCCCAAAACAGAGAGCTCAATTTCCCCGAGGCAAAAAGTCTTCTTGTCAAGCACCCCAAGCCTCCCTAAGTATATTTTACAGTTTAAAGGAATTTTAGTGAAGTCACAATCCCCTCATAGGCCCACAAAAAAGGTTTTCAGCTACTTATTACTTGCATCTTTTCAATTTCTTCCCACCAGGAACTTTACCTTCATCCCGCTGACCTCTGTAGTCTCCATGCTTCATTTCTTCTCATTCAAGGGAGCTCAGGAAATCGAGAAATCTTATCTAGGCATTAAAAGAGTTAAAATTGTATCCAGATTGTGAAGAAGCACTTGGGCAGCTGGAGGACCTCTTCTGCCACATGTAGAGCCGGTGCCGGGGCCATGCAGAGCCGGGGGCTACCAGACCAGGGCCGGGGCCGGGACCCTGCGGCCAGGCCCCCCACCAAGCCAGGGCCGGGGTGCCGGGCCGGGTCCAAGGCCGAGCCTGGAGCCGGGCCGGGACCCCAGCCAAAGACCCCCACACCTCACGAGGCCGGAAACCGAAAAGAGAAGTTAGTTTAATCCACGGTAATTTGTGAACGCAAAATAACTTTTCATTGGTTTCCTGAGCTGTCCATCACCAAATCAGCTCTCTGATTGGTGCCAGCAGCTCACAGGGGAAGCTCCCAGAGACGGGAGACTCCCTCCCTCTCCCCAGCCCCATGGAGCCCTCCCTGAGCACGTGAAACCAGCACAGTACCTCCTCATCTTCTGTTTCTGTCTTAAGAATTAGCTACACTTATTCTAAGGTGGGAAATAATTACAGCATCTGCTGTGATGCTAAACCCCATAATGTGCAGAAGTTGCACCACTAAACTGTTCTAGCTGTTTAATCTTAAAGAAGATAATGGTATAATTACCTGTAAGAGAAAATAGATGAATTATACAGGTCTCATGCACTGAGATCCATGTGGCATTGCTAATCTTATTTACATCTTTCAGTATATTAGTGGTGCTTTTCTTCAGTAATCTTGCTATTGTTTTTGCTACAGTTCATTACCTCTGTGAGTCTTCATTCAGTGTCAAAGATAAACTCCAAGTGAGTGTTTCTATTTAGGTTTAAACGTATGTTAGCTGAGCAGATCCTATCAGTTTAGCTCTGTCAGCTACTGCTGTGAAGTAGTGTATTGATTAGAAAGTATTGGTATTGAATTACAGGCTTAACGTGGACTAAATGCCATTGTGATCCTCCTTAAAGAGTGTTTGACCTCTGTGCTGACTCCTGAAGCATGTACAAAAGCTTTAATGCTGCACAGCTTCTGGTCTGAACAGGGAACCCTTCCTCAACTGGAGCCCATGAGAAGGCTGGTTGCTAAATAACTAATTAGACTTTTCAGTTAGTGTAATGCCTTTTCAAAAGAAAGTAGGTAATCTAGTCTTCCTTGGCCTTGTCAGGATTTTATGTATTTCTATGGAGAACTACTTTGCCTCAGTTACTTGGTTGTTAATGATAGCAGAAATTAGAGATAAGTGCCAGAAGTATGTAAAAAACTTCAAGTTGATTAGAGAATTTCTATTCTTTTTTTTTTTGTCTAGATTTGATATGAGGAATCTCAGCTTAATTCCGGGTACCAGCCAGGCAGCAATGTCTCTTGAATACTTGTCTCCCTTTGCATTCTACCAAATTTCCTACAAAGCAGATTTCTGGTTTAAAAATTACATGTTTCAAGGCTATGCTTGTTACAACACATCCATATGTTTTACAAGGGAGTAGCTTCACATCTACATGGCAAGTTAGCATCGTGCATGGAGATTGCACATTTCAATCTGAATACAAGGAAATATTTATTTTCTTAGTTTGTAAAGCGAGTTTAATGGGATTTAGCGTACCAACATATTTCTCTTTATATAGGTGGAATGTAAGACTTAGTTGATGAATGTGATGATCAGGAAATTTACATCATAAGGTGATTTATGCAAACATTTCCTTGAAGCAAATCTGCTATAATCTGGGAATCAAAAAAAAAAAGAAAAAACCCAAACTTAGTTATATAGTTGATTCTACTTAGACTTTTGTTCATCTGTTTTGCCACAAGCCAAACCTATTGTTTATAAACTTCTTCATAAAGTGAGTCAAAATTCTTCAAGGTTTTGACTTCTTTGTCTTCAAATCTCAGTATTTCTAAGCCCCAAAGTTCTTCAAGACTGAATATTTCCTCTGTTGGTTAATGAAGTTTTCTCAGTTCAATGCAAAAAAAGAGTTTTTCAGGACATGAGCTTTGAATCTTAAGTGATACTTATCTGGAACCTTTTCTTTTCTAGTTGGAACTGAATTCACATACTGATGGGGAAAAAAAAAGTTATATTTTACATCAAGTGCAACTCCATGCACATGATAATAGCTAATCAAAGCCATTTTGTATTCTGTTTTGGTTTGCATAAATTACCTAGTACACTAAAAACATCTGCAAAATTTGTATTCATTTTTATAGGTCACAGTGCAGCATACCCTCGAATGTTCTCAAGATGGTATCTCCACCACCAGTGCTTTTAAGTGAAATCAGAGGTAAAAACCTCTGACTGTAACCAACATTTTACTCTTTAAAATCTGCTGTGATAAAGCAGGAGCTGCTTTTAGAGGTTTGTCTAAACAAAATAGACTCCTTTTAGTTTCAGTGTGTCATGTACATGTGGTTCTTTAAATCCCAGAGAAGGTGGTTTTATACAGTTTAGGTAAATAATGTATCATATATTGTTTCATTTCTGCATTTTGATTTATTTCATACACTTCATTTAATGAGCAGCAAAAAAGATTTACATGTTTCTTCATTTTGCTTCCTCGTAATTTGTTTGACATCTGTACATAGATGCCGAACATGGAGTAGATCCACTGTCAGCCTATCTTCTGTCTTCTCTTATGACAGGCATAAACATGTATGACACATGGCCATACCTCAGTCATTTCCATTTACTTCAATACTACATTTGTTTTAATTATTTTGAATCCTTTTCAAATTAACAGCACTTCTGCATTGTATTTATGTTGGATTTTTTTTCCTCCTTGATCACTACAGTGTCCAGAGAGTAAGTCAATTTAACCTGTTATTGTTCTGTGCAGCTATAACTTCCATCTTCTTTTTTCAGTAAGACTTTTTTGATTAGCAGCATCAAAGGTTTTTATCAGGTCAAGAAGCACTGTCTATGCCAGTTATTCTTTTTTCAAGGCTGTAGCAGCAGAGCTAGACCATTGTGTTTCAACAACGCCTCTTGAGAAAGATGAGCTCAGAGAAAGCTGATAGTGAAACCAAGGAAACTAAACTCTATTTAAAAACAAAACTCTAAGTGGTGATTTTTGTTTGTTTATTTTTGTTTCACAGATCAATACTTCTGCTTGATCTTAAATACACCATTACATTGGGCATTACAAGGATTTTCACTGGCAAAGGGTCTAAAGTTCTAGTATAAGTCAAAGAAAACACACATGGATTTTAAAGCTGTCTCTATAACCATTATAAATGATAATTCACCATGCTGTTTTCCTCTTCTAATACAAACCACAGTATTTTACATGTTTTTGAGAGCCTTCTCTTGGCCCTTTTATAGAGCTGAATTTAAAGTTTCTTTCACAGTATTACGGATTTTACTTTTTCTTTTCCATGTTTTTCCTCCTGCCTTCTGTATTATTGCAAAATGCCAGATACTAAACTGTAAACTGGCAATAAGATATGTAGTTAATTTTGAACTGATTTGTTTAAAATCATCACTGAGAGCAAATGCGACGTAAAGTAATCTCATCGATCTTGTAGGCTAGAACAAGATAATTATGTACATGGTTACAAATGTGAACTCTTTTCTGTGAATGGATTGAGTGCTCTACCCTTGTGCTACAGTGTGATTCTTCAGTGATGCCAAAGTGTCAGCAGTCATTAGAAGAAAAACAGTGCTTGCTTATTCATTGAGAGACAGGTGTTAAATATATACCGTTTCATTGTATTTTTTTCTCATTTTGTGGGAGGACAATTATTTCTCCTGTTCTTTCTTATTATCTTATCTAAAAAAAATTAGCTTTATTTTTAATGTCATTATGCTTTATTTTCTGTTGCTAAAATAATTAGTAACTTTTAGTAAATATATATATCTTTTAGTAGTGTAATATAGTAAAAAGTAAGGAAGGAAACTTATTGTTTCTACTTATGCTTAGATTCTCATAAAACCATGTTTCGGGAGAAAATAATGAAGTATCTGATGCTTTTTTAAAAGCTTATAGTTACAAGGCTTGCTAGTGTAAACACTTCGATGATTCTTGTTTTTTTCCCCGTGAGAGAGGACCTCACAAAAAAGGGGTGCATTGTAAATCCAACAGAATAAAAATACGTTTCTGTGGCGGAGGTCTCATTTATTAAGCTTTTTTGGTAAATACAGTTCAGCACTCTGTTTTTCTTTCTCTTTCTTGAAATAAGTCTCATGTAACTATCTCGATTTCAAGACCAAGTTTAGAAAATTATGTTTTCAGTTTTATGAACAAGAAATACTGTGAACTGTGTTTTCTTTGTAATGGGTGTATCTGTAAATTATTCTGTGATGTTTAAAATGATGGTAAGTAAATAATGATCTTTGTGTTTTCCTATTTACCAATAGATGTAGCAGATGTGATTACTCTTATGGCCACGTGAACTTGCTGTGAATATGCAAACCAATGAAGTTGTACTACATATTACCCGTTTCATTGAGTTTGATTTTTGTTTTCTTCCTTTTTCAATGCGATTACTGAAAATCAGACTGCACCTTCATTTAACATGTTTCATCTCTAGCATATCCTGGAGCACAAACACTTCATTTTGCAAGCTTTAATGTTATTTAATCTGTTAAATGTAGAATTTCATCTGATCCAACTGGGAAATCTCTGAGTTTGTTATATGTGTTGAGTCTTCAGTTCTCTGGAGTGGTGCTTTATGTTGTTGATTGTCTCTGAAAATCAGTGAGTTTTTCTTAGGTAGTAGTTCATACACATTCATGTTTTTAAGTCTCTTACTTTCCTGTATTTCAGTTTTCCAATTTGACACCGAATTCTACATCAGTGGACTTGCACCTCTCTGTGACCAGCTTGTTATACTTTCATATGTAAAGGAGATCTCTGAAAAAACGGTAGGTTTTTTTCTCTCAGAGTTTCCTCACAAAATTAATTTGGCCTGTGAGTTGTGTCTTAAACTAGTCATACAAATATGATTATCTGAGAAAAAAACTGTAGCCTTCTGGTAGTGAACAGTGCTTGAAATGTCTCTGATCCATAAAACAAGGTCAGTGGAGGTGATGTTGAAGACTAATGTGCTTACCTTTCAGAAATCATGTTTCGATTCCTTTGTTTCTTGCAGAGCACAGAGATGGTCTCTAGCTAACCCTTCTTGCTCCTTTTTCCTTCCTTTCTTCCCCACCCCCCGCCTTTTTCCCTCCTTTTCTCTTTTTCTTCTGCTCCAGAAGAAATAAATAATCTTGTTCAGCCATAAGAGGAGCTTGCTGACACTGCATCTCAAAAGAAATGCGAGCAGTGAAGTTGATCAACTCAAGCAATAAGAGTCACTGTGGGGCGGAATGAATGATTGTGAGCGAGTGGCGTCATTGTCTCTATTTCTTCTAAGATCTTTAGTTGTGTACACCCAGATCCATGTGTGGATAGGTAGAAATTAGAATTCATGTCAGCCATTTTTCCTGTGCGTGGACAAATGCCGTGTCTGTCTCCGACATTGATTTCATATTGCCAAATAAAAGGCAAGGCAGTGGAGGAAATCCTTGAAGCTGCGGTGTGAGAACAGCAGATGCTCTTGATCATCTCTTTGATAAGCATGTCTGCCTTAGACAACCATCACCATAGTAACCTTAAGAAACTGGGTGCACAAGTTGCTAGGCAATGAAATGCTGTAGGTTCAAACAGATGCTTGAGCCTTCTGAAATCAGTGGGGCTAGCTTCTAGTTCTATGTCAGGATGTCAGATTATTATTTCTTTATTTATATGAAGGAGAAGAATAATGTCACAGCAATGTTTGCCAAAAGAGTCAGCACAATAGTCCTCCAGTGTGGGAGAGTCAGTGAAAGACAGGAAAGCAGACAAATGGGATAAGGAAGGGGGAGGAAAAGGTGAGTTGAAATGCTAGGGAGCAAGGAAATTGGGAAGCCACTGTTAATGAAAAAGTAGTACAGGAAAGGAGCTAGTGTAAATGAGGTAGTGACTGCCAAAGTCATTTTAATTGCTTTAGGAAAGAAAGATGGAAAGGGAATTTCAGGTGATATAATGATAATCGAACATAGGAAGAAGTTTTTTTCGTATATTTGCTTTTAATTAGCCTTTTAAGCAAACTCCAAGTGCTGGACTTCACTTACTTCCCAGTTCTCTGTGTAGCTGTTGAAGGAACAGAAGTACAGTTGTTCCTGATGGTGCATCTATGTCCTGTTATGATGCAAACTCCTTTGTTAGTGTCTTGGCCCACTTGTCTTGTTATTGTGGAGCCCAAACTGCCTGATCTTGCAGCAGAATTGCTGCTCACTACAAACGTCCCTTAGTTGCAAGGGACACTAGTCTTCCTACACTTGATTTCACAGCTTGCAAATGACAGCTTCTTACTTATTACAAATTAATCACAATTGAACTTGCTTTGAAAGTTTTTTTGGTTTGGGTTTTTTATTTTTTCATGGCACAGTTACATTGAGAAAAAACTCAAGTGGTGCTACTTCCAAATGGCTAGGTTACAGCTGTTTAAATCCACTTTCTATATGTCCTTGCTCTTTTATTCTGTATTTTGCTATAATTCACAGCCTGAAGTAGAAAATATAGGATTGTCTTGGACCTTGACTTAATTAAAAATGCAGCTAGTTGAAGACAGCAGTTTCACTTGGACAGAAGGTGAAAATCCATGATGTCATCTTACCATAACCACCTACATTGTACTTGAAAGTTCATTTTACTCTAAGTTCATCAGAAACAGCAAAGTTCTTCTATTATTCTCAGATTAATTCTTCCCTGCTGCTGCTGGCTGCTTAAAATCAAGCACCAGTTTAAGAAAAAACAAGAAAAACAAATTCATTTTAATACCAGAATATCATTGATTCGTGGAGTTCCCTTCAGGGCATAAGCCCAGCTGGGTATGGGTTCTAAATTGTTCTGTTGCTAGTTGAATGAAGCAATTGGTAGTCATCTGTGATTACCCTGAAAACTTCTGTGACCAAGAGCAGAAAATTAATAAGCAAACTCAGGGGTAGGATATGTCTTGTCTATACTTCCTCCTCTAGACTCATCTCTTCAAGGCAAGCAATCAAAGAGTAACTTGGATTACTTGGAGTAACTTTTCTTTGAGTTCCAGATGCAATTACTCTGTGGAGCACAGTTTGCAACTTCTATGATTTGCAGCTGAGTACCCTGTGAAAGTACTGGATATTTATGATGTTTGTAGCTATAGAATTTCAGCCTTGTTTGTAGATGTCCACCAGTTGATATTGCTAAGGTAAATCATGTGCTTAGGAAACGGTTAAAATGTCATTTTTCTAGGAAGTGGAATGTTGTGCAAGGCCTAGACTCGACATTGTACAGCCCCTACCTGAGTCCTGTGAGGAGATCTCTTCTGATGCACTAACAGTACGAGGATTTCAGGAAAATGAATGCCGTGATTATCATTTAGGTAGGTATTCTCAATATTGTTCTGTTTTATTTTCATATCTTGCTTAAAAAAGATTTGAGTGTGATTAGCCTTCTTTTTCATTTTTGTGTCATTTTTTGTCATCTCCTTGAATACCTGTAACTGCTTATGACACTGAAGTATAGAGTGGAAATCCACAAGAGCCAGACACATGAAAGAAAACAAATGTGTGTATTTAAACATCATGATTTTTAATGCCATCAGTTAGGTCAGACATACTGGAGAAGGCAGAAGTATATATCTTGTGTAATGTCCAGTCTAGTGGAAGGCAGTATCTTTGATGGAGATTTATTCAACATGTGATCCATAGGAGCTCTTTTTACATAAGGGCTTCAGGAATAATGAAATGAGTGGCACAATGTCTGGAAAAGCTGCTTTAGAGGGAAGGATTGAATAAGTATCATTTCAACAGTAATATGTACATGGGTCAACTTAGAAGGGGCACACTGATATTTAGCTTCCCTGTGCTGACAAAGCTGCCAGTTATATTACAGACCTCAAATGGTAAAATGGAATGAATAGGAACTGGATTTTGGCAAGTTCCACCTAGAAGATAGGTTTAATTATGTAACAGGAAGGGACATTTAAGGCCTGGCACAATAAATGCTGTCTTTTAAAGATGGGATAGTTTTCTCATCTATATTTTGTAGCTCAGAAAAATGCATGGCAAAGCTGATGGAGAATTCCTTGGTGAAGATTATGCAGCATGTGTTGTACGGAAGCATTTCTTCTGGCTTCTAAAATCCATGAATCTGAATTTTAAGTATCTCCTCTGGCAACATGCTTCAAATCATAGGCTTGGCAAGCCTCTTCGTGTACATCTGTGCCCTTAAGCCACTAGAAATATAGTATATCTCCTCCTGACCTCAGAAACATCGATGTTGCTGTCAGTAGGATTGAGGTTTCTTTATTCATCTTCCAAAGCATTTAGAATATCCACAGCTATACTTTTATGCTTTATGAATATTCTGGTTGGCCTAAAAAATCTAAATGTTTTGTATGGCTTTAAGACAGGAATTATTTTGTGAATTGCTTATCACTTCAGGAGTGTATTTGTATGTGTTTATAGAAACTAATCTGGACAGTGTGTGGTTTTCTATTCTGTATCTACAAAGTATTGGTGTTTCTTCATGGCTCTATCCAAATGATAACTATTCAGAACATTCATCTTCTACATTTGATTTGACCTTTTAGTACATTTTCTTTGAGCTTACTCAAAAATAAAGGCTTATGGTATAAGAAAATGCATTATACATGTAGCCTTAACTTGCAGCATTGCAAATGCATTGCTGTAATGATGTGCTGTGTCCCTAGGGGTTATGGCATCTATCATTTATGCTTTTGATGGCCTTGACCTTGATGGGAAGGATAAGTTTATTGCAGGCTATGTAGTGTAATAGTCCTCTAAAAGTATAATAATGGGTTCTAAACCATCATAAAGTTTACACATAGTGGATGAATCAGAATTTGCAATAAGCTGTAGTGGTTTTTTGAAAGATATTTTGCCATTTAAACCAGTTTTAATTTATTGGAGAATACAGCATCCAAACTAGTGTGTCCTGCAGGAGTAGCTTTGCTGCCTTCCTTGCATCTCCTCTTTGTAAATTCCCCTCAAGGGTGTACTAAAAAGCAGAACTTTACTTAAAGAATGTATAATAATACAAAACTGTGTATGCATTTGCAGAGTATTCGGAAGGTGAATCACTTTTTTATATCATCAGCCCAAGAGATGTGGTTGTGGCTAAAGAACGGGACCAAGATGATCACATTGACTGGCTTCTTGAAAAGAAGAAATACGAAGTAATTTTAACATCATTCTTTCCTTCAGACTTTCCTTGTTTGGAAATTGGAGTAGGACAATGGACTTTGCTGGGTCATTTGGGTTGGGCAGTTTCTGTTGCTACTGTCATTGAGTAAATGCTTATAAGGGATGGGAGTTAACTATACATCCCTCCATGTACCCAAGTGAGGTAGCTGAATTAGATGCTGGAAATACTGCTCTTATCATCAATTATGAAATGTATTAGCTGACACTGGAAATTATTAGAGCTAGGTTTTGGCTTCAGAACAACAGAAGATTTAACTAATGAGCTGTGCTTTTAAAAGAAAAATGCTATGGGCTCAAACTGTAGCTGTGCATGCTGAAAGTAGTGTTGCTCACAATAAAGCTGATCCAATATTAAAAGACAAGGGTATTCAGCTATCTTAGAAAAAAAAAAGCAGCTCAGCATTTGGTTGTGTAAATATTGGTGTTTGAGTATATCTGAATACCTAAAACAATAAAATTCTTCCATACCATATCAGCCCATGCACACAGTGGTCTGAGTTCTAATACCCTGTATTTATTGACTTAAAACATATGTTATGATGCATAAAGTTAACTTGCAAATTCTTATTTATGTTCATTGTGTGCCCATTATAAGAAAAAAATGTGGAAAAGCCATTCAGCATGTATTGCTTTTGCTAATATAATCATGATATTTCTCATGCAGATTTGTTTAAATCCATGTGGGTGCTTTTGCATTTGAATAGCAAGCTTGTATGATGAGTGCAGTTTTGCAATATATGTAAATCATAGCATTTGGTCCCTGAAGACTCCAGTAATTTGCAAGTGACAGCTGTGTGTGCCCTTATGAAAGCCATTCGAGTTAGTAGGCAGGCGTGTTACAATGTATCTTAAAGATTTTGAAAAAAGTAGAATAAGTAGAATGAACGGCAAATGACAAATATAAATCATTCTGACTGAAGAAGACATTTGGGCTGTGGAACTGGAAAGGAGCCTTACCCCATTTTCCCCTTTTCCTGTTGATTTTTTTCACAGGTTTTGGTAGTGAAGTGGTATCTTTTGAAAATGATCAAATGTGACTGCATTGTGTGTTTTGTTGTAATCTTGTGATTTGATCCTAATATAATAATGTGGAGTGAACCCAGATGGAAACAAAAGTAGTCTTCTCTTTGCTTGACTGCTTTTGTTTGAGTATGAATTCAAAGTTGTTCATCCAACCATGGCATTAAAAATTCTAGTGCTACCAACGCCCCACTCTGAAGAACAGTTGATTTATACAGTTCTAGAGCTTTCTGTATTGAAAGTTTGTGTATTTGACTAGTATCTCTCTTTTCTCCTTTTTGAATATAGGAAGCTTTGATGGCAGCTGAGATCAGTCAGAAAACCATAAAAAAGCATAAGATTTTGGTAAGTCTCAAAACAAAATATCTTCTTTCTTTTAGAATGCTGTAAGATGTAACAAAGAAATTCCCTGTTTTTTATAACACTGGGCAATAACTATTAGGCATCTAATCCAACTGGCATCCGATTTCTTGGTTTCAGCTGCAGAACAAGAGTGTTAGTGTGTGAAACGTGATAGGATCCACATTTTATGAAGTTGCTATTGGCATTGAAAGGAAGAGAATTACGTTTCTCTGATTGCTGATGGAGGTTTTTGTTTGCTTTAACTTTTGTATTAAATTTACTGTTGTTTGAAGTAACCCACAATATTGCACTATTAGAGATTTCAAGCAGGAGTGACAAATTTCTCCTTAACTTCTGCCTTGCACATGTGACAGGGTTTTGTAAAGAGTTTAAGAGATGCTCCTTTTCTCACATATAGTTATTTCCCATGTTTATAGTCCCTTTCACAGAGCAACAAAGGATATTGATGTTTAAAACAAAAGGAGGAATGGTGTAATAGACACAAAAGCATCACTAATTTTAGCTTTTCTTTGCTTGGTTTTGTTTAAATATACTAATACTGATTCTGCTTTAAATTGAAATTTGTACAAAGTGTTCAAAGATGTGTTTAAATTTTTGGCCAGATTACTGATGTAATAAGAATCCTGTATATCAGTATGCCTTAAAAAAACTTTTATTCTTGTGTAGTACAGAAATTGAATCAAGATTTAAATGGCATGCCAGAGTTTGCATTTAACAAAGCTGCTCTGTGACCCATGCAAAAGATGTAAAGAATTGTTAAAGGTGGTCCTGGCAATGCATTAGGAAGGAAAAAAGAAACCCAAAGAAATAAACACCAAACTAAATCTAAAAACCTTCACAGCTTTTCATTTGCTTTGCAGAAATTTGCTCTGCAATAAATGATTACATTCAATGAAATGCAAGCAGTTTTTGAGAGTTTGGTCTCTAAAGCAAAAGCCAACAGGATGTGTTGAGGAAAGAAAATGTTGACATCAAACCCGAAGTGAAGGATTAGTGGTACACTAATCTAAAACAACTCTTGCTCTCACTACCTAGTGACACCACACTCAGGATACCTGACAAGTCTGGTAGCCTTGGGGATTTTTTAGATGGCAGTAATTATCACTGTTCCTCTGCACCTCTTGAGCAGAGCACAGAGATCCTAAACAACCAGATCTACATCTCTTTGCCTTGTACATCTCTGCTCGCTGGTAAGCTGGTCCACAGGAGAATGAAGATTTCTGTCAACCTCTTTTTTGAGAATGGTGAAGTTTAAAATACAGAGGTGTTTCCTGTAGTGTAATGAAATCCTAAAATCTTGTGTATGTGCAATTTTTTTTCTAACTTTGTACTAGATTGACCAGTTGAAGTTGTTGCATACCCCTGTTTATATTCTGCTATGATCAGTACTGTCCTTGATATTGGTCAAAGAAATGTGCCCTGGAAGATGCAATTGTTTATTTTTTTTAAGAAACAAGGACTTCTTTTTCATTGTACAGCTTTGTTGGGCTTTTTTCCCTCTTTTTTTTTTTTTTGTAGAAACAGTGTGCTTTTTAGTGATGTGATTCTTAAGTTATACAGTGAGTACACTGGGTTGTGTCAAAATGGGCATGACTTTTGAGATTGCATTAGAAATGACATGTGTGGTGAACCTTGAGAACGGAAATTTAGTATGTAATAACTAATAATCTTGCTAAGTTCTCACTAGTTCCTGCACTTTATTGAGCAGCACTAGGATTTATATTCTCAACCAACGCTTTTCCCTCCTCTGCAAACTTTGTGTTGACAAAGAGTATGACTTGTACAATGACTGGTGGTTTTCTTTTTGAACTAATTCAAGCACTGCAAGATCAGCTATGTGTTTCAAACAATCCTTAATTATTAGAGGTGGTAGTCTTCTCAGCATCCATGAAATTATGAGAATTATTTAAAAGAGCACCTTTGGTTGAACCTGTGAGCAGTCTATGCAAGTATTTTGTATTGACTGTTCTGTGGGCCCTACTTGTAAAGGAGAATCAGGGGATGCACTTAGAGCCTCGATTTTCCAGCTGTATGCGCTGCTGTTATGGAAGTAGTTGAGTAGTTCACTTCCAAACTTTTATAACTAATTTTCTGTCTTTATTCCCCCTAGGACATTGGCTTAGCCTATATAAATCACCTGGTGGAGAAAGGAGAATATGACCTGGCTGCTCGGTAACCTAGTATTAAAGATCTGTTTTGCTGGCTAAAGTGTGTCTGTGTGGAGGAAAAGGCAAAAACGAATTACTGATTCTCAAGTATTTGTGGATGTTGATTTTCTATGTGTTCTGGAGTTTCTGAATTTTCAAAACATAGAGGTGTATTGCAGTGCTATGTATTTTTTTTTTTGCCTCTAGAGACCTAGAAGTTACTGTAAAATTGAGGCATATATTTTTTTAAAGTAAGCCTCGAGTTTTCAAAGTCACACTGGATTTTCAAAACTAAGGTTTTCTTTGGATTTTGATAAACTCAGTATATTAGTGTGTCATTGCACGTAAGGCCATCAGAAAATAATTTGATTTTGCATAGGTATGGACAAAAATGTCAAATATAGGAATCCAAAGTGAGAATCAGGAATTACCCAAGGTTTTTGTTTTCATGTACGTGTAAATGTAAGCATATCTTTTTCTCAGCTGAGATTTAAAAACTTCACTCATAAAACTGACCAAGAGGGTGGCATCTCTGCCCATGGTGTGTGGATTTCAACTAGATGATGTTTAAGCTCCCTTCCAATCCAAACCATTCTATGATTCTATGGAAGCTAATATGGCCCTAATCACAATGGATGAATGCATAATATACAGTTAGTCCTCTTGGATGCAACAAAATTTTAAGGTTTGAAAGGAGGAGAACCTGGCATACTCTACTTAAAATGGTGGTTGCCAAAATAAGTCACTTTTGCAATTGTCATGATAGGGAGAAGAAGAAAGGAATCCTTGTAGTAATGCTGTCACATTTGTATTACTTTCTGTACCTACTTTTGTTCTCATCTCTTTGGTTTTCTTTCTAGAAAGTGCCAGAAAATCCTCAGCAAAAACACAGAACTCTGGGAATTTGAAGTTTACAAGTTTAAAGAAATAGGTCAGCTTAAAGTAAGTTAATTTCTGTGTCTGCACTCCAGTAATTTGTATCTTGTACTTACTGTTTATATTGACCAAGTATCTAAAGCGTCACATTTAATGGCCCTGTTCTGGTATTGCTGCCCCAGATCTCTGTTTGTTTCTAGGCAGCTGTCACTTTCTGATTGATGTGTATATGTCTTAAAACAAGAGTGGAGGCATAGTGCTACGTATTTTACTTGTTGGCAGTCTCCACATGGAAGACTCGCCCCCAAGACTTTTACTTGCAAAGATGCTCACAGTTAAATACATCTTTCCCATTTACTTCTCATTCATTTCCAGTATGTCCTAAAAATCCTACTCCAAGTGTTAAGGAAAATAGACTCTGTGGGTGCTAGTCATTCTGGCAAATCCAGGTCCATTGCAACAACTTTGTTGCACAGTTACACAACTTTAAGTGTCAAAAAATTGCAAAGCAACAGTGAAGACCTGTGCTGTGTGCTAGAAATGGAGGTAAGAAAGAGGAGCAGTCTGTGCTGTCTGGTGTTTTCCCTAGTTGCAAGCCAGCTACCACTGCAGTACACATTTAATGTGAGAGTCTCAGTTAATAAATTGTGCAGGACATAAAGCCTAGTACTGTCACTGCTAAACCAATTGAAAACATTATGCACACTCCCTTTGGTAACATGTGTACATTTACTTCTGAATTTTATGTCTTCCTATTCAAACTCAATGAGCCAAAAAGGACATACTATTAAGATCTCACAGCATGCAGTCCCTTGCTGGTTTTGAGCGATTTAATTCTGTTCAAAGACCAAGAGTGTTTCAGCAATACGAATTTCAGAAATGTCTGTCTTCTGTTTCAGAGCCACTCCAGTGCAAAAAAAGCCTTGCCTTTAGTATGACTTCTTTGTGGTTTGGTGCATTCTTTGCTGCTTTGGAAGATAAAGTCCTATGTTTCTGTTTCTTTATTTCAGTCCAATAAAGGACTTGAATGCAGGTGCAGGTGAATTTTTGATACATTGCTTCTTAGTCCTTTTGGGTTCATTTTGTTTTTTATCTGCAAATGTCTGGAAGGGATGTTTGTCTTGTCTCCACTTATATCATCCAGCAGACTGTAAAATATAAAAATATTTGCAGGTTTGTTGCAAAAACATCTTTGCTCAGTTACTGCCTTTCTAAACAGTTGGCTGTTTCCAGCCTTTAGAGTATCTTCTTTCTTCTTAGAGTTAGGCCCAGGAGTTCTCAGAAACATGAGTTGCAGTCTATTACATGATTCATCTTCAAGTTGCAGTTCTCTAAAATCCCTGCCTTATTTCACTATTTCAATCACATACAACTTTTCCCAGATTTCTGAAGATGTCTGAGTATCATAAAGGATGGACTAAATTAAGCCAGGTCTAAATGAAGGGGTCTTTGTAATGCTTGGGATCACTTGTGTGGAATTTTTACCTACTTACATGACTAGGGGGTATCAAACACCATATTGTAACTGGCCTATAATGGCTTTAAGCCCTTATGAAGAGACAATTTGAGATGTGGAAACAGAGTTTATTTCAAAACAGAATTGTCTTGGAAGAATTTGCCCTGTATATAAGTTGTTGCCTGAAATCTGATGTTTCAAATCAAGCATGATTTGCCAATAACTAGGGTGACAGTAAAACAGAGGCTTGAAATTTCCTTCCTGCACAGACGAATTAATGATACCCCAGTGTCAAAGTCTGCGGGGTGAGTGTTGTTTGTTTGTGTGTGATTTTAGGGGGTTTTTGAGTGTTCTGTGGTAAGCAGTCCTGTTTGGCTACCAAGGGTTGCATTTTTGTATCTTGGTGTCCCTCCTCTTCAGTGAATGCCCTCTAGCAAACCTAGCTGTGGCAGTTTCAAGATTCCAGAGCCTTGCAGTTCTTCTCCTCCTCCAGCAGTGGTGGCTTGAGGGAGTTATGTGCTTGTATTGCCTTTTTCCCAACCTGGAAGTGAAACTTGAGATAATTTTAGTAAGGAGGTAATATAAAAAAGATTCTTTATTTGAAGGCCTTCAAGAGCAGTTATGGAAAGATGTCCACAAAAGCCCACCCCCTGCAGGGTGAATACACATTTATAGGCTTTAGGAAATTAAAATAATTGATAAAAAGCACCAATTAGGAGGACAAGTGGTGATGCAATTCCCCCCCTCAGGTCAAGCCCCTTCTCTGGAGCCCCCCTTTCAGCACTAGCTGTACTTTGTCCAGGAGAATGTACCTCGAAGAGTTGTTCTCAACCATGTTTCCCAGGAAGAACCAAGATAGCACAGGGTCTTTGCATCTCCTGGGGCTTGGAGCCCTGGGATTTGTTTTGTCGTGCTACTTAGGGAAAGGCAATGGGAAAGTACTGGAAAACTAGTCACTAATACAATAGGGGGTAGAGTTACAAATATATGTGTGAAGAATACAGAGAGCATAGGAAAAAAGGAAAAACCCAAACAGCATCACTTGTGCTCAAGTCACTTCAGTATAAAATCTAATGTCCCAGCTCAAGCAGCTGAGGAAGGTGGATGGATTCAAAGGAAGGTTTCAAACTCTTGTGAGTGCTGGCTATTGTGTTTGTTTGCTGTCCATTTTGTTTGCTGTGACAGCAGTGGTGCAGGATAATCAGCTAGCAGCAGCAGTTCTTTAACCAGAACATTAGCTAGAAGATATTTGAAAGACTTCACTTGACTGTAGTGGGCATAGCAGAGAGCAGCACTATCCTGACAGGCTCTTTCATCTCTTAGATATCCTTTGAGGAATGAGTAATTGTTGTGCTGGCTTATTGGTGAGATGGTTTAAGCTATCTCATGTCAACTTTTATACAGCCTTTCTTGTGTATACCTCATCCTTACATTTATTGATGAAAAGTCTGAAAGCAGATCTTGAAAAGAAACAAGGGAAGAAAATATTTCTGTGTATAGTATCCCTTTTTTATTTAAAGTCACTTTACCTCATAGTTCAAGAATTGGTACAAAGGCAGTCTGATTCAGAACTTTTTTTGTCTGACCTTGTTCCCTAACTGCAGCTTAAAAATAAAATAGGAAGAGTTTGCAACCTCCAGCATAGGTCTTAGTTCACCTTGTGCTAAGGCTTAAAAATAACTTGTATGCTTCCTACATGCTTCTTGTATGCTTAGTCTTTCCTGAGCATGGAGGTGGCTGTGTTTTTTCTTCAAAGCAATGGGACATGTGGCAGGAGAAATTTCTTTCAGGAAGCAGCCTGGCTCACACACAAGGCAACTGCACCTCTCCAGAGCTTGCTGTGTGGCCAGACTGCAGCCCAAGAGTTGCAGCAGTCTGTTGGGGAAGGTTGTTCATTTAGGAGGTACCAGGAAGACAGAAAGCAGGAGTGGAAACAGCCATTGGAGATTGTATTCTGCCTTTCAGTCTCCAGTTAATGTCCAGCTTGCTTTCTCTACAGTCAAAAGAGACTTTTTATGAAGGAGTCAGGAATATGATACCCCAGAGCAGGTGGCAAGACTGTGCCCTGAGTTAACTGATAATTTCTGTGATAGCTGGTGGGAGCTGATGTTGACAGCACTACATTTCAAAAACTGGCCAAGTCCAAAAAGCACAGGGAGAGGAGAGGTCTAAAATGTAGTGAGTTATTTTTTCTCTTGCTTTGTTCAAGCAGCTTCAGTAACAAACTGCTATTGTACCATGTGCCAGTAGCAGGCAACAGGCAATATTTCTGAGTGTTTGGAGGAATTTCACTGGTGTTGGTCCCTCAGCTACAAGCCCTACAATCCCCAGACAGCTGATAGCAGTAGGATTTATTTTGGCAGGTGGAAATAATCTTGGCCTCTAGTTGCATGGAAAAGTAGTGCTAATTAGATGCTGTGCTGAAATTCCAGGGTATAAACTGATTTAATATGGCAGCTTCTCATCTCCTCCTTGCTGGAATGCAATTCCTTAACACCTTCTGTACAGTAACAGATCACATGTTTTCACCCTTTTCATGGAGAGATATATTTTCAAATTAATTTTCAATTGGGTATGTAAAAATAGCCCTTCATAGAATGTGGTGACCCCAAAGTAAGCCATAGTTCAAAATTACACATATGTTGTGCTTGTGTGGTCAGGTTCTGGTACTGGGAGTGCTACAGTAGTGGCTTCTGTGAGAAGCTGGCAGAAGCTTCCCCCATGTCTATCAGAGCCAATGCAAGCCAGCTCCAGGATGGACCCACTGCTGGCCAAGACCAAGCCAATCAGGAATGAGAGGAACACCTCTGTGATAACAGATTTAAAAAGAAAGAAAAAAAGTTATTGCACAGTTGTAATTGCGAGCAGAGAAGAACGGAGTGATACTATTAGTGAGAAACAGCTCTGCAGACACCAGGATCAGTGGAGAAGGAGGAGGTGCTCCAGGCATCAGAGCTGAGATTCCTCTGCAGTCTGTGGTGCAGACCATGGAGAAGCAGCTGTGCCCCTGCAGCCCGTGGAAAGCTAAGGGGATGCAGAGATCCACCTGCAGCCGGTGGAGAAGACTCATGCTGGAGTGAGCTGTGCCTAAAGGACAGCATCCAATGGAAGAGTGACTCATGTTGCAGGATTTCATGGGGAACTGTTGCCCATGGGATGGACTCTAGTTAAAGAAGTTTGTGGAGAGCTGTCTCCCGTGGGAAGGACACCATGCTGGAGAAAGGGAAGGACTTCTCTACCTGAGCAGCAGCAAGAGAAGCTGTGATGAATTGACCATAATCCCCATTCCTTGTCTCCCTGTGTTTCTGAGGTGAAGGGGCTCTACGCTCTTTCTGGCTCTACGCCCAGAAAGGAGGAATGGATGAGGGAAGGTGTTTTTGAGATTTCTTTTACTTCTTATTATCCTGTTCTGGTTTGGTTATTAATAAATTCAATTACTATCCCAAATGTCTGTTTTGCTGTGATGGTATTTGGTGAGTGATCCCTCCTGTATCTTATCTTAACCCATGAACCGTTCATTATATGTTTTCTCCTCTGTCCAGTTGCAGAAGGAAGTGAGAGAATAGCTTTGTTGGGTACTTGGTGTCCAGTCAGGGGCAATGCACTACAACACATTTTTCAGCAAGTGAATCTTTATTCCTTTTTATGGGCCCAAGACCTAACAAAATGGATTTTGAAAACATTCTTGTTTTGAGGGGTCTTTTATGGGTTTTGTTTCCTAAATGACTTCTGGTCTCTTAAGGACAATGGCTGATTCTCCCATTCTAATTAGTATCTTGCCACCTCTGTCTCAAATGATAGTTCTTTCAGATGAGTTATACAATTCCAGCATGTAGAATCCTAAAGTAAATAACTCCTGGGTGCTGCTTACAAATATGCATTTATAAGACTTCCAGTGATTACCAGGGCCATGTTTTGCATATAGCTTTGTTCTTTTGTTTCACAGCAATTTTTTTTTCTAGCAGTATACCAGGATGTTACCTGCCATTCCCCATCTGACGCTTTGTTCTCTTTGTTCCTATAGGCAATTAGCCGGTACTTGCCAAGACGAGATCCGGTTTTGAAACCTCTGATCTACGAAATGGTCCTGCATGAATTTTTGGAGAGTGACTATGAGGTACTGCAGCCTGATGCGTCCACATCAATGTGTCCAATAGTTATTACTAGCCAAATACCCTGATCAGTGCAGAATTCTGGCAGCAAATTCTCAGATATATTCAAACAGATTATCAGTGGACAATTCCACAATAATGACAATACTTAAAAGTTGAATTTTATTTTTAAGATAATAAATAGAACGTTCTTCAGAGCATGCAAATACTGTGAGATTGATTATTTATTAGACTGTTATTTTTAGTTTGTTTAATGTAGCATAAATAGTTGAGGTGATGCACAAAGCTTACAGCATCTGAAAGAGACTCAGCTTCATGAATCTTAATAGCATTGCCCTAAGAAGGAAGAATCTGTGTTCTGCACTGTACATGCCTGTGGGCACATGAAAGTGCCTTAAAGGTTCAGGGCAGTAGGTATCATCTCAGAGGCTTAGCTGAAGCTTTGATGTTTTGAAATGCTCCTTAGGCCATTCATTCTATTTCTGTTACAATCTCTTATACTTTTAGGGGTTTGCAACCCTAATAAAAGAGTGGCCTGGAGATCTGTACAACAATACAATCATAGTTCAAGCTGTAGTGGATCACCTGAAGAAAGATCCACAGAACAGGACTTTGCTACGAACACTTGCAGAACTGTGAGTACAATTTTAAATTCCTGTTACAAAAAGTACACTTAAAATAGTGTACTGCAGTTTATCCATATTTGCTTAGCTCTCTTAACAGAAATCTTCTTTGCTGCAGTCTACAGAGTATTGGCTTTCTCTCCTCTCCACTCTGCTGATTGCACAGCTTAGCAATTCTTTACCCTTCCTTGTAAAGTTCACATTGAGTATGAAAGCAAATTTTTAAGCATGAGATTGGGTTTTCTACTTCTCTTTTCAAAGTAAATAGCTAGCATTCCTCTTCATTCTGTCAGAGGAAACCTCTTTTCTGAAGCGTGCATTTCAGAATTACCCATGTGAAAATAAAATGATGGGGGGTTTTGCCCACTATTTAAGAAGTAGTGTATTTAGATTTATTGCATGGATGGACATATGTGACTGGAAAATGTGCCAAAACTGATCTGGTTCTTGGTCACTTTGTACAAGGATAAAGCTCTTTGATTTTCTTAGCTTGATCACTGTGTTACTTTCATACTTCTTCTTTGAAGAAAGAAGAGTTACTGTCTATTGCTATGTTACAATCTGCGTGAAAGTTTTAGGAGAGCAATGTTTTTTTAGCTCTGAAGAGTGTTCCCATTGGTTTCCAGGTGTTGAAGGGCTAGCATTTTGTGTGTCTTCCTCTGTGAGTTGAAAATGGAAAATGAAAATGCAGAAAGCTGCAGGTCAGAACACAAATGAAGGCCAGTATAAACAGAGGGGAAATTACTGTTGCCTGATGTTTATTTCCCTTTACAAAAATGAATCACAGCTCTATTTAGATATTTATAAAATCAAGTAGTACCCTAACAAGTTTTATATATTAGAGTATGTTTATATTTTCTCTCATGAGTTATTTTCCTACACTGAAGTATGTAACATTGCATGTATTATAATCCTGTTTTTATCAGGTACACTTACGATCAGCGCTATGGCAGAGCCCTAGAAATCTACCTAACTCTGAGGCACAAAGATGTCTTCCAGCTGATCCACAAGCACAATCTTTTCAGTTCTATCAGAGACAAAATTGTTCTGCTCATGGATTTTGATTCAGAGGTATGATGATCTTAGTGATTTTATATTCACATTCCTCTGGATATAATTTAACAGATTAAAAATAAATTATCTAAAGTTGGTGTTGAGGCAGAGAGTGTGTTTGCTGCATCTGGATACATTCTGAAATAAGGAAGATTGTTTGCCTAGATTGCAAAATAATTGACCCAAGGATTATTTTTTCTTTGTATTTCCATTTGTGTTTCCTTTCCATTTCCATTTGTCACTCTCAATGAGAAAAGTGGGTGTCCACATCATTTGAGGTTGTCACTGTGATTCTCAAGTGACAACATTAAATATAATTTCACACAGAGTATCATTTCACCATGTTACTCTCTGTATTTTGAAACAAATAATGGTATTAATAAGCCAAAGAAAGGAGATGGTGAATTTATTTAGGCATAGATTAAATGTACTTGCCATTTTCCTTTCACCACAGCCAATTAATCTACTTCTGAAAGTTTGCAAGGTTATTAACCTAAATTCCAAAAATCACGAAGTGTTTATTCCATGCTAAGTTCTATCTTCTTTCTTTTCAGCTGGCTAAAAAACCCAAGCAAATGAGTTTTGGTGTGATTGCTGGGAAGATGACCAAGTAGATCTCTTTTTTGAGTGCAATAGTTGTTTAAGCACTGTAACAAAATATGGATCTCTTCTGTTGATCATCTTTAGTATGCCCATTCTAAACTATATGGAGAAAAATAAGGTGGTTTTTTTTTTTAATCCAATAGAATAAGTCATGTCAGGAATCTGTAGTTTGCTATTTTTTGAAAGTGAAGCAAAAGTTTGCTCTTGAAAGAGGAAGCAAAACCTGAATCCTGGTTGCCACTTGGCTTACATGGTCTTGTCTGCTTGATTAATGGTGTTGGTGTGCAGGTAGTTTGGAGGAATCCAGTTGTGAGGCAGGTTGAATTGTGTTTCTCTTACATAGTCATCACCCTGCAGTTCCCTTTTGCAATGGAATAAATAGTATTTCTACATTGCTCAGCAGTGGCTTTTTGTGACAGATGATGATTCAGTGGGCATACTTCAACTGCAGTGTAGGTGCATAGCATTTATTGCTATTAATGAGGAAACTGAAGTGTTCTTGAAGAATACTGCAATGCTGTGCTGTCAGGATATGCTAGTGTTATGTAAATTGCCCTCTGAATTTCTGTTGCTGAAAAGAGTAGGTCTGCAATATCCATCTGACACCCATCAGTGAATAAGCATAATGCTATATAGAGTGTGAGAAAATATGTGTACCTCTTTCCTACTTGAGTTCTCTTTCTTTGTTTTAGAAAGCAGTAGACATGCTTTTGGATAATGAAGATAAAATTTCTGTGAGTATAACAGGTTCATGGCATGGCAGTCCCATGCTAGCTTTTATTACCTGTCTCTGTTTCAGTCTTGTAAATGTGATGTTTATCACAAGTTTGTTTTCTTTCAGATTGACAGAGTTGTTGAAGAATTAGAAAACAGGCCTGAGTTACAGCATGTGGTAAGTATTCCTGTATTCTGTTGATTTCAAGTTGAGCTGAATAAACTCTTGGCTGGACATACCTTTTACAGGTGTGTTTATCTTGACAAAGTGCACCTGAAAGTGAAATGTCAAAATCATCAAAGACAAAGTGGTTACTTCTGCCAGTTTCCTCTTTAGCATGGCCATAGCATCTTCACAGTAGTTAAGTGATCTTATAATGCGTACCTGTGAGAATTTGATAACATAATGCATGCTTGTTAACATCTCCTTATGGCATTATAGGCACTTGTCTTTTCTGGTCAGTTACTTCTTGCTTTTATTCCTCCTTTTTCCCTACCCAGAAATGGGGTTGTGTCATGGTTTAGGGCAAATTTGGGAGGAAACCCCAAAATGGATCCCTCTAGAAAGCAGATTCAAGCCCCTCCACCTACTGGTTCAGGAAAAGATTTCCTTGTAGAAAAGTGGGAAAACTGCTTATTTAACAAGCAAAGTATTCACAAGCAAAAAAAAAATTAATAATATAAAACAATAAAACCTCTTGCTCTCCTGGAAAGATGGCAAAACTCAGAAAGTCCCTGTCATGGGGTGCAGCTCGGCTCGCTCAGTCTCTATCAGTCCCCCTGCTGGAAAATGCCGCGTCCCGGCCCCGGTGGGACACAGGTGTGAGCTCCCGGTGGTCTTCTGGGTTTTCAGTCAGAGCAGGGCTGATCAGTTCCAAGAAAAAGAAGAGCCACAGTCTGGGGAACTTCTCTGCCTCAGCTAACTAAAAAAACTAACTAAAAGCAAAGGAGAGCTCTCCTGCACCGTCCGTGCAGCAGACAGCACAGTGCAGGAGAAGGAAAGCTGAAAACTCTTACCTTTACTTTTTGAATGCCACCACCTCAGACAATCCACCACTTCTCCTTCTCGCCTCCTTCACTCTCAGATCTAGTTTTAAAGGTGCAAAACTTATTTCTGGGCTAAACAGACAAATGGGGATACAATTCAGCATCATAAAGTCACCCCACAACAGGTTAGTTGGTGGGTGCAGCTATGTTTTGCTAATCCATAGAGAAAGTGAATTGCTTGTCTTTCCAGAGCTGTAACTTCCATACACTGTCAAATGGTTCTTGTCTGTACAGAATTACAATATCTGTAATATATAATATTACAATTTTACTGTAAGGCTCTGGCTCCACACTCCTATTCCAAAAGCTCCTCTTTGGTTTGAATGTGCTGTCAGTGGAGTACACAATGTGTGACTGTGGGCTTGGGCTGTATTGGAGAGGGAAGTTTAACTTGCTGCTGGTTGCACATAGGGCTCGGGTATTCATCTGGTGGAGAGGTGGTTTATGGGTTAGAGATCTGATTATGGGAAGCAGATCTATGAAAAGTGCAGTCCACAGGCCAAAGTTGCAAAGGCAACTGACAGACTATCAATTTACAGAAGGGATGCATGCAGAGGAAGGCAAGGAAGATGGTGAATGGTCTAGAGGGGAAGCCATACAAAGACTAGCTGAGGTCACTTGGTTTTATTCAGCCTGGAGGAGACTGAAGTGAGTCCTCGTAGCTGTTACACCTTCTTCACAAGAGAAGCATCAGGGCAGGCACTGATCTCTTCTCCGGGGACCTGTGACAGGACCCAAGGGAGCAGCATGAAGCTGTGTCAGGGGAGATTTAGGTTAGGTGTTAGGAAAAGCTTTGCCCACTAGAGTGACTGGGCACTGGAGCAGGTTTCCAGTCCAGGTAAGTGGTCACAGCATCAAGCCTATCTGAGTTCAAGAAGCATTTGTACAATGCTCTCAGGAGCATGATGTGGTTTCTGGGGCTGTCCTGTGCAGGGCCAGGAGTTGGAATTTGATTATCTATGTGGTTCCCTTCCAACTCAGGAGTTTTTATTATTCCATTAATAATATTGAATAAGTGGATTTGAATACTGATTTTTTTTTTTTTTGATTCCTAGTATTTACACAAGCTTTTCAAAAGAGACCACCATAAAGGCCAAAGATATCATGAGAAACAGATCAGCCTTTATGCTGAATATGATCGACCAAACTTACTTCCATTTCTCAGAGACAGCACACATTGCCCACTGGAGAAGGTAAGCCCCAAAAATCTAAGCCTAGATCCTAGATTTTTGTGTCTGGTCTGTAGCTTGTAGTCTTGAGAATTTCAAGCTGTGTCTGGTACTGCCCTCTACTGCCCATGTGAGGGATCCTTTGAGTTTGTGACCATCTGGAGTTTGGTTTGCAGAGCTGACGACAGCTGAGACTTTCCTTTCTCAGCTCACAGGGCAGGAATTGATTTAATGCAGAAGTTCTGAATTCACATTTGATGTGTATCTACAACTACTAGCTGTGTCTACTCGTCAGTGTTTACTCATCAGTGGCTGAACAGTAGGTTAATAGTTTCAAGAAATTGGCAATCATTTTGCCAAATCTAGGAGCTGTCAGTGTTAGATCTTGAAAAAACAGTTACAGTAGCTAACTATAGTTATTCTATCTTTTTATTGTAAGGCTATAAGTTTTTCTTGAATAATATACACAATATAAGCCACTGAACTAACAGGGCTGAAGGTATTTTGTCTTTGTACTTTGGCTAATACACCTAGGTCTTTACAGACTACCAGGTTTCCATCTTCTTATACTTTTTTTTTTCTATTTTCCTTCCTTGCTCTTTATTGTCAAATTACAAAATGCATAAAGGTAAGGCAAATCTTGAGTTGTTTGTCCTGCTTGAATTATGTGAAATGAATGGAATTCTAAGTTTTCCAGTTTACATGGGTCAGTATTTTATTATTTGCATTTGTTCCTGTTAATGGCTGAGCAAAGCAGACCTTGTGAAAGGATGCATATCCATATGCAGCTATGATGACGTAGTGGAGCAGTTTTCAAGTGTAATATTGAATGTTGTGTTTTGGTTAACATTCCAAAGAAAACTACTACTGTTACTGGTATCTCTCTTGTTTTGCATGCTTTTGTCTACTGGAAAATACGTTCTTAGGATTGGAGAATTGGGATTTGTTGAAACCATTACCTGAAACTAGACTGATTACTTTAGGCAGTGAACCTGAGAGGTTCCCAGCTAGAAACTTTGGTCTATAGTATTGACTTACTTGTTTTTAACTTTCTGATTCTTAGTTTCTGCCTTATGTATTATTCATGTGATCATGGTTTCATGTATAAAACCTTACCTGCATTTTTTTTAAATTTTGAGGCAAATTAGTTTTAGTTGTTGCACGTCCAGCCTCCTATCTTTAGTGGCAGGTGATGCAGAAAAATGCTATGTGAAACTGATGCGCATTGCTGGCACAGCTTTGCTGAAGACACAGGCTATGTGCAAGAGGCCCATCAGCTTCTGGAAGGTGTGGTGCAGTAATCACCAAAGTCAAGAGAGAAGAATGTCAGAAAAAATGTGTCAGTCTAAAATTAATGTTAAAATGTTAACATCTTTCAGTAAGAAGCCAAGGAGGAGAGGAAAAGATACTACTAATTCCATAGTTATACTTCTTACCATGCAAGTCATATAGTAACGCTTCTTGTGACATATAGATCTTTATTCTAAGAAAATGAAAAGGGGAGTAAGAATTTCCCAGTTACCACTATTTTCAGTTCCTGTTAAGCAAGTTCCAACATGGTGTATAAATTGTAAAAACCAATTTCTATTTTAAAAAATCCATTCTTATTATTGGTCTAATGAAATTATAAACTCATCAAGAAGAAATAATTTACTCTAGAAGTAAGCCACTTTTATTCAAGTGCAGTTCAGCAAACATTTTAAAAATGAGCTGGAAGAGAAGCAGGAATGTTCCCTGTTTTCCGCTAGAGGGAGCATGACAATCAGGAAATGGCAAGGAAATGAATACCTGGTGCTATGTAGTTTGCATTTTAAGTAGAAAGGGAAAATGAAGGCTGTCAGCTGAGTATATAACTTATTAGTATTATTCATACCTTCATTCACCTGAAGTATCTGGTTGGTAGTTCACTTACCCCTAGCCCAAAATTCCTTGTCCATATCTCTAATCCTCATAGTAACTCTTCTGAAATAATGAGAATTGGAACGAAAAGTTAATTCCAACCTCATCTTTGATTGTAGCTATACTTTATGTATTTATAGTTTTGATGTACAAGTGGTGAACAGTTGTCTTTACAGGAACGCTATGAATCTTGAGTTTACTGTTTCTAAATTGGAAACAGACATGGCACTTTTTATGGTATACCAGCCCTGCCAATTTCCTGTTACTACAAACTTTTTGGTAATCAGTTTGGTAGCTTTGATAATTGTGCTGATTTCCAGCACAATTACACTGATTACACAACTACACTGATTCTATAGCTACTAAAGATACTTGGCCCTCAGATTTTTTAACCAAATTTACAAGAAATGTTTCTTCCATATACTTTCATATTTGTTATTTTGCATTGTCATCTTGATACAAAATTTGGAGGGCACTCTCTCTTCTCAGAGTGTTCTGATTACCCTGAAGACATTTTCAGCCTTGTGTTATTAATGAATGTCAAGCAGACTTCCATCACTAGACACCACAGAAGTCCACCCACAGGAAGCAAGTCTCGATAGCAGATAACCTTGGTGTTTTGCATTAACCAACTTTTGGAGACAGAATAAAGAAGTAGCTGGTAGAATTAAGGGCAGAGATTTCCATACTTCAGGCTGAAATACTTGTTCTGTCCCCAGATTTATTCAGCCTCAGAGAAGAATTTTAAAGAGTCATGGAAGTCACGGAGTTTCTCTTCTTAATTAAGGCCAGAGGACTTGGGTGTGCTTATTAAGGGAGCCTGTTTTCCTGTCAAAATGTAACTGCATGCTTCTTGCAGCATTTGTGATCAATAAAATTTCATGTTGCATGGTTTCCTGCATTATCTTCTCTCCTCTCTTCCCTTACATTCAAGGCTCTTGAGATCTGCCAGCAGAGGAACTTTGTAGAAGAGACAGTCTATCTTCTGAGTAAGTAACTCAGAATAAATAACTGTGCCCAATTACAATACTTTTGAACTTATAATAAAATTTATAGTGTGAAAATATATTGTCTAATATCTAAACTAAATAATACAATCTAGAAAATAAAGCAAAGCATTGGATGGATATAATGTCTTAACTTCATATGTTGTGTTACTGTGTTTTTTACTTGGTGTTCTTCTGGGGTTCTGGAAGTGTTGCAGAGGCTATGGGGAAAGAAGTTGAGCAGGGAGGTATTTCTAATAGAATTTCCAAGAGAAGAGTAATACTGCCAGTTTTGAAAAGAAAGGAGAAATTGAACAAATGTTTTATTCTAAATGCATCTCAGAAGCTTAATATTATCTTTTGCTGAGATGAAAGATTTGCTTACATTGCTTTCTATAATTTATTTTCCTGTAAAATTAGTTGTAAATTTACTCCTTCAGCTGGCCAAGAATTCTACCTCTGAATGAGAGGCATTGGAAGACTTATATGTATGTTTATGTATTAGTCATGAACAGAAAAGTAAGTATTTTTTTAAACAATCTCTGGTTCAGTAAGAAGAATATTCTGTGGACCATTTCAGTGGAGAGTAGGATTTACTAATGAATTTATTTAAAGAATAATTCATAATTTCTGCCACTTTTCCTGTTTCCTCTTATTTTTCATGGGTGTAAGCTGTGCTATACTTACTGCAAATTAAGAGGACTCATGTAGGCCCTTGCAGCTGGTATTTCATGTTATAGTGTGCATTCATACACATACACAGACTCCCCCTCACATTAGATGTTGCTGCAGTTCAGAACCCCGGATATGACCCAACACATCCCTGGAAATCCTCCAGGTCCCAGTCCAGCAAACTGCCCCAAGCACTTGTTCAGATTATACTGATTTGCATTCCTACATCTGAATAGACTAGATTTGGTCTGAGTTGAATTAGTTTGAGTCAACTTCACACAAAATTCTTATTGAAAGACTACTGAATACTGATGGGCAATTAGCACCTGTAATCTTTCATTTTTCCTTGCAGGCAGAATGGGTAATAGCCGCAGTGCCTTGAAGATGATAATGGAAGAATTGCATGATGTGGATAAAGCTATTGAATTTGCCAAGGAACAAGATGATGGAGAACTTTGGGAAGATCTCATATTATATTCTATTGACAAACCACGTAAGTGGGATAGTCCTTGGGAAGCTTTGCATGTGTGGAATGCTATTGCAACTAAAGGATTGAATTATTCACATGTGTGTTAGAGAAGGCATTTATGTGTGGTCAGGGCGGTGTTCTGGTTTGTGAAGCACAACACAGCTTCTTCTTTACTGTGCATAAAAACTTGCAGTAAGGCAGTGTGAGGCTATGCTACACAATGAATTCTTGGAAGCTTAGCATTGAATAAGCTCTGCATAATTATGTCCTCAATGACAAGGGGACAGGAGACAGTATTTTTAGTTTTAGCAGAATGAGACTTTATATTTAAAGAACCCAAACCACAGTCTTCAGGCTTGGTGAGGATTTTGCGTACTATCTTATTACAACTGTTTCCTTTCAAGATTCTGAAAATGAAGAGCCTACACCTTTCTGCCCCTCAGTAAAGCAACTAATTTATTTTGTTTCTTTGTTTCTTTTGTTTCTTTGTTTTGTTTAGGTAAGATTGGTAAAAATGAGTATATTTTGCCTTTCATTTGTCATTTGAATAACTACTCCAAGTTAAAAGGTTAGATGGACTCAGAAACATAGGCACTAGTGTTGTCATGGAGGCAGATTCAAAGAAGTTCAAATGACTAAGAAAACAGAATTTTCTTAACTATCTATTCCATTAGTTTTTGCAACCTCTTCTGGGGCTTTCAATCAAGACTTTAAAGTCTCTCTTGGGACTTCTTTTCTGGAGGATTGGGAGTCTTGTAGAATTAGTGTTAGAAAATGTATCTTCTCATCCTTTGGCTGCTAATTTTGACAGGAAGAAGTGACCAGAATCTGCTAATCCTCAAGAAGAATTACATTCTCAAATTACCCATACTTGAATGCATCATTAAAAGTGATGCTACAGTCAGTGACATCTTTAGAGCAAAAGGGATTCAAAGCATACAGAATTCCCTCAGTTCCTCTGTGTTACAGTTTCTGCCTATATGCAGAGCAGCTCTAGTGATATTTCTCAGCTGTGGGGGTTGAAGGAAAAACACAGCCTTGAGTCATCATTCTAGTGGGTTTTTTAGCCAGATGCTCTTCAAAAAGCAAAAGACTTCTATTGTGTCACTCTCACCAATGTTTAGAAAACACATTGAAATCAGGTTAGGTGCTTGAAAATTTGTTTTTAAACCCTGGAACTGGGTATGGAATTACTACATAAAGTAATTAATTTTTTCACTCTATTTGCTTGAGTGCTCTTTTTATTGAATTAAAATGCATTATTTACTTGTGAGTTTGTGCTGGAGACTCAGTTACCACTTTGCTGGATACACTGGAAGTTCTGTAAATTGCCAAACTGTATCTTTCTCACTTTCCCAAAGGCTTGTATTTGAGTAAATACAGTTGCAAGAAACATACATTGACTGTAAAAGAGATTTAGTGTTTTCACATAGTAGAGAACTGTCAAGGAATAAGCCAAAACCTGTAGCTTGTCACCAGAGTATCCTTTAATCAGATACTTTGCTGAATTGTTTATCTTAGTTTCTTTGCCTCTTGGTTTTCACAGCTTTTATTACTGGTTTGTTGAACAATATTGGAACCCACGTTGATCCTATTCTTTTGATCCACCGCATTAAGGAAGGCATGGAGATTCCTAATTTGAGAGACTCACTAGTGAAGATTCTTCAGGACTACAACTTGCAGGTAGATGTTGCATTCTTCATGGCATGCTAATTTTCAGAGAGACAGCAAACCCTCTTTGTCACTGAACACCACAAGAAATTGCTGTCGTGATTGTTCAGACTTTGCCATGGACACTGTGGGCTGATACAAAATGATGTCAGAAATAGTGGAAAATTGCCGAGATTTCTTGATGGCTTCTAGCCCTTCTAAATGTCTTCCATACTGTCATAAGCCTGGTGGGTAAGTAGAACTGGAAGCATCTAGAGTGCTTCAGCCAATTTTACACTGCCCAACTCTCCAGTGTTGGAAAGTTTCATGGCCAGTACTTTTTGTTCTGTTTCACATGAGTGCAGAGGCAGAATGGAGGCAGAATGCAACATACCCTCGCTGAAACATTCACCAGGTGTTAGAGCCGTATGTTAAGTGTCTTACTAGCTGAGGAAGATGAACTTTTAAATTCCAATTCATGTCAATGATGCAGAATCAGTTGGTTAGAGCATGAATCTAATAATGCCAAGTTTGTGGGTTCGATCCCTGTATTATGGACCATTCACTTAAGAGTTGGACTCAGTGCTCCTTCCAACTCAGACTATTCTGTGCATGTGTTGCTGTTTATGCATTTTTAAAAATATGGACTGTTCACTGGATTATGGGAGTTCTTACCCCAGCACAATTATACAGATATGTGCAGTCCCCTGCATGGTTGGTTCTGACACGTGTTTGTAAGCACTTGTAAGAAGCATACCTTTCAGTGCTCCCTAAAAGTAGCCAGCAGAGTGTGTTGCATTGCGTATTTTAGATCTCCCTACTACAAAAGGAGTCCCAAACTTGAATTCTCTGTTGTGCTGATCTGCATCACTCTACTGTAGGAAAGATACAGAGGAGTTCGAATGCCTCCAGTGTGACTACACAGAGTCCAAGAAAACATAGCTCAGTAGGCAATTGAAACTCCAGTTTCCTGAGCCTCAAACATTTGTTCCCCATCTGCTATTAGTCTTTCAACATTTTGAGCAAATAGATGGGCTTGATTGTTACATTGTCACAGTGGTATCTTGCCAGCCAATAAAAACCTGTATCTCCTTTCAGGGCAGGGTTTAAGCCTTTTCATTATTTTATTTTTATATGAACTTCAGCATATGACTTTGGCTATTTCAAAGGAGCATTTTACATTTCTTCATCTCCCAACACTTGTTATATGCGAGGAACCTCCTCAGATAAATAGATACATGTTTGCACATAATGCATTTTGTAACATTACTTCAGATTTTGACTTCATAGGGTGCTAGTATGCTTCCAAAATGACACTAGCTAAATACCATGCATTTCAACAGTTGCATGTTAATGTTGCTGCTGTCAGTACTACCACTGATCCTCTTCTTCCTGCCTTCTCATGAAATCAAAATGTAATATTTGTTGTGTTTGCAGGCAGAATGAGAAAGTGCTGTAAGCATAGCTTCAGCTTTACACATATGCAAAGTACATTGTGTGGCTTCAGACAAAGCTGATGGCATCATTTGGTCGTATTTTAGGGATGGAAGTTGAATTATTTCTTCAAATACCTTTTAACAGAATTACTTTTGGGTTAAAAGCATGTATTTAACCTTGAGAATAATACCTAAAATTATTTACTGTTAGCATTGAAATGATTAATGGATTTCTAATTAATTGATTTTGAAGTAGAACTGTATAGCTCTAGGGCTAAAATTTGGATTTCATAGGGATAATAGAAATTTGGGAAGTGTAATTTGTCCTTGGTTTGCTTGTGCGATAGAAAAAAGTATAGACCAAAAAAAGGCAATATTTCATTAGAGAAATGTAAGTTATAGTTTAAAATAAGTCTGTTCCTGAAGTGATACTGGCAATGTGAAGTGCACTGTTTATGAACAGATGGTATATCTACATTGAAATTTAGAGATCTTGTTGCTGGTCTTGCACACTCGCCAAAGCAGCCAGTTGGCAAGCTCCAGTTTTATAGAGGGGCTGTTTCTGCATTCAGAGTGTGCTTCAGGACAGGCTGGGACTCTGGGTCAATATCTAAGCAGCCTCTCTTTGCTGAGGACAGTTCTGCCCTAGCAGAACTGTTATTGCTGCCTCATTGGCTGTGTTTGGTGTGTTTGTGTGATGCCTGGTCTGTTGTAGATATGTTGTGTAGGTTCATGCTGAGAAGTCAGTGGCCTCTATTCTGGCCTGGCACAGCTCTGGCTTTTGCTAGAAACCTCCTGATGTGTAGCATGAAACATACCAGACATTTTGAACTCACTCAGAAATATAAATTTCATTGGCTAGGATTTTCTATATCTTCATCTTTTTGGATCTCAAGCTCTGGACACATGTAAGTTTTATTGTGATCATTTTCAAAGGCAAAAAGAATTTTGTGCTAAGATCCACGAAGGAGGAGCACAGGTGAAAAGAGAACCTGCTGCTTGACATGCAAGTCACTGCCTAAGACAAAAATTTTTCATAATGGTCTTTTCATAATGAGGACTTCCCAAAAGATGTTACTGCTGTGCCATTATATTGTTTAATTGTGGGCTCCTTTTGCAAGCCCTGATGTGATTGTTTCATGCTTATATAAGCATGCAGATGCAAATTTCTTATTATGCTCTTGAGTTTCCATACCAGTCAATTTTGCTTAGGAGTGATGTGAAATATGGGTGGGAGTTAAAAGCAGTGCCTTTGACAGACTTTTGTCTTTTTGAAAACAGTCTCTTCCATCCCAGCAAAACCAAGTAAATCAAACTGAGTGGCTGCCAAAGTATGTGTGACTCACAGTATGCATTAGAGAATCCAGAAAAGTCTACTAATGCAAATTTTGTTGTAATTTTTGTTTTCATATAGACTCTTCCTTGGATCATTTTTATTAATGTTAGCAGATTGCAGACTGATTGCTTCACTTTAAAAAATTACCACCCACTAAATGAACTGCTGCCACTGTTGTACATGCTACTCTAAGGTCATCTCAGCTTTGTGGTTAACCTTTGAGATCTGATCAGTTCCAACCAACCAAGCATAGCACTAAAGCAGAATTGATATTGGTTTGGGCAAAAATAAAATATAGATCACGTACAACATTTTTTTCTTAGGCTAGTGTTTAAAGTAAGTACTACTAATTTGCTTTTTTTCTCTGACATTACAACTCTGCTTTACAAGTAGGGATCTATTAACCTGCCTTCTAGACCACCCATTTATATTTTCCGACTTCATGAAATGCAATTTTGCCATGAGCTTAAAACTGAGCACACTTCTTGCTATTCCACTAACCAGAGAAATGTCTAAGTGTTTTTTTGAATTAGGATTAAACCTTGAAGTGGTTTATTTTTTGGGTTTTTTCACCCCCAAGATAATTTGTCATTGTTTGAGTTAATGTATTAAAGCCATAGTGCATAATCAAATGACACTGTTTGATTGTAGTGATGAAAGTTTATTTACTGCTGAAATAATGCTGATTTTAGTGTTTATACACAGTAACATTCACAGACAACAAATTTATGGAGACATAGACAACAAGGACAAAGTTACAGTTGTTTGAATTTTAATAGGAGAATTTATCAAATAAGATGCAGTCTGAAGCTTTTTTACGGCTTCTAAAATCTACTTCATTGCTGTCATAAATTTATAGATAAATTAGAGATGTTGGCTTAAAGAGAAACCTGCTTACTCATTATAAATTACACATTTCTAGTGTTTTTTTAAAGTGCAAATAATCAGCATTCTCCAGGTTTCTAAAGCATTGTATCCCACGTCTCCCAAAGAAGGCTAGAGTAAAATATCCTTATTTGTAGGCTTGTGAGTTAATTATAACCCTGTTATACTTTTCAAATGTATAAAATAAGTGTCTTTTCAGCTTTGGTTTGTATCTAAATGAAATGTAGGAAATGCTTGTGGTATTGGAAGAGGCTTAAATACATCCCTTGTTTTAAAAAGAAATGCTTCATTTTTTACCCTTTCTATGTCACTTGTTAGAATAAATCTTTGAAAGATGTTGGTATTCTAAAACTCCTTTTCCCCTAGCTTTAAATTACAGAAGCAGTTTTTTTAGATGTAGTACTTAGAGATTTTGTGGATTAGCCATTTAACTCAAACACTGACTTACTAGTTTGCAATTGAACCTGCAGTAACTCTGATGGGTAAAGGACATTGATCCATTCACAGAGTTCACATCTATCCATTCATAATAGAGCTTATGAACTAGCAGAACCCAGTGATAATCCAATGAATGCTGCTTGAAAGAGCACCTGGAAAAATTGTTAGGTTATGCTCCCAAACATAACTAAAAATGGTGTCCAGACCCCTTGGGGGCTCAAGAGGGCAGGTGGCAGCTTGCACAGGGGAACATGTGCCTTTGGGCTGTAAAGACCGAAAATAATGTGGTTTTAATTGCAGTACTGATGCTATTGGAAATAATTTGGTTAACTGGCCTTGAGAAACTTGGACTTGTTTGGGGTTCAAGCTGAATCAAGGCCTGAATTTATTCGCAGACCTTTGAGTATACCCTTTCAGATTAACTGCATACTGCAGTGCTTTTTGTTAAAGATAATGTTAGGCATTTGTAAATCAAGACTGTTTTAATCAAATGGAATGGTTTATGCTTAATATCTTCCCTAATATAGCCAGAAACAAACCTTTTTTTTTTTTTTCCAATAACTGTTTTGGTTTTAGCAGTTTTCATTAATGTAATGAAAGGCATTATTTCTGCCTAAAACTTCTTTCTGTAGGTGCATGATGCTGTCCTGCTTGTGCTCACAATTACATGCTTTAAAGAATAAGTAAAATTCAGTTTCATCCTCAGTTTTGTTTCTTTTTGGAAAGTGGTTTCATCACAGATTTATGCCCAATGTCAGTTTTAACTAGTTCAACTTAACCTTAGGGTGCACAGTTACCTATTTCTACCCCCTTTTAGTGAAGCTCCTTCTCTTGACTCCAAATTCCCTTTCCTTTGCTTTCTCTAACACTTAAATTAATTATTTTTGAGGTCTTCAAAGCAATTTCTACAGAAGTGTTGAGATTTATTACTTTGAGAATAGACATTTGACATTCTGCATTGTGATTTTTTCCTTTTATATAATAATGGCTGCCTACTATGCCATTTCTAGCAAAATAAAGTCTGACAGTCATTAAATGTGGTGTGGAAACATCTTAGTGCTGTTTAAATAATGGGAGAAAGTACATATTTCTTAAAAGATATGTTTTATCAGGTATTTTTGTTACTCCTGGCGTTTAAGGCATCAAACAGTATTGAGGTTTTCCAGTGACATAGTGATGTCTGTTGTTTCTCTCTTCATTTTTCTTTCTTTTTAATGATTTTTTTTTCCTATTAGCATACTGTATTTTAATTAAAAAGTGCTAGGACACACTTCCATCTTCCCATTGTATCTTTGTTCTGCTTCTTTCATTTAACATGGTGACAGCACCAATGTTGTCAGAGTTCAAGAAGCATTTGGACAATGTTCAGAGGCACATGGTGTGATTCTTGGTGCTGTCCTCTGCAGGGCCGGAAGTTGGACTTGACAATCCTTGTAGGTCCCTTCTAGATCAGGATATTCTATAACTCTATTCTTGTTTTACTCCTTTTACTTCAACATGGAGAGGTTTCATCTGTCTATCTGAGTGCACTTAGCAGAGACTCTAGTATATAGCCAAGATCTCGTCCCCTCCAAGTTGGGTACTTATTTTTGGAATACAATTTATTGGTTGAGAATAGTTTGAATCAGGTAATCACTCTTTCTGAAACACAGTCTGATTCAGTTGTGCTTGCTAAAAGTTTCTTGTATTTTTTTCAAACCTAGCAACGTTTTTATTTAAAACAAAATTTTACAGTCTTTGTTGCCTTTGGATAAGAGTTGGCAAGGGAAAGACATAGCCAGATTTTTCCTGAGATTATCAACAGATGAAAATGATTAATTTTCTGAGTGTTTGTCTTGTAGATTTGCATTCAGTTGCTGGTGCTCTGGTATGTTTTATAGCTGAATGTCTCTAATATTATAAAAGTGACATTCACCCATTGATATGCCAAATTTAAAATGCTCATAGTGTTACTCAATGTTAATTTTTTTAATGTACTTCAGATTTGCAGTCTTATCTACATATCATTCTTAGCAGTGTGTCCTTATTATTTCAGAATGTGTACGTGAAAAGGTAGAGTTTTGAACAGGGTCCATCTGTCTGTAAAATCTATAATTGTATTTCTTCTTAGGTATTTGCATTAGTTGTATGTTGCACTATCTTAGAAAACCCTCCTGTAATACAAATGATCAGAAGAAAAGAATGAACGTTGCTTCTTTATACCTCTGTTTTAGTAGGGTTAGTCACATTATAATTTACTGTGAGTATCTTTGGAAAGCCCTTTTCAAAGGAATTGTTGTCTTGGAAAACAAATTTCCAAACATCAGTTTGGGAGGAGGAAGAAGAAATTCCAAAAGACTTACTTGGATTTGTCGTCTTTCCATACTTGCTCTGTTAAGTATTGTGAAATAAGGCTCTGTATAATTTTTATGCCCTTGCTTCTTCTGTGTTTCAAAACCATTTCAGGCAATGACATGTCAATCTAATGAAAAATACCAAATAAGTCAAAAGGGAGCTGAGACTTTTGCTAAAGAGCAATGAACTAGGGGCCTTTGATTAGTTGCATTGACATTTAATATTGCTTATTAAACAACACCTCAGCAGGATATATGTTTGAACAAAAATATCTTTTGAATTACAGAGTTTATGAAGGTTTTATGATTATCAAATATCTTCTGAAGAAGAAAGGAAAGATACAGGAAGAAGTTTTGAGATGGTTTGGAAGTTAATTCTGAGGGGCACTGTAAAAATTCCTCTCTGTTGTAATTTGTTAACAGCATCTCATAGAAAGATCTTAATAATTTATTATAATAGTATCTTTATAAAAAATTTTATTTCTTGATGTTTGTGTTTGGTTTTGTTTTGTGGGCTTTGGGGTTTTTTTATTGTGGGCTTTTCATTTAGGTAGAGGTGATGGCAACAAAAGGTTCTTCCTTTGCCTCTTTTATAATACCTTGAAAAGTTTTAAACATTTCTTGCACTCACTTTGGTAGCAGAAACACAGTGGTGACTTGCTGAGATAGTTGGTATGCCCACCTGTTCAACAGCCACTGTCTTTTGTGTTCTTTGCACCAACAGATCTTGCTGCGGGAAGGCTGCAAAAAGATACTCGTTGCCGATTCTCTCTCCTTATTGAAGAAAATGCATCGAACTCAGATGAAGGGTGTTCTAGTGGATGGTGGGTACAGAGGAAACATGATGACTTTCAAGCTTGGTTTATATACCTCCTGACTGTCTGCTTTGGAAGCTGCCCAAAAGCCTGCTTTATTTACCTTATCTGTAGAGTGTAGGAGGATGCTAGATGCTTTTCCCCTTTGCAAAGGAACTGCTTGTATCTCAAAAACTACATGACCCAGCATGTAGCTGTTTCTCTTGATCAATCTCTGTGTGGCCAGTAATGTATTGAGTCCTGCAGTTTGCCTGTAAAGGTGAAAATGCTGTTTAGTGCCAACATGGACAGTCAGATGGTAATAATCTGCAACCAAAGCAAAAAATACAAGAAGGTTGTCAGAAACAGCTGAAAATACTTTGCAAGGTGCTAATGATGCTTGTGAGCAGCGCTGTAATTCACACCAGCTCAAAGTTAATAGCAAGAGACAAAAGCTGACAGGACAGAGTACCAGAGCTACTGCTCCCAAATGCTGCAGGGTTAACAGCCACCCATCCCATGCTCCTTTTTTCAGTTTGTCTTTTGTCTCTTCAGCATTGATCCTAAACAGCCTCAATCCTGCAGTTGTACCATCATCAGATCTAAATATTTATCATGTTGTTATTAGAAATGCTACTTCAGTATCACTCTTCAATTTTTAATAGTTTCTGTTAGGCATCTTAAGTAAATGCTTTAAGACCAAGCTCCATTTCTGTAATAGCAGTATGTTCATGCCTGCTTTATAAAAAAGTTAACATGGAGTTTGCTAACAAAGCTTAGTTTTCTTTTGTTTTGTTTTTCAGAGGAGAATATCTGTGAATCATGTCTGTCTCCAATACTTCCTTCAGGTAGAATGCTTTTCTAGAAGAAAAAAAAAGGTTGTAAATTTTTTGGTAGTCTTTTATGAGGAACTACTGGGGTTTTTTATTCATAAAAATGTGTAATCTCCCTTAGTGATCACTGTATGAATTTTAATCTCCTAAGAAAAGCTTGCTTTTTAATTGTGACATGGGAGTGGAGTCTAATTGAACATTTTTTTGTTGCAGTAAACCCAGATATTTTTTCTTATTCAACTTTGACTTCGTTATTTTCTGTTTTGAATACATGGAATTAAAAGCAACTTTTAATTCCATCAACATATGTATTCTCAAAGATTATTAGAACCAAAAAACTAAGCTGCTACCACCAAATCTTGTCCACTTATGTTGGAGTACTCACACTGAAGTTGTAGATTAAAGAAGTTTATGGAATGTACTTTTTGTCTGAATAGTGGAGATTTCTTGGCTTCAGTCATGAGTGCCACATTGGAAACATCTTAAAACCGACTAGCTTTAAAACACCTTCTAAATTTAGTTGTGAAGCTAGAAATTCAGGATGTTATTTTGGAGATGTACATTCTTCGAGGCAACTGTAGTCCAGAAATACCAGTGCAGTTGTTGGGTGTCTTAAAAAGAAGTAGTTTTTACTAAGAGAATATTTGTCTTGTTAAAGCAAGAATATATAAGATGTAGCATATATACAGACCTTTATTTGTTTTCTAAGTGTTATTAGCCTGATAGAATCGCTTACAGTTTATCTGGTTTCTACCATTTTTCACTTAAATAAATAAATGAAAACAACTATAGTGGGATCACGTGCAGTAATATACAGACAGGGAAAATCTTGCAAAGTTGAATGTGCTAGTGCTTTGAGGTATGTGTGTTGAGGAAAAAAGAGCCAAAGTAGAATGTAAATGATGCTCATAAGTGACATGGTTATTCTTTAGATATGTGGATGTTGTATTTAGGGTTCTAATTTGGCTAAATATTCATGTGGGAATGAAAACCCACATCATGCACCTAGGCAGCTTGTTGTCAGATTTCAGGATCGTGGCGTGCAGGGTCTAGAACTGTTCAGTGTTCTGGTTCTCTTCACACTAGCACAAGAATTTTTCAAAGCTGCTTCAAAGAAACTGAATTATTTGGTGGTAGTTTGCTCTTCTCCCTTGCCAAATTTAGCATGTAGCATATATTGAGATGCAAAATTCCTGGTGGAAAGGTATACAGCATTTAAGCCACAGAATAAAATTGTTTTGTAACTGCATCACTGGCACACATTATCTGAAACCATCACTCTTAATGGTTTCTATGAATGAGCCAGAATAATTTGAAAATGATTTTGAGAGATGTTAAAGTTGAAAGATGGGTTGAAGTTTGTCTATGTATAATAGAATGTTGGCATATATTGCTGTAGCCACTAAATAATTTCTTTCGTTGCCCTGTTGAAATGAATTTATTTTTCTGTTTCCTAGATGCATCCAAGTCCTTCAGTGTGGTAGTGTTCCACTGCAGACACATGTTTCACAGGGAGTGCCTACCTGTATCTAACACAGTAAGGAACTGGCTTAATATGTCTGAGACCTTGCCAAAGATAAAGTGACACATTTTCTTTTGTCAGCTGTGGAGAAGGGCGTGGGTCTATGAGGAATTGTATGATTATGGTAATAACTTGTGATGATACCACATAGTAATATGTGACCAAGGAAAGGGAGTTTAAGGATACTGTAGCTAAAGTTCATCCAATCTAGAAAAAATTGCTGCTGTTTGAACAGTATTTTATCACCTTCTGCAATCTGAATATGCAATGCAGCTCTGAGACATGCAGGGAATACAGTCTAATTTTTTAATTAATTCTTTTCCATTCCAGCTTTTATCTTAATTAAACATACTCAAAGCCAAGAATAAAGGTATTTGCTTAAGTGAACCATGTTAAATGATTTTGACCTGGAAGACAAAAATCAGTCATTTCAGAGTGAATATTTAATTATCTTTGTAATCATCATTCTGTTCAAAACATGCTTTTCTTTATAAGTTGTTTGGGAGGTTGGTTTGTTTGCTTAATTAACACAAAGCAAAAAAATAACTTCTAGATATAACAGGGTTTAAATTTAGGAACAAAAGCATTTGAACAAAATCACATAGAAAATTAAATTTAAGGTTCTGTATCTGTCTCTGAAAATTAACATGTAGTGAAAAAATAGCTTCAGTGAATCACTTCATCTGTAAGTAAACAAACAAAGTGCTTGTAGCCATATGGTACAGTATGTATACTTACATATCTTATGAAAATCTTAATGTATTAGATCATATGTACAAGAAAGCCCAACAACTAGTAAATACTTCTTCAACATTTGCCACAAATTTTATTGTGAGACATAATCTAAAATTTATCCAGCATTCTCAACTTTCTGGGGCAGTGACTGGTTATGTAGGATTTTTAAATGTTACTTCTATATTACATGATATATATTCATAGACAGTATGTATGAATACAGGGCTGTCTGCATGTAACAGAGCCAAATTTCCCCGTTACACTGTATTATGTGACCTTAGGTGATCAGTCGTGTTACTGATAGTGTTTATTGGTGGCATACTGAAAGGAAAATAGTGCATGCACAATTTGCACATGGAGCTAAGCACAGAGTAACAATAAACACATCTTTGATGTCAAATGACAGTATTTGGGCCCTGATCTCAGTTGTTGGAAATCTGTGGAACACAGAGACCCAAAGACAGAGCTGTGACTAAGGCATCCAGTGGGAGCTGACCAAGTGACTTTATTTTCATCTTTATATATGAAGATATGATGCCTTTGACTCTGTATTTTCATTTTTGGTGTGGAGGAAATTTGATGTTACTCTTCTGGCAGGTGGTGGTAATACCCTTGGAGTGAGTAGTGAGTTGTGATGCCCTCTGACTCCAGAACAGCCAGCTTTACTATGTTCTTTTATATTGTCTTCCATCACCTATCCATGACTGTGTTGATTGGGAACAGCCTGTGAGCAGCTGAGAAGGGCATTAGCATTTTTCATTCATCTTCATACACTCTGATGTGGCTACATTTCTCCAAGAGATTCCTGTTTTCTTTTTTGATTTAGGTATCTTCTGTCCAGTTCTGCAATATATGCAGTGCCAAACACCGGGGGCCAGGAAGTGCAGTCCTGGAGATGAAGAAATAGCAGTGGCCTAGTTCTCCACCTCAGTCAGTGACACCAAATCTGTTAGGACCATGAAAAGCCACCGTATTTTCCATTAGACATCATTTCTGTATATAATTTTGATTGTGATTTAAAAGTGGTTCCTGTATTTATCCTGTTTATTGAATAGTTTGGGTAATGAGAAAATGTGGAAGTATTTCTCCGGTAAGTCTTTGTTAAGCAATTCATGTGTCACGGTTCCTTTGCTCAGCTTGTTACTTTATTCTGGAACAAAAAAAAAAAATAAAACATGAAGAAAAAAACTACACAATTTAGACATTTGTGTTTGCTATCAGTTAATGTGCTTTACAGTTTGGATCAACATCAGGCTTATGGCTGGATATTGTAAAGAAAATGTATTGCCATGAATTCGGCTCACCAGACTACTTCAGTCCTGATTTAGTCTATTAGGGACCTGTTTACCTTGAGACCCATAGGAGTCTGACTCCTTTCAGTGGAATTGCTTCAAAACCTGAATTTGTCTGTGTGCCAACACATATCTTCAGTTAACAAATTTGTTAACCGTGAGTTCCGTACATTGGCAATTTGCCTTGGTTACACATTCATAGTTCATTAGAAACTGGTTAATTTCTCAATTCATCTTCACAATGCAATAGTTTAAAATGAGCATTTCTCATGTTCAACTCATCCAGAAACTTTTATTTTTAAATGTCAGCAGTAGGTCTTTACACTTATTTTTTGTGTATTTGAAGTGTATAGTTTCATTTAAATGCAAGGGGAAAAAATTTATCTGACCTTTTAAAGGTAAGATCTCTAGAAGTTTCTTTTGGCTTTAGTAATTTAACAGCTAAGTTAAATAAGTCAATTGGATATTAACAAAACCATATTTTTTATTTGAACTGCGTTTTGCTGATCCAAAGGAAGTGATCTTTCAGAATGTCTTCACAATAATGTAATCTGTTTATAATATATGCTGACTAAATTCAATATAAGCATCTTTTCCTTAAGAAAATATTCAGAACTCCCAAATTATTTTTCTGCCTTGTAATAACTTGAGTTTGAAAGTAAAAATATATTGTTTTGCCATCAAATTGTACTGTTTAAACAAGTCATCATACTAAGTTCTAAAACAATGGTATATACTGTAGTCTATCTGTAAAACTGGAAAATACAGTATCTCTAATGCAATACCTTCTTCTGTACCTTATTCCCATATAAGTATACCTTAAAATAATTTCTACTGTGGAAACTTAGATTTCTAGTTTATGTATATTCATAATATTCTTTTAAAATCTTCTGGGCAATTGGTGTAGCAATCTGAAGAATTATTTTTTGTTGTCCACTTTGCAGATCTGTATAATACTAGAATAAAATTTTTTGTGTTCAGAAATGCTAGAATTTACTTTGCATGATTACATAGGCAAAACAATCATTAAAAGAATAGATCTCTCAAAAGCATAGTGATATATTGTTTTAATTAGACAGTTGAGGGAAAAATAAAAATTATTTTATTGCAAATTATTAATGAGCATAGAGTAGGTGGAATAGCAGAAGGGTAGGAAGTTTGTAGTGCAGAGCATAGTCTGCATACATCAAGCTTCACCCATAAGAATTAATGCCTGGCTTTGCAGCTGTTCATGTTCAGCAGCTAGTACACATTCTCAGGTATATTGTTCCTTTATCCAATCTTCACTACCCTGATCAGGAAAGCTGCTTTGATTCCTAGTAAATTAAATGTTCCAGTGAGCTCAAGGGTTGTTTCACCATGATGTTTGAGTTACTGCATGCCATGCCTGTAAAAGTTTAAAAACTTTTAAAAGCCTCCTTCTTCAGTATCTTTAAGCAGCTTTTCTATGTTATATCCTAAGAAGGCAATAAGCTGTCAGCTTACAGGAGGAAAAAGTCAAATTACCTCTATACATGTATATAGAAAAGTGTCCTTTGGCTTAAGAGTTACATGATGATTTCAAGAAAGTATATTTTTTTACTTCATCTTGGCCTTAAATTCCCTAAAGCATTTGAGCTTTCTGTGACCCAGTTTGCTGCCATCATCAGCAACCATACTGCATTATACCCTGGCATATTCTTTGCATTATGCAAGTAATTTTAAATCACTGTATGAAAATCTAATCAAAATCTTCTCTAAATCCAAAGCATCTTTCATTTGGGCTTCAGGGACTACTACCCTTTTTATGTTCCTGAAATCTAAATTTGCTCATTAAGATTCAGCAAGAAATGTACAGACCTCTTGATACACTCTTCTTCTTAAGAAGCCTTTACATCATGGAAGACATCTGCTATTGGAGTCTAAAACATTTGGCTACCCTAGAGTTTTTCTTCTGAAGAAGAATTTTTGTCTAAGAAGTAACTGTAAAGTTAAAGAGCCTATCAGAAAAGTACAGAGTAGCATTTAATCAGTTTCACCTGCACTTACTTCAGGTGTCAAAGTTCTTGTGCTTCTAAGGTAAGCTTAAACTTAAAAGCTACTTTTTCTCTGATACACCCAGTTCTGCATGAGTTCTTGACCAATAAAACTAACAGAAAGGATTTGTGATGGATCAAGTAAGTATATATTGGTTTGTCATATCAAAAGAGAGAAAACTATTTTGGCTTGTGGCAGGACATCTCACCCCGCACAAGAACTTGCTAACCAGTCAGGTAACTCAAACAGAACAGACTGTCTTGTAGAGAGTTACTTTGAGAGTTACTTTAGTGTCTTGGGATTAACACTGGTCTGGCATCTCCCAACTGCCAATAAATATTTTGCTGTTCAATTGAGATCTGGCAAGATAAGTTGGATTTCTTACTGACAAACATTCACTTTACAAACCACAAAAGCCACACCAAACTTTCAAAAAAGCAGAAATCTTCTATACATTTTCCTAGAAATATATGGAGCTTTTCCCATGAGTAGGGATACCTTCTTTGCAGTTACTTTCCAGGGGTGAAGTGAAGGAATCTCTGTACATTATTGTCATTTTGTTGGTAAGTTACATTCAATTCCTAGTCAATCCTGTTTCTTTTGATAGCTTAACTATAGGTACCTTGATAATATGCAGTGTTGTATGTTATGCTGTAATCTACTAGTAGTTCTTTTATATTTTTTAGTAAGTAATTCTGAGTAAGATCTTTATCTGTTATCTCTTGTCTGTTTAATAAATAATTTGTTTTTATAAATAGACCTGATCCGCCATCCTTAGAACTTGCCAAAGTGATTTCTTAAATTTAAACTCTTGTCAAAATCTGAGCCTAAGGCAGGGCTTGTTTAAAGCTCCGACTCATCCTTTGACAGGCTAAAGTTAGTCTTTGGATGATTTTCTCATCTGTCTTTGTTTTATTATATTAAAGCCTCAATGCTATGTGATAGGCTAGGTGAAAATGTTGGACTACGCTGAAGATTTTGGGGAGCCCAAGAGAGTGGGGAGCTAGAGGTGCCTGCTAAGCATGAGGCTATTTAGTCCTGCTGAGAGCTCAGTTAAAGTAGACAGCATGAGGATGACTTCTGCAAAAGGAGGAGTTAATTGTCCTACTGGATCAGCAATGTATTAATCAACTGTGTGTGGCAATTGGGCAAGAGTCTGCTGCCCACCCTAACATGATTCAGTGGGTCAGTTAGTACTTCAGGAAGTTGTTCTGTGTACAAAGGTATGTTCTCTACAGCTGCACTACAGGAAACCTTGAACACATTGGGTGTTGTGTGTTGGAACATGACTAAGTTCAGTGTCTGACACTGATCTTGTGTTACGGAGGAAGACCAAAGACAAAATGAGTTGCTTCTCCATTTTTGGATCCACATCATATTCCATATGTTATCATATTCCATACATTTTGACTGCTGATTGGGTGGAGGCTGTCAGTATTCCATATAGAATGGCCAGGTTGGTCTAGCAAATTTTCATGGTAGGAAATGTAATCACTTTCCATTTTAGGCTTAATGTTTATTCAGCTGGAGTCATGTAAGCAGGCACTGTTTTATTCTTTACTGTTGATAGACTACCACAGTGGTTTTCTGCTTGGTGAGTAAAGTTCCTGACTGTAATTCAAGGGAGCTGAAATTGCAAATAATCTCTTGAATAAAAACATCACAGTGGATTTCCTCTTTCTGAAATGTTGTGATTTAGCATTCAAGTATTGTATGTCTACAGTTGCCTTGGAAATACAATGTCATCTCTGCAGGTTGGTTGCACAGATCCCTGCCTATGCTATTTGATAACAGTTTGGAGATTTTACTTGCAGGAGAATTCTTACCTAAATCTGAACAAGGGCAATTATCTGAATGTTGGGGGTTGAGGGGTTTTTTTTTTTATTACTGTGTCAATTTAAAGAATTTTTCCCATTATCATGCCAATGGAGCTGGCCGGGTTACACCCAGGACCTTTGA
>JAOTQP010001286.1:53561828-53576952 GCA_026413545.1 Cichladusa arquata
GGCACTGGGCTGGTCTGGTTTGGAGAGGAGGAGGCTGAGGGGTGACCTCACTGCTGCCTACAGCTTCCAGAGGAGGGAAGTGCTGAGCTCTTCTCCCTGGTACACAGTGCCAGGACATGCAGGAATAACTCAAACTGTGTCTGTCATGGGGGGTTTGGACTTTACATGAGGAAACACCTCTTTACCCAGAGGGTGGCCAAAACCTGGAACAGGCTTCCTGGAGAGGTGGTTGATGCCTCCCCTGACAATGCCCAGCCTGTGCCAGTGCTGAAGAGGCATTTGGACAGTGCCCCTAAAGCCATGCTTTAACTTTGTTCAGCCCTGAAATGGTCGGGCAGTGGGACTAGATGGTCATTGTAGCTGAACCATTCCATTCCATTCCATTCCATTCCATTCCATTCCATTCCATTCCATTCCATTCCCTGTGCTCACCATGAGTTGAATAATGATGAGACTGCTATAGATGACAGAGGTTTTCAGCTCCAAAATCACTTTAAATAATGTAATATGGGCTAGTATGTTGACTAGAAGTCCAGAATCTTCTTTCAGATATTTCCAAGCTGCAGCCTACAGGTTCCTTGAAGGTCTATATATAAGGTCCAATAGATCATACTATTAAAATTTCCACTGAGCATGTGACTGTATTTCATCTCCTTTTGCCTCTCATATGTTACAAAGAGGTTTGTTCCAGAAAATGTTGAGCTGTGCAGCTGAAATTGCTGTGGACATAAGACAGCTGCAGTATTTAGTTCTTCAAACTATAGCCCTTTTATTTGCTAGTGTTTATCTTCACTACTACTTCACACAAAAAATGTGCAGCTAACTTGAAGACAAACTTCCCAACCAAAAGAGAAATTAAGCTGGGATTATAATGGCTCCATTCAAATTTGTGTTCATGAGTCTTTTCCTCTGATATGTGTTCATCAGTTACAGTCACTTTTCTCAAGACCCTGTAATGAAAGAGTGTTTGGGGTTAATCAATCAGAGGAAATGTTTTTCCATTCAAATTTGTTCAAAGGTAGCAGGTCTATTTTGATGTTGATTTAAAGTAAGTAAAAATGCTTTGAAGAAGCAGGAAGGTGCTCAGAAATAACTCCTTAGTGGAACCTCAGTGATTTCTGACATGGGGGTGAGTGTCCTGTGTTCAGGCATAAAGTCCACAGGGACTCTGTAGTAGTGACTGGTGTCAGGCTGGTGTGTCAGCAGAAAGCCAGGGTTTGTGTGTCTCTGACAGGCTCTGCATGAGCTCACTGCAGCAGGCTCCCCTTCCCTCCCCATGACGCTACATGCTGCCCCATTTACTGCAAGGGCAGCTCACTTAAGGGTCACATGCCAGCCTTGCCCGTGCACAAGGTCCCCTACCCTCAGATGTCTGATCTGCTTCATTTGGTACCAGCTGTGCCAGGATGCTAAACTCTCCCCAATGAAGGAGCCAGTAAAAGCAATTTAGCATTCCTTTTCTAAGCATGAAGGAGAAGTGGAGCAGGATACCTCCTTCCATTTACACAGTGTAGAAAATTTGGATCTGTATTACTCTCAAGCCAAGATTTGTGCCTGGATTTCTTTCTTTTCTACTCCCCCACTGCATCTCACTGTAGCAGGTGTCTGGCTGGCTGGTACTTGAGTTTAGGCATGGGGGGTGGAGGTGGTGCACTAGAAGGGAGCACTGCAGTCCTCCTGAGACAGCCATCATTGCTCCACTGTTGTTAATCTTTCATTGGCATGAGAAATGTCATTGACTTAGGAGCAAATAGAATCAATGATTTCATTCAGCCAAAATATCTCATTGAGAATGTCACTGCAACACTTTCAGCTCCTCAGGCTACTGGGTGGTTCAACAGAAGCCCATACCTAATATAGCTGCAATCCTGAGAAGTCAGCAGTTCAAGTCCTGCTTCACTTCAATAAAACTCACTAAATGTTAGAGGGTTAGGTTTCAGAAGGATGATGAAAAGAAAATTAGCTGGTGCTAATTCTGAGAACCTTGGATACCAAAATGGCTTCGATGCCTAAGAGACCTAGAAATGAAACAACACACTTTAATATAGGAGGTAATATAAAGGCTGGTCTTTATTGGAGGCCTCCAGGGGTGAGTACAGAAAATGCCCACCCCTGCATGGGTGAACATGAATACAGTTTTGTAGGCTTAGCAAATTAGCATAATTGACAAGAATCCCAATTAGAGACCAAAGTGGTGAGGTAATTCCCACACTGTTCAACCCTTTTCTAAATCCTCCCCTTTTAGATAGGAACTAAATTTAGTTTATGAAAATGTGTCTTGAAGAGCTGGTTTCATCCTTGGCTTCCAGGAAGAACCAAGATAGGACAGAAGCCTTGGATCCCTGGCTTGGAGCCTCTGGAATGCATTTTGTCTTTCTGCCTGTCAGGGTAGGGAAAAGTACTGGGGTTAGCTACAAATACAATAATAGGCTACAGAGCTACAAATATATGTGTAAAGAATATACAGAATATATAAAAGCAAAAAGGCAAAAATCAATTTGGCATCAGCTTGATGCACACATAAGGCCAAGATGACCTCATAAATGATGGCTTGCTGTTAGGATTAAAATAAATGCATGAAAATTGTACAGCCAGTACATAGGCCTTAGGTCTTCTTCATGTGATTTGTTCAAAAAAGTAATATAACTCTTTGCAACCTTGTTTCAATTTCTTTCCATCATGTGACTGAACTGTAAATCTAAAATCAGAAAACAACTAAAAATAATAATAATAAAAAAAAATTAAAATGCAGGTAAAAATAGGTAACACAGAACATTAATGTGGTGAAAGTAAAATCTCTGTCTTGCACTCTGACCTTGGAGCAACCAAACCAGAATGAGGTGGCAGAAATCCATATTTTGGAATGATTTCTTAATACTGAAACACAGAGCACAGCTAGGCTGGCGTAGTGTGAGTGGAGCAAAGTGAGTAGAGCTGAGGATTCAGTGTCATCCTCAGTGTCCTGAGGATTCAGGATTTACCTGTCTTGCTTTAGAATCAGTCTACTTTGGTCCTTTGGGCTGTGCATCAGCAGGCAACTGGAGAAAAAAAAAGATCAACTCTGGAAGCACATTTTCTGGTTTAGTTGCATACCAAAGGAACCCAGTTTGCATGCTGTGACTGCTCTGAGGCATGAACTGAAGCACTGTGAATGGGCATGACTGAAGAATGGCCTAAGCCACAAGACTAACACAGATGAGTGACAATCTGTGGTTGTACTCTCCACCTATGAGGACAAGATAAAACTCAGCCAGAACTATGTGGAAACTCGGTTTGGTAGATTTGTAATGTTTTTTAGGAAAAAAATATAAGGATAGACTCATATCTTCTATGGTAACACAGCTAATTTGGTTTTTATAGATGTATTCAGCTTTACATCTGCAATTTGTTGTTCTTCTGGACTCCATTTGGGTGGACTGTGTAACGCAAGAATTATGAAAGTAGAACCTCAATAAGGCAACAGTTAAATTCACTGCAGTGATTTTAATTATATTCAAGCTTTCATCCTTCTTTTCAATACAACATTTAAGCCTAATTTAACTATGAAAAGCAACAGAAAAAAAATTATACTCTCTTACTCAAAATATATTTGATTGCTTTTCTCAGTTACGTATTTTAAGAAGCAAAAGGGTGATGCATAACCAGGTACAGCACCCCCTCTTAATGTTGTGTCATTCTGTTTATAAGATTGCCTCTTTGTGTCTGCAATACACTTACACCTCAAGCTGCCAGTGAGTATTCTGCTGGAGTGCAGAAATAGTCCTGATTTGCAAACTAAATCAGTTTCATTTGAATATTTTAGAGAGCACCTTTGAGATACAAAAATAAAAATAAAAACGTGCAAAAATATTCTGGTGATGCATCTTTCATATGATATGTTTTTATTCGCACATAAATCCATTTTTCATTTAGTTACCTTTTAGCGTCACAATTAAAGCAGAAATGGGCAGGGAATAAGCACTGTGCAGGCATTGCCATTATTTCCAGGGTTTTAGTTTTGTTTTATATTTCTCAGTGCTCAGTAAAATTCAGGTTGAAACCAAATGTTCACATCTGGAGATCTTCCCTCGGTTGATACTTCTGCAGTTTTAGCTACTAGCATTAATGAATATACAACCTGCTCTTTTCAGAGCAAAGTGAACTTATTTTCTCTAGTTTATCCTGTCATTAGTATCCTCTCCTCTGTTACCTGCTGACCAGTGCACTAAATATATTCACATCAGTAGTTCTTATCAGCACATGCCTTGTGTTCTCACCTGCACAATACTCAAAAAAATCACTGGATTATGGACAAGGTAATCCCAAGAGTCTCACTGCCATCAGTAAACCTCAGATCAAATTCACACAATTTCGGATAGCTAAGAAAGTCTTTCTGATCATTCAACTTTTCAATTTCTCCATAGGCAGATGAATTACCAAAGACTGGTAAGAAGATTTTCCTAATGAAGTTAATTATGCACTTCAGAAGGATCTCTGTAGGGATAGGAAGAATAACACTGGTGATCAGCTTGCTGCCTTTTGTTGTCTTGTCCATTCTGAAATTGTACCAGTTCTCGGTCAGCTGCCTTTCCTTTTTCTGTAGTAAGTCATGCACAGCAACTCTCAGGATTAAACAGGGCTGTTCCTAGTATGTTCCTCTCATTTCTGATGTTCCAGTATAGTCATAATCTGATTTATTTATAGTCATGACCTGATTTATTAAGATAGTACAGTTATATATTGGGACTGCCCCTATGACTACCTTACAAGGGATATACAAAGTACCTGGAATTTATAAATGTAGTGGTGTAACACATGTGATGGATCACCAATGTAAAAATCATAGCATCAAAGCTATGTTGGAGATCTTTGGACAGTGAAAAATATTTTAAAATTTTAAAACTTCTGAACTGGTGGTCTTCTATGAAATTTGCCTGGTTTCATGTTGACATCAGCTTTACATCTCCTTCCATTACAGTTCACCTGCTACATCTCTTTAAATATTCATTTGTGGCCATCTGCCTGAACTATGCTGAACTAGATACCATAGCCTCACCTGATATGCATCCCAACCTCTCCTCTTTCTTCCCTTTCATCCTCTGGTCTCTTGGGCACTAAGCAGCATCTACCTGCCTTTCACCTTGAATTGGTGACTTTTCTTGGAGATAACTTTGACTCACTATTTAAAAAGGTTAGCTTCAAAGTTCACAGCACATACACCATAGGCAATTGCTGTCATTTGCTTTAGGAGTGTCCTTCCATCCATTTGTCTAAATAGAGCTTAATTTCTATTCAGAGGGTTGCAGAGAGGGGAGATGAGAGCCATCCTTAACAATTTGTGTAAAGGCTTACAAAAGGAATTTGATTTTCTCAACAATCTTAAACTCTGGCCATGTGCTTTAATTTGCTCCCTCTAGGATGTGATACGATTAGAGGAATTAGGTCTGTACTTCTTCCAAAAGGAACAGGTTTCGCTTTTACTTAGTGACACTGGTTCACTAAGAAAAATATATGTCTTTAAACTCACATTAAAGACAAAAGTACCAGCTGCAGAGAAACTTCAAAGCAAAACTGTTCATCATATTTGCAAAGTCAACTGCATTAAGGCTGGGTAGTACCAAAGCCTATGTTACAGTAAGGTGGATTTGTGCTGCACAGAGCCAAAAAACATGGAAAAATGCATCCTCTGCCTCAGAGAATGAGATCATAAACCAAAGCATATGTAAGACAAACAGAAGTTTTCATTGACTTTGATAGCAACTGGGACAGTCCTTGAAGCCCCAGAACTTCAAAGAAGCTTTGTAGCTCCCTGTGACTGCAATTAAAAATCCATGAAAAGTGTAAGCAATTCCACCTGGTCCTCTACCAAGGGCTGTCTCTTGATCATTTCAGATTACAAAAGAGACCAACATTAATAGACCATTGATTTGGTTTTGGGAATCAGGCAGTAGGTTTGACACTCTTAACACTCATTCATGTGATCCTTTAATTTTCACTCCCTGTGAAAGCTTTTGGGAAAGTTATCTTCCTCTCTTTTTAATTTTTTCTAAAAAATTTTCCTACTGTACCAAAGCTAAATGTGTATCTTAGTTAGAAAAATGATAATCAGTATGGAAAGCAGATCATGTTCAATTGCATCATGGGATGCTTCAATAATAGCATAGACAACTTCTCCCTCTCTCTGGTTGAGTGCTGTTAACCTTCTCCAAACTCTTTACGTAGGGAAGTTTTTCAAAATAATGAACATTGCAAAAGATTATGTCAGCAGAGAGGTTTTGTTAGTTTGTGCTAAATGATAAATGATTCCATCTACTGCCCTTCTGACATCTGTAGACTAAATTTAGAGCCCTGGAATTGGCAGCATTTTTGGATTAAGGTTTGATTTATATCTCAAAGCGTGTGGAAATGTGTCATGTAAATTCTACATGTTGAGCAATATATCGATGAGTCATATAATATAAAGCATGACTTAAAATATCTTTTCAAATCTACATTACACCGGTCTGCTTCAGTCTACTTCTGTTCATCTTTATCATGTTCCATTTCTCCCTGAAAAATCCTGCATCTCCATATGTTGCTCTCACCTTTCATTATTCCCAGATGCAAATAAAACCTCAGCAGCTCAGTCCTGCAAATCCTACACTGCACTGCAGGCTTGGGTCTAGAGGGACTGAGACAGTTTCTGAAGCTTCCTGAGCTCTGATGGGTGGAAAAGGGAGAAAAGACCCATTAACTGTGCAGCCCAGACTCCCTCACTTTGTTCAGACAGCTTTTACCATAAGCAGATGGAAACTAATAGCAGGGTTTACACAGAATATCCCACACACAGAGGACTAATTGCAAAACAGTTCACTATTGTCTAATTGCTAAGACTGGGGAGTTGCTGAGCCACCACCCCAGTAAAGCACTGGATGACTCTTAGCAGGCCAAGGACAGGCATCCATTCCACCTTGTGAAGGGCTGAACCTCCACTTTGCTTTCCTGAGCCCTTGTTTTTCCCTCCTATTTTAATATATTTTTTAGGTGGCAGTTTTTCCTGTGGAAGTTCCTCAATTTGCTGTTTACCCTAGGCTCAACAAAGTTGTCTTTGCCTGATGTTTTCTTTTGCATATCTCTAGCCAATGTGCTTTCTCACGTCTCTTCATATCTCAAGAGCCCAAGCCCTGGCTGTGCAGCTGGACTTTATCATATTCAATCTTCAGGTCATGCAAGGCCCCAGCCTGGGAATGAGGACTGAAAGCAGGATCCTCAGGGAAACTCTCACTGTGGATGCACTTCTGCCGGCTGCTAAGAAATGCTGAAGATAGGGATGTTCCTCTCCTGTGAACATGGATGTAGGTAGGCGTCTTTGTGAGACCAGGACTCAGCACCTGATGCCTTAAATCATGATTTTTTTTTTTTTTTTTCTGAGTGGGAAGAGCAGGAGGTTAGATTGCTACCACCCACTTGTCTAGTAATAGTCTAGCATTTGGAGCATCTACCCTGCAAAGGGCAGTGTGAGGTCTGGGACTTGCTTAGAGCCTAGTCTCTCAAATCCCATGAGAGTGCTATATGCAGTTATTCTGCAGTCCATGGTAACAGCCATTCCTGGATTTTTAGCAGGTGCCTGCACACATAGGGCTGTCCTGACAGAGCTCAAGAACAACTTTGAAGCAACTTATGCCCCAGCATGGCTCCCTACAGGGCTATGGTGAAGACTATGAGGGAGTCGCCCCTCACAGTCCCAGTGAAACCCTGCAAATAGACCAAAAATATGCAATCAGGCTGGAATTTCTTGAGTTTTACAGTTTAAGTTTTACATACTCAGAAATCTGAGTATGTTGGCCTTCCAAGTCTATTTTACAAGGTGTGGAGGGATCATTTTGGGGGAAACTCACTATGAATGGTTAATAGCTTTAGTCCTCATGAAGAAAATTGGTATCTCTAACCTTCCCATGAATTCTTAAGACATTCTTAAAATATTTCCTCCAAGCTTTTCATCCTGTTTCTCTCCCAGGGTTTAAGCTGAAGGGACAGAAATGCCTGGCCATGCTATGGATTTCATTCCATGAGCACCTCAACATGGGTCTCATGGCAGGTTTAGGCACAGACCTTGACTTCTTCCTGCAAAATGGAGCTCCAGACAGCTCAGTTCTGTTCTCTCTGCTGCCAGCAAGGTGGAGTAACAAAAAGTCAACTTTGCACCAAGTCTGAGGCGATGTAATGGCAAAAAAGATTTCCCAAGAAGACTCATCTTCTTCCTTTTCAAAAAATACCCTTAACTTTCAATCTTGTTTTAGGATTATACAAGCGTCTTAGCAGACACTGGCTAACAGGAGGAAGGGTTTTATTGGCTGACATGTAGAGAAAGATCAGAAGAAACTTGTTTCTCCCTTGACATACAGCACAGGTGAAGGCTTCAAAGACTTTTTCATGGGTAGATAGAAGCTATTCTGCAACAATTAGCTGTATGTATCACTGCTGCGACCCATGCCTCTGCACCATTTCTCAGCAGCCCGTTTGTTCTCCTTGTTAAGGTGTGTGTCAGCTGGTGCCTGTCAGCTCAGTGATTCTACTGACACCTGCACTCAGTCTACTAACCCTCTCAAATTTATTTATTGCTCATCTACTATTCCACTAACCTTGATCAAAAATTCTCCCCTTGACATTGAAGGGGACATGATTAGATCTTTTGCTTCAGAAGAAAAGTAGGATGGTGCTTGAAAATACTGGGTTTGAACAAAGCTACACTGAGGTGAAGAGAAACCTGGGCACAGTGAAAAATATTCCAGCAGCTTCTGCTGATGTATTTTCTGCAAATCCTTACCCCATCTACAGAAAATCCTTATTCTAGAGCAGCACCAAGAACAGCTGCCTGAACCTTCAGTCTGCTTTCTAACCCTGTTCCTCATTTTCCCTGTCATGACAGATTTTATTGTAGTTTCCCTGGTTTACAGGTGTTCAGGGACTACAGCATAGTATATGAAATCCATGATCTCTTTCTACACAGCAATTCGTTATTGATTATACAAGATGCATTCACCTAAATGCATTTGCAGCTTAAAAAAAATTAATATGTCGAAGTTATTAATTCATTGGTAATTAAGATTTACTAAAGGTTTTCCTTCTGAAAGCAAGGAATTTTTGAGACCCACAGTTAGGAGATATCATTACTGTGTAGTTAGCTCTCTCATCTTCAGCATATTGTTTCTGAGATACAACAGAGAGAAGAGTAGCAATGTGTGAACATTTCTCAATACTGTTTTGAAGAGGGGAAAAAGAAGAGAAAAGGTGTTGAAATTTAATTTTCATTTTTACCAAGGCTGCCTCTGATAAAAGTGCAAGAAGCTGCAAAAAGATGCCTCTAAAATAGGACTAGCATAACATTATTAGCTAAAGACTTCTTTTCCCTACAGTGTGGGAAAAATCAGTCTTGCATGCCAAGGACGAGGAAGAGTTTGGTTCCTATAGTGACTGTTATAGCAGCTGTTAGCATCCAAAGTGTCTTTTCATCTAGGGATAGAAATAGTTCAAATTTCCTTCTAGAGACAGTCGCTGGAGGAGTGGAGTGTTTATTGTCATGCATGCATCTACAATAAGGTGAAAAAGATCAGAAATGGAGACTGGGGAAGGAGCGGAGAAAGTTCTGCCGTGATCTGGATACAAAGACTATTTTGCCTCCAATCCCTGCTGCTTGTTTGTAGCTCTTTTAAATGCTGCAGAAACCTTTCTGGGGAAAAAGAACAAAACAAAACAAAGAATTTAAAAAAATCAAAACAGAACAAGACAGACATGGAACAAAACTTTTCATTTATGCTGAAGAATACACCAGCCACAGCTAAATAAAAATCTCAAGCAAGTCAAGCCACTCACAGGTAAGACTATTTTAACTGACTCCGGGGACTACTCTCACAGCATCTGTCTCATAGCATCTGGAATGAATAATAATATAGCTGGAGCCATTGTAAATGAAAGACTTTCTTTATGTAAAGATAAATGTATGTTGCAACTTTTCAGTGTGTTGCCCTTCCCAATTTTGATAAGGGAAGTGCTGGCATACCCAAAGTCCTGATGCAGAGGACAGGCATCAGATTCAATTTGGGATTCCTTGGAAAAATGTATGGATTGTGGTAAGATAGGTCAGGACAAATCTAGCTCAATCAAGAACAAATGATGTACTGAGAAAGAGGAGTGGGGGCAGTTGAATAAAGATCCTTGATAATCAAAAGCTGAGGTCATCTTTGGAGAGTCCATAGGTTTAAAACCTGAGTTTTGACCACAATTTAAAGCAGCAGAACCTACAATTTGACAGCCTCCTAACAGGCACTCCAGGGATGCCTTTCCAAAGTTTGGATTAACCCTGTGCTATGTTATATGGTATTCATGATGAAAGTAGGACTAGTAGCAAGAGTCGAGCACTGCTGTTTTGCAAGCCGTTTTCTGTATCTGTGCAAGCATCCCTGGTTGCTCTAAATCATTATTGCTTCCTTGAAAGCAGTGTCAAGGAAAGAAGAAATGCTGCAGGAGAGGTCCATAGTCTAGCTTCAAGTGACTAGGAAGAAAAACTTCCTGATATTTAGAAAATGACATGTTGATGCTAAACCAGCACAATCAACTCACAGTGGTTTGCATGCATTTATCTTCTTGAAGAAAAAAAATTGTACGACCTTCATAATGACATAAATTTGTCCATTACCTTGCATTTCATGGCCTTTCTAAATTGGAATAGAATAGATATGGCTAGTCTAAATTTTACTCCAAATTTTAAACATTTCAGGATTACAACTGCACATTTTTTGCTACATCCCTCCTTCTAGCCCATATAAGTGGTGGAAGCAATAGCACTGTGTAAATGTGCACTAGCACTAGGAATAAAAGCAGAGAGGCTAGATGATGCTGTGTGATGTATGCATAATGCCATTAGCAGCCCATTCATGAGCAAATTTAGGGAATCATATTGGTGCCATGCATGCCAAGCCCCCTTCACAAGTGCCTGACCTGAGAGAGAAACTCACCGCTGGTGAGGCATTCCCCAAAGAGAAGGCAAGATTGTGCTGGAATGACTTTAAAGAAAAATGGAAAAAGAGAGAGACTAACTGTTACAATATTATTTGTTATTGTTATTCAAACTAAAAGGTATGCATCTTTAAATAGTATTGTAAATAATAGGAATTTTGTAAGTATATTTGATAGGAAAGAGAAAAGGAGGGGTATGGAAAATTGCATGTGGACAAAAAAACTTTTTAACTGAGACTGACTTTTCTTTCAGGAAAGATCCAAAGGATGTTCTACAGAAGGTCTTTCTGTTCTTTTTACCTGATAGTTAAAAAGGAAGATATTTCTGGTCCTGGCCTGTGTCCTTCTGACCGAGAAGATGAAATGTGCCAAGCACATTTAAGTTCAGGTTTTTCAAAAGCAATTTTCAATGATCTTTTGATGCTGACCTCAGATAGACTAAAGGAGCCTGAATTTTGGCTAAAAGTGATTGGTACTTATTGTGCGGTGTGTGTCTTTCCTATTTAGGTGGGACAACTCATATGTTATAATTCTCCAAAATTCATCTTCTGTGCAGATCACTGTACTTTTAATTACAAAGAGCATCAGGAGGAGGCCAACCAGAGCACAAGTATCCTGATCAGCATTCACTCCTAATGCTGGAATCAGTACTGAATACACAGCCTATCAAGGCACTGTTGCCATCGAAATAATGAACATAAAGGAAATTTATTTGCACAGGTCCCTTTGCAACAGGTCCAAATTGCCAGTTATCCTTGCTGAGGGAGGTAGGGAGGGAGGGAGGGAGGGAACTGTGCATCCCTGCAGCTCTGGCCGTACTGAAACTCATTCCTGGGTCTCAAGAAATCCTGTCCTTCCCATCAACCTAGTCTTTTCCTTAAGTTTATATTTTATTGTCATGTCATACAAACTGTGTAAAAAAATAAGAAAGCCTGATATTAACTAAGTGATATTTAGTTATTCACTCCTCCTACCCCCACCTGCCAATCCTAAAGGATTTTTGATCTCATCATGTCTTCTTATCTACTTACACTGCCCCACACCTGAAAAGATTCACCCAAAGGCAGCAGTAATTCCAGGAATTCTCTCTCCAGAAGGTGTTTGCTTTTTTTTTTTTTTCTTTCTTTCTTTGAAGTTAATTTCTCTCATTCCTGTTTTTTCAGGGAAGAGGACATGGAGGATGGAAGGAACATAACTCCCTCCCCCGGAAGTCCAGCATGGGCATCCACGTCCTGGGTGTGCTATCCAGGAGTGAATTTCCTATGGAAACATCACTGGTGCTTGTTCTGTGATTGAGCTCTGCAGCTCTTCATTAGTCACACTTTCCCATTTAAAGCTCATTTTACGTAGTTTCAGAGCCTGGGCTGTCAACCCAGAAATTTGCTGATTGAAGTCAGCAGGACAGGCTTTCCAGAGTAACAAAGTGAGGCCATTGCTGACTACCACCTACCTGTATGTAGCTCTGTGAAGCCAGATACATTCAAATAATGAAGCTGAAATCAAAGGGCACCTTTCAGATAAAATGCCTCCCTGTGATGGAACTGGTGTTCTGTGCCAGAATGTAAGTACCAGTTCAACATATGTTAGCACTTTAATGGATGAGAGATTTTGATCTGAAGGTATGGCAACGAAGGAAAATGTTTTAAAAAAATCAATCTGTATTTGTCTTTAATAAGAATAATTTTAATTAGAAATAAGGGTCTAAATATTAAAATATAGAATATGTACGGGTTTTAATTTAAGATGTTTATTAAAATTGTCCTAGATTTTTACAGGATTTAGAACTACATTTATTTTATGAAAACATTTTTCTTTTGATGCATGTTTTCCACTGTGATTCTTACTTCCCTTTTTATGTGAGATAGACAGTTCTCTCCTCTCTCACATCCAAAAGTCAGCAAGACCTATAGAAACTGCCCAGATAATTTAGACATCTTTTGCTGCCCATTACATGCTGACCTGAACCGCAAGTGTAGTACCAAGTTGTCACCTGTAAAAGAAGATTTAAAATTCAAGTCCTGTACACCTGAAGCCTTTCATTTTCTCATATTGTTTTCCCATGTTTGCTATTCTATTAGTCCCATCTCACCTTGTATTTTTGTCCATACATTCTTCCCAAATCCACACTACAGTGTGATTGCAACTCCCAGGCTGCCCTTCAGTTTCATTTCCCACTCCAGTTTTCCACTGCACTGAATATTAAAGTGGTGCATTTATAGTGGGGATGTCTTTTATCTACAATGTCTGTAGTGTGCATTGTGAGTGTCCATATGCTGGGTTTGTAGAGGTGCAAGTCACTAGTTACTCTGCAGCAGCTGATATCTGTATTTTAATTATTATTGCAATGGAGATGGCTGCAAGATACCTGCCATTTTTTTCTATGTTGTAAAATTGACTCCTATGGACCAGTATCTTTAAATTTTTCTGCTTTACACAAATGAAGAGTGATCAGAATAGCAGAAATGTGTGACAAGAAACTATGTTGTTGATGAGCCAGAAATTATCCAGATTTCTTCTTTTTCTGACTAGCATTTTGGGTGAAGAGGTATCAGCTGCAAAAAGTGGTGACATAGCAGTTGTACTAATATTTACTTTCTCACTTCCCTTTAGAGATTTTTTTGTTGAAAAAATCACCACTCCCTTAGGAGCATTTTTCTATGAATGCCTGCTATTCAGGAGGGAGACTGAAGTGAAAACTCGTTTAAAAGTAACACCAAATAAACAATTACAAGAATATAGGGAGAAAATGGGGTAAATTGTAGTAAGAGATTATTCATTTTTAAATGAATTTGTTTTGGGCTTGGGGGTTTTTGTGCTATTACTTTTTTCTTTTTGAATAGTATTTAGTAATTTAGAGAATTCAGTAAGTACCTGCTCTTACTAAACATTACTACTGCTGCAGTTGGCATGTTAAATCAACTTCTTAATAGTACAGGAAAATGTGTCGGGCACATGTGGGACTGTGCAGATATCAGAAATGCACGGTCTCAGGAAGCACAGCTGGACTTAGTAAATGTATGAGATATTTTCTTTTGGCAGGTAGAAGACCTTCTGATTTGTGTTTTGTACCAATCTGAAAAATCAATGGAAAGTATTATGAAAATTGGACAGCTCCCTATAGAAGGATACAGGCTCAGGCTAAGAGAGTTGAGTTCTAGTGTTTTGCTTTGTCTTGCTTTGCTGTGTTTGCTGCTGGATTTCTACTCTCCATGTCAGGGAACTCCACACTTGGCCAAACAACAGAAATAAATGCCAGGAGTGAATCTGGGGCTTGGTATCCAGGAAGGATGACTTTACCAACTTTGAGTGACTGGTGCTGCATGAGCCCTAGAAGATTTTTGGGGTGTTTGAGTGTCAGGGGAGGACAGAGACTTTTGTTATGACTGCCCTTCAGTCTTGACTTAAAGCTGTAATTTCAGAAATAAGATCAAAAACACGAAACGAGTCTGGAACCCGTTTACTGCTGTTGGTTGCTACGCTGAGACAGGAGTGAGGAATGGATGGGAGGAGGATGTCGAGAGCAGCACAAAGGCAAGTCAGGTGTGCCACACTCAGCAGCACGGGCATGGTAAGGCCGGAACAGCTGATGGCTGTGCCAGCCAGCCCAGCCCGGGCCGAGCCGGGGCTGCAGGTCCCCTGACCGCACATGATGCTGCAGCCCCCGAACCAGCGAAAAGTGTTAGGGGAGCTCGCACCTGGGAGTGACTCCGACTCGGTGGGAACCTCTAGGGGAATAAGTAGGTGCCTAAGGCTGTACAAGGGGTCTTGTGCCAGTAGTGGACGCAGCCACCAGCTGTGTTTCTAGAAGTCATCACCCCACTATCTCTTGATGCGTTTTATTATCCAGAGGAATGGCCTCATCTCCAGGGCAGCGCGCTGCCCGCCCCGCGGGGTCCGGACCGCCTTCTCCCGGGGCCGGGGGCGGATGGCGGCGGGGGGGCCCGCGGCTCACCTGAGGCGGCGGCGGTGGCCACGCCTCTCCCTGCTGTGCCTTTAAAGCCCTCCTCCTCCTCTCCCTCCTCCTCCTCTCCATCCCTCCATCCCTGCCTCGCCGCTGCTGCTCGGAGCTGCCGGGCTCTGCCTCGCCCGCCTTCTCTCCCCACCCACCCGATCCCCCCCGCCCGCCCAGGCCGCCATGAAGACCCGCCTC
>JAOTQP010001286.1:53614928-53661220 GCA_026413545.1 Cichladusa arquata
TGAGGGGTGGCTGAAGGAGTTGAGGTTGTTTAGCCTGGAGAAAAGGAGGCTCAGGGGAGATCTTTTCACTCTCTACAGCTGCCTGAAATGAGATTGTAGCCAAATGGGAGTCAGTCTCTTCTTCTGGGAAACAGCAACATGACAAGAGGACACAGCCTTAAACTGTGGCAGGGGAAGTTTAGGCTGGATATTGGAAAGAATTTTTTCACAGGAGTGATTGGGCATTGGAATCACCTGCCCAGGGAGGTGGTGGTGTCACCATCCCTGGAGTTATTTAAGAAAACAGTGGATGTAGTGGATGTAGCACTTAGTGCCATGTTATAGTTGATAAGGTGGTGCTAGATCATAGGTTAGACTTGGTGATCTCAAAGATCTTTTCCAACCTGGTTGATCTGTGATCAACAATTCTGTAATCTCAGCCTAAAGTAAAAGATAATTATGTATCTATTCAGTTTAGGATATAAATTATCATTCCAAAAGGGATCCACTTAAAAGACCTTATTCTGTGTGCTAGGAAAGGTGATGGCTTAAAGAATCCTTCAGCAGTGTTTTTTGAGTCTATTAGCTTTCAGAAAATCTCCATTATTTTAATTTGTTCAAAATACGTTATCAGCAAGATACTAAGGCAAACACAAAATACTGGCAGTTGCTTGCTATGGCCTGATGCTGTGGTGCTTTGTAGACCACTGTGATTAAATGCTGTGTTAATAAACGAGGTATTTCTTTTAAACATGTTTAATAGATTCGAATCACTCATTAGGGACTCTGTTAGAATAGGAAATGAATGAACTGAAGGCTGGCATCACACAGCATTTATAATATGCTGTATAGTAGGTTATGATAAACACTTGGGAATAGTTTTCCAGACTTGTGAGTGAGAATAACAGCCCTGCAGAGCAGTGCTTGCACCCTTTAGCCTCCCTCCCATCAAAGGGAAGGATGTTAAGTGGTTTTTGAAATGTGCAAAAAAAGGGGGAATCAGGATGTTTAACATGTGCTAATGATTTGTTCAGTGGAGAACCCAGGACCTCAAGCACTATGTCTATGTTACAGGATTTGCTTCTAGTAAGGAATCTCACACAATAAGTCTTTGTCACATGAGCTGATTAATATGTTCATAAAAATCGGAAAACTACAGGGGATTTCTCATGGTGACTACCCCAGAGCTCCATAAAAGGACTAGGGGAAAACACTGTACCTTCAGGGCAGAGGAGGGTGGTGGGGGTCCAGATTTTGCTTATTTGGCAGCTGATGTTGGGATGTTTCCTATCTCTCATTCCAGTTCTCCAGCAGCACAAGCTAGAGTACATGTCAGCATCAACCATTTCATCAAATGTACTTTAATGGCATAAAAAGAATGAGATGGAAAGACCTTTCCCTTTATTTTCTCTTCTGTATTTTGTTGCACTTCCTTTCTCTGTAAGTGAGTTCCATCATCATTGAACACTCAGACACAAGAGCTAGGCCAGGTTCAGATTCTGAGTTACTGACCCTCAGGGACCTGAAACCCTGAGGAACACCTTGAATCCATTCTTATTTTCACATAGCACTTACTATTTGAAGTAATGAAAACACAAACTAGTTATTAAGTTTAATCTTAGTTTGTTGTGAATTGAACTTGAAATATCAAGGTATTCCTTTTCATTCACTTCATGTATATGCTCTGATTTAAAATTTCAGAAAGATTAATCATTGCCAATTACATTTGTATTTCTCCTAGGTTTAGAGTGGCATTAAACGACTAAGTACATTTTTCTTCTTTCTACCTTTTCAGAAATGTGATGAACTTTGGGAAGACTTCCATCAAAAGCTGGTGGATGGGTCATTGTTAACGCTGGATACATATCTAGGACAATTTCCTGATATCAAAGTAGAGTAATGATTTTCTATAAAGGATAAGTTTTAAAGTTCTGTTGAGTTGCAAAATAAATTGAAAATTAGATTACAATAAAAAAAAATTAAAAAGGGTGGGAGATGGAAGTCATGCTGTCATGTAATGTACACTATGTTGTTCTCTAAGTAAATCCCTGATATTAGTCATGGCTGATTTTCCAAGCGAACAAAAATATTTTTCATGCAATAGTACTTGGAAGTAAATTAGCCTTTGTAGAGGAAACCTTTATGTTTTTTTCTGCTCCTGTTTATTTGGTATGAGGTAATTTTAACAAACTTCAATAAGGACACAATAAGCTCTTCAGCTGTTAAAATGCCAGACAAATTACAGGCTTTCTGTTATTGGCTAGATGCACCTGTGAGAATCTTTCTCTAAGCCATGGTTGCTGTCTTTAGTTATAAAAAGATTTTGTAATACACATCAGAATGTGTATTACAGAGAGAGAGAGAATGTTATACAGCTTCTAGCCTCTGCCAAATGCCCATCTGGTGTACAGTCCAGAGAGAGGACTGCTAAATGCAATGTGTGAGGATAAAGAGGCACTATAGGTGAGAGTTAGATATTTTAATATTTGAATATGACTGTATGGGCAAAAATATTTTTTTTGTGATGGTTTATAACTGATTAGCTAACACACAGTCATGCCCTTTGTAATTTACATCAAGGACTAAAGAAAAAATAATCTAAAAATACCAACAGTAGTGATATATAGTCCTAAATTCACTTTTAAATTGAACTGTGCTTATGCCCTCTCAGCATGAGGATTTTACATATAATATATAGCTTTGTAAAGTCTATATCAAAGTATATCTATATCTTGAACTCTAGTATTTCAGGTATGTGTCAGAACAACTATACAGAGAAGTATATTTTAGCATTTTTCCAACTCTAAAAAAAAATGCATTAATTGCTGAATTTTCTCACTATATATAAGGGAAAAAGATAGTTACCATGAGTTTAACAGGTTCACTGGTTCTAGAGAATGTGACAAGTCTTATGTAACACTGATACCTCAACTCTAAGGCTCGTAAGCCCTACACCCATGAAATCCCTTTCCAAACTATCTGTAAATTGATTCCTTATTTAAAATACTATGATTAGTTTGTCTTTTTTACCATTTCCATGTTCCTCCTACATTATATAATAATTCAGGTATGAACAACAGGGAAGGGAGAATAAAAATATATAAAAAACTAAATTGACAACAGAAGTAAAATGACTTTTTTAAAACTGCTTACTTTCATTTCTACCCCTGTACAGACTCGCATTGCAAAACGAAGCAGAAAGCTAGTGGACTACGACAGTGCAAGGCATCATCTAGAAGCCCTGCAGAGCTCAAAAAGAAAAGATGAGGGCAGAATCACCAAGGTAGCACAATCAGAAACATGCTGGCAGAAGACTTGGGGAGATTGGGTGGCATCTTTTCTGTCCAGAGACACAGCCTAAAATTTCTCTTCCTTTTACTCTCTTAGAAATAATGATATCTCTAAGAATAAATGTGTATTGAGTACTTATGTGGTAGGCATGCTCAGCCTCTTTCACAAAGGAGTCCTGTTTGAGACATAACTTGGTCTCTTGATGAGACTGAGAGAAGAGCAAATCCTGTATTGGCATCCGTGGTGTGGGACTGTCGTATTCTTTGCTAATAAAAATTCTGAAAGTCCCACCAAGAAAACCACACAAAAATAATTTTGATTTTGTTATGTCACAGTGATTTTAGAAGTCACCTGTTTCGTTTTGGTTTAGGCAGAAGAAGAATTTCAAAAAGCACAGAAAGTGTTTGAAGAGTTTAACACTGACTTGCAAGAAGAGTTGCCATCTCTGTGGTCACGGTAAGCCCAGAGAGATACTAAATGCAAGGCCTTATGTGGGGAGTGAGGAAAGGGAATCAGAGGATTTAATGAGCTGATAGGAAATGGATTGATGGGTTCTTGAAGGTTCCTTCCATTACCTTTTTGAAATAATAAAAGGAAAAACGTATGCAAGTGTTCCAAAAATATATGTACTGTAAATGTATTTATGCTTATTTCTTTCAATGTATGTTGGCACTTAATATTCATTACCATATCTTCATTCTGAGGTGCAAAAATATTTCCATTTTGTGTGTAACTAATTATGCTAGAGCACAGAGTAGTCTGCGGTGATTTGGGTCTACTTGTAGGTCATTTTTTATTATAACTACACCAGAAGACACATTTTATAGCTTTGCACTGATTATGTGGTGATGCTAAATGATTTGATGGCATAGGTCATTCAGTCAAGATGCATAACCATGCATTGTGTTTATACAGAAAATGCAGACAATGTGAATGGGAGAACAAAAGCAGTAGAAAAATAAGCATCTCGTTATTCTGTTAGGTTCTTTAACAATTAACAATCTAGAGTGAAAGAGTAAAGTATCCTTTGTCTTCTCTGCCTTCTAAATTAAATCCTGTTCAATTTCAGACCACTAGAGGATTTTCCTCCTGTGTTTCTGCCTATTTCAGTGTAAACCTTCTTAGCACTTCAAGATATTTTCTTTATGGGCCTATTAAAAGTAAAACTGCCTATCAATGACAATGGCCGTTTTACTTCAGTAAAAGTCTCAGGGAAAGGTAAGATTTAATTTGAGCAATATGCATAATTTAGAAAGCAATTGCTTTCAGAGTTCTTTATTTCAGTTATTAAAATTCTTCAGAAAGAAAATTATCTATTGAGTTGACATTTTGCAGGCTTATTCTTATTCCAAAGATAATTTTTGTGAATAAAAGTTGGGAGAAATTGTAAATGAAAATTTTAAATAGGAAAAAGAAACCTAAGAAAACAGCTTCTACTTTTGAAATGCAGAAGTATGTAATCATGCACCCCAAATAAGCAGATTCTTGACTACATGCACAGAAGTGTCTAGTCTATATTAAATTCTTTTCTCTTACATGCATGTGCATGTGTTTCAGAGCTGAGCTTGGGGCACCCATGCCTGGGCTGTACTGAGCTGTATACATTAAAGCTGACTCCAGATACAACTGCATCACCTTGCTGCTGTGATGAGATTTGGGCACAGGGGCTCACAGTGCCGGAATTGTACCTTTCTCCTTTCAAGAAATGGTTGTGTGCTGCCTGATGGAAGATGGATGTCCAGAGCATCTTGCCTTCCCTGTGCTTCTAGTGCACTTGTGATCATCCTTTTCCACTCTTCTTTAAAAATAACTGAAGACATCTGATGTGAAGTAGTCTCAACTTGGTTGACTGGACATTGCAAAATGCATATTTTAACACTAAGGGAAATAATCATGAACAAACTAGTCTGAAATTTTGACATTTCATCATTTGCTTTGCTGAGAGTAATAGTCAAGAATGTTGCTTGTAGTCCAGAAAACAGTTAATTAATCTGCCTTTGTGGCCCACCCACACATATCTTTTATTCTCTTTTTGCTTTCTTTGTGCCATCCTTCGTAGACGAATTGGCTTCTATGTGAACACCTTCAAAAATGTATCCAGCCTTGAAGCCAAGTTTCACAAGGAAATAGCTTTAGTGAGTAAAACTATCTCATGTATAATGGATTATGATATGCATGACAGCTAAAAAATGTCTCATAGTAAAAATCTAGCAGAGACACACATGAGAATTTGCCATGGATCCAGATTTGTGGTATAATTATCATATTCATTTCTACTTGCCATATTTGTTCTCTCCTTAAGGAAGAAGCAGCCCCTACTATTTTGGATTGCAGTACAACTGGATTATTGTAATTTACTGTTGCCTTCAGTATTTTTGCTGTCTCCAATTGCTAAGCACCTCTTTGCTTTAATCAGTACAAGGAGAACATGTCAGACATTCCCTGCTATATGCATTGTCAGCAATGCAATATTTTATCTGTGACTGTTAAGGAAATCAAGCAGTTTCACTGAGGATCTTTTGAATGTACCTGGCTAAATAGTAGCATATTATCTATAGCAACCTTCAAATTGGAACCAACACGTTTTTTTTTTTTGAAAATGCGTTTTACTGAAGCTCTGTGAAAATTTGGATTAGATTTTTTGGGAGAAAACATGGATCTTCTTGGCTGCCCATGTTGCTTTAATCTTCAGATGACTTCCTTCATCAGAGCCCACATAGCAGTCAGTCACACCTATGAAGCTGTTCTCTAAAAAAACAACTCATGTTTTTGAAGAACTGCTATTATCTTTGATTCTATGGATTTTGATGGGTTTCTGTTTAGGCTTTTGCTATACATGGCACTGAGAATTTTTGGAAGGTTTTATACTGTAACATAAAGTTATCAAGTTATCATTTATCAGACCAGATTTATCACCTGTGTTTTTAATCATAACTGTAGCTGTTCACGTAAACTCAGGCAACTGTTTGTTTTCACAGTTATGTCACAAACTATACGAAGTGATGACAAAGCTGGGGGATCAGCATGCAGACAAGGCCTTCACCATTCAAGGGGCACCAAGGTAAATTTATTGCCTTTTTAATGAATTGCATTGCTGTAGACTTTATGGGTTTCAGCATATGTAGTAATCATCTATACCATGCGTAGTGGTTGCTGCACAACATGGTTCAGGATGGTAGATGAAGGTATCTGGGATGACATACTTCTCAGGAGAAAAGATGCAAAGCTTCCTTCTTCACTGACTGTTTTTCTAGAAAGTTCTTTCAAAAACAAAAAAGAATGAAGGCTGTTTCAATTTAGCCAAGTTCATTGTAGACTGTTACATCAATTTGCACCAACTAGTGTATAGCATGTTTATTCTTAGATGCTTAGTTTACAGCAGTGTTGCTAACTCCCATAATTTGTTTAAAGCCTTGAAATATTGAGACATGGTTTTAGCTCCTATTATTAGGTGAGAATCTCAACCTTTGAACGTCAGCTTTTATCTCTTCTACTTACGGGGGAGAGTAAAGATCTGAGGGTGCATCATAAAAGCAGAAAAGCTGAAATAAAGAGAATGTCATGAAATACTGTATTTTTAAAGACTTTCAAGCAAAACCTTGTTTTAGAGCACAAAACCAAAGGGAGTTAAAAATCAGATGGTGCTTTCTTAAGGTCAGCGTATGCCAGTATGGTATTTCTGATTTTCTGCTTTCAACAAATGTAGGCTTTCTGCCATAATTTTATTCCTAATACTGATGTGCAGAAAAGGTTGAAATATGAAACAGTGAGACTTACCAAGACACAGTGATATTTAGAGTTAATATATAAAGCTGAACAAGCAGGGAGCAGGGGGCTGACCCAGAGGAGCCCCCAGACAAGACACTGAGAATGCAGGGAGTGGTTGAGCCGCGCTCAAATGCTTTTATGGGCTCAGGCTCCTCCCATAATCTGCTCCTTTGAGAATCACCTTTGGGTAGTCAGGGGAGTTTTCCCAGCGGTTTCCCCGCCTTGCAGCCCAGTGGTGGGAGTTTTGTCTGCCCTGATTGTCTGTCAGGCAAAGTCTCTGTTTTCTACAGGGGTTGCCTGCTTAGGGGCTGTAATGTCAGCACTCTCCACCCCCTCATGTGTGCTAGCCACCTTCTGTACATGCCATGTGTTAGGGCTCAGCCCATGTAGAAATTCTCCACCCAGTGTCGGAAAATCGGTTTATAACACAAAAGCTGGATAATGTTGAGGCATGAATTAAAATTAAAGTGGTTCCTCACATAGCTACAGCTAATATGCCCTCAAGATAGAGGTAGATCAACAAGCAACGTCTGCCTCAAAAATATGCCAGATATTCCTACATTTGGTTTAATCTCACTTTGGAAGAACAAAGAACCAAGAATGAAATACTGAAACTTCTGACATAGTGCAAAATTCAGAACTACTTTGTAAGCACATTACTAGAATTTGTATTTTAGATTATTTCAGCAATAATCTACTCTCATATATTACATATCACCTTTGGAGCTGTTAACTTTGGCCCATTTAGGATGGACTCACAAACTGGACTATGTTTCTGTAAAGGATTTGTAGAACACTTTTATGCAATGTAAAATAATGTAGTGTTAGAAAATTTTAAGGTCTTTTTGTAAACAATGGATATTTTATCCATTTGTGTCTTTTAGACCATGTCCAACATGCACATGCTTATTCCCACTGAATTACTCATTCTATCATTAAGAGAAAAAAGCAACATTATTTTTGCTGCAAATTACTAGATTTTGTTTAATGTATTGTGAACTTACTTTAAAAAAGCTTTCTAAAAATCCATTCCTTCAATTACTTTGTTACTGTCTTTTGCAGTACTGTTTGCAGAGCCATGTGTGAAAATCTGGATAGATTTTTACTTCCATTATCAGTGATGATACTCTAAAAGACTCACAAGTGGGTGTTCATGAGATAAAACAGCTTTCCATTTTAGATGCGTGAGAAGTTGATACTAGACAAGTACAGTATCTAATCTTTCTTTTAAAGAACTGCCTAAAAAAAAAAAATCTTAAAAACTTGTATGCCACTGAATACTCTATCCTGAAGGCAAATATTGTACCTGGGACATAAATTTCTTAATGACTGCTTATTTTTTCTCTTCTAATATTTCCACAGAAAGAGGTGGTGAGTGTGAGCTAAGTTTTACCTTCCAAAGAACAGTTTTTCGTGTGTTAGAATTAGGATCATGTTTATGCTGTGCTCTCAATCAGGTAGTGCTTCTGCTCTCCCTGAGGATGTGTAGGAGTCGCTCTTACTGAGTAGTGTGGTTGTTGAGTACTGTAGTTCATAGCATCCCTCACTGTAAGCTTTCAATGTATCTAGGTAGCTGAATATTTTCTCACTGTTTGCACCAGTTTCTCCTTTCATGAGAAGGGCAGATGCTTTCTACAACTTCATCGGATTTTTTCTTAGTATCAGCAGAGCTCTGTTGAAGTCACTTGACTGCTGCTTGTTTATAATTGTTGTGGTTTGTCCTTCTAAATAATCTTGTCCTTTATAATAATCTTGGCTGTGTTTTCTTTTTATGTTGAAACTTTTCTGAAGTTGCCAAGCTTTTAAAATTATTTGCATTATTCATTGTTATGCTTCCTGTGGTTTTTTTATCTTTAGTCTTTTGATCCAAGAAGTGTGCGAAATGAAGACAGTAAATCCATTTCACATTTTATAATAGTTATAAATTTATAAGTGAAATGGTATTTCAAGTACAGAATCTGAAAAAAATGCAGGTACTCTGTTTTCTTCAAGTTACAATGATCAAGTAAACAAATGTTCCAAAAATCAAGATCATTCAAAATTAAAACTTCCTTTGACACTGAATTTTAATTGTTTTTAATTTCAATTTTAGTTTTAGTCACTACATAATGGCTTAGTTCATCTCCAGTGTGTACTCTCTTTTGTGGTCGCTGACATTACATCAGGGATGCAGCTCAAGCGTTGCATCAGATTTTCAAGGTAATAACTCAGCAAGATATATATGTCCTTGCCATTCCTTTGCTTCTGTCTAGTGATTCAGGTCCACTGCGCTTTGCAAAAACACCGTCACCACCAGAGGAGGCCTCTCCCCTACCTAGCCCTACTGCTAGTCCCAATCACATGCTGGCACCAGCGTCTCCAGCGCCAGCCCGTCCTAAGTCACCCACACAGGTAAGGAGATACCAGCAGAGGGACCTGACCTGCTGTGCAGTGAAAGATTGCTGAGATGATGTATGTGGTGGATTTTGCATCCAGGCTGAGTGACTGAGTGGTGGGGAGGCCACTGGTTCCCTTGCAATCTGTTCTGTTCGTCAGTTGTTCATCCCTGTGTCACAACATGAATAGAAAATGGTTTTTGTATTAGGGGAATGAAGAAAATTTTAGGTGCCTGGTGAATTGGTGGGACCTGCGGTGACAAAGCAAAACACTTCTTAAAAAGTTGCATTGTCTCTAAGGACCCATATGCCAGCAGTGATAGTTTGAAAAGCCTGTTTCTGAAACCTCCTTGTGAGTTTTTGTACATGATATATTTCTGCTCTTCATTCATCTTCAGATTTGTGCTTAGCCTGAGAAAAATTAGCCAGTGAGTATCACTGGTCTGACCAATCTCTAAAACAATGAAAAATAAAGCTAGCTGAAGTACTGCTCTGCTAATTACTGATAATTAAAGTCTTATTAGTGTTTTAAACACTGGTTGGGAAGTTTGACACTGTTGTAATGAGTGGAGTAATTTATATTCTTATCAGTATCGGTAAAGTAAGAATTGGTTGCATTCATGAGTTCATCAGTTCATCTGTAGCATGAGCTGTATATGATACTTCATGTGCATATCCAAGACTCATGTTGATGTTATGGATGTTTTTGGAATTGGGATAGCTTCTGTGCTGATTGCTGTTAGATAGATAGTTTCTGTGCTGTCTGCATATCAGAAGAAAATCAATTTTGTATCAAGTGAGCATGCGTATTTTCTCTGGCCTCCCAAAATGTGGCAGCTCACTGCCTGAGTATCACCTGGTAGGACTCAACCTCATTGGTGCCAATACCAGTGTCACTATACCACCTGAGGATTTTTTTGTGGATTTATCTTCTTGGATTTTTGATAGATTTAAAAATTATCCAATACTATTTGGTGTTATTCCAAGCAATTAGTTTGTCATAGTTATGTGAATCTCTGGAGAGCAGGAAGAATATAGTAAACTAAGCACCTTTGAACTGCTGCAGTTCCCAGAGATGATATGGTCTTAGCAGTAAGTACACTCTAAGGCTAGCAACAGCTGGGCAGGGACAAAATCCCAAAGCTAAACACAAATGAGCTCAAGAACCTAAAAAGCTGCAAAGGCATTATTTCTGTGCAGTATCACCCTTCCAGCTATGGGCTGCATAGAAGAGCTAGTGTCTTGCACTGTGTGCCCATCACAGCAGAATAAAAAACAACCAAGAGTTGCTTCTGTATCAAATCTGAAACCTTGAATTTTAATGACTTTGAAACATAGGGTTGTTTCAATAATGTTTATTTCAAAGCATTTGGTGGTGAACAGCTGAACAGTTCCTTTCAATGCATGGCTTATTCCCATGGTTTATTTAAGTTGAAACAGCCAAAGTAAAAACCTAAGACAATTTGTTTAGGCCTAGCTTAAAGATTTTTCTTTTATCCCTGAACTAGTCTGTGACATTTTTTGCTGTCTGCCTAGCTGAGGAAAGGTCCACCAGTCCCACCCCTGCCTAAACTCACACCCACGAAGGAGTTGCAACAGGAGAACATCATTAACTTATTTGAAGACAACTTTGTCCCAGAAATCAATGTGACAACCCCATCACAGGTAAGCTTCAGTGAATTGTGTAGACATACAACCATGTAATCACCTAAGTTCTCTAAGGTAGTGCCCCTGGGGCTGATCTTCATGGGGAGGAAGGAGGAGGGCACAGGTACAAGGCAGAGGCACAATTACCACTTTCGGTTATCTTGAAAGACTTGCACATATGGTGTTTTGCCTTTGAATAGGTTACATACAATCACTCAAAAGGGTAACTGCTAACATATTGAAAAAAGAGCAGTTTCCTGAGAGGTCTGGCTGAAAATACCATGATACAGTCATGTTTGAAATTTAAATGCATTGGTTGCATTACTAGCTGAGAGTTGATCTAAGATGCTTTTTTTTAATGGTAAGCATCTCAAGTGGAACTTTACAGAGATCCTTCACTACTTCTGTTTCCTTCATCAAAAATTGTTAAAAGTATTCCTTCTTTCTGTTGAGGGATTTTTCAAAAATGAAACTTGGCCTTTTTTAAAGATATAAAAGACTGCTTCAGCTAGATGATTCAGTCACTTAGCTTTGATCATAGAAACGTTAACTGCACAGCAGAGAAGGGATCAAAATTCATTTTATCTTATTATTATGATTTTTCAAAAGTTGCCTATAATAAACAGAAAAGCCAGAATTGTGCAGAATTTGTATTTAACCATTCAGCTTTTACATAGTTACAGTGATTGCTGTTTTTTTCAATAATGGACCCTGTCTTTCATGATAATTACAACTCTGAAATCTGAGCCTGCATCTGATAGACTGGAGAGAAGGATCTAGATCTGAAGCTTATGCAGAATGTTTAGGAATTTCTATTTTCATTTGAATCATTGGTTTTGTTCTAATTCATCTGACAACAGGGGAGGACAAAGGCACAGCAATAAAAGATGTATTTCGTACTATTTGAACATGTGATGCTTTGTTTTCTTGTGGTAGGGGGAAACAGGCATTGCTGTGTATGGAGATCTATATGGAAAAGACTTAATTATAGCTAAGTCTCCATGCAATTAAAGAATTAAAGGCCACTCCCAGAATGCAGCTGCTGGTAGCCACTCAGAGAGGGGAGATGGCAGGTCTGTTGCATCACTGTACCCTGACTTCATAGGAATTAGTTACTCCAGGAGCATGAGCCTTGAAATCACCGGTAAGAGTTGATGCAGCCTGTGCTACATATAGCCCCCTGCATTAAATACTGTATCCAACTAACATGCATATATCAGCCCGCCCAGGGCAGCAGAAATGAAACTGGTTTGCTTTTCCATTAAGAGATGACACTGGAACAAGGCTTTAAATTAGTGTAAGTCACATTTCCAGAGTCCTTATAACCTTTCTGTGAGAGATTGGCGTAGAAATTGAGTGGCATAATAAAAGTGGGCATGCTTCTGAGAACTGAAATATTTTCCTCATCTCTCAAGGAAAATGGATCTCCCTTTAGTGAGTGATTTATGTCCTTCTCTCTTCCACAGTCCTTGACCAGGGAATATCCTAAGCCATTCCCTGGCCATCTTCTCATCAATCATCTCTATTTCTCCCTCCACAAAACCCACTCCCATCACTAAAGCATCCTTATTGTGTCTGAGATCTCTGGGTATATACAGACATACCCAAATAATATGATGTAAAGGTTTGGTATCCTTATGTGTGTGAACCAGTTAAGGAAAATATAGAGCATGAAATCCACAGGAAATGTGGGCTTATTCCTCTTGGTGTTTATGGTTCCTCCTATACTCCCAAAGCCCTTGTTGGGCAGTGTGGAGAAAGCTGTGAAGCCTGCAGAGCCTGCCAATGGCATAGGACTTCCCAAGGGACCACCACGGATGTCCCAGACGCTGCTTATGCAGAGGCACAAAACCAACAGACTAATAAGTAGAGCTGTGATGCTTTAATACAATGTTTTGGAGAGGATTACAAACAGGTCAAACACTTTTGTTTCTTGAAACACAAATATCCTGTAATTGTTGTTGTTCCTCCTTCTTTACCAAGCAGTACTGATGCATTCACTGCATTTATGTAAGATGCTGAAAGACATCTTCTTTTTGCTTGGTGCTGTTGAATATTTGTGCACTGATTCAGCACAAATAGATGATCTTTAAGGTCTCTTTCAACCAAAACCATTTTATGATTCTATAATATGCTCTTATTATACTGGATTACATGGTAGAGCCTTTTAGGTTTGCAATTAATAGAGTAGCCGAGGCCTCTGAGGTCGCTATAAAAATATATACACATCCATATGTTCAATGAGCTACAGGTCTTTTCTGCTGTAAAATAACCTGAAGAAATAATTAGTGTGCTTCAGCATGAAATACTAATTAGTGTGAAGCTGTAATTGAGATTTAATTATCATTAACTGTAAATATTCTAGGCAAGTAAGATCATCTAGTTCCATCCCCCCTGCCATGGACAGGGACATCTTTCACTAGACCGGGTTGCTCAAAGCCCCATCCAACCTGGCTTTGAACACTTTTAGGGATGGAACATCCATGGCTTCTCTGGACAACCTGTTCCAGTGCCTTACTATCAGATATTTCCTGAAGTTTAGAGCTAAAGGCAGCATTAATTGTAAATTGGTTTACATGTTCAGAATTAAAACTTAATTGAAATACATTTAGATCCTTCTGTATTGGCTCTTTACTAATGCTTGTGTTTGGGGAGAGATTAACTTATTAGAACGTATGGACATTGGGTGCTGTTTATGTAGTTTTGAACTTTGATGTCTGTCTCAAAGCATTTTAAAAGGGCCTTCACCATCAGGTGTGTACACTCAACACTTCTTTGAAGGGCTGTGACTGTTTAGCCTGAAAAGGCAAAGCTGTACTACAGAGAAACCAAAGACATCATTAGAATGAGTCTCATAAAAATAAAACTTATACTAAAGCTCAGGAAAGTCTTCAGGGCTTCCTTCCCTTCTGGTAGAGCTGTAAAGCTCCCCTTTACAACTAGTAAATTTGTAGGGTGGTTTGGTTTTTTTCTTGATTATTTAAATATTTTACTGCCCAGGGTAGCTTTTAAAAGATAAGTTTTTTAAGAGTATATTTCTTTTCTAACAGAATGAAGTACCTCAAGCTAAGAAAGAGGAATCATTACTGGATTTGGACTTCGACCCTTTCAAGCCAGAAGCTGTATCAACAGGAGTTAGTCATTCTCCCATGTCTCAGGTATCTCTTTGCCTTGACATAGGCAAAACATATGAATGCAATGTACTGGGTTTGGTAGAAAAGGTTTTGCTCATGTATTGATAAGAAGTGTCTGAAAAACTTTATCTTTCTGGGAAGCACAAGTCAGCCTTCTATCTTCCCCCTCAGGAACCCTGTAAGTGATGATGTCCTGGAAGGAGAGGGAATTGTTAGGTGGTAACATGAGATGTCAGCTGATGAGAATGGTTGCTGGTACCTTGGCCTTGACTTTAGCATGCTGTTATTTTCCATCTTTAGAATAACTCTTAGTGTAAACATTATTATTCTCCAGTGCTTGTTTTTCTGACGACTTTTCTGACTTTGATTCTTCATGTCTGGAAAGATGCCTTAGGGGACCTAGGTCTCATGGAGTCAGCATGCAGTTGCTTTACTGTGATGGAGTTTCTGTACCAAGCAGTGGTATGATCCAAGTGGTTTTGCTATTAATCTACTTTAGACCTAACCTCAAGGAAAACTGGAGTATGGAATAGGGTGTTTTCTTGTAAAATATTGTGTTATGACAACACAAAAAGTCTGCATTCAGTAGTAATATTTGGAATGGTCATTTTTTGCAGCAATATGGAAAAAAACATTGAAACTAAAAAAGAAAAAAAAAAGCTAATATATCAAGTGGCTGATATTCATTGGTTTATCCTACAGGACATGCTATTTTAAAATCCAGAATTCACAATTCACCCTCACCACCCAGAGGGCAGGTAGCAAATGAGGGAAGATCTCGTGGCCAGCATGTCTGCATCCTTGTCCTGTACACAAAGAAGCAATGTTAATAAACAATGTTAGCAAGACCTATCATTAATCTGGCTTGTTCTGTGAGACATGAGAAGACTAATCAGCTGTTCAGAAATGCAGCACTGGGAAAAGAGTGTGAAGACAAGAAGTTTTAAGGCTGAGATGGTCCTGATACCCTGCTGATCTCTTCCTCAGTTAATTAGTTTCTTATTCGGTGTGAAGTCCTAGTTATGTAATGAAATCTGTAGTGATCTCTGACAGGATATGTGCTGTCAGAAAAGTGATGCACTGTGAGCACTATGAGTGTTAGCTGAATTTTCTCATTGAGATTTGCTAGGAGAAGTGTTCCATTCTAGCAGAAGCTTCGTGCATTTTACTTGTTATGTTTTTTTTCTTCCTCTAAACAGAGAAAAGGAAGGGGAAGGCAAATCACATTCCATAGCACTCAGCAGTGACGGAAAATACTAAGTGTGACTTTGCTAACTACTCTTTCAGCTTGTTTTGTAATAATGCTTAGATTAGAGCAGTGGAATCATTAAAAGATACTTAACTTTTATGAAAGAGCACATTTGTTCTGACCTTATATTGTACATATTTTAGAAAAGTTTATTACTTAGTGAAAAAAAGTTATTTTATATTTAACTATACTATGAAATACAGAATACAATTTTGTATAGAAAAGTACATTGTAACTTTTCATTTAGGGGCACAGGAGGCATTCACTGAGCAGCTTTACACACTCCTTTCACCTTTCTGCAGAGCGAAGGCATATGAGAAAGGATGGTCCACATCTACAAGAGCATGTGGATGAGTCAGAACACCCTGATTTTAGAAGGGAAAACAGCCCCACCGTCTGGGTCTTGGTCTCACTGGAGTTGACAGGGTCATTACTGTGGCAGTATAGAGAGAATGAAACCTGTGGCTGCAGAGCCCTGTGCTTGCAGGGGGATTAGGAAGAGAGCTTTAAATGGTGTTTCCATATGTATATGGCTTTTGCCTCACTCACAGATATTTTCTACTCAACAAACAGCTGAAGTAGTGAGGACAGGAGTAGTCATCTGTGCATTATGCCTTGGAAGGCCTGGCATGACTTGTCTGTTGTTAATTTAATTAATTACCTCCCTCCACTGCTCTGCCAGGGTGATCCAACCTATATGTGAGCCCTGGTCTGTCGTTCTTCAATTGCTTTTCTGTTTCTATGGCTGCATTAGAAGGGACCTTTCTAAAACTTTCTGGTTCTCTTCTCTTTTGATATGAACCAGCAGAGTTGTCTCATGTGATGGGCTATAAATATTTGGCATGAAGTCTGCTGTTTTTCTTTCATTTGTCTGTTTAGCTCTTCTGTTGAGAGGTCACTAGCATTAATTAACAGACTAGACAAGAAAAAGAAAATATTGATCAACTTTCTTATTTCCTTTCCCAAATAGTATGCCATTTTCCTTTCTAGTGTCAGTGTTGTGAGGAAGCCCACTTATTCTCAGTGGATAGCTGTGTCATTTTTAGCTGGCTAGAAAACCCCAGCTTGGTTAGCTTTTTAAAGCTGACACTTGCAGAGGCTTGTATACCTATTGAAGGTTACTCAATCACCAGCTCAGAATCTGACCATTGCTCATGCACACAGTAATGTGAGTTTTCTGGAGAACAACTACTTTGAAATGGAAATACCACAATGCATTATACTTTACACCCAAAAGTATTATGCAGATACAGACACACATGCACATGTGCTGATATATAACATATGTATGTGCTATAAGCATGTATATAAATAAGTTCACTCTTCTTATTTCATGGACGTTGGTATGTAGCATGTTAGACATACAGTACAAGAATGGTGTTTTTCTGACAAGCTCTTTTTTCCACTACTTTTTCCAGACATTGCCATGGGATCTATGGACGGTAAGTCTGACATACATAGTAGTATTCCTGTGCCTCTGATTTTGTAACAACTTAAACTCAGATTTACAATTCTTTTACCAAAAGCCGAGATAAAAAATTCACAGACCATGAAAAACTCTTTCAAGTATATGGAGCCACTGGGTATCTTTTAAAACTAACAACAAAAGATAATCTGTGTTGATTAGCCTAGAAAACCTAAATGTTGTCAGAAATCTAGGTTAAAAGATTCACACTCACTACAGCTAAGTGTGTTGCTTTTAATATGCCCAGACTACAGCTATTAGAAGATAAAAATGGATATAAGTCACTTATTTTAAATACCTGAAAGTGTCCATTCAGCCAATGGACAGCCATTTTCTCAAAACTAGGAGTAAAGACATAATTTAGCTTGTCTTTGTGAACAATGCAGTGAACTGCAGTTACTCACAAAAGAAACTGCTACTCTAGGAAACTGCATGAATCCTTCCTTTTTCCTCCTGGTGCCAAATCAGATAAAATTATTTGCAGGAAGAAAACAACGCATTTTTATGAGTTTTCTTTTGACTGTATGTAATGGAGTTAGCTGGGTTGACTTGACGTGGAGCCTGATGTGTTCGTGTTTGACCTTTTGTAACTTCAGCCAGAACAGAAATCTCTGAATGCTTGTCATGTATTCAGATTCACAGCACAGTTTTGTGAACAAGTTCCACATGTGATATATAATAAATGCTTATCTCCTTCTATTGAGTGAGGTTAAATAAAGCTTTATAAAAACAGTCATGTATGTAGTGTAGCCAGAACTTCAAGCCTGCAAGTATCTAGACCACGTGAAATTACCCAGAAATGTTGAGAATGTATTGCTCTAAACATAGATTAGATAGCTTTATCAATGTCTTCTTTTTGCACGGTTTTATTTATTGCTTTTTAGTGTTATGTGTGTATTATGTATTATAATTATTTTCATCTTTGCTCTATTTTTTAAAAATACCAGTGTACCTCATAGCTAAACGTTTGAAATAAAAATGTCGGTGACCCACAGGGGAAAGCAAGAGGTAATCAATACTCAACATAGATGAAGAACTTCTTTTATAATGTAATTCAGAGGTTTAAAACTCACAGGCCTGGAATTAGTTCTAGGTGGAGTGGCAGGAAAGGACCCGCTGCTCCTTCCCCACCATGATTTGGTAACTGCAGCTGGTTAGAGAACTGCTAATTAATGAACTGCTGCTGTATCAAAGTATATCATATTCTTCTTTTCTGTGTTTTATGTGTATGACTTCGTTCTGTACAGACAAGCAGCGAATTGGTGCAGCCGGTAAGCAAACCTCCCCCCAAAATCTCAACCACTCTAGAGACTTCTTTAATCACTGTGTAATACATAGTTTTCTGGTTTTGTGTATCACTGCTGCTCTTTTGCATTATAATTTATTGCCTTCAGATGTTGCAAATCACATAGCTTTTCCTAAAATTGCTTAATGTAGTCACTTCATTCTTTAGATTAAAATTGCTCTTGTAAAATTTAAATTTTGTGTTTTCTCATCAAGTCCGCCTTTATCTTTTTCATCTTGTGTTTTTTCTTTGCTTTTCTGTCTGCTTAAAGCCTGATTCTTCAAAAAGTCTTTCCCTGTGTAACCTGATCATGGAGGAAACCCCAAACAGTGGGTCATCAGAAGATACTAACAGATCTCAAACTGATCTAGGTTCACTCAACTGGGGCCTAGATGCTAGCACACCCAGTATCAGCCAGGAGATTCCTGCAGGCAGTTCTTTGCTTTTCCCCAGGGCAGAGCAAAGCTCAAGCGAATCCACGGGTACTCTGCCTGCTAGTGTTCGGCCTGCAGTAGGTGAGCAGGAGGATGCTGCACCAGGGTCAGCTTCTCTGAGCGAAAACCAGAGGACTTCACTGGAGGACCAGTTGGATGCCAAAAATGTCGTGTGGGAAGATGTGGTGACCAATCAGCCTTTAGAGAACATAACCAGTTCTGAGACACCCATCCTGGGAACTGATAGCTTGTTGGATGAACCCCTCCCATGTGATGTGCAAAAGGCAGAGGAAGAGCGTGAGGAAGACGAGTGGGCAGGTGTCGAGCCAAGTGAAAAGGTAGAGACTGGAGCTAACTACAAGGAGGTAGAAGGTACAGAGGAACTGGAAGAGCAAGGCTGTGAAACCAAAGTAAATAGTGAGGCAGAATTTCATAAGGGTTTACTAAAATCAGATCTTGAAATTTTAGTCAGCACAGAGGTAGAAAATTCACATGACTTTGAAGATAATTATGGGGATACTGGGAGAGCTAGTGGTGCTAACCTAGCAAATTCCACAGAAGAAGAATTCAAACAGGTCAGTGTAACTGAGGAGACAGATAGAGAAATACCATCACTGAGCACAGGGCTAGAAAGTGGGGACAAAATAGTGATGTACAACTGTGAGGCTATAGAAAGTGCTGGTGCTGAACCTGAGAGAGTCCTTGATATCTGGGATGAGGACCATGAAAATAAATTTGAGGAGGCCTTAGACCAAACTGACAGTGGTACTGGACAGAGTATGTCCATGGGGTGTATAAACACGAGGGCACATGTTGACCTAGAGATAACTGACCACACAGGAAAATACCCTTCAGATACTGGAAGTGATCTGTGTGATGCTGAATTATTCAGTGCAGAAGAGTCTGGCAAAGGAACTGAAGATAATAGCATCAGCCACCTCCCAAATGGTAGTGCTGGTACTGAAGGTCAAGCTGCTGCTGAAAAACAGTGGGCATTGCTGCCTGAGGCAGCTGATGCTGCTAGCACAAGCTGTGATAATCCTTGCCTAGATAATGCAGATGACCAAGTGGCAGATAGGACAGCAACAGCAGTCACTGAAATGACTTGCAGTGGTGTTCCTGAAGCCTTGGAAACAGAGCCCTGGCTGGCAAACTGGGATCCAACAGTTACTAATGATTCCTGGGGTTTTCCTAGTCTGTCAGAGAGCCAAGCCAATGGACTGGATAACTGGCCCTTTTTCCCCAAGCAGCAAAATTCAGACGAAGGTAACATGGAAAATGTTTGGTTAGGCATTACTAATAAGTGGTCTACAGAAGATGTAGGAGCTACTGATAACAGCTGGGGGGAAGTAGGTGCAAGCACAAGCCACATAATTCAGGAGATACCAGTAAAACAAGGTTTGCCTGGGGAGCCAGCAGGCATTAGCAATCCTGGACCAAGCAAGGAGATAGCTAGGCCCTTGTCTCTGTTTCAAATGGGAAATTCCAGAAATGCTAGCACCGAGAGTTCAACTAGTCCTAAAGACAATGAGACCAACAACTCAGATTTATCTGAAGATGAAATTGCTAACCGGAGATATGGATTGTTGTACCAGGAAATTGAGGCTGATAAAGAAGAGGTACCTACCCCAGTGTGTAGCCTAGTCTAGACAAAGAGTTCCTTAGGCCGTGCATAAGCTTGTTGTTTAAAAACATTCCATTTGTGTGTTTCCTACTGTCCTTCCTAAGTCCATGCTATTCTTTTTTTGAAAAATTGCCGTGCAGCTCTTCATGGTGTGTGCCCTTCAGCCCTTCCAGCAGGCTGACAAACATGCATTTCAAAATGGTGAATGAAGCATTGAACTGTGAAGACACATTGTGTCTGGCAGCTTTTGTGTTTTATCTGTAGATCTTTAAATGCACCTGGTCTTTTTTAATTATTGTTTTTAAAAAAGATTTAAAGTACTCTTCTTTTTCTTTTTGTCATTTCTTTAAGCTTGCAATGTCTTTTATCAAATAGTGCTGTTGTAACATTTCTTGCTGCCTTACCCTTCATTTTTTTTCTCTCTCTCTTTTTTTTTTCTATTTTTTTTCCTTTTTTTTATGTCTGGCCTACATTTTTATTTTGCAAATAAAAATGTTTTGACTCATGTTCAGATTTAGTAAACAAATGATAATTTGTTCTGATCTTCACTTCTACTTAGGCATCCACCATAGCATTTAATGGATTTGCACAGGTAAGAAATAAACAGGTTTTGAGATCATTTTTTTCTGTGCTATTAGGAAGGCATTAGAACTGGCTATACAAATTCAGAAAATCTGTTCCACAGACAAGCTGCATAGCAACATCACACTGTCTCAAATCCAAACCTTGTCTGTTCTTAGAAATTTTTCTATGTTGCTAGAAAGATTCTAATACTCTTAGGACTCTTGGCCTGACTGACTCTAAAAGCAAAAAATCTGACTACCTTAGTGGGACAGCTTTTTCCTCCTAAAATGGCTGGTCTAGTTTTTTTGTTGTGCTCTTTTGTGGATTATTTTTCTCACAATCCCAAAATCCTGGGAAGCACATTTTTGGTTTCACCTATTTTCAGTAACTCTGTGTTTAAATATGTGGTGAGTTTTATCTTTTTTTTTCATGTTCATTTTCAGTTAAAATATATTTTACTCTCAAAGTTTAACCTAAATTATTTATCTGCTGTGGTGCTGATGGTGAGTCTGTAGTATGCATCACAGAGATACAGCACATAAAGACACCATGTTTATGCTTTCAGATTCCAGGGCTGTGTCAAGATCCCAAATTTCAGGTGGATAACCTGGGGCCTCATTATTTTCCAGCATTCTCTTAGACAATGGCTCAACCACAGCACACCCTCTGCACCAAATTTCAAAAGTATCCAAAAGGCTCCGCTTATACAAGAATGGAAATGAGTCTTCCAATGATTAACCGTTCTGCTCCAGGACATTAGTGTAGTAAAGGATTCAGATGGAAGGGGCAAAGCACAAGGCTCTAATAATTGAGGCAAAATGTTTATCTGAAGAAAATATGTATTTTCTGTCTCCTCTGTGGTAGGAAAATAATTTGGCCCAGCAATATTTTGCAAATTAATTGGTTCTGAATGAGTAAGATGTTGGGAAACACCTCCACTTTTCTACTTTCTTAGTGCAGGTAAAATTTTGTATTTGTAGTTACTGTAGTTATTATTCATATAAAAGCCCATGATCAAGAAGCAAGTAGCTTAGAGCACACTCTCCAGGCACAGCCAAGTTTGATCTGCAAAAAGGATTCAGAGTTCCACAACTTAGAAGTGCACTGCACCTTGAACAAAGTCCTTGTGAATTGCATATATTTAATGAAGGGTGTGAATCACATTTATTCAGTACCTGTAGTGAGATGAAAAATCTTGATTTAGAAACATTAGCTATAAAATTGAAAAAATAATGGTTTTAATATTAATAGTACTCAGATAATCTAAATAAATATGAAAACAATTTTAGTTAAGTTATATTTGCCATTTTATTCTATGTAAATGTACTTAGTGACTTCACCTGAATAAACCATTAAAAAAATCAGGTCTTTGATGGACACCTGGAAATATTCTGTCTCATATATTTACATTGTTGTTTTTAATTTCTCTGTTTAGGATATGTCTGCATTTACAGTACAATCAAATGAGAATGTGGAAGAGCCTTTGGTAAGTGGTGGCTTTTGGTTCCTTTAAAAATGTCTCATCAAAAAGTGTACAGTTTTTCCTTTGTGCAAAGATATTTTCACTTTTTTTTTTCCTGTCCTTTAAATTACACCACCTTATGCAATTCTTCCATTTGGAAGAGCTGGTGGGTGATATCATTGTAGTTGTAAATCCATATTCACTGAAAGAATCTTTCACAAGGATAGCACAGAGCAAAATAAAAGAAAACCAGAATATTGTAAGGTATTTTATAAAGGTGTAGTTAAGCAGTTTGCTCATTTATTGCATGTAGGAAATTACTAGAATGAGTACTATGGTCCAGTGTAGAGCAAGGACCTGATTGTACGTGATGGCTGTTACATATCTCCAAAATTGCTGTGATTTTATCTACTCACCACCATAATAATAGTAGGCACATCTACTTATAAGGAGGGCACAATTTTCTTGGAAGTGATCATACCTGGGCTGTTTCTTAGCTCCTGTTATAGTCTTTGCTTAGCCTGGAGCAAGGATGAGAGTAACAGCATTGCTAGGTGAGTGCTATAGTTACTTAATAGCAGCAGGGTGATATTTAATGTTATTTCATGTGGTGTTTGTGCTCTTGAGGGTTACTGAATATTGTGAGAGTATTTTTACATGTAGCTGCAATGTGGTCTGAAACTTCTCTGAAGTATGCTTTTTAACAAGTGGCTTGAAACAAACACATCAGTGCAGTCTGCTTTATGGTACTTGTTTTTTACATCTGAAAGAATCTTCCAGCATTAAACGTCAGGAAACTCATTACTCATCTTACCTGGGATAAATCTACTTTGTGTTTCTCATTTCAGTCCTATTTATTCTTATGAAATTCTCTAGAGCTGTCATTAATACACTGCACAGAGAAATTTTTGCACAGTATGGTATGATATACAAGGAGTGAATGCTCCTTAATGCTGTGCCAAATCCTGAAGCTCTTGCATGGGCGGATTTCTCTGTAACTCATTAAAAATCAGCCTGCTTAAGGACTATATCCAAAGCATTGGGAGGCTGTGGGAGGTTTTTCCTGAAAAATATCAGGAGGAGAAAGTCTTAGCATCTTAAAGAATTTCATAGAAGCTGTCTCTTCATCACAGGAGATACCACATTCTAGCTAGCAGCCTGTAACTGCAAAGCAATTGCTTTTGAGCTTCATATTATGCTGAGCAATTTGTTCATGGCAAATTAATCTGTTGGGGTTATTCTATCTGGTTGAGTCAGCCATCTTTATAAATGGAATATGCTGGGTACAGCTTGGAGCTCTCCCCTTGTTATGTGCATATATTTGCAGAGTAATGTGTCCATTGGAGATTGCACTTCTGCTGTGAGCTATTTTGCCACAAGACTGAACGTGTTGCAGGGCTGGTGATATTTCATAGATCTTCTTGTTGGAAAACAAGCTGAGGCCAGAATTTAAAAGGGTGGAAATCCCAATAGTAGGTTCATAAATGGGTGCCTTGTAGGTGATTAAGGAACCAGGGATGATTGCTAGAATTCATTGCTAGAATTCGATCAGTCATTTTTTGTGCATATAAAAACTGTTTGAGTCTCACTCTCTGTTCATTGCTTCTTACCCTCACTGGAGGAGGCACTATATTGTCTGAGGACAGAACCAGGGAGGAGGAGGTAATTTTTACATCTCGTATTTGAAGACCAGGCTTGGTACACATGGGTGTCAGTTTCAATTTCTGGCCTTGCCAGCAGTTTCTGGAGCATTTTTGTGCAAACTGAGTGCTTTCCCCCCACTTCATTACCTCTCACTGTAACTCAGGAAGCTATGCTTCCTCTCCTTGTAAGGGAGGCATGTAGGACTGGCTCCTTTTACATAGAGAACATTAATGAGGAAAATACCCTTTACATGCTGGGGACAAAGCCTGGCAAGACTGAGCCTGAAGCAACACTGTGCCAGGCACAGTTCCCTTTCTCCCTCTTCCTCCCCAACGTCATATGCTCCTCAATAATTTTTCCACTATCTACTTAAAAATCAATAACAAAGGCTGAGGCTGAAGAAACTCCACCTGTGGAACCTAAGGTTGAGGAAGCCCCTGCTGCTGCTGCTGCTGCTGCTGTGGAAAAAGAGGCTGTCCCTGCTGAGCCAGCAGAGCAGGCTGTGGTGAGTGATCTGTTCTCCATGCCACCTCCCAGAGCCACCTCTTGTTGTGGTGAATGTGCTTGCTGCATTTCAGCCATCCTCTCCACTGTCATCCTCCATGGCTAGTTCCTCCGGTGCCCGGCTGTGTCACAGCATGCCTCTCCAGCATGTTCTGCTTCCAGCCCTAAAATGTCATTCCTCTTACATTTGGCATCTTAGACTGAAGTTTGGTCAAGTGGTTGTGGTTTCACAAGTTTGATGCCAGATGAACTTCAGAAGGGGAAAGAATTGATGCCATTTTTAGATTATATTATTAGCAATTTTATCATTTCATTTCAAGCACTAACACAATGTATATCTTATATGGTCCTTACTAGAGCATGAAAATTCCAGAAAAAAGTTATTGTAATAGGTCTACAAGGTTCACAGTTTTAGAAGTCAGTTGTGTGCCAAGGAGAGGACACCAAACACCAGTTGGGGGACTTCTTACATGTCAGCATTCAGGAAATGAAGAAGAAATTACAGCTCTGCATGACAAACAAAGCAGGGCTCCCAATATCAGGGCAAAATAAGAGGTGGTCTGAGACAGTAGGCATGGGGTTTTCCTGGTGACTAGCATCCCTTTTTATACAGGTATCTCACTGCATATTCTTTTTATCCAACTGAAGTTCCTCTCGTACACTATTGTCAGAAGGTCTTGGTGGCGGATGAACCCTGGAGGAAAATGGCATCTGTTCTTGTAGTCTGACGTCTTTCATGCTTTCCTCAAGATAGTAACATGTTCAAAGGCTCTAATGAGTTGCTGGTACATATGAAGATTACTACTGAAAAACTGGATGGAAAAAAGGGGTTGTTTTGTGGGTCAGTTCCTCTGCCAGAGAAGCTGGTGGAAGATACACAGCTGTGCTCTTTGTCTACTGAGAATAGTTTGGTGCCATAAGTGTTCAGTGTTCTTAGAAGAGAAGAAGCTTAGAAGCTTGCTGATCTGTCCTTGGACTTGGGGGACACCCTGTGTGTCTTCCACTGCTGAGCAAGGATGATGATACCCAAATGACCATAAAATTAGGTGGTTTTCAGTAAGCACTTGATACACTGCCATATGAGTATCAATATTAAGGTAGTGTAGATGCAAATTAACTCAAGAAAGTGGAAGTATCTGTAGATGCACCTATAAATGTGGCAGCAGACAGCATGGACAGATACCTAGTTATATCAGATATTGATCTACTGAGCTCTTGCTAATAGAGGAAGAATAATTTATTGTGTGAGGGAAGGTGGGCAGTGCTAGATGGGCTGTTCTGCAGGACTTTGGGGGAAAGGGCAGATAATACCTCTCTGTCCAACCTTACCTGTTCTCTGCAGATGCCCAGCAGCATTGGACCTATGTGCGTTCACAGTGTGTTCCCTAGAACCACATTTAGGCTTAGTTCTAATTACACATGCATGAACTTTAAGTATTTGTTTCATATTTTAATTCACTTTTGCTTGGTTCCATGGTACACACTGGAGGTAATTTTTTCAGGATCATCCCCTTCTACTAACATAACTTGATGAAGAAAGCTTCATTGTCTGTGTAGACCAGGCTCTCCCCTTCTGTGTGTTTTCAGTTCATATTGTCAACTCTATAGGAAGGCAAAAAATGAAATTACCTATCTGAGAGACATTGTTTTGTCAAACTGTTGAGAAAAATGGCTCATGTAAATGTGGTGGTTTTGAATAAAGAAAGGGAGGGAAGGTGGAGAGACCAGGAATGGGATAATCGGTCATTGGTCTGGAGCTCTTCTCTTCCCATGAGCACATGACAGGGAATAATGTGGAAGAACAGATACTAATGAAGCCAGAAAGGTGGTTTTATTTTGAAAAAAAAAAGTGAAAGAAATTCCCCGTTTTTCCAAAAGGAGGCATTTTTGTCCTGTACTGAGACAAAGCCATGCTCTGAAGCCTGTTGTACATCTAAAGCACTAATTAAATAGTCTCTGTCTGCAGTACCATGCATTTGCTTACTGCCTGGCATGACCTTTTCAGTTGATTCGTTTTGCTGCTGAGGAGTTCTGGGTCCATGGTCTGTTGTCAGCTGCTCTGGCTGAGTCACAGTAGTGCAGAGCTATTGGGAGAGATGCAGGGAGAAACAATGCAATAGACAATTTAAGAGCAATCCAAGAGGAAGAGCATAGGCATTAAATAGAATTTAAACAGTTTTAATTAGGTTTGTTCTTGGTGTTTTGTTGCTAATTCAAAATGATGTTGTCCTTACTAATTTGGGAAAAAAACCCGAAGTGTTGATTTTAAAAATACCTGAAATGGAGTGACTACATTTAGTTCTGAAAGGTTTTTATTTCAGGGAGGGTTTTCCAAGACTTGCAAAAGAGGAGTTTTGAAGATTAGGATTAATGACAAATATGTTCAAAGCTAAGGAAAAGTACACTGATTTGCAAAAGATGAAAACATGTCATTTCCCAGCAGCAGTTCTACATTCATTTGCTTTATGAATGACAGTTTCCTTTAAAAGTAGAATTGTAAAATATTAATAGGTTCTGCTTAATTTGGAATCTTTTTTGAGTTTAGTTGCTTCCAGTTTTGAGTGACAGCCAGTCCTCAGTTCACTTTTTCTGTGATAAGTTTCCTGTCACATCCCATTAATCCAGAAAATTTATGGCATGGATTCCTCATTATAGGAACTTCACAGTGGATTTTCTGGTAGGGTGTTCATTTAAATTATGGAGAGAATGGACCATAGGATAGGGTACTACTTGCCTGTCAGGCCATTTTGGATTCAGTTACTTGCTGTTTCACAGTCTGCCTGATCAAGATTGCCAAAATGTCATTAGAAGAGCTTGTCAGAATTGCTGCCTAGGATCTCATCACATATTTTTGTCTTGGTCCTTCGGATCTCCAGTGCCATAGAACAAATAAAGTTTTTATTAGTAGCTCTCAACTGTTGATCCTTTTTGGGGAGGGGATAAAATGTCAGGTAATTAAAGGGGCAGGATGACCATGTGTGCCAACAGAAGAAAAGTTAACCATGGCAAATAGTGATGCATGGAATTCTCCACACAGAAAGAGCTGGTTTTTTGTTTGTATAGCATCCTCAAAGGCAGCTGTAAATCCAAAGGATAGTCTGAAAGATATAGTGCATTAACCAGTGGTTTATTTGTTTTTCAAACGATGCTTCCCCTCTTACCACATCAATTTTTCACATTCAAGCGAAGATGACATGAGAACATCATAATAAAGCAAAGGCTTATGAAATGTTGCTATTTCCCTTTCTTCTTTTCCTATATCTGAGACATAGCACTTGGAGATCAGCTTTTCTATTTCCGCTGCACTTGCTGGTTTGGAGAGAGCTTCTCAGTGCTTTGGATCTGATGCCTGCCTGGACTCTGATGTTCTCCCATTAAAGCTGTCAGACACTCAGTTAAATACTGTGGTTTTCAGAGTAGTATATAAGCATATGTGGAGCTACCTCCTGATAAGCTCTTTGCAGACACTGAGTGAGTGCAGCAGAGGCCATGGAACAGGCTGCAACCAAGCCTATCTAATTAGAGTTTAATCCCACTGTAGGTGCTATTCACAGTGCCCAGATGGTGGAGCACGTAGTTTGGGAGAGCAATACAGTGGTTAGATAGAGAAGAGCAGGCAGCTGTGTCCGGATTCTGAGCATGAAGCTAAGTGCAGGTGAAAAAGGGGAGCACAAGGCCATTAAAAACATATGGCTCTTTTTTACAGGGGAGAACTGATGTAGAATAGTGTCTTTCTGTTGAAGTCTTCAAAAGCAGATTTTTCCTTCTGAAACTAAGGCATTAGTTTCCTAATGCTGTTCCAGTCATCCTTTTTACTAGGGTTTCATGCTCTAAAAATGATACAGTTTATCATGCCTCTCTTCTTGAACTCCATTATCTACAAAATCCCCACTGCCAGCTAATCAGAAAAGCAAAATGCCACTAAATTGATTAGTACACAATAGTCAAATTAGCTTCAGGAAAGCTCAAGCTTTGGGAAATAAGAGAAGCTTTCCTTACTTTCACCTTTCCAACCAAAACTGTGCTTTTAGTTAATAAGAAACCAGTTCTTATTTAAAAATATGCATATGTGTATATTAAATCATTCTGCAAAGATACCCAAAGATGGGCTGATGGGAGTTTTACCACAGAGTGTTGCCAGGGAATTATTTAACAAATGGAAAAGGCCAACACGTTCCTGACTTTGAAGTGCAAGGTTATACTAATTTCTGAAGGGAAATTATAAATACAGCTGCTGGCAGAAATTCAGCACTTTTTAGTAGTACAAGTAGGGAAGTCATCTGTGTACTGTCTTGCAGTTGGACATAAAGCTTTTATGGGCAACACTATATCTCTGCTTTACAAAAAAAAAATTGAAAAGTAGCTCTGAGCATGCATACATTACTAGAGTGTGAAATATTTATATTTTGCTGTTGATATTTGTTCCTTTCTATTTAAGACCCTCTACATCCTCCTCAAACTTACTGTAAAATTGAAGACCGCATAGCAGAAGCCTGGCAACTTAAAAAAAATAATAATTATAATTTTTTAAAAGGTTGTGTAGCTCTGCAGTTTTAACAGAGATAAGGCTATAAGAGGTTTTTGTGGTACTGTCAGCAACTGCATTGGGCATGTTTGGGGCTTATGACTGACTGCAAAAATTCTTAAAAAAAAAAAAAAGTGATACGAAGTTTGCATGTAACTCAGCATTCTTTCATTAAAAAAAGAAACATGACATGCAACCATTTCAGCTGAAACTTTAAGGAATTTTGACGTGGCAGTTGCGTGTGAAGGCAGGTAGCTGGAACCCGAGTATGTGCAGTTTCCTGGCTTCTGACTGCCAAAGCAGACACTCCAATATACCATGCCCCCAAATATGCTTGCATAACTTCTCTTCACCCTTACAGCTCTGTAGAAAAATCTGACCTAGCTGTGTCAAGATTTATTAGCAAAATTAATTTCCATAGCAGGGCTTTGACGTGGATTTTGCTTAGTGGAGTGTCTTTAGAAATAGTCATGTCAGCAGAGAGTCAAACCTGAATGGCTAAAAAAGCACTTCCAACTATTCCAAACCAAACCTGAACTTCAGTGATTTTGGCTGTTGACCTTTTGTATAAAAGGGCCTGGTGCTGGTAACAAGTAACAACTACTATTTGGGAGGAGCTTCTTACTGGTCAAGGCATTCAATCATTTGAACACCTAAATGGGTGCCAGGTTTGGAAAACCGCTGATGTCTAATTTTTTTAATGTCAGGCACCTGCTGCATGTACCACTGGATATGGACCTAAAGGTGATTATGGAAAAAAAAAAAAAAAAAACAAGAACACCAAAACAAAACAAAACAAACAAAAAAAAAACAAAACAAAACAAAAAAAAACAAAACCAAAAAAAAAAATAACCACATGAACTTTGTGGCCCACATCTTTTGAAAAGCCCCTTTAAATGAGCTGCAGTCCAACATGAGTGGAAGAAGTATTTTATGAAGTTTACACAGATGCCTTGGTGAATTACAGGAGCAGCACCAGGTGATAATGGAAACAGTTTGAGCCACCAATGGAAGAAATTTGAGCTTGGTGGAAACTGCAAGGTTACTTACTAAACAATTCTTCAAAGCTGGTGCTGTTAGGAGAATACTAGTAGTAAAAGTAAGTGAAATTGTCCTTAACAGTTCCAGAATGATGATGATGATGACATATGTAAAGGGTTTGTTTTAGCATATAAATACTTCTATTTCAGATTATATGTGACAGTATCATTCTGCTTGATAGTATATACTAGTTCATTTAGCCATTCATTTCATTGCATCCCATACATGGCATGATTCCATTAGCTTGATTAATACCAATTTCTCTGCAGCCATTGCCTCAGCATGAGTAAGGTGATGACCATATTTCCTTTTTATACAGGAGAGTGCCGAGGCAGGAGATAAGGACACAACTGGAGTTGCTGAGAAGGAGAGCGAGGTACATATGAATAGACACAAGTATGGTTGTGCTTCAATATTTTCAACCATTGCAAAAAATTTGCATGTCATCAATAGCCAGGTCATTACAGTGCAACTGTGACCTAGCTGTGGTATCTAAATCTAACACTGCACAGACATATCTGCACCTGTGGCTATATTCAAACAGATCACCTCTCATTCAATGCAGGATTTATCTTAGAAACTGTTGCTGCAGTAGTATAGAGTGATAAATATTTTGAGGCAGCAAACAAAGCAGCTCCATGACTAAAGGAGGTATGATGCTATTTCTATTGACATTTGGAAATACACTGCATGGATTCCCAGTAGCTTTTACATCTTCTATATATTTGTTTGCCTAGCCTTTCTGTACATTTCTTTATAAGAAAAACCTATGATTAATCATTTCTTTTTCCTAGCACAATGTGCCCTGAGCTAAAACAGATACTTGGAAATAATCCTGTTACAAGTTGGTATGCTAAAGCAGTCTGGCATCATTAGATACAGTTAAAATCAAATTACAAAGCAAATGGAAAGCTCAGTGACGTACTTTAGTCTGTGCATATGTGGACTTGAGTGATTGTATATTGCTTATATTTCTTTAGGGGTGATAAAGGTACTTACTTTGTGTACTTTATATAATCCTTGTATACTAAAGTGAAACTACAATGTGTTTAAAAGTGCACAAGAGGAATGGCTGCATATTAAACTCAGGGATAGAAGTAGGGACTGGGAAATAAGTCCTAGTTATTAATCACTCAGGATTTGTATCTCAAGGTGCTAGCAACCTGCGTTTTTGTTGTTACTCATTTTGGTGCCATGATGTATGCAAAAAGGTAATGAACTGTTTTCAGAATGTGCTAGTAACTTCAGCTGTCCAGGCTTAGGTTCATTATCGTGCTGTAAAACAGCATTAGATCTGCTAGAGCCAAGGATATATCTGTGGCTGTAGGGCATACCAGTGTCACTTGGAAGTGAATTTGGGACTCACTGGTGCTGTATTCCCCACCAGCACTGCCATGTCCACGTGGAAGCCAGTGGAATTGAATAGTAAGAAAGTGCAGGGTGGGAGTGGTAGATCAAACCCAGCTTGGTGTGGACACAATGCAAGAGAATGTTGTGTTGTTCCTCTAGCATTGCCTTGTCACTCTCAACGAGTCTGGTTCAAGAAGAAATATGCAAGAAATGCCTGACGGTTGTGCTAGCACCAAGGCTAAGTCTTTGAAATCTTCCCCCTTTATTCTAATACTACTTGTTCACTCTCTTATCCGAGAGTGAATTTGCCCATCTTCTATTTAAAACAGCTGTTTAGAACAGTATTACTATGCAGAAGAGCTGCCATAAGAGATTATAATTTGCTAAACAAATAGTTGACTGTTAATGGAGTGTGGTCCCTTTGATACTCTGTAAGTTGCATAACAGATTCTTCAGTACTGCTTGAGAATTTTCCAAAACCTTGCGACTGATGCATTCCCTATAGCTTGATAATTGGTCTCTCTTGACATTAGCTGTCTTAGCTGTGATTATAACCAACTGTCATAAAAATTACCCATTCCTGTTCTAAATCAGCCGTGGGGCAAGATCTTCAGCTCTGGAAGACAAGTGTGTCTGAAGGAGCTCCTCTGGCAGATCCCAGCAGCAGGCTTGGTACCTCTTCTCCTCTTCCTGGGCTCATTATCACTACTGCTGAATCTGTGGCACGGTGTTGAGCTGGCATCATTGTTAATGAGAGTACAGCTGTGTGGATCAGCTGCATCCTGGCTAAAGGAGAATTCACATCTGTGCAGTTAAAACAGTTGAGTGGTTCTATCACACCCCTCATTATACTGGGTGATCTTCTCTTTCTCCCCTGTGCACTTGGTGTAATGGGACAGCTGGCCAAATTTCAATAATACTGCTAGAGATAGCTGATTTGGAATACTATTAGAGTGCCTAATGTTATTAATTACCTATGCAAAAGAGATTTGTAGGGTTGGTTTTCAGTATGAAGTAAGTTAGTACAAATAGCGGTATCTGCAAGAATGTGGTTCCACATAGCTGGGTATGAATTCAAACTCCTGCCTTTTTTTTTTTTCTGTACTAGTCAGATATTTGAGGCTGATAGTGAGGTTCATTCTGTGCTTCCTCAAATGCCTTTTTATAAAAGCTTTTTAAAATTACCTAGCTTTTATTTGTTTTGCAGTCTAAGACACAAGAAAAAATGATTGTGTGATTGTGAGCTGTGGTATACATTCAGTGACTCATGACTGCATGGTGTGAGAGTATCACCATTACACTGTGGGGCATTCGTGAGGCAATTCATGTAAATTAGTATTCTCCTCATTATTAAAATAAAATGTTCTATACAAATCCAAAAGGTAGAAAAGAAGCTGTTGATGTTAATCAGAATAGACAGGAAGACCAATTTCGGCAGCCTACTCTTAAAAATGAGTGGTGTAAAATCAATCTGATGTGCACTCTATTCCCACTCTTTTTTACTAGCCTCTTCCAGGAGGCTTAGCATTCATTATTTATTTGTATATCTTCTTGGATCAAGACTGCTAAAATTGGTCATACTATGAGTGGCAGACTTGCATGCCTTATAGGAAAAAATGTCAACATCTGAACTTATCTGTCTATGTTATTTCCTTTTACAATAGCACATCCTTCAGCAGCGGCAGTTTCAATTTAAATTAAAATTCTCCAGTGATTTCTATAAATCCGTGTAATTTTTTCTGTCTTCACGGATTCCAGGAGGATTTCTTTATCACTTCAATTAATAGCAGCAAATAGGAGTAATGGTGAATATTTAATGTTTCTAAAAAGCAATGCCTGAAGAGTGCCCTTGAACAGTTGCTGAGCTCAGGTGGTGGAGTTAGCCTCATCCACGGGGGAAGGATCAAACTGAGGAAACAAAGAGCATCAGGCTGTTCACTGGAGATCAGATAGATTTCTGCTAACTGTGGCTTGACATTGGTACCTCAAAAAGAGTTTTCCTTCAGTGTTTTTTCTTGATCTTTGAGCCAGCTAAGTAAAAATTCAGTCTTGAAGTTAATTAGATTAAAACAATGTGTTTAGTCATTTACCTTCAATGGTCCAAACCTTAAGATTAATCCATTGTAAGTGTATACCCAATGTGCTATCATAAGCAGTATATGGCAATGCAAGTGTTAGGGGGATGCATAAATTACAAGTGTCTTGGTTTAAGACAGTTTAAAAGGAGAACACTCTGGAATGAGTTGCCTCCCTTTATAGGTTCAACCAATCCCTTCCCACCACTAAGGAACAAGTATGAATAGTTATAAGTGAAAAAACAACAGTTTACTAATAAATTAAACAGCAACAGGCAAAAGCTAATAATAAATTAAGAACTGCTAGATACAAAATAGCTAAATCTTAGGAACCTATGAGAACAGAGATCCAAAATGCCAGCAAACACCTTTCCTGAGATAGCGCCTGAGAGGGTGACTTTGTGGGAAAGACAAAGGCACAAGGTAGCATCTGATCCCTTCCAGGAAGGGAGGAGCTCATGGGGCAATTCCAGTGGCAGACCAAGACCCGACAGCCCCTCTGGGGTCAGTGCCCTCCTGGCAGGGCAGGCAGGGCCAGGCAGAGCAGCTGGGCAGAGGCCACTGGTGGCTGGCACAGCCCAGTGCAGAGCCAGGGCTGCTCTGCTACGGTCGGCGCGATACCTCGACCGCAGATGGGCACCTGCGGAATTCCTCCCAAGGCAGCTCAATGCCTCCAGCTCCAGTCTCCCCAAGACAAGGAAGGAGACAATAAAAATATGAAAAAAAAGGGAGAAACCTCTGCTTAAGCAAAGACCAAGCAGCCAGCGAAGCAAAAACCACACAGCTAAAAGGGACAAGCTGCCTGCTAGAGCAGACTTTCATAATGCCCATCATAGCATCCTGCCCCAGTTTCTCCAGCTGCCGGGTCTTAAAGGGTCAGTAACAATTTGGAGAACAGATAGGTAGGGAATACAATAACCTTTTGAGTTACCCACTGCAACAAGTAACAGTTTCTGCTGGATGAAGGATTAAACACTGATCTAGAGGTAGGCAGGTACTTTTCTATGCACCTTTCAAGAGTTGGAATAAATCATGCATTAACTTCTCAACACAGACTGATCAGAAATTATTCAGTCACAGCCAGACTGAATAGGCTTTTATGTATCTTTTTATATTGACATAATAATAGATCTTTGTGGTTAAATTTTTTCTGATATTTATCTAGATGTAGAATATATTTACTTCTCCTGACATGGCCTGATTTGTAAGTCGCTCTGTTAGAGAAGAATGTGTAATTAAGATTACAAGATTTTTGAAGCCAGACAAGGTCTGTGGTGAGGTAGGTGACTAGCTAGAGAAGGCTTGAAGCTTCTTCCCAAGAACAGATTCCATTAGCAGCATCCTGTGGACCCCTGGACAGTTAGCAAGCTCCTCCTCCTCTGCAGAAACCAGTGGTAAATTTCTACCACAATACAGCTGGAAGACAAGGGAAGGAAAACACCTTTGGCAAACAGTTGCTCCTCTCATGACACTTGAGGACTGTGCTAAATGTTGCCTGATGAGGTTTCATAAATGTCTCTCTCCCATCTGTTAATCACCTTTTCTAAACAAGCTTGTCCCCAGCACTGCTCTTCTCCATAAATGAAGAGGAGCACCAGTGAACTCAGGACCATAGGTCAGCGTCACACAGGGAGGTCACAAAGCAGAGGCTGGTCAGTGTTCTCTCCAGCAAGGATCCGTAACTTGTATCCTGAAATGTCTCTCCCTTCTGTTGCCTTTAGGTGGTGTCAGAAGACAGTGTGGCTGCAGCAGCAGAAGCTGCCACCACTGAGCAAGAGGAAGGTGACAAACCTCAGGGAGAAGAAAAAGAGGCTGTTGTGTCTCAGGTAACTCATGTCAGTGCATAGGAGAGTGTGCTAGGGGAATCAGGACAGATTTGACAGCCCGAGAGAGGTAAGGCTACTGCAGCTCTGTGCCCCCACGTTCAACCAGGAGCAAGGCTGATGTTCTCTTGGGATGGCCCTAGGAAGGTCTCATTCTTTCTTCTAAGTCCTTTCTTTGGGTTGTGCCTGCCTTTGTGCCTCTGTACTCCCCTAGGCTAGTGGAGATGGGACTTGATGTCCCTATGATAGTGCCTATGATGGCCCTGTGTGCAGCATGGACAGCATATTGTTTGGGCTATCCCCCACTGTTGTCTCTGTGTGCTCCTTTGTGGAGATAACATTTATCACATAACATAACAGGGCTTTCTGGAGAAACAGGCAGAGACACAATTGAATTTTTTCCTATGTCCTTGGCACCATGTCATATCAATAGCATTACTTGGTTTCCTGTAAGTCATGGCAGTCAAGCCATGTATCCATATCTGGCCTGCTACCTTTTCCTCTGGAACCTCTGAGGAGCTGGCAAACAGCTGCTAGAGCAGACCCTGTTGTTGGGCAGCCAGTTACCAACTGATTTCATTGCATATTCTATTTCACCTGTTCTCCAGGATAAGATGGTCTGGGAGAGGATGAGTGAACATGGGTTTTTTTTCATGTTGGGTGCTCCAACAAGTTTTGTTAAATGCTTTTTTTACTGGGATTCATGATTCATCAGTTGCTACTTAGATTTTTGCCTTCTCTGTTCCCAGTTACATTGTTGTAAATCAGGAGAGATCCCTTAGTCAAAGAAATAGGTCATATTTCCTTCTTCCATCACCTTCTATCTCTATTATCCTGGTGACTTCAATTTCCAAATAAAATGGTACAGTGACTACTGGAACGACTGGCTTCACTCAAACCTGCGGAAACTAAAGAGCAGAGTGAAGGAAAAAGGTCTAGTAATTTCCAGGAATGCTGAAAATGAAGCCCAAGCTACCTACAGAGAATTTTTATTATTTAGTGCAATAGTGTGTAAAGTAGGTTTAGGGGGACTAAGGGGAACAGTGATAACAGGGTGGGGATTATTCCTTGGCTTTCTTGTGTAAATACTGTTTTTTGTCTTAAGAATTCATGGTAGAGAAAAAAAGAAATTCTCACCCCCATATATGCCCTATGCAAAAAACAAACAATGGGTGTTTTGCTGCTTCAAATAAAGTACTAAATAGTTTTGCATTTCTTTTCTGAGGGGGGTTTGTTTTTTGTTTTTTTCCCCCAGGAAAAGGTCAGCAGCATCCCTTCAGTAGTAATAGAGCCAGCATCAAACAACGAGGGGGAGGGAGAAGAACACGAAGTCGTCGTGAATGAGTCCAAAGATACCACGACAGAGCTGGGCGCTCAGGTCACTGACACTTCTCTCAGTGAAACTTCCCAAGCTGGAAGTGATCAGAAACCTGCTGAAGAAATCCAGGCTGTGCTTTCTCAGGATCAGCCTGTTCCAGTAGAAGATGCGGCTTCAGCAGTGCCACCTGGTTTTCTCTATAAGGTTTGCTTCACCATTCTTCTTTTAGATATCCCAAACTTCTGTGGGTGTGTCTTGTCTGCACAGGTAGTGTCATGGTTTCTTGAGGGCAAAGGATTCTTAGTTTATCAGCCACATGCACACACAAATACATGCAACTACAACTGTGATATTGTGTTGTTGCTTCATAAATAAAGTCTGAGAAGATACACTTTGTGCATGCTTGTTGCTGTGCATATCCTTATGTAAGATTCACTCAAGTACAAGAACCCTCGAATCTCACCACGACCGATGGAAATTAATACTGAATAAAACTGCACTGACACATAGTTAATCAGGAATATTGTTGATATATGCTAATGATATATCTGATATGCTAACAATATATTTGCTCTCTAAGGTCCCATGCGAACCCAAACCATTCTGTGATTCTGAGATCATTTTAACAATGGCTTTTTTTTCTGGCCTGAAAATCTGTAGTGGAAGTATTGATTCCATTGAAATCCATGCCTACAATTGATAATGAAGCCAAAATGTCATTCAGTAACTCTAGTAATAATATAAACTCTTAGGGTAATCAAACAGAAAAATTTAATGAGGCATAAGAAGAATTCTTTTCTTGGCTGGCAAAACCCCCAGGGTTTCCTGGTTCACAAGGTTCTTTGAAAATACTTTTTATTTAGAATCTCTGAGCAGCAGAAGAGCTCCTTGAGGATGGATGAACTTTACATGCTTCCTACTATAATTTCCATAGTTCAGACTAATTAGTCCCATAGCACTCTTTAAGTGTGCCATTCTTTTTAGTCGATTCTCATTGCTCAATATTTTCTGCAGACTTTGTGGATAACAGTAGGGTAAAGGTAAACAGTATCATGCAACTCAAACATGCTGATGTAGTTCATCTTTTGTTTTCATTCCACTCTGTTGGGTCAGACATAGAGAAAGAGAAGAATATATGCTTGCAATCTGGTTCTTAATGCCACTTTCTTTCATGACTGCAGAGTTATCATGGAACTGTCTGTGCTTTGAGAAAATTAGATTAGCTATCTTTTAAGGAGACAAAACCATTTACTTTAAATGGTCTGTTCACAATGATATGCTGATCTTGCCAATGTCTGAATGCTCACCCCTTTGAAAGGCAGATATTTTTGGCATGCCCATCTGCTGGTAAGTGGGAGTTCCTTCCAGGGCAGTCATTAAGTAGGGTTCCCATTACTCACCCCTTTGATCACCTATTGCAATAGGTACTATATGACTGACTCAAATTTTTATAGATGTTCACAAGAAGAGTAATACAACAGTGGTCACAACAAGAAAATGAGAGAATCTAAAGTTCCTGAGAATCTTTCTCAGTTTTATTTGTAAAATTCAGCCACCCCTCTCACAGATCTCATAATTAGAATGGGGAATGGAAGGAAGTTCCTTACATGGGAGAAGTGACAAGTGCCAAACCTTGTTCAAGGGGCAGGACCTGTGGGATGTTGCATTATCATCTTCCCTTGAGGTCTTGTAGTCTTAGGAAAGGATCTTAAGTTTCTTCTGACAGTCTCAGGAAAGGAAACTATCCTTAAGTTGTCCCTGCTTCTAAGGAAATGCATAAAAAACTGATATGAATCAGTGCCTTTATTATCAATTTATGCCAGATCAAAGGAAGTGATTCTGTTCTTATGAGATGCCACCTGGAGTGCTGCATACAGTTTTGGTGTCCTCAGCATAAGAAGGACATGGAATTGTTGTAACAAATCCAGAGGAGGGCCACAAGGTTGATAGGAGGACCGGAACAGCTCTGCCTCAAACACAGGCTGAGAAAATTGGGGCTGTTCAGCCTGGAGAAGAGAAGGTTCCATGCAGACCTCATGGCAAACTTCCAGGATCTGAGGGGGACCTACAGGGAAGCTGGAGAGGGCCTCTTCATCAGGAACTGTACTTCCTTGTAGGACAAGGAGTAATGTGTACAAATTGGAAGAGGGGAAATTTGAATTAAATATTAGGAAGAAATTTTTACTGTGAGGGTGGTGAGACACTGAAACAGATTGCCCAGAGAGGATGTGGATGCCCAAAGCCAGGTTGGATAAGGCCTTAAACAACCTGGTGTTGAGAAAAGTGTCCCTGCCCATGACAGGGGAGGTTGGAACTAGATGATCTTTAAGACCCATTGCAACCTGTTAGCATTCCACGATTCTATGATAATTTGAATGTGCTTGTCTATAGCCATATGTTGGCATGAAGATTACTTTTTTTCAGTCCAGATTTAACAGATAATTTTGTTGAGAAAATGCCTTCTATTTAGATCACATTTATATGTGTGGTGTTGTTTTCTTTAGGTTGAAGTTCTACATGATTTTGAGGCAGCTAACAGTGATGAGCTTAATTTAAAACGAGGAGATATTGTGCTAGTGATTCCTTCTGAGACCACAGCTGATCAGGTAAAAACGTAATTCTGGCTTTTGCTTATGTTCTTCTTTGTCTCAACTCTTTTTCTTATAGATTATAGTTAATGGGAATGTGTATTCCAAATTACATTACTGTAAGAAAACACAAATATTTTACTTATGCCTTTGTATGTAGTTTCATTTGAGACTAAATGGCACAGTTGACTACACCTGAAGTCACAAATACTTATTCTTAGCAGGATCTGACCTCTGCATATTTTTAGGGGTTTTTTGGTGCTACGTTGTAGTGGATTTTATACTGTCACACAGGTACACAAAGATTTCATGCAGAGGATGATCTACAAACTCTGTTACATTGTTCTATTTCATCTTGTCAAAATTCCAGTAGAATGCTTCCTAAAAGTTCAGAGTTTTTATGTGTGATTTGTAGAAATAATGCAAATTCACCCACAGAGAGTACTGAGAATGCACACGAATTCTAGTGTCCTGTAGCCTAAAGGTATAGAGATGCTGCTTTGTGTTAGGTGCCTTTGAGATAACCTTGCCCCTCAGAAGCCCCTCAGAAATTAAACAACAGTTTAATTTCATTTAAGGCATCTAATTTTGTTCCAACATTGCATTTCAGGTGACTTTTTAAACAATTGTATTCCATATGTTGAACTGAATTGCAGTGAAGTATGTTGATTTTGGCTGCTGCTTTAAAAGAGAAGATTGTACTGTGCACTGTTAGCACCAGCCACCCCATCTGGTAGTGTTTGTAGTGTTGGTAAGAAGTTTCCCAGCTGATTTGGGGGTTGAGAAGTGGGGGACTGGATCCTGCCTGATCAGGCAGCCAAGAACACTGCTCTGAATGAAGAATATCTCTTAAAACAGGCCTAAATAACAATGCCCTAAGCACATATGAGTCCTGAGGACTGTGTTTGAAATAGTTTTGCAGATTTATACTCTTCAGAGGTAGGTAATTATCAGTCCTCTCAGCTCTACTTTCTTTTAATTCAAGATATGAATACTTGGCTTTTGTGAGTGGGTTTTGTTTACTTATTTCAGGACAAAATATTTATACTACAGCAGGTACATAGCTCTTGATATTGAAATAAAATCTATTATCCCTACTCAAATTACACTGTCTTACCTCATGGGCAGTTCAACTGATTCCACTGTCAGTGTTTGAGGAATAGGGCACTACTCTAAGGATAGCAAAATAGGCTCTCTGACTTAACTCTGTTTTTGCTAGGATACTAGATGTTAAATACATGATAATGCTTGGTGAGTCCATGAAGTATAATTCTTCTGGTGTGCATTGAAATTCCCATTAGCATTAATTGAAGTAAATTGTGTGCAGTGATGGAGAAAATAAACCTTTATGCATTCATGTTTCTGAAGCCATTCTTTCCATGTATTTTTTGTGTGTTACATATTTCCCCTTTATGTTTAACATCACCATAAAGTTCAATACTTTTGTCTTTTGCCAGGTACTTTGTTGATTTCTGTAGAGACTTAACTTTGTTATTCTTTATTCCCCTTCAAAATTGACCTGTTAAAGCTGTGATTCCAATATACCTGGTAATATCAACCTCCATTTGAAGCAAACCAGTCCCCCAAGTGGCTTTTTTCATTAGACTTATGTTGAAGTTGTTATCCAGTAAAACTGTATATTCCCTTCTACAGTCTATGCTGCCTGTGCTAAACATCTGGAGTTCCTCTATCTCTTAGATATTCCACATGCTTCAAAAACATGTCCCCACTTAAACATACCCAGCCAATGTAGTGGATAAGCTGGATCTGCTTTAGTGATCTGCTTATTTGGGGGTAGACAGCCCTCACCAGCACATGCACATGCACCCCACAATCATGACTTGATGGTGTATGTGATGATCTGTTCAAGCCATTCTATCTCCATGGGTACTGTCTGTGCAATAATAAAATGGCAACATTAGAAGTTCAGTTCCTTTTCTTTAAAGGAAAAACGATACAGAGTTTCTTAGTTAGTGAGATGAGAGTAGATTGGTCATTTTTTAAAATACCAAAATTATTTTATTCCAGGTAGAATTTATCACACTTAAGAGAACCCAATACTTTCCAATAAGAAATCTCTCTTTTGCTTGCTTGGACTGCTGGTGATTTGTTGTTATTTTGCTTGTCAAGTCCTGGTTTAGGTTTCCAGGAGCTTTTTGAAAAATAGTTACATATTTTTTAGAGACAGTAACTCCTGAGACTGCAAGAACTGTTCTTTCTTCTGGCTATTGGTATATAAATGAGAAAAAAAATATCTCGGGGAAAAAATTAGGATTCAGAACTTTTCTTGCCCCACCTAGAACATTAAGTTCAGCCAGGAGTTAGATGGGCTGTACTGTGTGCTTGCAGTCACTTGATCTCACGAAGTTGTGGTCTGGAAGAACAGAGAAAATGGTCTGTGCAAAATTAGAGGCTGTTGTTTAACCAAAACACCAAATCTTTTAGCCATGTTATTCTGAAATATCTTCAGGTCTGAAGCTCATAGTGGGGAATGGGGGGAGACCTGAAATTTAAGAGACTGTCTTTTTCTTTGCAGGAGGCTGGCTGGTTGACTGGCATTAAGGAATCCGAGTGGCTTCAGTACAGAGATGCGAATAGTTATAAAGGACTTTTCCCAGAGAACTTCACACGCCATCTGGAGTAGTTCTCCCAGGCAGACAAATGTAGTATGAAGCTCAGACAGTAGGTTTTTAACCTCTTTGAAACACAGGAGCCCATCTTTTGTGGTTTATGCTGTTAATGGTTTACAGACTGGTGCCAGACAAAGCTAGTTGAAACATATCAAATGAGCATGAATGCAAACAGTTAAGCTGTAATTGCTGAAGCAGTACACGGGAAAAAAAAATCAGATAAAAATGAAATGTCCTTATTTGTTCACAAGTATGTGGCGACAGGTTTGTTTGTGCTTTGTCAGAGCTATGGTGATCCTGTATTTGATCCTTTCCCATGAAATCTGAAATTAGCTTCCTCAATACCAAAACCTTAACTTCTCTGCACTAAGTGTATTGTATTCCGTTGCACTGCAGAAGACTTAATTAATTATCCTGTAGTTATGAGGTCAAACTATTATAAGTTTCATGTGTTTAAAAGATAGTTAACTACTGCAACGTTTTTCAGTGTTATTTTTGGACATGCATAATATATATACACAAGAACTTATATGTGTATATATAAGTGCATATGGCTATATATGCATTTTCACAACTTCATTGTAGTTCTTTGGCTGTGTAGCATCATCCAGTACATGCATTGCTCTTTCACTGTCTGGCATTACAGGAAACAGTTTTGTTCAAAGCAAAACTAGCTGCTCCATTGCCAAAACATGATACAATATCTGTGTTTGTAATGTGAAATTTTCATTCTTAGATGATGAATAACATCATGTTCAAAGCCGCTAACCTTTGAGAAGGCATGGCTCGGTCTCCTCTTCCAGCTGCAGTAGTTACAATGAGATAACCTGGAGGGGGGAGTTGTTATGATGCTAATATATACTTTTTTATTTAATTGGCTGAATACATTTTCAAAAAAGAAACAGAACTAATCTCTGAGAATAAATGAACACAATATATTTTCACTATATGTATTTATGCAGCATACCTTCACAGAACCTTTTAAAGTAAGATATATAATGTATCCTGTATCAAAAAGTCATCTGTAACTTATGTTTTCCAGTGCTGTGTCATTAAAAATAAACCTTTGGTCCAAAAAAGCTGTTTCTTCTGTGGTGCTTTTGAAGTTTTGTAAGAAGTCCATATAATATATACATTGTATTCTATCATCTAATCTTAATTTAATACCTCTTTTTCCAAAGGAATACAGCGTAACAGGTACAACATTGAAATTCTTGTTCTCAACCCTAGTTGTGGCCAGAGTTCCAAAAGGTCTGAACCCCAGCTTAGCATGTCTCTCTGCTGCTCTTCCTGTTCCCAACTCTGACCTCCAGCTAATATATGTCCACTGAGGAAGGGAGCTTGTCTGTATTTAACCATCACTCAGCTGAAGATCTCTACCTCTTAGTAATTTTTCACTTGTCCACTTCTTTTCATGTGGAAAGCAAGTTCTCCACAAATCTGCTCCATTGTGTTTGCTGAGGCATGGAAGCTGCAAATATTTAGGAACATCTATATTTCCCTAGGAATTCAGTTATTTTTCATTTATACATTGGTCATCTTGTATGCAAACAATATCTCTTTCCACTCCATTTCTAATTTGATGCATCTCAGTTGAAGAAATAGGGGGTTTGTTCTTCTTGAAGAAGAGAAGAGTTGATTTTTCTCTGTTTTTCAGGATCTCTCTCAGTAGGTTTCCAAGTCCAATGATAGTTGTGTTTTGTGAAGAATGAGCTGGATGGCTCAGTTTTGATAGCTGGGATTTTGGATTTGAAATATCCAGTGAATCTAAGGATGTTACAGGAAAGCACTCTGGTTTTCTGTTAATTCCTTCAACAGGTTTGATCTGGGGCCAAGAATCTCTCCAAGGACAAAATCACAATGTGCCAGATTCACAGAGGGTTTTCAAGTACACTTAAGATTGTACATAGATAGGAAAGGTCTTTGGTCTACAGCAAAGAGCTTTCATGGTACTGTCATTATTTGTTGGCAGCATGATGTACTGGTAATGTTCCAAAAGCTGTGGTACTGCTCATGATGTGCCATTTAAATGCTGCAGGTTACCATGTATATGGCATACCATTCTGACATTGAGTAAGTCTTCACATCTCACAGACACAACCCAGAGCCACAAGTGTCTCTAGAAAGGATGAGGAAAATTATTGTCTTTAAAATGCTTTGCAAAATTCCGTGTACTAGGATGATACACTCTTATGTCTGCAGCTCCTGAGGTGAGTCCTGTGTAAGTATTTCTCTGTGATCTATAATACTTTATTCTAGGACAAGCAAGGGAAATACTTTCCAGTATGTACTGCTGTCACATAACATGATACACTTGTGTTACACTGCATAAACTTGAGTTACACTCCACCTTGGAAATTATATTAGCCCAAAATGATTTCTCCCTTTATTTGGATTTTTTTGTTTACAAGCAGTGTTGCACTTAGCAAATTACTGAATTTTGTGCTTTCAGAGTGATTGTAAAACTCATTGTATCTTGGTTTCTCTAAGGGCTTATTTATGCCTAAGAGAGCATACATTACTAATCTTTTTGAGCAGGTGTAATTTATAATTCTGCATAAAATAATCCCTTGAAAGATTTAGGGATCCAATCTCCTGATCCCACAGACTGATTATTCATGGTGTGGTCTTGAAAGAAAGATAAAGTAACTGAAGATAGAGGAACATGTCGTGTGAGTGTGTGTTTGCAGCTTACCTATTTGGTTTACAACCTTTCATGAGTAATGAAAACTGTGTAAGCTGAACAACAATTCTGTCCTTTCTCTCCTCCTTCTCTCCTTACCTTGGTTCCTCTCTTCCACTAGGAATCTGTCCCTGCCAAGAAGGAGGGGAGGATGAGGGGTGCAGTCCTGCTCAAATAGCATGGAATTCAATTCCAGGATGCTCTGATTACTGATGCCTTAATGTCAGAAAGATGTTAAATAAATCAAAGTCTCATTAAGCTCATTCTTAATGAAAATTTTGTAGTGTCTTGCTGACACAGGGAAAAAGGCATCAAAAGAAAGCCACTGTGATGAGTAGTTTAGATGGAGGAGGTTGGCAAGGAGCAGCCATTGGCTGAAGGACACTTTACAAGGCTGTCCCTTATGCTTTGTGCAGGCAGAGCATGAGCAAGTAGCAGGCATAAGTACCACAGCAGCCTCAAAAACACCACAGTTTGCTGCTTGAAGTACAAAATCATATTTTATTGTTAGTTTTTAAAGCAGATTTGAAAGATCCATCTTTTCCCAGCTGCAAGGTCACTTGAGCGAATCTACCATCTTCCTCACCATTCTTTGACTTTTAACCCTTTTGTCTCAACAGTCTTCATCTATGTGATTTCAGCTCTGATGCTTTGTGCACCATGTCTCTGCCAGCATCTCAACTATGTTTTCCCCTCTTTTCTCTCTGGCCTGTTTAATCAGCACAGAAACATCATATAGGGAAAAATGCTGCACATTCCTAATGGTTTCTCCTGTAACCAACAGGAAGACCTCTTAATTAGCATTAATTTGCAAAAGCTGAAATTATCTGTAAGAGGGTTGTGCTGCATATTCAGATGCTTAATGGCAGTTAAAGGAAACTTTAGTGAAAGAAAATACCCAGACAGTAGAAGAAGTACCACTCTGTCTGTATGCAGGCCTTCTATCCAGCCACAGGCACTAAATGCAATGCAGAGAACAACAAAATAGTGTGCAGCCACTAAAACTTGAGTCTTCAGGAGCCAATGATACTCACATCTGCTGAGGACAGTCAACAAATGCAAACTCCTCTATGTCCTCAGCCTGGTTTCAGAGGAGAAAAGAGGCTGGGATTTCTTTTGGTGTTATCAGAGCATAGACTTTGATGTGAACCAGGTAAACCCCTGGTCACTAATAGTGCCTTTATATTTGCCTAGACAGACTGCTTGAGGCACAAAGTATAATTGGACAAAGAACATCAAAGCACTGGAAAGGTAAGAAGATATATACTTAAATTATTAGGTTTCCAAGGTACATGCTGCAAAGGTGAAGGTTAAAATAGTCCAGATTTCCAAACTTAATTCATAAGAAAGTCAACATCTCTATATTAAAATTTTTAAAATTAAATATATTGAGCTGCAATTGTAGGAAGGATCTGGCTGTATGTCAGTGAATGAATAAAGAAATAAAACATGTAATTTTGAAGAATTAACTGTGCAGGTTAACACATAATTGCCAAATGATAATGTGTACTGGGGTTGCATATCCTGGTTTTTGGTAGCAGGTTCTATAGATTTCTGTGAGAAGCTGCTGGAAGCTTCTTCCTGGTTTGGCAGAGCCAATCCCTGCTCCAAAGAGGGACATGCCACTGGTCACGACAGGACCAGCTGGAAATGGTGGTAACAGCTCTGTAATAACAGATTTAAGAAGAAAGGAGAAAAGTTATTGCACGGTTGTAATTGTGGCCAGAGAAGAGTGGGGTGAAAACATGGGAGAGGAGCAACTCTGCAGACATGAAGGTCCATGGAGAAGGAAGAGGAGGAGGTGCTCCAGGCACTGGAGCTGAGATTACCCTGC
>JAOTQP010001286.1:53661794-53673174 GCA_026413545.1 Cichladusa arquata
GAGCAGCAGATGAAACCACAGGTGATGAACTGACCATAAACCCACATTGCCTGTCTCCCTGCCCCACTGGGGAAGGAGATAGAGCTGGGAAGGAGAGAGGAGTGGGGGAAAGGTGTTTTTAAGGTTCTATTTTACTTCTCATTACCCTGCTTTGATTTTATTCAGTAGTAAATTTAATTCAAATCTCTATCCTGAGCCTGTTTTGTCCATGGCCATATTTAGTGAGTGATCTCTCCCAATCGTCATCTCAAGCCATGAGATAAATTTTATAAACTTTGTTAAATTTTTTTTGTTAAATTTTCTCTCCCCTTTCTAGTTTGTGGAGGGGAGTGAGAGAGCAGCTTTGGTGGGTGCCTGGCATCCAGCCAGCCTCCACTACACAAGGTCATGCAAAATTAAATTGGCTAAAATCTGGCAGCCCTGTCATGGTTCTATAACTCCCAAGGTGTCATAGAGATATACACAAAAGTGGAAGTTGTCTATAGACTTTGGCAGAGATTCAGAATCCTGCATTTTAGGTCTATGAGATGTTTCACATAAGAGGCTGTGCAAATGCTGAGGACCTTTAGGTGTCTCCTAGGCCAAGAAAGAATATCACACTACTGTTCACTTAAAAAGATCTCACGCAAATTTAAAAGACAGATGTTAAACAGTTTTGCTTAAAAATCTCAGAGTAGAAGTTCTTGGCATCCATCCATGCCTATGGTTTACACAGCTGCTCACAAAGGGCTTCTGAGAGTTTTAGTCCTTTATACCCAGCAGAGGGTGGTAGATGCTAGAATTTGCATTTGCCAAGTTAACTGTCATTTGGCTCAGTCTTCAACTAGGAGTTTGTTTCATTAATATTTCTCATTATCTGAAGTTGGCTAATGTCTGCAGCCACACACAGCAAATTCAGTGCCATACCAGAATAAAAATCAGTTTTATGCATGCTAAATGGCTACTTCAATCTGCAGGCACACAAAGACAGAAAACTACTTTACCAAGCTGCATCTCAAGTCACTAGAGCAACATATCCTTGTATCACATGTGTTAAAACATGTTGTATACCAGACACGGTAAATCTGCACCAAATAATAAGTTATTTAGCTGATTCAATTCAAAGTGACAATGTTGGTTTAAGATGAAAAATAATTTTATATGCTAATTCTACTCAAAATAATTTTATAGTCCAGCTGTTGTTAAGTAAATAGCTAAACTATTAATTGCAGGAAAATACTTTAAAACAACCAAGAAAAGTTATCTATCAGGATTATGTAACATGTCCTGCAATTGCAAAAGGTCCTAGGAATATTTAAAATATGCTGAAGTGCCCAAGGGCTGCATTGCTCTGCATTTTATCTGAAGGATGGAGAGACCAAGAGGGGGCATACAAGCCAGAAGAGACCTCCCAAAAATATCCTTAGGGGCTGGTTTCCTAAGTTTGAGTTTGAAGTTTAATGTAATTATGTTCTCATTGTGAATGATCAGATTAAAAAATCTGCTTTACATCTTTTCTTTGTCTATTCAAAGATTTTACTCTTTAGAAATTACCTTCTTTTGAGCAAACCCTCACACCCTGTGAAACTACTGAAAGATTTATTTGTGTGGTCAGTTACTTTGGGTCCATTACCAAATGGTCACAAAATGCAATGACTCTGGAGGTAGATGCAGGGGATGACACCATAGCAAATGCTGTGATAGTTTCTCAGTAGCATGACAGATTTCCAAACTGAGTGTTTTCTTTCATTCAGTTTGAATGCTTGAAGACTGCAGAGGTTTGTGCTCAATTTGGAGAGGATGGAGTTTAATATCTTTGCTTTCAGTGCTGATAGAGAAGCTGGCAGTGATGTTATAGTCTTGATTGCTCATCATGTTCATGTTAACATAGGATGCTGCTGTCTTTCCCTGTAACTATGAATGTCTATAGATATGTGCATACACCTTTTCATATGCTTTAAGGTATAATAATTATTTTCCTACATCAAGGTGATTAAGCAGCACCTGCACTGATTAGCTGTTTTACTTTAGTCCTGCTCTCCTGTAGATTTCATCATTCAATGAAAATAGGATTTTCCTTATGTTCCATCTGACCCTTTCTCGTTAACCTACTAGATACAATCTCATTAGTAGTACTCCAGGCAGGAACCACACTGCTCTCCAAACAAAACAGAGGACCAACTATCTTAAATAAAATCCCCCATGTCATAAAAGGAACATTTGGCAGGAAATTAATTCAGTTTTTGTGTTTGCTGTCATGGTTATGTCTGTCTGTGAGTGACCCATTGTTGTGTTTGGTGCTTCAGAAGTAATCTCTGTGGAACCATCCCTACCTCTGGAGATTTATGCTCCCAGTCAATAAGTAAAACTGATGAAGATTAGGGAAAGAGTGAAGAATTACTCTTTTTTTCAAGTGTGGCACTTTAACACAGAGAAGCTTCTGACTGAGCATCATCAAGCCCAGCTGAGCTCACTTCAGCTTTCCCCAGCACTGCAAGTCTGAGATTTTGCAACTGACCTGAGAGTAGGCAGAGAAGGAGAGGGGGCTGGGGTCAGGCTTCAGCAGCACTTTCACCAGGCTGTTCATGGGCATGCCTGTGCCAGCAGGGAGGAAACAGTCAGATCATTAAGCCCTTCCTCAGAAGAAGAGAGATGTCTGGAGAAACATCCCTATTCAATTCATGGTCTGATTAGACCACAGCTGCATAGCGTGTAATGACCCCCCTCCACCATTGTTTTACTGTAAAATTGTAAAAAAACCCTGACTTGTCAAAACTGTACCACTGCTCACTAAAACACAACTGATGTCCTCACTGATTATGTCCCAGACCCTAGGTGGTGCAGGAGTTTTATTGGGGTGGGGTGAAGGCATGGCACGTGTTGTGTTATGCTTTGTATGATAAGACGGGAGGAGTTTTAGCCACCTGGAGCTGTGTTCTCCCTGGCCATGATGAGAGGCAGTATGCACAGGAAGAAGTGAAATGGTGGTGTGGAAAAAGAGAAGACCCTGTGCACAAAGTATTTCTCCCAGGATATAAGGACGTGGTTCCTATTTTTATTTATGATCTCCTGCTCAAGTCCTGCTACATTGAACACCTCACCTCTGTTATGTCATCACACAGTACCAGACTAAGCTGCAAGCATGTTAACTGTGTTAAGTATGTTAGAAAATGCCTAGGCTAGCTGTCTGAACACAGAGATGTCTGAGCACTCACAATCTCAGGCAACACAACAAGCAAAGCCAGAGGACAGGGAGGAGGAGATGCCTTACAGAAATACATGTAGCCTGTTTGGGTTTGGGAAACCAGGTTTGATGGCTGGATGCCAGGAGAATAAAGCACATCTCTGCCCAGTAAGACCTGTGTGGGTGCTCCCCAGCTCTCAAAAACTTGTTCCTCAGTCACTTCTCTGTTATCACCCAGAGGAACCTTGAGGGGGCCCAGGAATAGCCATACCCTGGCACAGAGAGGCAAAGTAGAGAAGGATGCAGGTGCCTGACAGGCAGAACAGCAGCACAGTGACTTGTTCTGGTTAGAGTCTTCCTGGCACAGGCAGCACTTGTGAATGACATCATCAAATTTTCACATCAACACACGACTCTCTGTAGTTTTTATAACAGAAAATTAAGCAAACATGATTTTAAAATCACTTGTCTCTTCACTAATTCATTTGCTTTTTTTGAGGGGGCAAGGTATATATCTGGGTTTTTTTGTCTCATCAGAATTCAACCCAGAGGTGCTGATCCCAACATCTCTGAACTTCCTTTTCTGAGGAACCACAGCAGAACTAGATAAAATTACAGGCTTCTTTAAAACCTTCCAGTCTTGTTTCTGGCCTTGGAAGTATATGGTATTTATTAGCTATTCTTGGGGGTGTCAGAATATATTTCTTCTTGCATTTGTATCACACTTCCATTGTCACTCAGCTTCGTACATTTTAATATCCACAATGTCCTATTACCCAAGTCCCAAGGTGAAATTACACTTGGCAGATAACTTGTGTACAAATACCCTGTGTGATGGCTGAGAAACGTGTGCAATATAAGCCAAAAGGTGGAGAAAAGTTTCTGCACTTCTCTTCCTCCTCCTATTGTGCAGCACTCTCTGTCTTCACCACAGAAGCAAGGACTAAAGGTCAGACCCTCTTCCTTATGGATGGGGTCGCTGTTATTTGAGGATGCCTCCCTGAAGCCAGTAATGATGGTTTATTAATGCAACCTCATTACTGCTGCATTCTCCCTGCTCTCCCTCCAAGTGTGTTCTGGGCCCTTCACCTGTTCTGGAGCCAGCCTCCCTCACACAGCCCAGTCAGTCCCAGAGGAGCCTGTCAAGTTTATCTGTGAAGTAACTGGTGGTCAGAGTTCACCTATATCCACTGGTACCAATTGTCACCCTCTACATACACAGAGATTGGTCTGTATCACCTTTTCTGGGTTTGACATTAATTGGAATCATGGGTTTCCTCCAAAAGAAGCATCTACCCACACAGATGCCTGCATGTTGCTGGTGCATGAGCTGGGCAACCAACCCAGCAAGTGTAATCATTCACTGCATGGTGTGGGACTGCACCCACAGCCATTCCCTCAGCCTCTGTCATTTACTTCAGCTTCACAGAAGAGCCATCACAAAATGCCATGAACTTTTTGCATGGCATCTTCTTTGTCTAGACATGGGAAAAACAGCAGTCAGAAAGGTCAGGAAGTGCCTGATAGGGAACTGGGGACATCCAAGATGAGGGAAAGGAGGAAGGGAAAAGAGCAATCCTAAGTGACTAAGGGGAAAGAGGGAATTTTGGGTGAAATTGCTGAGTTTACATGTCCCATGGCAGCTTCCAAGTTTTATTCCAGGATAAGCAACTTTACTTTTATGCAAACCCCAGAGAAACAGAAAAAGAAAATTATGTCCAAGTGTGAATTGTGAAGGGCAAAGTAAATGCTGGGGAATCCTTATGAGAGAAACCTACCTCTAACTGAGAGTCTTTCCTAAACTATCTTCAGCTGAAGACCTGTGCAGAAGGGACAGAAGGGACTGCACACCTGTGATTTCCAAGGGGCCATTCTAGGCACACAGCACTGTCTGCTGCAGCCCCCTTGCTGCTCTAGAGCAATTCCATACAAGTGCGGTCTTTCCAAGAGTTAATGAGAGGTATCTTACAAAGTATCCTACTTTGCAGGACGCTGCCTGTCCCTCCCTAAGTTGTTGACTCCTCTCTCTGAGGCTGTGGAGTGATGCGAGGTAAGCCACACAATTAATAAGCAGCTGGGCGGAGCTGCTAAGCTGTGACATATTTATCAGATAAAAGCCAAGTACAAACAAGACCTGTTCACAGAAATATGGGGCTTAAACATACGCTCTTAGCAGACACACAGGAAAACCCCTTGGACTTTGAATGAGAAAATCAAATAAATTTGGGAGCTGAATTAGAAAGTGGAAGTGTGGGAATTACTTCATGATGCTGGGAAAATTATATCTTGTGTAAGAAATTTGTTTCTACTTTAAAAACAAAGAACCCCAATAGCAACAGTAGCAATAAATTGTCATGATATATTTTTTCAGATGATCTGGATGAGGAAGCAGTGTAGGTGGGAAATAGCCATGTTAGACAGCTGTTCATTAGCAGGTTTTCAGATCTCAGTATCAACCTTTTTTTTAAAAGAGGTTCTGGTTTGTTTAATTAAGGCTGATATAAAAATACTTAGGGTTGTGTGCTGCATTTGGCTTCAGAAGGATCAGTCACCTGTTGAATAGTTTTAACCACTATTTTGATTAAAAACTCACATAGTAAACTGCACTAGATACATAGAAAGCATGTTCTAAAAAGGGCTCTTTTCCTGGTTTCAGAACATAAGAACATGGAAATGAGTGTATTACTACTAATGACATGTCGTATAAGTTTATATTACAAAATATCTCAATTTAAGCTAGAGAGCTAAACTCACATTTCAGGCTGCTAAAATTTGTAAGAGTACCAAGACCATAGGAAAATCTTGACTATGAAGACAGTGGCCTTGACAGGCAGAGAGAAATCTCACCTATTGAGTAATGCGAAAACCAGCAGCTGTAGGGCTAGGTAATGAAAGATGCTTGCTGGTCAGGCATACTTTTTATGTATATTTATAATTTTTTAGTAATTGGATTCATCAGTAAAAGTTTGAAAACACTGGGGCTTTTTTTGCTGTGCTGGATAACTCCAAACAATGACTGTAGGAGGAGGGATTTCTGGTAGAAGCTATATTACAGGATCCTATTTGATGTTCTATGTTCAAAATAAATAGGACAAATTGTTAAATTTTGGAGATATCATGTTGGGATGAAAATTCATCCTACAGAACCTTGGTCTATAGGAGAAGTAAGAAATTAAACTGATGTCTGTCTAGGACCTTATCTGGCATACACGTCTTGGAGAACAAGGCTCACAGTACAACAAGCAAAGGTAAAAAAAAAAAAAAGGTAACTCTATTCAGCATCCAGGCAAATTCCCTGTGGAAATAAAAAAGAAGGAAAAAAAAATTTTTCTCAGTAGTGAGCTCTCTCCTTACAAGGATGGGTTTTGGAGGAGAGTGGTTTTTTGGGGTTGGGGTAGGGGGAGATGTTGTCTGTTTATTTGGGTTTTTTTCACTTCTGTTTGAGAGTTAACAGGAAATGGCTCATGCGTCATTATTTAACTTGTAGCTGGCACAGCCTCATTGGATAGTTTTCTGCCACTCAGATCTGCTTCACCCCCTCTTGAGCCTGACCCTGACCCTGTGCCCTGTGTAGGAAGCCCTAAGGAGAGCAGTGATGAGGTGGCTGCTGAGCATTTTCTTCCTGGCAACTGTATTTTCTTGTACGTGCCCTGCTCATCCTGCTGCCTGCACGTCCACCAGTGAAAAAGGGGGATGCTCTCTTATCTCAGCTTCTCTATTTTTTCTCTTTTATTGCCACAGGTGGCTCTGCACAAAATTTGCAGCAAACCCCTATATCCATCACCAAGCCAGAAGGCGAAAACATGCAAATCATCTGCCATGTCTCCAGTCCTGATTTTATCAACATTCTTATTCACTGGTACCAAAAGAAGGGCAATGCAGCTCCCAAACGTGTTGCCTACATATCCTCCACGTTTTTCCTTGAAAACCAGTCTGATGAGGGGAAGTTTACTGTTGCCAAGGATCCCAGCAAATCTGTCTGCATCCTGACAGTGAGCAGAGTAACGCCACAAGACTCTGCCACCTACTACTGTGCCATTTGGGATGCACAGCAGTAGAAAGCCACAGGGGACCTGCACAAAGACATGCTCTGCTTTCCAGATAAGAACCTCAAGTGTTTGACAACACACAGGAGCACTGCCACCCTACTTTTCCCAAAAGCTTTGAATCAGGTTGCACAGCCAACCAAATACAAAAGATGCTGCTGAGCTTTGCAGATGCACGCTACAGCCAGTATCAGCAGACCTGTTAATTCACTTTGCCAATAGAAATGGCATTTTTGGGGTCAGGATGGATTGCCTCTGAGTGGGTTTATAAGATGACAGGTTTGGCTAAAAACAGGGTCCTGCTGAAAGCAGAAAAAAGCCTTCTATTCCCACTACCCTTTCAGCTACATCTTTGGAATAAAACCCCAGTTCTGTCATTTTTGTGGCACAATAGAAGGTTATAAGGGAAAATAAACTTGAAGCACCAGTCAAGACTGCACATGCAATATACCCATTTTATACTTATCTGTCACTTGAGAATCTGGTTTTATTTCCTCTTTGTTTTCTGCTTGGAGTGAACAAATTTTCATTTAGGTTAAAACACAAGTCTCCTAATTGACTTCAGTGGGGCTTCTCATCCAGCATAGCAAGGCTGCAGCTATAGAACAGATGTTTTTATTTTTGCAGACAGAAAGATAGTCTTTTGAGTTATTTCAGCCCTTTCTGTTTCTGGACAAACGACATACAGATAAAGTCACAGGACCATTGTGTTCCCATCCCAAAGGACTCAGTATTCACAGTCTCCAATATGGGGTCTCCAGAGCACACTGAGCAATGAGGCAGTAGCTGCATTTCACAGGAGATTGAAAGATCAGATTCTTGGCACAACTGTAGGACAGCAGCTGCTGGATCTGTGTGAAAATTCTTGGGGGAAAAAATAAGCTGGCTAACATAAGTAAAATGATGTGACAACAGGGAAGCTGGAATTAGTTTAATTTTTTTTCAAGGGAACAAGGAGTGACCTTGCATCTGAAAAATTACTTTGAATTACACAAAATAATGTCTATATTTTGCTTGACCTAATTGTCTTTATTTTAAACTAGGCCTACAGGGGTTGCAAAGCATTTGTGTTTCTTTACTTTTAATTCTTTCCAGCATTTGGAGAAGCCACTTTGAGGTGTAGCTCAGAGTATCTCACCATACCTGTGACAAGAAACAGTCACAAACACAATAATCTTGCTTTTGAGCTCCGAATGTCTGCTGTGTATTTTCCTGGTCCTCAGTATTCAGTCTGTGTCATGAGCAGTAATTTCACACACCTCCAATTCATTTAGCTCCATAATTTGAGTTTTATTTTTTTATGTTTTACTGGCAGCCAACCTGAGGAAAAGTTCATTTCCTCAGTCTGAAAGACCAAGGAAAAATCCAGGTGTTGTTTAGAAGCTTTCAACTAGTCTAAAAGAAATGGTAAAATTTGCTTCAGACTACAAAACTACTTTGTAGATGAGTTAAGGTAATTGGAGGGGGGAGGGAGGGAGGGGGTTTGTGCCACTTCTGTAAAGCTAAAATCTGACTGTTAATTTAGCAGGGTTCAATCAGTTTATCTCAAAAAAACACCTGCCGGGACAGCCTCTCCAAAGGCCCAAGTGAGTCACTTCCTTTCCTCAGTTGCTGTGTTCTGCCCCTGCTGGGAGTGCTGCCGACTTCCCCCCGAGGGCAGACACAAGCAAGAGCCTCAGGATGCTGCTGCTTCCTCTCCTGGCCCTGGCTGCAGCCTGGTCCCGTATGTTCCCTTTGTCACTGTGACACAAGTGGAGGGAAGCACCCCGTGTTTATGGGCGTGAATGGACAGCAAGCTAAGAGCATTTGTTCTGTTTTCTCCCTTTCTTCCTAGATGGACAAGCACAGGCGCTTCTAAAGCAGAGAGAAGTGTCCATTACCAGAGGGCACAAGACAAGTACATCCATGGACTGTATGGCTGAGGACATTCCTGACTTCCAGTATGCAGACATCTATTGGTACCGACAGGTGCCCACCCAAAGCCCCAGAACGGATTCTGTATATCGGAGCCCGTGCAGTTTCTTACGACCACCATTCCTACAGCACCAAGTACTCTTCTTCAAAGAAAGGCACAAATGTCTGCACTCTGACAATCAATGACATCAACTCCAATGATGAAGGTACCTACTACTGTGCCTACTGGCATTTCCACAGAACTAGCAGGTGACAGGCAGCCTGCACAGAAAGCTGCCTGTGACCGGAGGGGCAGACGTTCTGTCAAACACACAGAATCATTGTTGCACTTTCCTGCCTCTAAAACACCCCTACATGGTTATGCTGAGTATGTTTACATGAATGTCAGACAAGGAGAAAAGAAAAGATGTGCCACAGCTTAGATAGTATAATGCTCTGTGCTGGGAAAAATGAGCAGTCCTATGGGTGATGGCATTACAGTTAAATTATAGAGTAACACAGATCATCTCTTTTCCCAAATACAGTCTGAGAAAGCAAAAATGAAGCAATTCTGGGGAGGGAGCATAGGAGAAGGATATTACCACTTAAGATCTAGCCTGGGAGGCTTCAAATACAGGTGATGGTGGAGATACTCACCAGTAGTAACTCCCATCTTAATGGTTACCATGAAAATTACTTTCGTAGGCAAGGATCTATTACAGTGGGCAACACCTGAAAAAACTGTTTCAAGAAAGACCATTTACAAGGAGAAGCTGCAGATTAAACCAAGGAACATATGGAAATGGTGATACAGCACTGCTCAGCCAGACAGTGAGGAGAGCTGCAGTAAAATATAATGTGGCAAGGGTATTCACAACCCCCTGTCCACAAACTCATGTATTTATCACAATGACAACAGAAGAATATTAACTTTCTGTACTAATTATAACATGAGATTTATTTGTGTACAGTGCTATTGACAAGGACCTAAAAAAGATTGGGGGGATTCTCTCTTTTGGGTCTGAAAATGTGAATTTTTTTCTCAGGGAGAAATATGGTGTATGGTTGCTGCCCAAGGGACCATTTGCTATAAAGTCTTTGAGGGGCACATTTACAGCCTTTGAAATAAGGGAAAGTACAAGAAAAAGCAGGAGGAAGCAAATACCACTCTGGTAGAATGCTTCACTCTGGTTTTGCCACAGCTGCTGAGGCTGTCTTGCAATAGAGCCACCAGCTGTATTTTTCCCCTTTGGTGCTACAACCCCATTATCAAGGAAGGCAGTCACTCACACAGAGGTGCAACCACCTGGCTGCTGGCAAGACACTCCTGCCAGAGGAGCTCTTTATTTCATGGAACAACCTGAGAGAGTTAAAGGAATGCAAAGATCTTCAGAAGAAATGTGTCATGGCTGGTCAGTGCAATCAAAAGTTTACACAGCATTTTATGTATCTGTAATTCTTGATGCACAGTGAGATTAACAGCTCCCTGTTTGTTTAAAGATAGATAAATAGGTAGATAAACATAATTAAGTATTCCTAGGCCTCCTCCTATGCAGTTGGAGGCACAAAGCTAAGAAAGATTCTTCCCCTCAGAAGAGGACGAGAGACACAGTCCATTGACCAATCTGAAGCAGGCAAAACTTTTTTCTGCGTCTCCACCTCTTTCTTCCCCAAAATCCCCCTTTTATTCTCTAAATTTTTTGCTCTTTCCAATGAGATGGAACAATCACATGCTGTGGATGGGTTTTGGTAACTTCGGTCACACATGTATTACATGTCTCATGTTCTTCCTCATTTGCATTCCATAGGGCATGGAAGTTAAATAAGTCAGTTTGAGTGTCACCTACTTTTGGTCAGTATTTATAATTAACACAAGAGATAAAAGAAACATTTCGGCCCCCATCCAATGTCTGAGGCAGCCTTTGCTTTTTGATCTTTTCCAGAGACCTTTTGTGTGCCTTTTCTTCTCATCAGACCCAATTTAAAACACAGCTGCTCCTCTGTGCCTCGCTGGAACAACACGGGGCTGTGAGACCTCCACGTCACTCCAGGCAACCTTTGGCTGTGGGACTGTCCCGGTTTGAAGGACAGGTGTCTGCCAATAAAGGCAGAAGCTCCTCTTTGAAATAGAGACTTTAATTCCACTCCCCCCAAGTATTATAAATGTTTGAATCAAGGACTCTGAGGTAGAGATAAGGGGATAGGAATAACAGCTCTTTTACTAATATATCTAACTGTACAAACAGAAACAACAGCAGTTGTTAAAACTACCAACAAA
>JAOTQP010001286.1:53674330-53702904 GCA_026413545.1 Cichladusa arquata
TCAGTCAGCCTGCCTTTTGTCATTGTACTGTGGGATCTGAGAATTTCTCACAACCAGCCTAGGAGGTTTCAGGAGTGAGTTGGCAGCAGCCTCCTGACATGGGTGATTGGGCAGACAACAAGGACCTTACTGTAGATGGAAAGCTCAGGGCAGCCTTGACTTGGAGCCAGTGGCATTCAGACTGCTGAGAGAAGGCAGCAGGGCAAAAGGCAGGACCTCGGTCCTGGACTTCAGGAGAGCAGACTTTAAAGTCCTTCAGAGATCTGCTTGGAAACATCACATTGGATACAACCTAGAGAGGAGTGTCCAGGAATGCTGGCTGATAGCCAAGAATCTTCTCTCCAGGTTCAAGAAAGGACCAGCCTGACACCTGGAATACCAAGTAGAGGCAACAGGAGTACCTCAAGAAGGGGGAGGAGCTTTAAACTGTGGAAGAGCTTTCAAGCAGATGTTAGAAAGAAATTCTCTACTCTGAGAATCATGAGGCACTGGAACAGACAACCCAGAGAAGATCTAGATGCTCCATCCCTTGATGTGCTCAAGGCCTCGTTGGATGAGGCCCTGAGAAGCCTGACCTAGAGGGTGACATCCCTGCCCATGGGGTGGAGGTGAGAGCTGGATGATCTTTAAGGTCCCTCCCAACCCAAGGCATGCTATTATTCTATGATTCTCTGAAGTTCTAAAGAAAGGCTGGTGGAACATCCTTCTGGGACAACTTTGAGGTGTCTGAGAAGAGGACAACATCCTTTGGAAGGTCCAGGCTGAGCAACTTGACTTTTGACGTGTGTTCTCAGTAGGTAAGTCTGATATAAGTGTGGTAGGTAGATGGACGAAGAAGTTTTTTTCAGATTGAGTGGTTCTTGTCCTTTCTATGCCGTTCCTGCCATGGTTTAGTTTGTCAGTAAATTTAACACCCTCTGTGGTAACGTGTTGAACGCAAGAACGACCATTGGATGTGCTGGATGAGTCATTTCCTCCTCCCAGTCACTTGATCAAGTCCACCTGAAGGGCTTTGTAACTTCTCTGTCTCTATTTCATTTTCAGGTCTAATCTGCATGAGCAGTATGTTGCTGTTTGCAGTCCTTCTTGCAACTTCATTTTGGTCCTGTAAGACCCTTTTGCTCTCCTTTCTCCTTCCTGTCTGCAGTGAACTCAAGCCTGTTTCCAAACTCCAGGAGTTCCTCCGCTCACGCCATTTCTCTGCTCTCCCTCCCAGGTGTGGACATGCAGGCAGTGCCAGAGCAAACCCCAGGGCAGCAGACACAGATGAGGGGCACGTCTGCCAGCATGTCCTGTAAGCTGCAGAGCAGAGAAACGGTGCACTGGTACAAGCAGCTCCCTGGAGAGCAGCCAAAGAGGATCCTGTACGATTCCGGAGGGGCGCCCGTGTTCGACAGCACCAGCGACAGAAGCAGAATGCAAGTTCGGAGTGATTCTGCTCAGCCCCTTTATCATCTCACAATAAATTCCTTAACCCCCAGGGATTCTGGCACCTATTTCTGTGCCTACTATTATGATACCACAGTGTTAGCTGGGCAAAGATAAGCCTTTCAAAAAGACTCTTTGTGATCTGAACCGCAAGCTGTGAACTCTGCTAAAAATTCAAATACTTCCTTATTCCACCCCATTCATGATTTTCTGCAGCAGGACAAGAAAAACAACATCTTATGACAAGCATTAAATATCTAAAGTTGAAAATCAGCATATTGTTTCAATATTCAGAAATGTTTTATCTGCAACATCCAGAAAGTGAAGCCCTCCTGTCACTTTAAGATAACTACATGAAACATTGCTCTTAAAATGAAGGCTGTATTTTCCTGAAAGCACTCACATGACAGTGAACACAGTCTGTCTCTGTGTGTTACAGATTTCTCTTCTCTGATAGAATTCTTGTGAGCAGAGCAATATTTCTTTGTCCCTCAGTATTTTCTCTTCAAAAAAAGACAGGAATAGGAAAGAAGGGGGGAAGACCAGATGATCTTACACATCCTGCTTTGTATTTTTCTTTTGCTTTCCTTTGCATTTTAGTCACTTAAATGTCCTACAACAGCCCAGAAAACCTAATTTTATTGTCACAATTCCTCATTTGATATGTCCAAGATGTAAATTGAAATCTTCAGCCATGAGCTGTGCCGCAGACAAGCAGAAACCCTCAGAGCCTTTGGGTTCAGTGTACCGAGTACAGTACAGAAATCAGATTCTACAATCAAAGACGGGTTCCAGGAAAGCTGGCATTTCCCTGAAAGCTAGGTCAAAACACTGAGATACTTTCACGACTCACATTTTCAGAATTGGAGTGCACATATTCAGTATCCTTTAAAAAGTGAGCACAAATACCTCCACAGTGATGGCCTTATGACTCTACAGGCTCTGAATGATTAGTGTTTATTTTGCTAAAGTTTCTATGTGATTTGAGTATATAACATCTTGCAAAGGATCTTTCTGTCCTCCTCAACTATTTGAAAAATAGGCTGTAGTACATGTGACCTCCGATGTTAACTTCAGTCAGCCTGCCTTTTGTCATTGTACTGTGGGATCTGAGAATTTCTCACAACCAGCCTAGGAGGTTTCAGGAGTGGGTTGGCAGCAGCCTCCTGACATGGGTGATTGGGCAGACAACAAGGACCTTACTGTAGATGGAAAGCTCAAGGCAGCCTTGACTTGGAGCCAGTGGCATTCAGACTGATGAGAGAAGTCAGCAGGGCAAAAGGCAGGACCTCGGTCCTGGACTTCAGGAGAGCAGACTTTAAAGTTCTTTAGAGATCTGCTTGGAAACATCACACTGGATACAACTTAGAGAGAAGTGTCCAGGAATGCTGGCTGATAGCCAAGAATCTTCTCCAGGTTCAAGAAAGGACCAGCCTGACACCTGGAATACCAAGTAGAGGCAACAGGAGTACCTCAAGAGTTGGCAAAAATCTTCTGACTTTAATCAGGCATAAAAATGAAATATAAAGGAGGTGGAATCAGGGGTAGGTGATCCAGGAGAAGTATGGAGTTGTTGCTCAACCATGTAGGAATGGGCTTAGGAAAGCAACAAACTAGCTAGTACTGAATTTGGCAAATGTGGTGAAGGGGAGCAAGGAAGGATTCTCCAAATACAGCAGTAGGAAAAGGATCACTAGGAGAAGCTGCTGGATGGGGCAGGGAAACTGATGGTGTTTGACTTGGAAAATCCTGAGGTACTCAGCATTTCCTTTGCCCCAGCATTTACCCATAAGAATGGCCTTCAGGTATTCCAGATGGAATAGACCAGATGGAAGGTTTGGAACAAGAAAGACACAGCCTTTGGTGGAGGAGGATCAGGCTAGTGATATCCAGACACATCTAAGTCCATGGTGTTTGATGGAATGTGTCCTCAAGTGCTGAGGCAGCTGGCCAATGCCTTTGCAAAGATGCTCTTACATACCTTAGAGAGGTCACAACAGTCTGCACGGTTTCCTGAAGCATAGAAGAAATCAAATGTCACTATTATTTTCAAGAGAAAAAGGAAGACCTAGAGAGCTACAGTCAGGGAAGGTGATGGAGCCACTAATCCTGGAAACCATTTACAGACAGGAAGGTGTAGAAGGTAATCAGGATTAGTCAGCACTCATGTACAAGGAGAAAGTTATTTAGATAACTTCAGATAATTAAGGTCTTTGCAAAATAGATTTTGGCCACTTCATTGGTGACAAGTAATAGTTTTGTGATAATTTGAACCTGTAAAGGTATTTTGTAAAACAATATTCCAGCCACTGCATGTGTCTTCTTGGCACAGACATTATCATGTTTGGCCAGTAATTATTCCTACTTGGAGACTTACTGTGTTAGAAAGCTTGCAGTACAAAACCTAGACAGTGTCTGTAGATTACACATTTAATCACCTGTGATCCAGTCACTGATATATTCCTTTACTCTTATCTGGAATCAGGTGCCTGACAGATTTCTGCTTTGTGACCAGAAAAATAGCAATGCACTGCTACTGTTTCATACATGGCAACAGCAGCAGTTTTTGGCAAGGGCAGCTTGATTTCAGATCCTCAACACACAATAGCCAATGCAGTTTTCTCTCTGATTAGGTAGTTGCCCATGCAGGAGACCGCTGGGATAAGGGATCTCTTCCTTGACTCTGTCAAGGGTGGCCTGACAGAAAATTAAGCAGGCCTTCCCACATTTATTTATCGGGGAGAGGAGGATTCTTTTCATTGCCACCACACAGAGGCAGCTGTCTCTCCTTGCCTGACCCTCCTCAAAGCTCTACATTCACATGCACCTTTCCAAATGTGGTTACCACCAGTGTGGTGTGGTCAGCTGCCAGCAGGAGGGAGAACCAAGCAGCTTATCTTCTCTCCCATCTGCCAACAGCATCAGACCCACTCACCAAGATGCCTCTCTGCAGTGGCTGTTGACAGCAGCTGCTCTCTTCTATTTCCCAACCTTTTTTCCAAGAAGTGTTTGCATCTCAGCTAAGCTGTGAAACTGAAATCCTGCGGCTGTGCATTTCCTCCCACACCCTAAACCAAAGCAAAGGCAAGTCCCGCAGATGAGCTTCTGCAGTCACTGCAGGTCGATGGTGTTCAGCTTTGGTGGAGGGCAGTACCAGCCCAGGGGCACCCTGGGCGCTGCTGCCCCTTGCATCTAGGTGAGTAAGCTGAAGCAGCAAAAGGCAGTCCTCACCTGCTCTGGCACTGGCACCTGCCTGCACACCTCAGGTGAGGCACACACTCACTGCCCACCAGGGTGACCTCCAGCCCGAAACCTTCCCTCCACCATACGTGCCTGGAAGTGCTCTTGCTTGCGAGTTTTCTCAGGTGCTTTGACTAGAGTTTTATAGGGCAACAGTCCTTGTATTTTATCAGTATTTCCCATATTTAGTTGAAAAGTAGACAGGACTACAGCCTTTTTACCAATTTTAATATTTGGCAGACTGGAGAGGGTTTTCTGCAAAGACAGCCCATCTGCTTGCACACAGAAGTGTCATCACTGAAGACCATTCAAGAGAGCCACCTCCTTCTTCAATACAACACAGGTCCCATTTGGAGTCCCTTTCATCCTCCTCTGAATCTCATTGAAAGCAAAGTGTGACAAGCAAACATGCTGCTGCTGGTGGTGCTGGTGGCCACAGCCTCTTGGTCTTGTAAGTACTTCCTTATTTTCCTACATTTCCTCCATGGCTTTGCTAACAGGCATCTTTCCAAACCCCTGGGTTCCAGCTAATGACATAATTTCTCCTTTTCTCTTTCCTAGATGGATTTGCACAGGAAATTCCCATGCAGAGTCCTATATCCATCACCAAGTTCCAAAAAAGTGCACGGATGACATGTGAAATTCAAATGTTAGAGGCAAATTTTGATGGCATCATCATACACTGGTATAAGCAGAAGGAGGGTGAAGCTCCAGAGAGGCTTCTGTTTTTTTCAGGACACAAAGTTACTGTTGAAAGAGGCTTTCAAGCAGACAGGTACATGGTTGAAGGAAATTCTGTCCAGAAGCGGTGTGTTCTCACAATAAAAGATGTAATTCCAGATGATGCTGCTACTTACTACTGTGCCTACTGGGACCCTCACCGTGATAGAAACCCAAAGATCATCAAGGCAAAAAAAACTACCTGCAACATCTGAACCACAAGGTTGTAACTGTGCCACTCCACCAGACTTCCAAGATGCCTGTTGGGTTCATTTAGTCCATGACTGTATTCTATCCATCCTAGGTGTCTTCCAGGGCAGGAGGGCTGCTGTGCTGTTGGGTGGTTCCAAGCTGCATCAGGAGTTCACAACTGGTGTGTCTGGAGCAGTTCATATCCATGGTCCATGGTGGTTATGGCACACAGTGGCAGTGTCATTTAACAGCCAATGTTATACAGTTTAACATTACAGACTGTTCTCACCCAAAAATCAAATCCCCTTGAGGAACAAATTGCATTTCCCTGTCTCTCTGCATTACCCACCATGTGCACCCAGGTTCTTGACCAAAAACAATCCCACAGATGGCTTTGCCTTTGCCTTAGAGGCAGGACTAACCCAAACTGTCTACTCTAACATATATTCCTCATATGGACCATGGGGACTTTATCCCCTTCTCTGGTAAGTTTTTAAAGCCTTCTCTGGAGGCTTTGATGAGGCAGGGCCAACCCAATTAGTAGAATCTCTAGTGTTAACTAACTAGGTGGCCTCTGCTAAACATAGATCCCAATGTTTGAAGGTCCCACCTCCTATTGCTTTGAATGTGGCTTTTAATAGTCCATTGTACCATTCAGTATTCCCAGAGGCTGGCGCATGAGAGACAATGTGATACACCCACTCTTTGCTGTCTGGTCCTGTGTATGAGGCCATTTTTAGAATGAGCCCTGTTGTCTGACTCATTTCTTTCTGGGATGCCTTGTTGCCACAGAACTTGCTTTTCAAAGCCCAAGATGGTGCTCCTGGCAGTGGTGTGAGGCACAGGGTAATCTCCAGCCATCCAGTGGTTACTTCCACCATTGTAAGAACTCAGTGCTTGCCTTGGTGGGTTTGCAGGAGTGTGACAACATCAATCTGTCAGACCTTCCTATATTTATATTTCAACCATTGTCCCCCATACTCCAGAGGCTTTACCCACTTGGCCTGCTTGATTGCAGCACATGTTTCCCAGTTGTGGATGATCTGGAAGATGATGTCCATGATTAGGTCCATTCCTTGATCAAGAACACATTTGTATGTTCCATCTCTTCCCTCCCTGATGACCTGAGGTGTCATGGGCCAGTGAGCCAGAAATAATTCATCCTTGCCAGTCAAGATCCATCTCAGACACTTTAATTTTTTCATTTCCACCTGCCTGTTGTTGTGGCCAACTCTTGGGCACTTGTGCATCTACATGATGTAGTTATCCAACCAGCTTCTCTACCCAGCCAGTGACATTCTGCCACAGTTCAGCAGCCCAGATGCATTTACCTCTGCACTGACAATTGATCTTTTTGCATCTCTCCATCCACCCCCACAGAGCATTTGCTACTATCACTGAGTCAGTGTAGAGGTAGAGCACTGGCCATTTTTCTCATTCAGTGATATCTAAACCCAGCTAGACAGCTTTCAGCTCTGCAAACAGATTTGATCCACTTTTTCCCTCAATAGTTTCTGCAGCTCACCATGTAGGACTCCATACTGCAGCTTTCCATTTTCAGTGTATCCCTACAATAAAGCAGGAGCCATCAATAAAGAGAAGGTATCACTTTTCATTTTCTGGTGGCTAATTATATAGTGGGGCCTCTTCCTCCCTCTCTGTTTAAATTTCCTTTGCTGTGCTGCTCCACAGAATAATGCCACTAATGTGTTGCAAGTATTCTGCAGCCTTTCCAGTTCAGTCTGGATCAGTGCATGGCAAATAGTGGGGCTCTTTCCACCTCTGGGGCAATCCATGCCAGGTATACTGGACACCCCTCCAGGTGAAAGCAAACAGAGGCCTTCACTCTGCTGCTAAAGGAATGGAGAAAAACACATTAGCAACGTCCATGGTGTCAGCACTTTGCTGCCTTGGGCTCCAGTTCATGCTGAAGTTCCAGCATGTCCTTAACACCAGCACTCAGTGGTGGTGTGACATTGTCCAGGCCATGATAGTCCACTCACAGTCTCTATTGGACTTACACACTGGCCATATGGGGCTATTAAAGGGTGAATGAGCCTTACTGACCACTCCCTGGCTCTCCAGTTCAGGAATCATCTCATGGATGAGGGTCACAGGGTCTGGTTGGTGCAGTGTTGTTGATGATGCACTGTTGTGGTGGTGAGGGGCACCTGTTGTTCTCTGACCTTCACCAGTCCCACAGCAGAAGGGTCCTTTGAGAGATCAGGGAAGGTGTTCACCTGTCTAATTTCCTCTGTCTCCACAGCAGCTATCCCAAAAGCCCAACAATGTCCTTTTGAGTCCTTGAAATACCCTCTCCTGAGTTAATCTGTGCCAAGGGTGGGGTCTCTGGGCCAGTCAGAATGGGGTGATTTTGTCATTCATTCCCAATCAGGCTCACCTCAGCTTCCAATCCTGTCAGCTGCTGGGATCCTCCTGTCACCTCAGGAATAGATTCTGCCCCTACAGATCTTGATGGCATCAGGGTACACTGTGTGCCAGTGTCAAACAAAGCCTTACACTCCTGCTCCAGGCCATCGGATCCACACAGTCCAACAGATCTGATTTTCCCTTTTCACCACCTGGCCAGAGGCCCCTCTTGTTCTGGTCAGAGTACTCGTTTCTCAGTTCCTGTAAATATGAACTGGAGCTCCCCTCAAGAGGATCAGAAGTAATATCAGCCCTCCTATTTTGTCTGAGGGCTTGCCCACTGTAAATTGGAGGGGCATTTATCCTTGAAGAATTTCCTACAGAGGTTGTCCTGGGTACAGAGCTAAAAAAGAGAGGTGGAGTTTCTGACATTGTTTCATTCCATTCACATCATGGTGGGAGCTTGGTTGCAGCAGAAGATGCTGAGCCATCAGAAGCTGGAAGCAGTCAGTCTCACCTTGGCCATGGGAAAGAATAAACTGTTCCCTTAAACATATGGCCATTGGAAACTCAAAAGGGATAAATGCTGCTGCTGCCACAGCTGCTGCTGTTCTGTTAATTCTGAAGCTGCAGAACCCCAATGCAAGCTGCAGTGCCCACCAGGACCACCACTGGGACAACCACTACCCTGGAGAAAGGGAGACCCCTGCACTGGGACCACTGGTGCAACTGATGGAGCCAGCGTTTTTTGGGAGCATATTTCCCATTCAGACTACCCATCTTCCCAGGTGCTGTGTGGCCCAGTGCATGGGAGGAGGGGCCAGGTCTCACTTTCGTCTTTGTCTCAGGTTGTGCAGGGTCTTGGTTGTTGAATAACCTTCTTGTGTAAATCGCCTTTGTTTTGTGTACTTTAATATACTTAGTGTTCGTTATTCTTATTTCATTCATGTTTTTTCTCAAGTAAATCAGAATCTCTGCTTTTAATCTCTCACTAAGGTTGGAGGGGGAAGAGAAGCTTAAATGGGGTTTAATTTTGAAGCTGTTTTTTTAAACCAGTACACTCATGCACTTGTGCTGCTAGGACAGAGGTGCTTCCTCATGTGCTCTCTGTGGTCATACAGGTAAAATCACCTCCAGGTTACCTCATGGTATGTCCCCCTCTCTTGAGCAGTGGCGTGCATGCTCCCAGTAGAGGAGACTGTGGTCCATACTGGCAGGACATCAGACATCTCCTCTCTAACATACTTGAAACTTTTGAGTCTGTCCAGAGTCTTGGGCAGTGTTTCCACAGCCTAGGCACAGATTGGCAGGGAGGAGAAAAGATGAAGATATTGTTGGAGTCAGGTAATCACCTGAAGCATTGTTTCTTCTTCTTTCACTGGCATCAATGAAAAAGATGCCAAAGGGTTGGTGTACGATGATGGCAAGCTCCATACAAACTTCTGCCACATGCATTGTGTACACTGGACAAGGGACTGCTTGTTATTTGAATCTCCACAGATTACCTTGATCACAGCTATGTCCCTCAGGTACTGGATGCCTTTTTCCATGGAATTCCACCTACTTGGGTACCCTGTTGGATCATCTTTGAGAGAACGATAGAATCCTTTCCCTTTTGCTTGACAGGAGGCGTCTCCAGAGGCTGAAAGTTTCTGTACTCCTCCCACTCCCCTTGCCAATGTCCAGATCCCAGAACAAGAATCTCAGCTGCTTGGCTTTACTACCATCTACTTTCATGTTGTGGGCCACAGTTTCCCAGCATCAGAGCAGGCAGGTCACCAGGGGCTCTCCTGACTGGCAGCTGAAATCTTTTCACATATCTCACAGCTCACCTGGGATTAGGTGTTTGTCTCTGGCCTTGCCTCTTCCTCTTGTGAGTGCCCTATTCTTCATCCCTCACTAAACAAAACAATTTTGTCTTGGATTTCTTCTTCTGTACTAGCACGGGTTGTTCCTCTCATTCAGCTGCAGTTTGAGTGGCCACAGTGCCTGTTGGTCTGTTTTCCCCCTCTTCCCCCTGAGGGTGCTGTCTGGAATGGAACTGTGTCCAATAAAAGGTAGGCAGGGTACATTGCAGTAAGTTACACCTCTGCCAGGGTCCTGTAGGTGTTCTGGGGTAATCTCCCAAAACCTTGGAGCAGAATAATCCTTCAAAAGCTGGCTCATTTTCTCCCACCTTCCATGTCACTCATGACTATTCACCCTCAAGTTACATCTCTGAATAACCCCCCTATAAATCTCTGTCCTGACATGGTGTGAGCCACACTGAGGGGACCTGGCAGACTTTGCAACAAGAACATGCTTTCCTTGGCATCCAAGGGAAATTCAAAATTCTCAAAAGCTGTTGTAATAGGCCTGAAGCAGGAAAAGGGGGTGAAAATCTTAGGAAAATCAGCCTCTCCTGTTTCTCCCACAAACTGGCTATGATCATTAAATCACCCAAAGGTGATGCCCAAGGTAACAGTAGGAGAGCATCCCAAATCTTCTCCATTGCTTTTGATGTTGTCAGGTCATTAGCTAACGTCCCCCAATACATCAACAAAACAACCCTGATCCTTCTCCCTGCTCTGAAAAAGAGCACTGCAAGGAGCACATACAGGAATGTATACAGGATTAGGTACCACAACCATGTGAGCAGACCAAGATAATTGTAACCAGTGGCTCCATATTTAATATAATAAATGCCTGGATCAAATTTGTTCTCAACTGACTCTGGTCAGACGTGTTGTTGTCTCAACATTTCATGCTCCATTTGGACACCAAGTAAGGCTGCCATGGTTTAGGAATGTGCTCCCAGTGTAGTGCTCCCACTGAAACTCTTCAAACCATGTCATGCTTGCTTGCTCCCCCTACTCCCTTGTGGAGGGCTGGAGAGGAGAATTGAAGATACAGAAGGTAAAAATCATGGGTTGGGATAAGAACAACTTAGTGGAAACAGCAATGAGATAAAAACCAAACAATAACAATGTTAATAATGAAGTGTGCAACACACAATACAATTCCCAGGTGATTGCTTGGAACTGGCATTAGCTGACTGCTCCCTCCAGCCTGGAAACAGCATTGCCCAGCTGCTCACTCTGCCACAGGTACCTGACCAGAAGGAACCCCTTCTCCTGCAGAAGAGACTCCCTTCCCCCACATCCAGCAAAAAGGTGAGGTGATGCAGAGTAACTTGTGTATCCTAGCCATGCACTCCCCTGTCTATTGCAAAAATTAACCCTGTCTGGCCAGAACCAGAATAGGTGGTTTCCTTCACTGCAGGTCTAAGGGCATGGCAGGAAAAACACCAGTCAGCATCGTCTCCATCAGTCCTGCCCTTGATTTGTGGTTGTGATTGGGATGTTTCTGTCCAGGAGACTTCAAAATAGACCACTGGGTTTTTTTACACCTACTTCAGGTGAAGGACCTTCACCTTCTAGTTCCTCCCTCTCGCCAAAAACAGTAATTTCTCAATATAATTTTGCAGTCAGTATGGTGCAACAGATCCCAGAAGTACTCTAACTCAGTTTATTTTAAATGCCAAACTAAGCACGCAGGCTGTTTGATTGACAGTAGTAGTGACTCCTCTGATGTTATCTTGGTCTGTTTTATAAAAAAACCTGCACAAGGAAAAGCCTCCTTCTCCCACCTGTTAGCGTACAAAAAGCTGCCAGTGAGCTGCTGTAGCAAAGCCTGGAGTGATTCCAGGAGATGGGCAGACAATAACCACCTACTTGGGGCAGGAAAATGCAACGTGCAGCACACAGACACTTCACAATGCTTTTGGTGCTGGCTCTCCCTCCTTTCCCTCTTCTGTGTTCAGACAATGAAAAATTAACTCCATGCTAATAGTACTTGATGTAATTGCAGGTGTACACCTTCGGTAAAGAGCAGGATTTTCACCTGAAGGTACGTGGGTTTTTTATATTCAGAACTCTGTGTTCTTACTTGCTATCTAAAATTGAAGAAAAACCATAATCTAATTCTAAGACATTAAGTGGAGGGGTTATCTAACAAATCTATAACACTTCAGGAAAGAGGTTTTCTCTGAAGGACATTAGCTATTGGCTGGACATCCAGATGCACATCTGAAATTCCCAACGACCTCCCAGCAGTCAAGGACCAGGTCCTCATGCAGACTTCCACGGATGATTGGGAAAAAAATGGATTTTCTTCATCAATGGTATATCAAGAGAGCATGCTAGCTTATTGCAAAGTCAAAACATACTGTGGAGAACCTGGGTCAAATACTTTGGCACGGGAACAAAGCTGGTTGTCTCTGGTAAGTACTGTTATCATTGAACTGTTTTTCACAGAATCATTCACGTTCTCAGATAATCAAGAATGAAAGACTGTGAGAAAAATTAATTTCTCCCTGATAAATTGTATTTTGTTTGTGAAACTGTGCATGGTTCTCCAATTTGGTGGGTAGATTTAAAAATTGAAGTGGTTTCATCCTGTTCTAAGAAGCAAAAGTGAACTGCTTGAAAGTTAACTCCCAGAACAGCATGTGAGAAATTAAAAAGTTTCTTATTAACAGAAGTGGTCTGGTCTAAATTGATTGGGAAGAAAAATTCCCTAAGTGTAATATATTTCTAGTATATGGCCCTACTGAAAGCAACTGGTTTACTTTTTCATTTGTATTATTTTTAATTGTGGTGAAGCTATTCAATCAAAAGGATGAATACTGTTTTCAGTATAAAGCATATAGCAAAGCCTACAGTATGTTACTCAGAAACTACATGACATTATCAAGATGGCTATAATTAAATCAAATTGCAAATGCTGAGGAGAGTTACAGAGAAATTTAAAATATTTTCCATCCATGTATCTGACCAAAAATTTTCTGAATTTTTATTCACTACAAAAATTCAAGTATTTCTAGAAATGGCACTCTAGTCAATGTTGAAAATTCAGCTATAGCACTCAGTCAGATTTATTACCAGCCTCTAAATCAGAGAGACTTTTTCTGTAGCCCATGCAAAAAAAGTGCAGTGCAGGAGAAATTGATAAGCATTGTAAGACTGTGGGATCCTGACGTCAAAATATTTGGAAGTGGAACTGAACTTATAGTTTCAAGTAAGTACAAAATGTAAAACCTGACTACTTCTGAAATGCTTTTCAATACAGCTAGATATTGGCTGGCATGAAGTGCTTTGCTATTTTAGTTTTCTCTAATTCTAACTGTTCTGAACACTTTCCAGGATTTCCCCCTTAAACAGCATTTCCATTTACATTTGCAGAGCACAATGTAATTTTTCTGTACCTATACGTGCATTGGAGGAAACACAACAGCTATTGCAGCAGAGACCTATAACTTATCCCATTATGATTTTCTATGTAAAAATGAATTTAAATATGGCAAAGGCAACATTTGGAGAACAGAAAAATATTTTTTATCTCTAAGTATACACATTTGACCTTTGTGATATTCCTAATTCATTCTGAAAATAATATGTCCAATCTCTCTGTTACGCATATCCTTTGAAAAGCAAAACATTTCTCTTTTGGACTGTATCCGACTATGAATGAAAATGACAGAGATATGTCCAGAACAGTCAGTTGCACCTTTTAAGACAGGCAGAGTTGAAAGGCTGCTCTTTCTTCCTAGCTTTTGCAGAAAGTGCTTGTTATCAGTTATTACTACTATTTAAAATATTTTGCTTCAAGTCAACCCTAGGTGCTGTGATGTTTGCCTGTAATTTGTCTCAGCTGAGCATCTGACATGAAAACAGTTTGCCTAATTTCAACCAGCTGAGAATGGTGTATCTTGTTAGTGGGAATTTTGGTTCCAATCGATGCAGTTTTGCTTCATGTTACTGGTAACAAAAATATTGGTCAATAATCTCATGCTCCTCAGATCTCTGCATAAGGTTCACCTGTTCTAGGTCTGATCTTATGGGGGTGCATAAGGAGCAAATTACTTTGCCAACATCTGATCAAATAAATCTTTTGGTGGTGCTGCCTGTTTCCAAAAAGCAGAGATGGAGCCAAGGTGCTCCATTTGCACTGTCCACCTAAACTTTCAGAAAACTCAGATTAGTTGAGATTAATCCTGTTCATTTAACAACTTATACATCCTCCAAAGATTCCACATTTTTCCCTTTTTTTTTTAACTTTAGTTTATTTTAGGTGACCACTTCTTTTTTACTTTCTTAGGGTCTAAAAATTGATTACACAGTAAATCCAATTTTTTTTTAAGAGTACTATTTACCCATGCAAACACAACTGAGCCTCAGTGATATTGTAAAGGCTTTATTCACTGTGAGTGGTTATTACAATAAGGTCTTTGGCTCAGGTACAAAGCTCATTGTCTCAGGTAAGTTGTGTGTTTTATGTATATTGTTCATGCAATAAGCTATAGGAGCTTGGAGGGGTCATATAGATGAGTATTATACTATCTCAGAGGTCACTCAGCCCGCTTAGAGCTTGTCAGCACCACTCCTTGCGCGGGATTTTCCTCCCCAGCTCGCCATTCCTACATTCATCCTCGTGGTGTTTGTAATGCAGTGGTTTAGGATCACAAACATGCCTAAAAAGAAGGTGTTTCAAGCCACTTTTGATCATAGTTCTCCTAGAAATCTGCTGGAAAATGCTCTGTATTAGTTGCCAGAGACCTCATTCTTTCCCCCAGCTGTACTGAAGAAATCAGCAGGGAATCAAGCAGCTGAGAATTAAGCACAAAAAAAAGGAAATCTCTTTCTAATACAGACACAAAGAACAGTATGCAATGGACCTTGCAAAAAGTCTTTTTGAATTAGACTAGAAAAAGTGAAATAGTTTGTTCATAATTATTTCGTTACATACGCAACACTTTGACATTAGAAATAAATTAGTACCTTCAAATGTTCTTCTCATTACTTAATGACTGCTTAAAAATTAATTATTCAGTATTAATTATGGTGAATTATGGCTTAATAATTGCTTAATGAAGCAGTGATCCTTTTTTTGCCTTTCTTGCAGAGACATTTATTTTAATAGAAAACGTCAGACTATTTTTTCCCACTTCCCACATGTGCTTTAAACGCCATAATCCTGAAGTGAACAACTATACAAATACAAGACAGAGAAAGTACTGCTACTAAGTGTTTTAAGCCTGGTTAATACATAAACTTGTATTAACATATCAATAAAAGATTAGTTTAATGATTTATGCCAGAAGGACTAAGTAAATCATACCTTTAATTCAATGGAAATATCTGTGGTGTGACAAGCATGTTGTTTTTAGTGAAAACCCTTACCTACCTAATCAGGTAGGTAATGCTACCATGTTTTTTCCTATATACAGTTTAAAATAAATTATTGTCAAGCATCACTCTAATTCTGTAGGATTTTGTGCTTTTGAGGACAAGGCTTTTGACTCATTATTAGTGGGCTGTAGTTAATTTACCTTTAAGAACTTAAAATCCTTAAGAAATTGAGAAAGCCACGACTTAGGATAAAGGTCTTTGTGAGTAGCAGCATTAACTGAGATTGAATCAAGATATTCTACTTTCGTGAAGCCTAATTAAGAGAATACTATTGTTCATATTATAGTTGTTAAATCTGGTACTTTTCTGGACAAAATCGTAGAATCGTAGAATGGACTGGATTGAAAGAGACCTTAAAGATCTCCTAGTTTAAACCTCAGTGTTGTGGCCAGGAACACTTTCCACATGAGGAAATGAGGCTGCTCACAGCTCCATCCAACCTGGCCGTAAACACTTCCAGGGATGGAGCATCCACAAGTTTTCTGGGCTGTCTGTTACAGTGCCTCACCACTCTCAGAGCACAGAGTTTCTTACTGATATCTAATCTAACCCTACTCTCTTTCAGTTTGAAGCCATTCCCCCTTGTCTTGTCACTACATGCTCTTGAAACAAAGTCCCTCTCCATCTTTCTTGCAGGCTCCTTTTAGGTACTAGAAGGGAGCAATTAGGCGACCTCAAAGCCTTCTCTTCTCCAGGCTGGACAATACCAGTTCTCTCAGCCTTTCCTCATGGGAGAGGTCTGATCAATGTGCTGGTCTCCTCTGGATTTGTTCCAGCAGGTCAATGTCCTTTCTGTGCTGGGGTCCCCAAAGCTGGACCCAGTGCTCCGGGTGAGGTCTCAGCAGAGAGGAGCAGAGGGACAGAATCCCCTCCCTCACCCTGCTCTGGAGGCAGCCCAGGACACGTTTGTCTCTCTGGGCTGTGAGTGCCCATGGCTGGGTCATGTCCAGCCTCTCATCCACCTGCACCCCCAGGTCCTTCTCCCAAGGCTGCCCTCCATCTGTTCATCCCCAGCCTGTGTTGGTACTGGGGGTCGCCCCAACCCAGGGGCAGCACCTGGCACTTGGTCTTGTTGAACCCCATGGGGTTCCCATGGCCCACTTCTTGAGCTTGTCCAGGTCCCTTTGTGTGTCATCCCATCCTTCAGATGGCAGTTTCTGTAAAGGAATGTACCAGAGTGGGAGGGTATTTGGTATTTGGTTCTGGCTCAAAACTCATTGTCTCAGGTAAGTTTTTTCACAGTCTTATGTTTTTAAAAGTTTTGTGATGGGAAAGCTTTGGAAAGAAGGCTGTCAGCTCTTTAAAGTACCTGGAAAGGCTCATCATAGGTCAGGACTATGCTATGTTGTTACCAGTGATAACCCTTGAAGTTGCTGTCAAGCAGGACAAGAATGCTGTTTATGAGCTGAGTGTGCTGAGTTCCCTCAGGTCCCACTGGTTTGAAGTGTAGCAGAGGAGCTTTGAGTATCATTATTACTCCATTTTGCGGCGTCACCCAAGTAGTGAGAATTAAAATTTCAGTTTAAGCACACCTTAAGTATTTAAGTGACCTTATTTATAAATCTTATTTATAGATACTTACAAAGAAATTGTAGAGGAGTTTCATCAAGAAAACTTTTGCCAGCTAATCTATACAAACATATATTTTGAATTTAATTTTCTGATAGCTCATTGGTTACAAACCTTACTCCAGGATTTTGTTTGAACAATGTTTTACAGCCTCATTGCATTGTTACATGAGACAAAAGACAAATGTTAGCTTAAGAAATATCTGCTCATGCCTATATTTTATGTGAAAAACTTAGACTTATATTAAAACATGCCTTAGAAAACTCTTTAACAAGGTAAACCACAACATTTTTTTAATATTTAGCTGAATCAAAACTGACAGAGGGGTGCAAGTTCATTACTTTAAAATTCTTCAGAAAGAATCAGATAATTTGCCCAGAAAGCCAGGGTAAACTGTCTTGCTGACTTCAAACACTTTGCAGATCAGCCTGAAAATACATCAAAACCTACAGCCAATTGTACAGTTTTCATCCTCTTTTTTTAGAAACACGCATACAAAGATGTTTTCTCACATAAAAGGAGATAGATAGATAGATAGATAGATAGATAGATAGATAGATAGATAGATAGATAGATAGATGCAGAATTCAATTCTTTCAGTTCTCCACCGTCATCCATTTACCTGTGTACGTACATGAGACACTTCAATGCATGCACACAGCTGCAATTATTCAAGCAATGTGTTCCCTCAGTACTGTGGTGTGATTTAGGTGTTTCATGTAAGCTACATGCCTAGGGTGTTTTTGCAGTAAGTGGAATGACATTGGCAATTCCAGAGGTGGAAATTATTCCACCATAACAGGGGTCTCTAAAATGAGCAGGATGAACTAGCAGCTGGAAGAATCTCTCTCCCCTCTCCATTTAGGCTTGATATCCTAAGAGAATGTCAAACTAAGCAATTATATGTACTGAAATTAGTTAGAACAACTTACTGAAGTTTGAAAATCTAAAAGAAAACTCTAAAATAGTCGAGAAGCTTTGCAGAGTGCAATGTCACTGGGACAAGAGCTACTTCATGGTCTTGTGAATACATACGATTCTGGAACAAATAGATAATTTTAGAAATTTCTTTAATCGTCCATCCTTGGGAGGACTGATGCATGAAGAAGATAAAATTAACTCTTAAATTAGTGTTAGAGAACTATAAAGTTGTCAGCAAGTATATTTCTGGTACAACAGAACTCAGTCCACATTGTCACTTTAATGACCTCTCTAAAATGGAGGAAATTCTTTATGTAAAGAAGGTTGACACCCTTAGAAGAAAGTCCAGAGAGCCAAATGAAATGGAGATTATGCCAAATAAGCTTGTGGAAACAGCTCACTTTAAATTTAAAATACATTCATGTATATTCATACTGAGCATGTTTCCCAAAGCACACCTATGCAGATGAATCTAGCTAAATATGCTGTTTAGATGTGAAAATGTTATCCAGCTATACCATGCTCTTCTACTTTAGTTTAGTTTTGGTTTTTCATTTTCAGATGTATTAATTCAATCATTTAAACAGATTTAGTATGGCAGAATGGCATTGCCAGCCTTTGGTGTCTAGGGCACTTTGTGATTACTGATAAAAATCTTCACCTGGCAAATACATGGAATGCTTTAAAAACAGCAATAATTGTTGTCTTCCCTTCCCTTGCCCCTTAAAAAATATCACAGAATTAGTATTGGATTTTTAAAAATTTATATATATAGGAGATGTTCATTATATACCAGTGGGCACTTGAGTGGGGACATAAGACTGCTAAAATTTTGAATTTAGGTGGCCTATGTTTAATATTCTGTGGACAAAATTTTAATGTATTTGTTTTTCCATAAATACTGTAAAGCAATATTAAATTCCTCTTATTGAATAAATGAAGCTTGTTCAGGAAATATTACTATTATTTAATAATTGTCAGAGACTTGAAAGAGCAAATACACTTTCTGACAGCTGTACTGCTTGGAAGGTTGTGGGATATAGGCACTTGTGATCCACCTGAAGATTTCTAACTCACTTTCAAGTGAGATTAACAGCTATTGATATATTCAACAGTATTTCGGTTTCTTAATGTTTCTCAAAAGAGCATTTACATATGTTAAGAGCAAATTAATATTTGTTAATAAGGCATTTATTTTGTTGCTCTTTGAAATTTGTACTTTTGGCTGTGTATTTATTTGCTGTACACTACTCATCTTCCAACTCACTGTTTCATTAATTTTCTTCCTCCAATAACCCGTCCAGAAAAACCAAGTTCTCCACCAGCAAACTCTGAAATCCTGCAGAAAAAGCATGAAAATCAGACAACATATGTTTGCCTCATTGAGAAATTCTACCCAGAAGTTATTAGGGTGACATGGACTGATGATGAAAAGGAGGTAACTGACAATGTAGTGAAAGGTGACACTTGGAAGTCCCCAAAAGATGATGAATACTCAATTGCCAGTTGGTTATCTGTGCCTGCAGAGAATAAAGACAAGAAGTACTACTGCAAATATGAGCATGAAGAGAAACAGGCTTCACTGTCAACACAAGGTATGTTCCACCTGTTAAAAATGTATTTTGATCTACTATTATAAATATCATTTTTCTTTACATTAACATTAGAGTAATAATGTTTTCTATTACTGATGAAGACGTCTGTGCTCCTAGGCAAAATAGCTAAAGTACATAACTGGAGAAACTACCAAAAGTTTTCCCAGGAAAAGTAATTCAGCCTGTGTTATGGTCCCCAAGTAAGCATCCCATCATAACAGAAAAATAATAGTTATTTAAAATTAATGAACCTCATCAGGTGTAAACTATCACAGCTCCGACAGATCTCCACTGAAACATGTCTGTGACTTTCCATCTTACAGAAGTTTCTGGAAACAGTATTACCTCTCATAGCTCAGAGGTGTAAGTCCCTCTGACACCCCCTGACATTAGTCACAGCTATAAAAAACTAAGGAGTTAAAAATGAGGTTACAGAGGATGTAGAACAAGTTTAAAAATATTACTTACCCACATTCCAGAAATAGGAAGTTAATAACCATGTATAAAAATAAGATTTTTTTTTTAATTGTGGAAAGATTGATTAAGCAAAGCCAAATCTGAAAGACAATGGAATTTTAAAGAAAAAGTAAGTTATACTCAATGCAAATTGTTTAAATTATCTATAAGAAAAGTGGTCTAAATTGGTTTAAATTAATCTTCTTTCTATACCTACTTCTGCTTAACTTACTATAAATTAACGTAACTCCAATGGGTGAGAGCATTGCCATAAATAGCAATTACTTTCAACCTTCAAAATGCATTCTGACAAAAAATATACTTCAAGCTTCTGTAGATGGAGGATGTATTCAGAGATGCAATATAAATGTCTTAATGTTTGTATCAATGGATACAAACAACATAAACAAGAACAAACTCAAATTTGCTACTTCAAGAACAAAAAGGATGCATTTTAGGGATAAAAACAGCACCAAGATTCCCAGTAGGGGAAGCTAAGATCATACACTCCTCAATATTATTCTTTGCTGTTGAACAGCCACTAACATATTAACATATAAACTGAAGTCTCTACCAACGTAATTTATTCTGCATTTCTGATAACAGTAGGTTGTGAAAGCAAATGGACTTCAGCTTCTTCACTGACAAGACCAGGAGGTCAAACTGACTCCTGCTCCAAATAAAAGACTTTGCCAAGGAACAACCTAATGGACACATTCCTGGGAGGGAAAGACACATCTCCCACTTATGGCAACAAATACTCAGCCACTTCTTTGAGCATATCCCCTCTTCAAATTCTCTCTGCAAATGAATCCTACTTGTGAATATCTGTTTTGCAGACTAATCCTAAGTCTTTTTTATTTAATACTAACTACCCATTTTCCCAACCTTGTTCCTGTGCAGCCCTTTCCCCCCCCTATTTCTCAATTCATGTTTGTGAAAATTAAAGAAAAGTCTAACATTTAAACTCTCTTTCCCATAGATGCTGTGAAGACTGCTTCACAGGAAGAGGACTGTGGAAAAGTTTTTAATAGAGGTAATTTAATGTGTTAAAATGTGGGAAAGCGATGCATGTCATGCAAGAGTTAGATATTGCTACATATGATCTGAACATCCCAAAAATTATATTTCTTAGTAGTATACAGGAAATCTCTCAAGTCTGGGGTCGGCAACTCAAAAAACTTTCAGAGCTAGTCTGAACTAACTTCATATAAGGGGCTCTCCTACCTTTATCAGGTAGCTTCATTAAGATGCTAAGATGCTGTTTGGGCTACTGGATTGTTAGCCTGCATTAAGCAGCACTTTTTTAAACACTTGGAGTAATTAAACACTTCAGCTGATGCTACAGCAGCCTAGCAACTGCCCAGAACTTTGGACAAAGAAGTTTTTTTTTTTTGCTTAAATGGTATTTAGGAAGAATCATGAGCAGTTATATGAACATTGTACTAAGTGCTGGAAGTACTACAGTTATGCTCCTGTCTTTCCAAGGAAATAACAGGGAAATAACATTTCCAAGGAATAACAACCCAGTGACACGGAGTGTCAGTTTAGTGCTAAGAAACCCACTAGGTCTAGAACTCATTAGCAGTGCAAACCCATTTAAAGAACACAACAGGTCTGGTACCTGTTTATGCTGTGCACTGGTGTCAATGTAATTGCAGCAGTGAACTGACTGCATTGTTTCATTTCTATCCATTTCTTGGGATGCTATACAAGGTTCACATTAAACAAGACTTTTCTGTCTTATATTTGTTACAGATCAGTTAATGCACAGGACAGCATATTTAGTATACATCATCCTTCTTCTGAAGAGCTCCATGTACTATCTTATCCTACTCTTCTTCATCTACAAAATGTGGGCTTCAACCAAGCACCAAGGAAAGAAAGCATAAATGCTGTTCTGAGAAAAGGAGGCAAATTGATCTTCAATTTACTTTGCCATATGCTTATCCTTATAGACTCCCCCGCTCTCAGTGTTAGTTGTTACAGCAAAAAAAATATTCCAAAATAATTTTCTGGTATTAGTGTATAAAGGCTCATTTTGCTTTACTGCTAGTGTATTTATATCAGTCTGGTTTTCCTAATTTTCTTTCTGAATATTGAATAAAGATAAGCAATAAGAATTATGCATTTTTATCCAAGGCTGTATTGCAAAATTATGTCAAAAGCAGCTACATATCCAGAAGCTTATGGGTATAATAGGGCTTTTGACATATAAAGCACGGATGTGTTTTGTCATCGAATTTAAGGCTTAATTAAGGAGCATTCCTGTTCAGTAAATTCACGGGTTTGGTTCATTTTTACTTTCAGTGATTTGTTGCAACTCTCATGTATTCAACAAATCAGGAATTAATTATTCTGAAGTGGTGTGCTGTAAGATACAATTAAACAAAACTTTAAGAAGTGAACAAAATAATTTTGAATGAAGAAGTCACATGAGAATAAAAGCAATTCTAAGGTTCACATGTGCAGAAATTGAAGAAATCCACTGGCACTGTGACACAGTCTGAAAATCTGCACACTGTGATTTTAAAAAAAGGAAAACAATCACAATGATCATGAACATCACCTTGTTTAAAGACACCTTTTAAAATTGAGGAAAACCATGAATGTGAATCTCTGATACAGTATTTTCACAAAGGAAGAAAAATTCTCAGAGACTTTGAACTCTCAATCTCCCAGTTCCACAAATCAATTCCTTTGAAATTTATGTGGAAAAATGGGAAGTAGACATATTGGGATAAATCATTTGCCTGGTTTTGGACAAAACATTGCCCTAGGTTTTGGAGATATGCCCCTACAGCATTTACTTTCACTGTGTCTGTAATGATGATGGCAATAAAAGCTTTCCTCCAGCTGTCTTTTTGAGGCCTGTGTTTGTTCTCCAGCATTTCCACAGCCTGTACAAAGGTATCTAGAAAACCTGATTGATTTCTCTATTCTTATAAACTTCTCAGGAAATCAAAGGTCCTTAAAATATCATTTTCTTGCTTTTCAGCGTGTTAATAGGAATACTTTTACAAAGAACAGTGAATACTAGTTTGTTACATCTTTTTTTTTTTTTGTTATGAAACAGAAAGCTAAGTTTTTGAAACAGCTAAGCCAAGACAAGGGGAAATTTGTTACAACAGGACTGCCTTCTAGGCTCATGCCATCCTAAGGGAAGGAAAACCTACCAGGCTGAGTTCTAACCACCACAGCTATTTTACTAATGGCACACTTTACAAACCATGTTAGAATCTGCATATTGGAGCCAAAGCAACTAATTATGGCTTTCAATGTCATGTTGCTCTTCAATGTGAAGAAAGATGTGATTTCCAGTCTTCAGTCAAACTCTGAGAAATACCTGGGATCCCATGCTATTATTTGTTAAGGTTTGGTTCCAATCAAGGTGAAACAAAACAGCTACAAAGGCATTTTTTGGAATGCAGTAACTGTAGATTCCAGTGGCATCATGGGTTTTTCCTGGATATTACATGGGTTCCACTATCTCTGCTAGACAAATGCTTGTCTGCATTAAGGAACCAAGATCTCTCACTCTATGATCCCCAAATCCACTCTTAGTGTCTCCTACACAAAACTGAAACGTGTTGTCCACGCAGTTCAGAAAATGGAGAGCAGACACAGCAAAGCCCTTGCCTACGTGCAGCCCTAAACCATCACCTCTCAGCTACAGGGGTTTTCCAAAATCTTGGTTGCAAGTTTTACATCTTCCAATAGCTCACATGTCCCTGGAGTTCGTTTATACAAACATATACTGCTCCTACTAAGATTTACTTCTTATTTATTTAATTCTAATAAGAGGAAAAGTAGATTTTTAAGGCTTCTGGGTGCTGGGGTGTTTGTTTACTGGAAGGTTTGGTTATGGAGTGGAAAAACCCTATGAACTGAACCAGTCACAACTGGTTCAGAGGAGGTGGGCTGTGATGAAAATGGGCGATTAGCTGAGGACAGTTACACCACAGCCTTTTACCACAGCAGGCTGCTAAACCATTTCCTTTTAATACAAATACAAAGTTACAAAAACTCACATGCCGTGAGGGTGAAACTCACTGTTGGCTACACCTTGGTCTAACTGCGTGTTGGTGATACACAGGGACTGTTGCTACCCCAGTAACTGGGGTGCTGCAGGATGTCTGCAGGACTTGCAGTACTAAGGGCAGGACAGAATTAGATGTTATCTATTAAGTGTAAACTTAAACTTCTGCAGTTGGGACTTTGCTAACACTTGAAAGACATGGCTTCTCAAGTACATGTCTTACACAACTGATTTCAGTGATTTCAAGCTTCTACCAGCATGAGCACTACTACAGCTGCTCTACTGTTAAAGAGGTGCAGAATTAATGCAAATACTACAGAAATGGTTAGGGGAGATCTGGTGCTTCTAATGAAAAGAAGATAGAACACAATCAACTTTTGCCATGAAGTATAAAGAACTCATCAGCACAAATTATTTATTTATTTATTATTTATTATTTTTATTCTTTATTACGTTAGAACAATTTTGTGTCCTTTATGGTACAATTGCTTACACATGCTTGAGAATAACGTCTTCTCAACAATCCAAACAACTTATAACAGGTGATACAGAAACCCTCGCATTCATTCTTCTCACATGTAGCTGTAAATGAGAAAGTTTTACATAAGGATGATTGCAGTCTAATGTCTCTCGATACTAGGTGCCAACACTAACAAATTTTAAGAGCAATTCAAATTGTAGATTATTCAGTTTGAGATTTCGAAACTGCTAGAGAACCAACATACGCTTAGAAAATTATGAGAAAACAAAAAACCTCAGAGGAACAGTTTAAGTGATTGTATCTTTGCACCTATAGATAGCTACAGGGAAATAAATTACATTTAACAAGTACTTGTCAAGTTTTACTTAATGAGTCCAAAATGTCATTAAATACAGTTCCACAACAGATAATTTTTAATTCTTTACATTCTCAGTTTCCTCATAAGGTACATGAGAGCAGAGTTTTCAGTAATTTCCTAGTTCCTGAGATTAACCTCAGGAGCTATTGAATACATATTGGGCAAGTATTTTCATACCACCAGGGAGGCAACCTAATACATGTATGTCAAGAAGATGCCTCCTTGTGAGATACTACAGCATAAGGGAATCATTCTTCTTGTTTCCTAATTAATAAACTCTCTTAGCATCTCCACTAGCAAATCCTGACAACTTCTCCCAAAGGTTTTTTTTGTACAGAAGTGTAGATGAGTAAAAATGAGGTTCAAACCAACAAACAAATACTGGGAGGGGAGGAGGGCATCTCAAATTTGTGAAAATGAACGTGTGAAAATAAAATGTGGAAAAAAAAAACCAAAATTTCATTCTTATGCCAGTTGGAGCTTTGCCATTTGTGGGAAAATGAATGCATGGGGCAAGATAACCCTGAAAAAAAATTTCTCAAAATGAGGAAATTATCTCTACACAGAGCCAAAATGCACTACAAAAAGATACAGGTCTCTGCTGTGACAAAGTGCTCAGAGGCCTCCCCCAAAAAAGCTTAGATGGTCACAGGACTATGTGTCCAGAGACAGCTCCTGCAGGAGGCACTGCCTTGCAGGAAGGTAGCTTGATAAATCAGTAACTTCAGGGAGACTTTTCCTTTTCTCTTCTAGAATAGCACAACTAGCAGTCATTTTGAGGCTCAAATTGTAAAGCAACATTAGTAACAAACCTTTTCCAGACTGGTTTTGAACATGTTACTAGGAGAATGATTAGTGAGCAACCAAGATTACATACCTCGTGCCTTCACATTTAATGTGAAGTCTCTAAGTCTCTAAACTTTCACATACTTTAGTGTAATTTCATTTCTCATACCCATAAAGGGCACATGAACCAACAGTTTTACTTGGCAGCTGCAGCAGACTAGCAGAGAGAAAGAGCTCAATTGTTACTGAGGCCCAAGCAGCAGCTTCTCAAAGTCAGAAGAATGGTCACAGGCCCCTCAGCACCACATGGAATATGAGGCACAATACCTGAATTCACACAACATTAACTGGTTAAACTGTGATGGAAAACAGTGTGCTGAACTCTTGTGTGTGGGCAGGGAAGAAAAGAAGGAGTAGAAGGTGGGAGAATCAGAAACATTCCTGCCTTCAAGTACAGTCACATGTGTAGGAACAAAAGGAGAACATTCTGAGTCTTCAAGTTTGACTGGTACACCCACAGCAAAAGGCTGGGCTTCATCTTCAAAATGTGAACAGCTTGTGTTCTGCAGTTTCAATTTGCTTTTTTGGTGAAAGTACTGTTTCCACCAGGTGACCTTTTTAAACCAGTAATCAAAACCAGATCACTGATTATGTTTAACTAGCATACATATTTTTCCATTTGAGTCTTCAGTGTCTTTTAGTCTACAGTATTCCCAGGGATCATGCCACTGCATAAAATTTCAAGACTCTCCACACCAGAAAGATTGACTGTACCTGGAGCCTCACCATCCTAATCAGTAAATAGGTTATTTAATTCATGACCTGTAATACAGGTAACCCAAATTTTTTCACTTCCATTTTCTGTGTCAAAAACAGACCTTAATTTGCAGTGCACTGGAACTGCACAGCATTACGCTCTTCATTGTCCTGATGCCTCCTCACCCCCAAGGCAGACCTTTAAGACCCTTACACCAAGACACTGCAAGGTTTCTTGCTGTTTTATCAAGTCCTAACTCTTGAGAAAGCTTTTAACATCTGTCTTGAATATACTCTTTAATGTACTTGAATATACAATGAATATCTTGAATAGGTACAGAACATACCTGCTCATCTTCACGTGACCTTGCAAAATAAATGCAAGCAAATCCTCAGTGCAAGGAAAAACACATAGAACGTGCACATGGGCTTGCAAAGGCCATGAAAGGTTATGAACACTTCTGCCCCAGGGCTGACAATTCTATTTCTACAGGCTTCTACTTCTTGGGGAAAATAAATCCACTTCCTTCAGAAAGCTTTGGGAAAGGCCATTGTCCAAGCTCTGACACACTCCTTCAGGCAAATTTAAGGACAGATCAACAGCCAGACAATACATTTATTCTGAATGTGCTTTCTGAATGAAAGACTTGGCAGGAATAAACATCCTTCCTTCAGCAAAGGTCTTCCAGTGAAATCCTGGGTCAGAAAGCAGAGGGCTGTCAGGTTTCAGGAGCCAGATAACTAGCATCTCCAACACCATAGCAAGAGAGGCAGCTCGACTCCTGGCTCTCCACAGGACTCAGACCAATAGTTTTGTTTTTCTTTTTACCCAACACCATTAGGAGTGATAAGAAACCCTGATGAACTATCAAAGTGAGTATTGTTAAGGAATGAGACAGTGTTGTCAAAAAAAACCCACTCAGAAGCTGGTAATACAGCAATTAAACTGCGAAAAATGTCAACTTCTATAACTCCAAAAGGTTCCAGAGGATACATTTAGTCCCCAGTGGTTCCCCCAAAGCTGAGGACACAACATTTCTGACTGCAGCTCACCAGTCACTCCTACACAAAGAGGGAAAACCTGATCATGTGTCCCCTCCCACCAAGGACAGGACCACTGGGGACATGCAGTAAGAGATTAATAGCTGCTGCATGTTTGAAAGGGGCCACATTTCTATTGTAGGGATCCCACCTCTACCATACTTCACTGAAAGCTCTTCAAGCCTTGTGTTCATCAAACAGAGAACTGTTAAGGCCTGCTGCTCCTTCCTGCAATATGGGCTTTACTTTAATTAACTCACAGCAAATTCCGTAACCATTCCTGCCATGAATCTCTGGGGAAAATGTTGTCTGGTTACCCTACTACACCACATCCCAGTAAATTCAGTGGGGATTATTCTGGGTTTATCTGTGGGTTATTCAACACAAAGTAATAAGGAATTTAACAGTCTGCAAATGTAGAGACAAAGCACAGCCTTGCAAAGTGTAAAAGCAACTTGGCTGAACGTTTTCACCACAGGGCTGTCAGAACACCATTGATCCCCTACCTCTGCTCTGTAGATGGCTCTCTGGTACAGTATTTGCTACTGGGAGGGTGGCTAGGGGAAGTGCAAACCCTAGATACCAGGCTTAGGTGCTCAGGATTTGGGAGCACAGTTGTGGAATAGAGTCCAAGTGCCTGTCCTAGCTACTCCAGAAGGAAAACTGGTTGTCTGAGAGCGAGGTGTGGCAAAGCCAGTGCTCAGACCAACGAGGACCAACCTAAAAGACAGCTTCCAGTCCCATTCCCTTGCTTTTAGGCAAGAACTTCTTGGCCTTCTGTCCAGCATAACTCCCACATTATGGAGCAGTCTCTCTGGAGAATGGATCTTTGGTCTTTCCTGTTCCGGATGCTCTTCATTTCAGCACTGACATCTGGCTGTGTTTTCCCTTCTGATGAGCCCTTGCCTCATTTCTCATGTACCAAGAGAGTGCTCTCTGCTGAGAGGCAAGGAAGGAGCAGACCCTGCCACAGGTAAAATATATTGGGTGTAGGTGTCAGGGTTCTGGTATCTGGGACTGTAAGGGGCTCACGGTGAGGAGAGGCTGGAGCTCCATCTCACAGCACCTTTTGTTCTCGTATTTGTCACTCTGCAATCACTTTTCACTAAGAGTCTTCTCTGCTTCAGTAAAAATCTTTGTGGGTGTTGGAGGACTACTGCAACACAAGCAACAGACACAATGGACTTCCTACTACATTATTACTTCCTACTACACTCCCGGCTCCCAGTGTGATCCCGCAGTGCCCTCTGGACAGACGGACTCTCCCTGCTCCCAGTGTGATCCCGCAGTGCCCTCTGGACAGACGGACTCTCCCTGCTCCCAGTGTGATCCCGCAGTGCCCTCTGGACAGACGGACTCTCCCTGCTCCCAGTGTGATCCCGCAGTGCCCTCT
>JAOTQP010001286.1:53708243-53749154 GCA_026413545.1 Cichladusa arquata
AGCCTGTATCCCAGCCCCAGACTGTCTGCCAAACATCAGCACACGAAGCAGTGCTCCACTCTTGCCTAACCCAGGTTCTGAATAGTTAAATGACTGGAAGTCCCACGTGTAGGGAAGGCCCAGGAAGGCCAAGGGTTGTTTAAGGCTTAAAATGAGGACAGTGCACACTTTGACCTTCCTTTCCTCTTGGAGTTTGTATCTGAATGCTGCTGGAACCCAGGAGCTGGCTTTTCTTAATCCTTCATATGTGTGTTTTTCTATAGCTTTTCTGTCTTTCTTTCTAATTCCCTCAACTTGAAACATTTTGAGTAACTTAACATTGAACAGGTTTAAAATTTTCTAAATTGAATGGGCCAAATTAATGCTTTGAGCAGTGTTTTATGTTGATTGGATGTTGTACTGAATCTTTTGCCAAAATTCCCTGACTTTCTACAGTTTGCCAGTAAACCTTTGTTTTGACCTCTTGAGAATATCTGGTCAGTATTTCTCCCATGCATCTAACCCAGAGTACATGAACAGCTGTAAAGTCCTTTTATTAGAGCCTTACACACAGGTGCTTACCCAGACACCACAGAGGAGGAAAAGAGTGCACTGGCTGCACGATGCCCAGATTGGACTACAGAACCTGGCAGAGTACACTTAAAGCAACCCCTGAAGCTACATAAGATCCACCATCAGCTCTCCACTGTACTTCCTAATGTATTTACTACCAGCTTCAATAGAAAACACCAATCATGGCATAAAGTAGACCTGAGAGACACAAAAATTCAGAATCAAGTGGTCCTAGACACTCCCCTAAATCCCCTAAATGCAATGAAAGTGCTACTTCAAACATGACAGGAAAGTCCATCTTTATTGGCCAATCATCATTATATGGGACATTTCTAAAATGAAAAATAACAAACAATATTTCTACCAGAAGATAGTAAGTGAGCCAACAAGAGAAGGCTCTGCTGGACCTGCTGTTTGTAAACAGTGAAGGACTGGTGGGTGATGTGACAGTCAGAGACGACCTTGTGCACCATGACCATGAAATTATACAGAGTTTCCGTTACTTGAAGAAGTAAGGAAATAGATCAGCAGAAATGCTACCTTGGACTTTTGGAAGGCAGACTTCAGCCAGTTTGGGACATTGGTTGACATAATCCATTGCAAGGCAGTCCTGAGGAAGCAAAGGGGTCCAGGAAGGCTGGACATTCTTCCAGAATAAAATCTTAGAGGGACACGACCAGACTATCCCCCATGTACTGAGAGGTGAACCAAGAAAAAAAATACTGGCCTGGCTGAAAAAAGAGCATTGGCTGAACACAGGAAGATGGCTCAACAACTCATGAAGAGTACAAGGATGCAGAAAAAATTAGAAGGGTCAAAGCCCAAGTAGAACCCAATCTGGCTTCTGTCATAAAAGACTACAAAAAACGTTTTTACAAATGCACCATCAGCAAAGGAGGGATACAGAGAATCTCCCTCCCTTATTGGATGTGGGACGAAACATAGTTAAAAAGGATGAGATACTTAATATCTTCTTTCTCTCAGTCTTTAATAGCAAGACCCCTTGTTCTCTGGGTACCCTGCACCTCGAGCTGGAGGACAGGAACAGAAGCCGGGCAGGAGCAGAATGAAACTCCCATAATTCAGGAGGGAATGGTCAGTGACCTGCTATGCCACTTAGACATTTGTGAGTCTATGGAGCCGGATGAGATCCACTCAAGGGTACTGAGAGAGCTGGTAGAAGAGCTCACCAAGCCAACATCAATCATTTATAGACATCCTGGATAACTGGGGAGGGGAAGCTGGTAAATATGACACCTACCTACAGCAAGGGCTGGAAGGAAGATCCTGAAAACCACAGGCATGTAACCCTTATGGCTCTCCCCCCACCAACCATGGGGGCCTGCACTGCAACTAAAGACTGAGAGCATCATCCTCAACCCAGGCACCTGTGAGATGAAGCTGATCAACCTCAGTTGCAGCACAAATCTAAAGAACATGCTGTACACCTTGTTTTCAGGTAAGCCCACACCAGGGCCTGGCCAGGCACAAAAGGGCAGCCTTTGCTGAGGTGGGAGTAATTCTTCAAACTGCTTTTCTCATGGAGAGTGGGTGGGGATGGACTTTGTGGAATGGGAGCGAGCTGGGACTGGTGCGGGGGGAACCAACCCAACAAAAACAACCTGTGGAGTGTGTCAGAGTCAGGTTTGTAAAACCTTTGTGCTGGCCACTTTCATTTACAGGCATGGAAAGAAGTGTGATGCTCTACCCCCCTCTTCTGGCTTGGCCCAGGATATTTTTCTTGACCAATGCAGGGTAGGGGACAGATAAAAGGCAGTGTTACCCCTACTCCTGCATGGGCATTTTCCTTGCCTAAGGTTGGGCCTTCTCAGGGCTCACTCTGCCCTCTTTCAGCATCAGGGGCATTCTTTTACAACCTAAAGTTTGTCAACAAGAGTCAGGTTCTGGCAAGAAGGCAGCAGGTCACACTGCGTGCCACCAGTGCAGTCCCCACATCCTCAGGGATGGCAGGCCAGGGCAGTGTGCACCTGATGAGCTCTGTCTGTATCCCACAGGAAAGCAGGCATACAGCCCACCTGAAGGGAGGATAACCTTCCACTGCTACCATGGGCATCCAGTGACGATCTGGGCCCTGGGCATTCTGCTCTATGACATGGTGTGCAGGTTCTGTCCCTTCAATAGAGATGAGGACATTATTCTGGGCCATTATCTTCTTCCTGACATGGGTGTCTTGAGCCAGTACCTGGCTTTGGATCACAGGAAGAATAAATGGGAGATTACAGATGGCATATGAGCATCCTGTTCTTTTCCTGACAAAAACCTCTACCCCTGGGGTAGCAGAGGCAGGAGTTCTGAATCCATGCACCAGCAGGTTTGCTTTGCAGGTCCTTGAGGAAGGGCTGGGAAAGGCAAAGGCAGGTTTTTTCCCCATCTGTGGGGAGGTTTATTCCTTGCAGATAATGGTTGGGTCTTCCTCAGGCCTGTGATACAGTGAAAACATTTTACCTTTTATCATGTTTCCAGGTTTGTGTTTTTAATTTACTTTCATGCATTTGTTATTTGTTTTCTGAAGGAAGATTCTAGCTGGTGCCTGGACTGCAGGGGGAAGTGACCATCTGCAGAGTGGATTCCCTGCCAGTGCCAACCTGGCAAGCACAACTCCTTCAAGATGGATGAGGACATCTGGGATCAGCTCCTCTTCCAGCAGCAGGTCTCTTAAGGTGGGTCCCTGGCCTCATAGCACAGGTAGCATATTGGAAGACAGCAGCAGGCATACATGCTTCCCCTCACCCTTGCAGGTATGAGGCTGATCTCCTGGTTAACTGGAGGAGGTGGCACAAGCCCTGCCATCCTGCTCTCTTTCAGAATTGAGAACTGACAGGTTTGGGTGCAGCTCTGAGCACTGCCACTAACATGGCCGCCACTACAAATGGAGAAGGCTGAACAGGAACCTTCTCCAATTGACCATTTTCTGGTTTTTTTCCCCAAACTGCCAGCCCCTTATGACAGCAAAACAGCATCACTGAGCCTGTCAATTTGGTGGTGGTGATGGGTGTTTATTTACTGTCAAAAATAAAATTTTTTGTAATCACAGTATTTCTTTTATCCTTTTCCAAGCTTTTGATCTCCTTCCTCTAGGATAATCTTTTGTGCCCTTTACGCACTGTCTTTATCAGAATTGGATGGGGGTTAAGCAACCTGAGAAATGAAACAACAGCTCCTGTTGTTTCAAACTGGAGTAGCTACTTCAGTGAACTGCCATTTAGGCACATTCCTTTTTAGTGCTGCTGTCTGTCCCCTAACAACACACTCACCAAATCTTTCACCCAGCCCTACCAGCCCTCCATAAACAAAACCCCATAAACTTGAGGGAAGGACAAACCAAGTTGGATGTTAAAAGAACATGTCCTCAATAAAACAAAAAATGGCATTATGCAATGTTAGTTACCTTAATGTCTACCTTGTACTAACCTCATGCTTTTGTGAGCAGTAATTTGGTATAACCCTACATGCAAGAGCCACTAAAAATTGTCCCTGTCCCTTTGCAACCACCAATAAAATTACCTGAATAAAATAAATAAACACAACCTACCCTTTTTTCCTCAACCAAACCCCAGTTAACTGACCAAATACAGTGAGTTTTTCTATAAGTTTTTCTAATGCTTGTTTTTTATTTGGCCAACAAGCAAGGTGTGGTCTCCAGCAATATCATGTTCTATTCACTTGCTTGTTACAGATGCACTGGTTCTCTGGTTTGAGTAAATAAATTGTGCTGTGGTAAGAGTAAATTTTAAAAAGATTTCCATATTGCTATCCAATTGTCACTCACTATTGCTTTTTTTTTCATGCCTATACTGTATCAAAACAAAATAATCATGTCCTTTTTTCCTCCCTTGCTACTGCTTTTCCTGGTACCTTCCACCGGGAATCTTGTTCTGGATATCTTGTTGAATTTACTTTAATTTAGCAAGAACTGTAGCAAGAACTTGGGAATCTCTTCAATTAATATGCCCACTCTAACGGAACTGTTGATAACTTTTTTAAAAACTACTACAAATCTTGATTTTAAGAAAGAATGTACCGATGCCTTGCCTCTACCCCAGAAAAAGTCCTTATCTAACTGTCATGGTTTATAATTGAAGCTGCAGTTTTCCTGGTGCCATAAAATGTCCAGCTTCAATGGGGTGGTTTAGAGGAAGTGAATGAAAAGAAAGGTCCCCTACCACATGCCAAATAAGGTTTTAGCAGGGTTTTGTACACACTGAAAACCTACAAAGTATCCGTTTATCTTCAGAATACCTACTAATCAACAGTTGAGAGTTTCTACTGAATAAGTACATAAGAAAAAGCAAAGAGTAAACAGGACAATGATCTATGTGATCACCAAAGTGTAACTGTCTCCTATTCAATAAACAGGCCTAAGTAGATCTACTTACAAGGTATCTCAACAGGGAAGGAATTTTATTTTCCAAGTCCAGGAGACATCCAGAGACAGAAAGCTTTTGTTTTGCATCGTCAAGATGACTGCTCTTTGCAAACAGCTCTGGTCAAGCAGAGGTACTAACTCTCAGGATTGCAAAGGTCCTGAAACCTGCCTTGCTTTGAGAAATACTCCTAGAAGAGTAGCAATTTCCAAGTGGAAAACACCTGCTACAAGTCCAAAAGAATGATTCCTCTCAGACCAAGGCTACTGCTGGCCTCAAGAAAAGTTCAACACAGGCACAGTACCATTTCAAACACTTCAGAACTGCCACTGCAGGTGCTGCTGATGTCCTACTTGTGATGTGTCAGCTTGAAGAGTCCAAGTTCTTACTAGTATTCACTGTATTCAGGGAGTATGCTACAGACCAAAAAACACACCATTCCAGAAAATACGTTCTTCCTTATGCAGCTCCTCTGCTCCATGGCAGTACTGTCAAACAGCAGCAGACTAGATTAAGAAAAAAAATTCAAATTCACTCTTCCAGAGGCAGAAAGATACTTGTTAAGAATATGAAGATCAGATTCTTCTACAGATTTTGCTCTGTCCTGTAATCATCTCAGTAATCAAAAGAAAACACAAACATCCGGTTTTGGTCAGTAAAGTGTCCATTTAATAAATGTGTCCTTAGCCACATTTCTCACCCCGTTCCTCCCCCCATAAAATTTCAATTTGCACTTAAGCAGATGACACAATTTGATGGTGTACAACTTCAGTTTTTAAATCTGCACTCTTAATGCTAAGAGTATCAGGGGCTAGTATTGACAAAATTACACAGAAGTCAGATGTGCCCATGCAAAAGAAGCAGATCTTTATATACAGTCCCTATTTTTTCTTATAAATTTAAATATTTTAAAAAATGTATTTTCAAAATGTATAAAGTTTAGGGAATACCCCAAATGTATCTTAAAATAAAATGCTTTCTGGTTTCAAAGGTTATTTCAACAATGAAGACTAAATTGCACCAGATAAAAGGCACTTGTGCTGTGTGATGTCTTAAGCAAGTATATGTTAGTTTCATAATACAGTGTCTTGAATTCATGCAGCTGTCTCTGAGCATCAAGCATCATTAAAGCAGCCAAAAGAGATCGTGAGTAAACTTGATTCCACAGTTGTAAAAACATACAGCATTGTGCTCCATCTTTGACTCTAGAATCAAACACTACTGAAAAATTGCTGTCATTCACATGGGAATTCAAACTACATTTCATTCTCTCATAAATTACAAAAAGTATGTCATTTAATTATGAAACTAAACCACCAGTGAACAGCTCAGTGTTCAAATAGTTTGTGCCACTGAAAGTCTGTATGTATAAACAAGCTAGGGACTAGTTATTCAAGGAGCAGTGCATTGTATTTTCAATTTCCATTTCACTGTTGAGATAAAAGCGCAGTCCTATTTGCTTTCATCTTCTCCAGCCTTTTCATTAAATGGCTATTGGTCATTTCCATCTCTTCTATCTTATCCAGTGCTGTTCTTAACTATAAAATGAAAAAAAAATTATGATCTCTTTAGTTTATTCAGACTTTGTGCTGTTCTCAAGATTGATAAGATGAATAAAAGTATTATGTTTTATAAGAATGCCACAGAAATTAAGATATAACGCTTTCATATTGCAGGCACATGAAAGAGAATTAAGCCGTTAAAAATAATTGCAAAACAACTGAAACATGAAGTGTATTCATCCTGAAAGAATTAGGTGCCTGCAACCTCCCATTACACAAAAGCAATTTACCTAGAACAAGGTAAAGTGCTCTCCACCATTACTACTTGCACACAGATGCACATTCCCATCACAGGTAGCAGGACCATGCTAGTGATGCAGCAGCTCTTAAGCAAGATCAACAGCTCAGTTAAATACAGCTCCTTCTCAGAATCCTGTGAGGTGCAAGTTGGAAAATCCCAGGCTGTCACTTGACATAGGGATCATTCATCTCTGTAGCAATTTTTGTAAAAGGATAACTTTAAAATATTACAAATTAATCACATTTAGAAAAAAATACCACTTAGATGCTTCCTTTCAAGAAAGTACAGCATTGAATTGTAGTTTAGTCTTACTTTAATGTGCTAGATGTCTTCTTAATGTCATATTGAGACTTGAAGGTCATCTCAAAAAACAATTAAAAGCTGTAATCAAAGATTACAAAAAACCCAGAACATGGAGGCAAAAGACAGAGCAGCTCAAGGCAGAAAGGAACATACAGCTGGAAAGGAAACCAAATCAGTTACCTCTCGCTGAAGCTTCCTTTTTTCAGCTTTGAGTTCATCTTCTACTTTTTCTGCATTTTCTGCTGCATTTTTATACCTTGCAACCTGTCCCTCAAGTCGTCCAATCTGTAAACCCAAACAAGACAAAAGGAACATACACAGGTGTTCCACCTGGATTTCACCTGCCACCAGCTGTTCTTCCAAGGACACAGCTGAGAAGATACAGATGGTTAAAGAACAAGCAGAGAGAGAAGAGTTGGAATACAATAAATCAAGGACTGGGAAACACATGGTATTAAAAATGAAAGTGGAAAGCTGAAAAGCAGAAACTGTATGAAAAGGTGCAAAGTAGAAAGGAGACTGTGAACTCTTATCAGGACATGGTGAAAGAGGTCTTGAGCCCAAGCACAGAGTTCAGCAGTAAGGAGAGGACTTGAGACAAATCCTGACTGCAACCTGCAAATGCTAAAACCCACAGTCTGGATTGTTCTATGCACAGCTCCCATGATAGGCTAGTAGACTGAATCTGTGCAAAAGAGAAAAGATATGCACCTGTGATTTAAATGATAATACTTCATTTAATTTTTAGGTAATAAGATGTAGTTAAATTCCTAAAAAGCAAAAGTACAGCAGATGATGAAGAACTGAAGCTACTAGCTCAAGGAAATCAATTTATATGTAACTTATTACTCTTAACAAAGTTGCAAATACTGTGGAAGGCACAAAATTTACTCTCTAAAGTTGAGAGTTATACATCTATGAAAAAAAATCACACTTTGTAAGGCAGTAACATGGTTTTATAGCTCAGCATTTCTGCAGATTTTCTCTTATGATTAGGCTGTGTACAGGTATTTAATTGTAGGAACTATGAAAAAATGTGTCATTCTATGTAAACTAAATATCAAACAGTAAATCAAATGATGCAATATGCTTTCACAGTTCTTATTGAAAAAAGTAAAAGTGTGCAGTGTAATAACAAACATGAAGAAAGGCACTTACATTTTGTTCCAAAGTAGTTATATCTTGTTCAGCTTTTGAAAGCTTAAATTTATATTCACTAATTTGTCTGTTGGCATCTCCTAGACGAAAATTGATATGAATATGTTAGTCAAAGCAACTCTCTAAACTAGCAGTTTCCCTTTTAATTAAAATTCATTAAAAAGACAATTTTATTGAGAAGTCCATACCCAGGATCACAAAGAAGTTAATGTTCTTTCAGGAATCCAGAAGAGTATTGAAAGGAAGTAATTTTCCTTTATTTAGGGAACACAACTACATGTGTCTATAAAAGTCTGCATTAAATCTCAGGTGCACCAATGAGATACATACCTTTTAAAACACATGTTTATATCAGCAAACAAATTCCTTAGAGAACACAATCAACATAATAATCACTATACACTGCAAAATGTCAGACCACAATAAACATAATACCAGCAGCACTCAGCTTAGACATCTGTAATAATATCTGAATAAGGAGCACAAGACTTGAACCTGACTGATGAACTCTAATGAGCTTGGTAAATTATTTTGGTGTTATATTTGAGTCCTCACATTGCCAGTGCTTTGTTCATGCTCATTAACACAAGCATACTAAATAACAGTCTGTGAAACAAATGAGTTTTCAGCTGAATAGCTTGCTTGAAATGAAGAGCATCTTAGTGCTTCTATGAAGCATCATTAAACATTATATTAAATAAATTTTCAGGTTTTGCTTCAGGCTAATTGTCTTCTAGATTAGGTTTCTATATCAAAGCTTGAAAAAAATCATCCCATAAAAATATATTTTAAAAAATCTTAACTGAAATTCTATAGTCTAAAAATTGTATCCAAGTAGTGGCACCTACTCTAGGCAAAGTTATCAACTGAAAAACAGCTTCCCAGAATGTTGCTCTTCAACACTGAAAGAGGCATATTTTTAAGCCATTCTGCAGTGAGAATGCCATGCAAGGACATATACCAACAAAAACCTATCTGCTCAACAATACAGTCACTCACCATACTACTAGTGCACAACAAGAGGAGCTGGAAGTCCTCTCTGCCAGAATAACTTTGAACAGTAACCATACACCTACTTTGCATTTCAATTAGCTGCAAGTCAGAGCCATTCTCCAAGCCTATCATATCTGGACTCATGCCATCACTTTTAGAGTATTTCTGTCGTTCTTCTTCCAACTGCATCTTCAGTTTTCTAACCTGAAAAAAGAAGTGTTTCTTTATGAAAAAGAGACTCCCAGAAGTTTAGCAGCTGTGTATTTAAACGTTTAATGGTAAAAGGACAGAGTAGTCCTGAGATGCCACGGGCTGAGAAGTTTCTGTAAACAAGAAGAGCAGAGCCATGCAGGGGAGTCAGTCCCTGAGGTCTGTGGCTGTAGGCCCCCATCCCCATCACTGGGTGAGCACCCTCTGCATGTCAATGCACAACCCAAGCCCACAGTTTGGCCAGTGCTGCAGGGATGTCTGCACAGTGCAGGAGCACCTAGTAACGAACTCAGCTCACTTTTCCGAAGAGGAGATGTCATTAAACTCCATTTATGGTTTCTTCTACTGTGTATCTTTTACACTCTAAAAAGTGATACTGAACACTATCCTAGAGAGTTTACAGACAATAATCCATGGCTTTTTTAGGGCGTCCTCTCTCATATTCCACCTGTAAACAATGGTCCTAGGCAAGTCTGTAGTGCACATTAGTCTTTAATAGTTCAATTTCATGCCACAGCAGCTGTCTTTCAGTTTTCCAGTAGTCAGGGAACATAGATTTCTCAGCTATGTGCACTGTGTATAGACATTATGAAAGAAGTAGGAGCTACTTTTTAAAGCTCATTCACAGCAAACTCAAATGTTGACAACAATGGTTTAAAAATTTGCAATGTCTTCAACTAAAAGGGCAAAAACTGTACTATTCTTAACAATTGCTCAGTATATTTGAGTCCTTTCTTCTCAAAACAGCTGTATTTGAACACAATTACTTTAATAATAATTTTCTCTCTGAGTTACCAAAACGATCAGTGAAGTAGTATCACTCAGCAATTTTGAAGAAAATGCCACTTAAGCATATGAGAGTGTAATTTTACTGACTTTAATATTTCTGCATAAGACAAAATAAAAGAAAGAACTTTAGGGATGTGCACTGAAAGTAAATTCAGGAACAAGTTAGATTTCAGCTAACCAGTTAGTGAAATGACATTTCTTTACCAATCAAGATCAAAGTCCCATGGGTAAGGACACTAGCAAGAGGAACTGCTAATTCCTGGCAGTCAGTGAGGTAAGAATTTGAGTACTTTATTTTGCTATAGTGCTTAAGTATTTGATTAAGCACCTTGTGCTTAGCATTTGTTTATTACTTATGTATAAACAGTCTGCAAAATGATACATAAACTTCTACTTCTGAAATTAATAACTTATTTTACCTGGGACAGTAATTCCTCCTTTTCTCCAGCCAGTTTTCGTAGCCTGATATCTAAAACCAAAGAACCAAATTAAAAATCAGAGAAATCTGTAAATAAGAATATGTTTTTCATAACTTTTTGTTCCATTCCAAATGAAATGCTCATTAAAGCTAATAGCACTGGGACCACAAAACTTTGATGTCTCACTAATAACACAACAACCTTCAGTTAATAGCAGAAAACACAGGAAAAATACTTCATTCACACTGTTTATTAGTATAACAATTCTAAAAGCAAGACCTGAGAGTTTAGTAAATCTTTATAGCAAATTAACAACTGACAATTTTTTTTTAATAATAAAACAGTTTTGTCCCAACATCTAGAACAGTCATTTCCAATAAAAGTTTCTTCTGATTGTGTATTCTTTTCCCTGTCTTATTTGAAAGTTGTTGTCTCTTCAGGGAAGCCACTAAGCTTCCCCATATGTTTAGAAAGTTTGCAAAAAGCGTTCCCAAACGACAAGGACCCACAGGAATACAGCAGTATCTCTACTTAGTCAGAAGATCAGTAGTGGCTACAAAACAGTCTATCAAGCAACACTGTGCTAAGACTAGAGCAGCTCCCTTAGAAATTGTAACTTTGACAGAAATTAAGCATAATGACATTTTTATTTCTCATGACAGAGCCACAGCAGAAATATATATCAAGTCTAATTTCTGTCAATACAAAAATATGTAACTATTATATATTATGTACAAGTACAAATCAATTATATAGAGATTTTTTCTACATGCTTAATAGTTTTACAGTGGATTGACCCTGCATACAATAACTTGATCAACGTAAGGATAAAAACAAGTTAAACTAACTTAACCCTGAAATCCCCAATTAGTGTCTCTGCTGCCCCTGTAATTTTTTGATGTCTTTAAAACTTCTTTTTCTAATGAATGTGATGGAAGACTGTACTTGATGTTCTTTCATTGATTGTGTATAATTCTAAATAATTATTTTCATGAAACATAATGGAAAACTTTCAAGCATGATGTTTTCTGTCAGTATTAAAACAGGAACTGGACCAAGAGACCTAATCAATTTCAAACATCTAAGCACACATTTTTTTCTTACTCAAAAGATACATCTCTCTTTTTTACTCAGAGCAAACAAAAAATTAAAATAAATCCTGGAAGTTGTGCAAGCATATATTCCAGAAGCATCACAGGTGTTTGCATCTGCAACTGTAAGCCACACCCACTGTGAATGAGAAGAAATAGAAACAAAGCCCTCAAAAACTCTATAAAGTATGCTAGGATATTTTTACCTAGTGGTCCTTCTCCTGCAGATTCCAAGACCTGAGCAGCTTCTTGTGATACGACTGTTATTGTACCAACCACTGATTCATGGTTTACATCACCATTTGGTGTGCCATCTGGAATTATAACTAATCCATGTTTCTGAAAATGCAAAACAAAGAATAAACTAGTGATACAATAGAAGTGCTAAAATACAAATCAACAGGTAAGTTTTTAAAGAGCTTTTCAAGTTCATTGAAACAGTTACAATGATATGAACCATTTATCCTACCCTAAGGTCAGGTTTTCAGACTGCATAAGAATAGCAACCATTCTTCCTCTATTTTACTGACCTTGATTTCATGCCCCATTCCTGGATTTCTGTTACTGTAAAGTAACTACTACCAACATACCTGTCCTCTCTTCATTGTTTCCTTCAGGTCAGCCAACTCCTCTCTGAGCTCATCTCGCTCATTCTTAATGCAGTCAAAGTAATCTTTCTGTCTTTCTAGGGCCTGGGCTCAGGCAGATAGCAAGAAAAAGAATGGCACAGAGAAAAAGCATATGACAGACAGCAGAAAGATTTTCTACAAGTAAATACAAAGATCTCAATACAAGTAAAGAAATTAAAAGTGCTTTTTAAATAGGTAGTAACATAAATCTCTGATAACTGCCTTCTACAAGTTGCATATCTAACTTCATGCTGCATTTGTCATGACTTCTTTTTCAAGTCTTAGACAAGTCTTAGATTTTTTCAGATATTTTTACTCAGTGAATTCTATGTTTTGGTAAATTTTGATAAACTAAATTGAGTACCAAAGGAGTGATTCTTCTTCTTTATACAGGCACTCTACAGCAAGAAATAGAATTTGCTGAAACACAAAGATCCTAAAACGTTACATCTATTGAACTAATTTCTCTGCCTTTTATAAGGTACAGAAGTAGAAATCATACATCATAGAAGACCTTGAAATTATCCACTCACGAATACTAGTTTATTTACTAGTTGCTTAAGGGTTAAAATGCCATTTACTAAACCCAAAGCAATCAGTTTGAGAGGGAAAAAAAAATAGCAAACACTAGTAGCAGTATTTTAGCACAAAAAAGAATGGCAGCTAGAAATGCAATATAGGTGTAGATAGGTTTGTCTACCTGTGCTAGAGAGATTACCTTGCAGTGAGTCAGACACCTTTACTTGACTGGGCAGCATTCAATACTGTATGCACTAAAAGTAATCCCCACCATACAACAATTACAAAAGTATACACACATTTTTGCCAAGAAAAATACTCCAACTAAACCTTATGCTATGCATTAATGTGTAGGAATGGACTGATACCAAGAAAGAAATTAAGGTGTATACATTTGTACTGTGCTTGCCCCACATAACTGCAGTATAGAATCTGTATACTAGAACAATATTTTAAAGCATTACTCAGTTTCAACAGAAAATTTTGACAAGTGCTGTTGCACTTGATTCACTAGTATGTAAATGTAACATTTAAAATAAAGGCAATTCAAAGTGTGAAAACATTAGCTGATGTCTTAATTTTAAAATTGGTAAGATGTCTTTTAATTCCTAGCACACACTAGATCTCTAACTACATTATAAATAGCATGAAGAACCTTAATCATTACATAATTTTGTGCTCTACTTAAAAGACACATACATCTTTTTAATTTCTGAAGAAAAGTGGCTGAGATGGAAGGGGAAGTAAGCTCATCACTTGAGAGAATGGACACAGCAGCCCAGAATCACAGACACAGATTGTGTGTACTTACAGTGTCCTGTGACAATGCTGACCTTCCCCAAACATATTTTCTATCCTCACCCCTTAATAACAAAAGTATTGGAAATCAGAAAATTTGATTGGGAAGGAAGTGAAACTGATACAACTATGTATTTCTACCTATGTAGGTCTAAGTAATCTTTATTCAAAACCAGTAAAAATCCTACTATTTGTATGCTCAGGATTTAATTTAATACGACATGGATTTTGCACAAAATCTACCTCTGCAATTCTTCTATTGGGGCAGGAAACAGAAATCAAGACAACAAAGTTTGGCAAACAGGTTTTACCACACTGATACGAGCAAAATCTAATTATATGCCAGAATGCAGAGACATTTGGAGTCCTATTTTCTAAATATTCCAAAAGCCTTCATGACATTTATACCAAACTCAGAGTTGCCATTACTAATGGAAAATTTGAAGCAACTAAACCGTACAATAACTGTGTATCTCAGGAATATAACTCAAAACTGTAACTCAGTGTCCTCAAACTGATCTAATTTAAGATCAAATATAACCACAAATTCCAAGCACTGTAGAAACAGGACAACAAAAGAAGGCAGGTGCAAAACAAACTTGTGCTATTTTTGTTCTGTTTTCCTCCCTCGCTTTTCCTGAAACAGCTAAAAAGTCTTGTATACATTGTAAAATTAGGTTACAATTTTAGTTATAAACTACATTGAGAAGCCTTGCAGAGACTTCTAAAGCTGGAATAGAGTAAAAATCAGCAAAGCTGCTCAGTGGGAGGGAGAAAGGCTCACGAGATGTGAGCTAAGAAAAGTATGTAAATATTTATAGATATGGGAAAGAAAAGGGCAGAATTTTTACATTTTCTTAGATAAGAGAGTTCAATTCTGAGTGTTAAAAAAAAAAAACAAACCTAACTAGAAAAATAATCAGTTATAGTGTTTACAGGAACACAAAGTGGCAGGGCAATTTTGGCTAAAAGAAAACATATCCATCTTTCTTGTCATTCTGGCTGCATTTGAATATGGGATATGCTTGCACTAACTCTGGCAATGTATTTGAAAGAGCACAAAAATATTACACAAATTGAGACAGTCTGATATACAAATGTGAGAAATAAGTATGGAAAGAATACGGTAAATTAAAGATAAAAAGCTTTCAGACGAATGTTGAAATTTTTTTATGATGGAAGAGAAAGACTGAAGCATGGAAAAAAAACGTAAGACAGCATAGCTTTTGAACTGGGCACCATCAGTTAAAAGGCAATTTTTCAAGGTGACTTGAACTCCAGCAAATAAAACCATTTTCAAAGAAATCTGCATATATTGAAATATGACGTAAAATTCAGCTGGAGAGAAATGACCCCTGAGCTGTTAAGAGGCAGACAATTCCTTTTTAAAGGCTTTCCAATTAACTCCCTATTACCACCAGGCAATCTACTTGTGTCCCAGAACAGCCACAAGTTCAGAGCTTAGTGGTCACTGATTGTCAGGCTGACTCAGTTCTGTGACTTCTGCGCTGCCCAGAAGCAAAGCTGACAAACCCTGCCTGCCCTACATCAGCTGCACAGTACCCGCACAGTTCTTCCTTCCTACACAGGAACCTTATGGATGCTCCTCAAAACATCACCTACAACCACTGTTTAAATTGTGACTCTCAATACCCAAAGTATTTCATGTGTCATGTCACAAAACCAGCTTGGTTCAGTGCTGCATCCAAGCTAGCCAATCCTGCAAGGATCAGAAGTGCAATACAGGGATGCACAAGTTGGTTGCAAAGTCAATTCAAGATCATTTTTTTACCACTAGGCATGCCATCGAAAATTTTGCAAAAAATTGGAAAACTGTATGTGTAGAAGTTCATGTTACAGATTTAATTAGTACTACTTATCATCATGCAAGTAAAGATAAAGTGTGGCTCATTTTCTGAAGAAGAGAAAGACTGCAAAACATTTTATTCATTTAAGTTGAGGGTGGCCTTAATTTCTCTGGAGTATACAGCATTCCTTGGGGTGTAGAGGGCATCCATCTACTTCTAAATTAAAAAAAATACCTTTCCTCCCATATTTGATTCATACCCCTATTTTTTTATCTTTCCAATTAATTGTCTCCTGGAGATCAAACACTTCTTTGGTTATGGAGTCTATATTCTCCTGCATACGTTGATTCGCCTGTGGTAAATAGGATGAGGGAAGAATAAAAGAGGAAAGAGAAGTAAGGAAATGGAAAAAAAAAATCCCAAACATTAAAAAAGATAAAGGAAACAAAGTAATAAAAGTCAACCAAAGAGTTTATGAGCATGAAATTACAGAAACAGTGTTCAGTTTAATGTAATATATTTTTCATTAATTCATGCAAGAGAATGATATTTAATTATGTTCGATCAATGCTGTTGGGAAAACTTATTGCAGCTAGAGTTACTTTTCTTCAGTAACTATTCTCACCGCAGTCTGTGGACAGAAACAATTACCCTGCTGTACTTTCCATATATCTTTAAGTCTCCTCTGAAAGTGAATATTAATGTTAACAATTAGTTTTATTAATTCTTTACAAAATAAAATAATGTTCTTGAAACTATAAAGAAGGGAATTTGAATGAAACATCCAGGAAGCAAAAGGCAACTGCTGACTGCTTTCTGATACTGTATGACTACACATCAAGAGTAGTCCTACTTTCTTAGCTATCACTGCATTTCACTGCTCGCCCTGCAAACATAATTAAACGCTTAACTATGAAGATGACATAAGAATTTTAAGGGCTAGAGACAATTTTTTTCCCTCTTAAGGGGTGAACTTCATTTTACATTTGGGAACATAAGACAATGCAAAAAGCTTTTCTGCAAAAATCTACGTGGCTTACAGCTAGATTTTCTGTTAGTGTTAATAGATGGGGGAAAGATACAAGTAAGTGGTAAACACGAAACAAATACTCAAAGGGACTGGATGTATTTGTGACTATTTGACACGTGCTACATTCTACCAAAGCAAACACTCCAGACAAATCTACTGTATATTCTTGGTTCATACACATAAACCCCACCAAAACCCCAAACAAGAACATGCAAAGTTGTTCTTTAATTCTTAGTGAAGTCAAAGATAACTTAGAGCAAGCAACAGAGCCACAACAAGTTTTCAGAATTTCTTGCTTGTCAGCATTTATCTAACTCAAAATGCTAATACTTAGGATAATCTTAATCCTTTTCTTCTGCTAGTCAGTCATATCAACTCCAGTTCACAAAGCATAATACTTCCAAAACAGAACTGGAACTTTTCAGAAACTACTTGGAGTTACAATACTACCCCTAGAGAATATAGTGTAGAATACAATAATATAGTGAAGAAATAAAGGATCAACGAACTATTACACAGCTTTTAAAAATGGTAGTGGAGACTTTGGCCTATACACTTAAAGATAGTCAATTTTTACTGCAATGAAGAGACAGTGGGAAAATTATGTAATAATTGAACTGCAATTCCCAACTAAAATTATTGGGAAATGGATACTCACATACTGTTGAAAATATACATATATACATATATATATTTCTTTGTATATGTATATATCCATATATATATTTTTTTTGTGGACCATTTTGAAGACTGATAATAGCTCTGGGATTTCAGGGGGGGCAGGTTTGTTTCCAGAAACAAAAGGGAAAAGTGGAAAAAGAACAGAGTGAGAGTGGAAAAGAACACACTGCACACACAGCAATATGGTTGGGACCCAATAACATGCTGACTAGTGTTTCTGTGTATTATGCTTGACTGATATGCAAACAAATATTCAGTATGGCAAACTTCAATTGTTAATAACTTAAAAAAATCAGAAATAAGTGAAATGGAAACTTTTGGGAAAGGCAAAGAACAACATCCAGTATTATCCATGCATCACAACTTTTAGCTATGGAAAGTGATTTTGGCCACACATGTATTAGTTCCGTCATCACAGCAAAGAAAAGACACAAGGAACACTCATGATAAAACCACAATTCTCACAAGAATTAAAGGTTTTGTAAGATGCAATACATTAGAAAACCTTGCAGGGACACTCTCAGCTTCATAAATTTAGGAGGATCAGTAGCTTAAATTCTACCCACTGAAACAAGATAAATTATTTCTTAAAAATGCAAAATAGTATTTAATCCTGCTTTATGTATCCCATTCAAATCTTACACCATATTTATTTGCTTAGGTTCTCTCATACAATCATATGAGCATACCTCTATCAATTCATCTCTCTGTCGAAGGCCCTCTTTAAGTTCATCCAGCTTATGCTGCAGAACACTGCAGGTGTGTTTCTGTCTTTCCAATTCCTGTATTAAATAAATCAATTATTTATTTTGAGTTATGTAAGAAATTATCGCAACTGCAAGGATTTCAGAAATTATACCTACCAAGCAGTTAAAAAAACACACTGAACCACTGAAGTGGTCAAAATAAGTTCTCCAGATACTTACTACACAGAAGATTTTATTAAATAAAACTGTAGAGAGAAAAAATGCCATAAAGACTTAAGCTCAATACTAACAAGTAAAGCTATTCAGAATGTTTTCAACTGTTCTTACTACGTAGTCCAGATTTCTATACTTTATAATTAGGAAAAAAAAATACCTTTGACTTCTCTTCATTCTCCCTATAGAACTCTGCTATCTGTTCTTCTTTCTCCTCAATAACGTCCTTTAAAGTATCCACTTGGTAAATCAAGTTGTTTTTCTCATTGTCTAGTTGAGCATTGGAAACCATAGCTTTCTTGTACTTCTCTTCAACTTCAGCTAGTGAATCCTACAGATAGCAGAAAAGTTTACATTAGTCGAACTTTTTGATGCATTATGTTAAAATACCACCATAATGTGAAGTTATGAGATGTTAAGACATTAAAATTATGCAACCATTTTTGTTTCTGAAATATATTCTTTAGAGATACCAAGTAGCAGTTTAGTTCCATTTTTTAACTTAGGTCATACACAACAATGAGAAGCCATCGTTACAAAAGCATGAAAAATATAAGATAATATTCCACTTGCATTTTCTACTCTGCCACATTCACAGCAACTCACAGGGACACAGTAGTAACGTCACAGTTTCACATTCTAGTTAATACCATGAATCAAGTAGTAATATCACTATTCTCAAGGCATGCATGAGAACACAGTTCAGATTGAGGCAACAAAGCCAACAGAGAGAATGTGAACAATTAAATCAATAAAAGAGATCACAAAAATAACTCCAAGAGTAGCTTTACCTTAATGCTCATTATTTAAGTAGTGTCCTATGACCTTAGATTCAAAATTTTAAGATAGCCACATTATTCCAGTAACACGGATTCGCTATTTAAACATATTTTGTCTTTGGTTCATTTACAAATTTTTTTTTAAAGCACGTAAAGACTCACACGCTTGGTTCTCTACTAAAGATGTATGCCTTACTATATAGTCTCTTACACAAATCTCCCCCATCTACCATTTTATCCTGGTATTAGTTATATTTGGGATGTTTTTCTAAGCTGTAACAAATATCAACCATTTAAATACTTAGAACAACTATCACTCCAGGCACTTTCAAGCATGCTATTATTTCAATATGCATTATACAGGGGTTGGGACTACACGATCTTTAAGTCCATTCCAATCCCTTAACATTTTATGATTCAAAATAATAAAAATTTATTTTCAGAGTTCTAATTTTAGAATGGAAAAAGAACTCTTACACCAATCCCTGGACAAAGTAAATCCATGTCCTACTACAAATCTCCTTGTACTTCATGTAATCTGTTCCTTGAAGGCATAAGTAGCATTATCTCCATTTTTAATTATTTGTATTATGACAGAAGAAGCACTAGCACAGGAAGGGCATGAAGCTTGAGTTTCCAGAAAACAGAACACTAAAACTAATGTATTAAGAGAGAAGGTGGCAACAATCTAAGTTTTCTAAGAAAATACTGAAGACTGCTGTCTGTTAAACAGTAAAATTATACAATCATTTTTGTTTTGGAATTATTAGTCATGTCTTCTCTTTAGAAATACCAAGTCACAGTTCAATATTCTGCTATAAGAAAGTAAAAATAATCCTTATCCCCAAACACTATTCTGTGTGGTAAATCTCTAGTTTGGGAAAGCTGTCCTTAAGAGTATGTATTTTACCTTTTATAATTTTATCCTAATCACATGTATATACATTTCTATTCCATTCACTGACTTCTGGAATTTTCTGCTAGAGAAATATAGTTTTTTGAAACCCCAGAAAAAATAATTACAGATCAGAAGAGATAAAAGAGTATAAGTTGCAAAAATATAAGACAAGTACCATGATCGTCTAGGAAGTAGTAGCAAAGAGCAAAGATGACTCAGAATAAGAAAAAAGAAAAAAGAAAAAAAAATGTAAGTGCACGCAAGTAATTCTGAAGATTAAAACCAGAGAAAACATTCCTTCTTGTGATGGTGTAAATGTGACAAATCTTGTAAAGATTGGCAAAACAAAATCCTAGAGACAGCAAACCTTTGAAAAAGACTTTGAAAGAATAATCCAGTTGAGTGTAAAAAAAAGGAAAATACTAGGATTATAATGAATGCTACAGTAATTTCACAGGGAGGTATGAAATTTAACCCAAAAAAATGCAACTAGGGAAAAAGTCAAATTTGATTATTTCTCTGAATGTGGTGACTGGGGTCATGTAGTAATTTAGTTCAGCAGAGATCTCTGAATGCCATCTGGTCCAATCTCCTAATTAAAGAGGAACAACTAAGATCAGGCTGCTCACAGCTCATCTCCATTTTAAGTATCTCCAGAAATCTAGACTGCAAATGGTCAAACTTGCTGGATGACCTGCACCAGTGTTTGCTTTCCTTGTGAAAACTCTTTTTTCTTGATTTCTAATTGGAATGTCTGCTCTTACAACTCAACTTTTGTCTATACTTATGTTGTATATTTTCCTTGCAAGGAAGTCTGCTGTCTATTCTCCACAGCCTCCTAGCAGATACACTGAAAACAGCAACAATACTGACAAGCACTACTCCAAGACTTATCAAAGTCCATTGCCTCAGCCTTTTACTGTATGCCAGGAATCCAGCCTTAAAAGACAAGACTAGGTTAGGGCTTAAAACATAGTATTAGAATGCCAATAATAAAATAAAATAAAAAAAAAATTAAAAAAAAGGCAGGGGAGGGTGAATCTGCAGTTACAAAAGAGGAACAGATTAATTTTCATACTAAAGGGTGAAAACTGTTTCTGAGAGAGAAGCTAAGTTATGTCTAAGTCTCTATTGGGTTAAAAAACCTGAAACATTGCAAAGACTTCTTTGCAACTCTCTTCTTTTCAGGTATTACACATGCTCCCCGTAGTTCAAGAATTCCATGCAGTTTCACAAAGTCTTCCAGTTTGATGTGAAATAATTTCTGAAACACTTGAATGAGGCTGTAGGATTTTTAAGGATGAAGCAGTGGGAATGGGATGGAATGAAAATACATAAGGCTCTGCATATAACCTAACGCTATGAAGAAATACCACCTACAACTTTATCAGTAAAGTCAAAGTGCTGTAAAAATCAGCTTGCTTGGCTAGAACAAGATGATTCAAGCCAACAGACATCAAGAGAGTGTACTGCTAACAGCATTAAAAAAGTTTTGAGGAAAGAAACAGAATTCCTTTCCAGTTGATGCAAAGAAATGTATAAGTAAGCAACAAAACTTAATCAAAATGAGATAGAAAAAGATTTGAAGACCTAATGAAACCAGATCTAATCACATTAGAGTTTATTCTGCTGACACCCAGTATATTTGTAGCCAGGTAAAACTCACACTTTTAGCAGCATAAGGGCAACCAGAGAGTTCAGAAGGTAGTGTGACTACAAATCCCCATTAGTCCACCACTGGGAAAAACCCAACCAACCAATCAACCAAACAAAAATCCCAACATTTGAACATAGTGTAAATGCAGGTATCCTGTTAACTCTTCTATAACATAGACAAGACAAAATTGATGAAATACAAGTTGAGAAAGAGGCAGTATCTTTCTAATTAAAAAAAAAAAAAGATTCCCAAAACAATCTCTATGGAATGTGAACTAAGGAACATATTACTCAGTATTAGCAGTAACATAAAATGCAGTTCAATTCTGAAAACTGAGCATAGATTAAAATCTTACTACTGCACAATGTGCTCTTTGGTAACTGTAATGGATTACAATAAATAATATCCATTAGCCATGAGTCAGAATAGTAATCATGAGATGCTGGCAAACACATAGAGATGTAAGAGCTAGATCCAATCTGAAAATATGAAGCAGTCTCACGTTACACTCAATCTACACTACACTCAACTCACCCAGTCTCGTGTATGTCTAATGATCTTGTAATCTACTACTCTTTGAAGTCCTTTTAATATTCATATAGCAATATAACTACACCAAAACGTACTTCATCTGAACATCCTGCTTTTTAAAGTTTTAAAGTAAAGGTTTAAAGCTATCTTTAAAGGTAAAGTTATCCTTCAGAGAGGAAATAATTTTTGCTACACTAAACAGCCCATATTACATATTTTCCCATTACTATATCATCTAATATACTGTTAAATTGAAGAAATTCAAGGAAGTTGATAAATACATCACTGTTACATGCTCTAACACAAGAAGTATTCATCTAGTTCAGTCTCTATATTGATATAAAACATATGAAAAGTTCGCTTTACTTTTCCATGAAACCATTAATAATTTGACAATAGAAAAGTGAACAAAACAAATATCCTGGAAAAGATTTCTAAGCCCCATAATTTGTTGTATTCTGTTTCCCTTCAATACAAAACAGTGAAAAGTATGATTATTTTAAATTTACTGCACTGTTAATTGTGTGAAAATGTATAAAAGAAGGGCATACATACTAGTTTAAACAAGTCAAAATGCAGACAAATCTCCTGTGGAAGACTGCACCTAGTGCAGGTCGTTAGTTCAGTGTGCTGCTGCAGTGCAAACTGCAGATTGTACCCTCAGTAGGGAGAAATGGCTGGAGATTCCAGCAAGAGCAGTGATCTGGCACTGACCCTTTGCACAACAAGGGGCATGGGGACCTGTGGCAGCAGCCAGGTAAGGGCCACTCAGAGATAGGACCAGAGGCAATGGCTCAGCAGAAGACCCCAGATCCCCAGTGTGCAGGGACTGGATACAAAAGCCCGTGGATTTGGTTCAGGGTCCCTCCTTGGCAGCACCCAAGCTAGTTTTGTGTGACTCTGCCATGATTAAAGTACTTAGAGAAACCAGATCTCCGAGAGTGTTATGGGAAACCTGTGGCCGAGCCCACAATGAAACTGACAGTGTGGGAATGGAGTGTGCAGCATCCATTGACTCACTTGGTCACTCACTGGCGGGTTTTGCTCCCCAGTGCAAGTCTGGGGTGGTGGGAATGTAACTACCACAGTGGATGCTGGATTGCCAGACAAGAAAGTTTCCTTAGCACTCATTAGCCTAATGCTGAAACAACTAACCTGTGATTTAGAGAAAATAATGGGAATATAAACCAGCATAAGTAATTTTTTTTAATGGCAAAGAATTAGAGCAAAATTAATTTTCTTCTGTAAGCAATAAACCTGCCCAAATTAACTGCAGTACATCTTTCAAAAGTATTATTTTGGTTTTACTTTATAATATGAACTATTTGCTGAAACTTGGAAGACTAATTCTTAAGTTCTTTGTCATAATTACCTCCCATTTCTTTGCTCCCCATTTGATATCTCACAATTACTTTGTATATCCGTTTATTTGCTAATAAGCCTCTAGAAATATAAACTGAATACCTCATTATCTTATCAGAAAGCATCTATATATATAAAAACATCGAAGTTTAATACTCTTCTAATGGTAATTAAATAATAAACATGCAATCTCATGTACATTTTAAGTTGATGCTCTTCATGCATTAAAAGTTAGATACATGCTTTAAAGAAATTTAAAAATGTGTTAGCGAAGCCACTATACGTTAGTGAAACCGGTGATAACTCCATTATGCAAAAACACCCATTCAGAATGCATGCTTGGGAGTAGCCCTGATACCTTTAATTCTTTAAGTCCCTGCATGTATCTCCCTTCTACATCATGTATCTGGTCCTTAAGATCATAGATATCCTGCAGGACATAGGAATGAACCATTGCATAAGAAGTATGGGGAAATAACTTAAAAGTTGAAAAAGCATTAAAAGGTTTACATGTACTTCTGTCATATCACAAACCCTGTAATAAATTATAATTAAGTCACAACAACTCGGGGAAATTAAGGTTTTGTTTATAACCCTAACTCCAAGACATCTCAAATAGGACAAAATTGTTTGAAATTCAACATAAACAAAGTAGTATCTTAATAAGTTAAACTCTTAAACCATAATTATGAGCACAAAATTACTAACATAAATTACCAAGAAAGTAAAAAAATACTTCATGATTGAAAATCACATCCTCATAGCATTTTCTTATTATTACAGGAGTTCTGTATTATAGAACAATCTTCCTATTTAAACTAGCTCCGAATCTTCTGAAAATGCAATTCACCCGTAATTCACTGAGGGAGGCATCAGGATCCACCAAACTGCTTGCATCTCCACTTCCTCTCCTAGATGAGCTGCCACTCAGAGGAGTTGTGCTTACTGAATTGCGAGATGAGGGCTTAAAAAAGAGAAAAACATTGTATTAGGAATTATATGGTTATTTCTCATATACTTGATAATACTCTTCTTAAATTTCTTCAAATTCACAGAATGGTTTTCTCTCATTTTTCTTAATATTAGCTTACAGACAGCATTTTCCATTGATTACTTCCCTGCACTTGTGTTTCTTCTTGGTAAAATATTGGTCTCTCATTGATGACTTAGTGTATCAGAACATTAGAATTCTGAGTCATCTGTCCAGAAGACAGTCATAAGATGGCTAATAGTGCTGAAATACTGTAGACAATTTACAGTATTTCTAAATATTATAATTTCTGCCCTCCAGGATTCAGAAGAAAGCCTACAATGAGAATGTACCATATGGATTTTTATAGTCTTAGCCCCCTAAATTTTAGCCTTTCCTGGTAAGTATTTCTCCCACAAAAAATAAACTGTATAGAAAATTATTACTGGCCAAAAGTAAACTGAAGAATAAATTTTTTCCTTAAGAAATAAAAACTACTAAGCATTAATTTTGGGCAATAAAAAGGTATATCTAAAAATTAAAATTATATCTAAAAGGTAAATCTAAAAGGTTAGCAAGCTAACCCTGACGAAAAATACACAGAATTTATACATTTTGAATTATTTCAACACTTGCAAATTTGTGAATGAACACTGACTTTAAATAATTTTAAAATTTAAAACTCTTACCCTTGAAAATATTTCTGAATGTGATTTTTCACTCTTTTCTTCCAGCTGAAAGAGAATAGGGAACATGATTACCTTATGTAATAAGGGACTACTGAATCCGCATCTTTTGTTCAAAGAGATGAGAAATACTTAAAAACGAAACAATTTTTAAAATTCCAGATGTTAGCACAGGTCAAGACAGGAAAAACAATATTTAGCCTAAAAAAGTAGTTTTTACCTCAATTGCAAAATAAATGACTGGTTGTAAAGAAAAAAGCCAAAAACTTTTCTTTAAAGATTTTAAAATGTCCTTACCAGTATTGAGCAACAAAACATGTTTTACTATTTTAAATCTCAACAGAGCAACTATTAAAATTGTTGGTGGCATAACAGATGCAAAGCTACATGCAGGTACACTTAAGGCAGTCAGTGACAGTAGTGTGAATGCCCTAGTTAATAGAAAACACATCTGTATTTCCAATCTCCTTAGTGTCACCTGCGATTACATCACAATAAAACCGGTTCAGGTAAAAGCCTATAATTCAAGTGTACTAAGTAAAAGCAATCCACAAAATCATTTCAGTTCATATTTTATGTACCGAAGACTAAGCAAAAGAACTACCACACTCCCTTCTTACTTAGGAAACTGCTACTGCAAAATTGTATTGTCGATGTCCACATTTTCTACATTGCTGTGAATCAGAATAGGTGTGAATACACACATATTTAATAGGGCATCTCACATATACTGCTTCTCAAAGAACACCTGTTTTTCTCTATGCTAGGGAAAAGAGTTCTGGAAGTCTATGGCAATCACAGAAGAAACAAACAATACGTTACAAGATTTTTCTTTTTCCTCCTGTTGTGGTTTCTATAAAAGCAACATTGCTTCGTCATAACAAATTCACCACCTCCCAAGAAGTACTGAAATTACAGATTGAAAGTACTTGTCACCAGTATGGTGATAGAATGATGTGAAGAATCCAACTGACTGGAAGGATATACTAACCTAAATAAAAATATAAATTTTATATCTAATAATAAATAATGATGATAACACAAGCAACTGAGAAGGCAGCATAACTACCAGTCTCAGTCTCCACATTTCTTTTAGCAGAGCATTAATTGCAGAAAGTCAGACTTATTATGGGAAAAAAAGCGCTGAAGTTTAAGCTGGAGAAATAATTAGTCTAATTAGTCTCTCAGGATTTCAGAATGTACAGATGATAAGTGACATTAATTATTACAACTTACACAGCACTGTAACAGTATTAAAATATCATCTAAATGCTAAGTCACAGAAACTGGATGTGAGAATACTCTAGGTCTCAGTCTCCCATTCAAAGCAAAACCACAGCCAACAGTCCAGGACAGCTGTGGCTTGATCTAGCAAAGTCTCACCAGCTCCTGAACACAGAGGCTCCCCAGCTTTGCTGTAACCTGACAGACTGCAACAATAACATCCTAGAGGAGCTTCTTGGAGTGTCTCATCTCAATTCCTAAACGGTAGCATGAGGTTGCTGGCCCTTGTTGCATTACTTGGCAAGGGAACGAAGACTTTGGCTCTCACCTAAGCAAGCACTTACACACTGCTGATCACCACATAGCATTCCTTTTGCTAAACTAAACACACACAGTGCTCTCAGCCTCTCTGCCTACCTACTGCATGTGCTAATCCTAAATGCTATTTCAAAAGATATACCTGAGAACAGAAATTTGCCTTTTTTCTCCATGCTATTAAACACAAAAGTTTTGCCTGCAAGTAACAAGAATTTTTAGAACTTAGCAGGAAGAAAGAAAAGGTGGATAGGTTTAGTACAAACCATGTTCATCCTAAAGGGAGCTGCACAGGAAAACCATCACAATAATTCTCCTGTAACATGGTATGTTGATTAGCACGGGATTCCATGCAAGTGCACAGCCAACAAGGAGTGCTTCAGCAATGGATTTTGACAAAATCTCATATGGGATGAAGGAACACTAAAATACACTAACATGGGCACAGTTCTAAGTATTTTTGTCACTAAAAGAAGTAATAATATTCAAAAAGTACATTAAACCTCCCTAGCATTGTTAATTTCTTTCAGAAAAAAACGTAAAATGTTTGGGTCTTTGTTGTCATTCACTGATTTGGTTTATAGGATCACAGCTGGTCTTTAAGAGATGGTTAAGCTTATCTCTCTCACACACACACACAAACGTGAAGTGTTACACTTGTCACATGCTTCTAGCAACAGGCAAAATGTCCTTCAAAATAAAGCAGCATGCTCTTTAAAAATTCACTCAGTGCATTTTTATGTGAAAACAAGCCCGAACCCCACAATAAACCTATTTGCAATTAAGTAATTTAGCATGCTTTTACAGTATTTACTCTTTTAAAAAGAGTAAGAAAAGAAAATCCATGATTTTGCTGTATTCACTACAGTGTAAATAAAAGCATTACACTCACACTATTCAAAACTTGGCCATCATCTGCATCGGAAACAACGCTTCCCCTGCGGTTGGAACGACTAAAATAGTCAGCAGTAGTTTCACTTTGATCAGAAAAATCAGAGGACTTCAAAAGATAAGGAGAAGGTGAAAGAAAACTGAAGATGACACCACTGAATGAACAAAAGTTTATTAAAAACCAAAAAAATCCTACCTTAAATCTCTATTATTGCACCAAAAACAATGAATATCTATTATTGATTCATTTTGCTCCATTAGAGTAATACAAAAAATCATACAATCAGATACCAAGGGGTTTAAGTACTAATTTAGGGTCAAACACAAACTACAAAAATTTTTAAAGTTTGAAGATTATATAAATTGATAAATAATTATTAGTCTCTACAAATGTTTTTTTTCAAATCAACACAAACCAAACAGTGCTAGCTATAATAATCTGAGCTCCTTCTCATTCCTAAGTTTAAGACATCTTACACTAGAAGACAAAGTTACTGTCCAAAGATGTATGTCAGACAGGCACCTAAAAGGGTGGGGAAAAAATGCCAGCACTACACATTTCTTGTTAAAAAAGGCAAAATAGTCTAAGTACATTACAGCAATTGCACCTGCCATGGGAATTCAAGTGAAATACTTACCTGAGAATTATGCATATAAAACACAGTACCTAATGGGAAGAGCGGGTTTATCATAAGCTTATTGACAACATTCTACTTCAAAAGGCAGAAAGTTAAAACTAAATACAATGTTCCCAGTGAAAGTGATTATAGGAGAAAAAATCCTTATATGAACAGTTTGAAAATATATTGCCCTTATCCAATTCTCACCATTTAAAAAAAAAGTCTTTATACTTGAGGTGTGTGTAGCCTCATTCTGATTAAAAGACAGCGAGATGTCTAAAAGTTACATATGTAACTGGTATACAACAGTTTACTGAATAAAACAGTTTACTGATGAACACCTGGCTCAGACTATGCTATTTTAGGACTACAGAATTTGTGTTTGTTGTCACTGCTATGTTATGTTCTATTTCTCTGAAAATTTTCCAGCTACATCTGTATTTAAAAGTAGTCTTCATTAGTAGTTAATAGTTCTTCATACTAGTTTCATTAAATGTAGCTAGGAAAGTAAATTTTGATAGATGGAAGTTTGGCTAAACTTTCCCATTGCACTTGCATTTCACAAAGTATAAAGATACTGAAGAGAATTCTTCTTATTTATTGATTACAGCAAAAGAACAAACAACTTGGCCTACAATCTATGACAATACTGGTCTTTCATTCAAAATCCACTTCTCTTTGCTCTTGAGAAGTCCATATACCTGATAAACCTTGCTGTCTCCCTCCTCCTACACTCCTTCTGTACCTCCTTCTATACTTCTATACTTTTTGTACTCCTAGTATCTTTCCCAATAGGTTCATCAAAACTGATACATTTTAAGATTGAGGAGAATTGTACAGTTTCTCACAAATATTTTCTACTTTTTCCATTTCCTACTTGCTCTTCTGATTTCCAGAGCGTACTAAGCTGACTTCAAATGCATTATCAAGAGTAAAACCAAAATACAAGCCACAGAAACAGTAGGAAATGAATGTTAAATTGTTCATAAGATTTTTATCTCATCTGCTCTTCAGGATTATTTCATTAAACTAACACTTTGAACTCTTTTAAGCATTCATTAGTGTGAGTGAATGTACCTTGGCATTATTGGTATAACGTATACATAGTGAGATCTGATATATACATATATATATAGATATTCCTATATATCTCAAAGTATATAGTTTTAAGAAATTAATCTCAGTGTTAAAAAAACCATGGAGACAAATAGTGCTTTCAAAGTGCAAGAGACTACATACGTATGTCAATAGCTGTTAGATTTTAGAACTTCATAAAGCAACAGCAAAATTACCTTTTTCCTACACCCTCAAAAATTCACTTTGATATCTCTTGTAGCTAACAACGTTAGTTTCTGACAAACGTGGTTTTATTTGTTTAGTATCTATAGCACTCTGAGTACCTATAATTTGTGAGAAATTTAAAAAAGGACTGAACATTTCAATTTGGCCCATATTAGAACACTGATCATTTTTTTGTTTTGTGTAGCATGACAAATGATCAGCTGTATCAATGAAACTTAGACAATTGTTCTGTGGCAGAAGCAAAGTAAAACTCTTTAAAATCACTTTGCAGCACAAAAAGCCAACTTTAGAATGACACTTTTAATACAATACAGATGCAGAAACAAATTTCTCTCATTTTGGACACCGGTTACCATAAAAAGGAGCAAACTTACTGCATGATATAACGGTTTCCATTAATCCTCTTCCCCAAAAGAAACACTTTTATACAAGTACTATAGTATGTTTCATGTGCTTCCCCACCTATGACATAGAGTGGTAACCCCAACAATGTACTATACTTTAGCTACTAGTTGTTTATTATAAAATTAAAAAGATATTTAGAAAAACGAATTCCTCGTACAATTTACCGTCTCACTGCTAAAAATTTACATCACACTAAAAAACCACATCTGTGACACATGCAAACTTCTTATGTGGAATGGAAAAATCAAATCTGTGTGTTGGTCAGTGAAACATTCCCGAGTGGATGTACTTGTAACTGCTGATGTGTTAATATCAAAGCACTCAGCAAATCGTGCACAGGAATGCTCACCACAGGACTACTTCGGACTGAGCTTGCTCTCGAAGAGTAACTGTATTCAGATGGCTAAAGAAAAGTTAGGAAGGACATTTTCACAACTTTCATAGATTTTTGTCTGCAGAAAACAAAAACAATGAAAGAAACAACCAAAGGCCTATTACACTAAGAGTGCAAGAACTATTTGAGTTATGTCATCCATCACCACAAACAGAGGCCTGAGAAAGAAGGAATGAAGTACCATGTATATCCAGTCTCAGCCATTATCAGGCCACACTCATGCACTGTAATTCCTATGCACAGTCATGTACTCTCTTAACCTGTTTCCAGTTAGTAGCACACTTTTTGTGTAAAAAAAAAAAATTTTTAAGATTCTCAGCAATATTCACTATTATTACTAGGCATGTCTATTTTCATGTGTCACTAAGAATTCCCTTGAAAAACAGCCAAATAGTTTTTAAAAATCAAATCTTAACTATTTGCATAATTAAATTAAACATTTAAATTGCAATTTGGTTTTAACTGCTCCGAAGCCTGCAGAAATTTTAACACACCCTGGGATCTGAAGCTAGGCTGTACACTTTAGTGGTTTTCTTTTACGATCACCCATGCACATTCTTCTGAAAGAATTATGTTTAAAGGTGGAAGACAGAAATCTATTTATGCCATGGGTAATAAAAGCAGCTCTGAAAAACAGAATATAAAAAGAAAAAAAAATTACAGCAGCATTTCATGCTGCTTTGCCCCTTCCTATGAAAGAACCTTTAGGCAGAAATTAAAATTATATGTATATCAGAGCTATATGTAATAGAGGTTTATGGTATTGTTCTCTCACTGAACCTTCTACTGTTTTCTTGAGAACATACATAAAACCAAAAAAGGGAAATCATCTGTTTTTAATCCAAGTGCAAAGGAAGATCTCACCAATTAAAAAACCTACATAATATTTGATGATTTTTCACATAGGTTTAGCACGTCTCTAAATGGCAGTGTAAGACAAATTTGAACTACCATAGCAGCAAAAGGCATAACTTTTCAGATGCTCATGCCACTTTTTAAATATAGTTTTTTGTAGAGCTTCTTTGCCATTCTTAAGCACTACTAGCTACTCTTTATTTTGTAAAGATGCAGATTAGGTTTTCATGCTATTGCATTTTTTATATCTGTTAAATTTAAATATGGCATCTTATTTAAAAGTATTCAAGGTGTATTCACCACAAATATCAGTAATCTCCTGATTTCCATTCAAATGCTTAACTTTTTAAAATATGTTTTTAGTATTATACATGCAGTTGTTGTTTAGTATGCTCGAATTAACTTGTTCTAACCCCAGTGTTCTTCAACATCATTGTTGCATTCACCAACATTATGCTTGTCTGCAAAAAGAGCAGTAAAACAGCAGCTACTAAAATATTTTAAAGAGGCAAGTTAACAATGTTAAAAAAATTAAACTGGATGTCTCCAGAAAATTATACACAGAAAATGCAACTCTAAAATGATCCAAAAAATGCACACGTAATACTGCCAAGCCTCATGGCCATACAATACAAATTTAAGGCAACCATGTAAATGGTGATTACAAAGCAAACTCATACTTCTTATCAAAGCAGTGTTTAAAGGAGACACCTATGAAGAAAAGTGTAATTTTATATTCATATTGGGCTATCCAAATATCTAAAGATAAGTAAGATATTGTTTTGCATTGTACTAACCCTGTAATTCCTAGTTGGTGCCACTGGACCACTGTATAGAGAAGATGACTATAATACGAAGAATAGAGTAAGTCAGAAATATTTTTTCTGCATACATAATATTTTTAATTCATGCTCTATATTCCACAAATGTCCTAAAGATTTAAATACTAAATTTTAATCTATCCATAGTAGACAGAAACTTCTAGAAAAGAGTGGAGGAGCCTCCAGGAAAAGCTGTTATCTCTGAAATCAATTTAAACATTATTAAACCAATCTAGTATTTTTGCAAGCAGATTTGTGGAAGAGAGTAGTTCTCAAATAACATGTCAGCTTCCTCTAGCTAGTTATTGAAATCTGGCCATGACCACAGCTGCAGCTACTGGAAGATATGACCCACCTCATGACATATCAATGTTTTATCATTTACATTAAGATGGAAAAAAAGTACTGCAATGGTGCTAAACATTTAAGTCATTTTTTGGGTTTTTTTTAAAGACAGGAATTTAGAACATCGATTGTCACAGCTGCTGGTTGTTCTCCATATATCATAGAGAATCGTGAAACAGAAGATATTTTAAACATAAAACCTCACATGCCAAACAAAGTAACCTGCATGTTGTATATTAATTTTATAAAACACAACCTTTGCAAGCAAAAAATACAACTGTTACCACTTTTAACTGTAATAATTGCAAGTGTCATAGAGAGATAAGCTAGTGTCATATGTCATAAGTAAGCAAAACCACTCATATGCATTTTATATAAATAATTAAATTAATATAAAAAGAGGAGACAGACCCGAACACGGTAGGAAGGAACTGGTTTACTATATCCAAGGCTGCTATAATTTCTTTGATCATAGTAAATTCCACTCTGAGGGGTGAGGAAGGAAAGAAGAGAGAAAACAAAGATTGCACCTGTAGATCTTACAAACAAAAAGTTTTATCTTAACATTTCCCAAGTGTTCCCAAGCTTAGACCTTGTGCGGAATGCTGTAATGTTTTCCCTACTGTTGACCCCAAACTCATGTAGCTTTAAGTAAACTACATACTCTGTATTTCTAATGCCATGCTCAAACAAAAGAGTAAATAATTTTGTTATTTTTCCTCCATAATAAATAAGAAAACTCCAAAAGCTTGACATGCGCATCAAGAAATACATGAAAAACATAATTGACAAGACTTGCTAATAATAAGTACAATTATTTATTTTGGCTTATTTGTGGTGGGTTTTGACACTCTCTACACAAATAGCATACATATGAACATGTGAGGCGTAAGATTCAAATATGCATGCAAAAAAGAAAAACCAGACAGATAAAAACATGGCAAAAAGCACTGCCTGCAGAACACAGCATTTCTTATCTCAATAGGCAACACAGAGCAGAAATATTCATATTACTTATTTGTTTAGGAACTAAGGGAACGGGAAAATAGCACTTCAAAAGCACATGGAGAAATGCTGTAATACAATAATAAGTAAACACAAAATTACTTCAGCCTAGTCTCAACACAAACATTCACTGCTGTTCTGACCCCACCACAACCACTAATGCAATTGCTAATTCATCAGTACCAAAAACGGTCTGAAAAATTACATCCAAAATATTTCATTCATTGGCACTACATTCCTATGTCGAACACCAAACTTTCTGGAATAGTTTCTGCACAATCACAATAATCCCCATGGTTTTCTCAATAAATCACTGGATTAACATTATGGTCTATGGCAAATTCAATCTGCTGTACATCTGCATTTAAAATGTTTCTAACTATCTGATAGGGGACAAAACAGGAGTAATAGAACAAGTATCTCCATCTTGACTGAATAAATTTTAAGCCAGAGAAGAGCCACCTTTAAATAGTTCCAAGAACCTTTTCCAGGCCTCCATCAGAAAAGAATTTCTATTTAGCTGATTCCATTGATGGCATTGCACTGATATGAACACAGTTTCAAACACAAACTGAGGTCAGAATCTGATCAATATGAGGTTTCTTTTTTCCTACAAACATTTATGCAAATGTCAGGAAGGTAACAAATTTATCCATGACACTACACACTTAGTATATTTATAACGAGTATTATACTAGAAAACTAACCAATAAACCTTTATGGGAATAAAGAGCTTTCTCATCCGAACTTTGAGATTAATTGTAAGCATGACTCTAGGAATAAAATTTAGAGAATTAATACCACTATAAAACAGCATCTTCAATCTTAAAATATAAAGAAGACAGACAATAGTTTTATCACCTAAAACAGAAACAACACATGAAATTCTGTCTACATAATTAGAAAAAAATAGGCCATGCTTCTATCACTGTGTTAAAAAGAACTGGTAAGTGAAACTATAATCAACACTATTCTCACTAATATAGGCTTGGCTTAAAGCCAGTGCTCACATTTCACAAAAAATTTTTAACCACTAAACAAACTAAAAAAGCTTAACAATACAAACTAACTTAAGCACTATATTGTATTTGCCTATCTGATAGCTAATTCAGATAACACTGCTGTTTAAACAAATAAAGCTTTTTAAGACGCTTACATACTCCTTTTGGTACTTGATGCTTGCCTTTTCTTAAGAAATACACTCATATTACATTGCATAATACCACTGAGAATGTGATGCAATCTACTATCACTTCATAAAAATATGAAAGAAGTCTTTTAAGTAAAGATACACAAACCTGCTGTATAAAGATATACAAAGCTGCTTTTTCTCTGGACTGAAATAACTTTCCATTACATTAAGTTAAAGTTTCTGTGTGGTAATGGAGAATACAAATCGATGCATACACTGTCTTTCCCTAAGGATGTCCTCCAAGTCTAATCTGTATGTCACTTCACTACAAAGTTTAGAGATAACAACTAAATACTAGAAAGTGCTTACTATAAGACAGTTCTCTTTTCTCCCTGAAAAACTTATACATGTAACAGAAAGTGTTAGAATTATAAAACTACTCTAGGTCTGAACATGTGATAGTACAAATTTACATACTTTTTAAAGTCAAGAATTTAAAGTCACTAGTTAGTACCATTACACCTTAGAAAGAAAGCACAAAAACAAACTTCACTCAAAGACATGCAAAGTATTAATATACAGGGACCAAATATCTTGCAGATATATCCTTAGTGTTGTCATACTAAGGTTAAAAAAATTAAATATAGTGAAAATCACAATATTAAAAAGTCAAATTGCTTTTTTTTAAAAGAATGACTAAAAATACAGGAAAACTACAAGAAAACATATTCCACTGATTATGAAAATTCAAACATGAAGGAATATCCATTTATCCAGCTCTGAAGTGCTTTCTGAGGCTGGATAACTCAATAAAAACTATTTTTTCCCCAACAGCATCCAAATTTATGAAAAGTACGATAATTTTGGACAGAATTATGCTATGTGAAATATTTCATGAGATTAATAACAGAATTTTAAATAACTAAGCCAAGTCTCATGTAGTAGATTTCATTAAACTGAGACAGCATTTACAAGGTTATGTAACAAGAGGCTCCTCTCCACACACTAAAGGATCATCAGCCCCCTTGTTGAGCTGTGCAACTCATCAAGATGCAATGACCTTCCAGGGCACCTTACAGGCTCAGGAAGGCACTGCCTACAGAGTACAGGGCATGAAAGACTTTACAGGAGGAAGGGGAAAAAGCATTTTGTGATCAGGGAGGAATTAAAGCTGGGGATAGAGGGATTAAGTTCTCAGGAGGAGCAAGTGTGTGAAAAAGAAGGAACAGTGTGATGAAAGGGCCACTTGTGTGTAAAGAGAAAGGGAGTCTACCAGATTTGGCAAGTCTTAACAATACTAATAAAAACAGCTTTGTAATAATAGTTTAGCCAGTGTCCCATGCTTCTTGTCACTCAGTAACAGCAAAATTTGTGAAGTTTATACTTCTTTTTTTCAACTAAGAGAATTTAAATTTTCACAGCAAGCTTGTTTTGTTCCAGTTCATTTAAAAATTTCACAGGTATTTTGACTGTAGGCAATGTGCAATACAAAAGATAATCTAATATCAACCGAGGTCTACTTGTAATACAACAGACAAAAGAAACTAAAGGTAGTTTGACAATATTATACTTTATAGTAGTAGCATGCTGGAGTATTGCGCAGTGTAATTTTCAAAATCAGGAGTAATGAGAGGATCGCAAGAAAAAATATTTTTGTCTATTGTTACATCTGAAAATTTCTTCTAGACATCAAATTAATACCAGAAATTCCCTGGATTTAGGTTCTGTATTTGGTTCTAAGTTAATACAGGCCAGATTTAGCTACTATTATTTCATACTGTATTCATATTATCTCAATAGTTCAAATACATCCAATATTACCAATATATTAAATTATATTTCAATATTGTAGATGTAACTTAGTGACTATGGTCTCTTTTTGTGCTACTAAAAGTATTACCTACAGGACCCATAGGTCACCGTGTCAGTTTTAATCAAGTGAACTATTTATTTTTTAAAGCAATTTCTGCTTTAATTATTACCTCCAATAAGCAACCTTACTATCAGAGAATGAAGACAGATCTCTCAGACACTTATCATCATGACACTTAATTTATATTTTTGTAACTATTTACAGTTTAACAGTCTCCTAAAAAAATGTTTAGCTTGCCTAAACTAAAAATACCACAAATATACAGAAATATCCATTACTGAAAAGGCAAAATTTCTGTATTTCGGCCTTGTCTGTTGTTCTAAAATCACAACATATGAAAGTGCTTCCTGTTGTAAGAGTGTTTCCTGTTGTAACTTTCAACAACATGTTTGTACTTACTGAGGCTGATGGACAATCTTTTTCCACTTTACTTTAGTTCTCTACTGGGGATATTGGGAGAGAGCAGCTGAAGAGATGAATTCCCATCCCCTTACTAACTATTCTGTCTTGAAGATAACCTCACTTAGCATTTTCTTTCAGCTCTCACATTTGCTATCAGAAAGTACTTGATTGCATCGATCATTGCAGCAGTCCCATTAATACCATTTTCTATAAGCATGCTTTCACCAAACTACTGCTTTGGTAAGTAGACACAGAAAATGTTACAATGTGAACACATCACACTCTAAATAAAAAGCATGCCCATTCCAGGTTACACACCAAAAGATCTCTCCTTTTGGAGGTACTTGCTCTGCTCCTGTGAGATGCACTGATATCTGAGGAACGCTTGAGAGTGAAATTATAAAAAATATATCAAGATATGAAATAAATATTTAAATTTAATTCTATTACTCTTCGCTGAATGACAGAAAATAGCCAAAGAAATTCTAAATAAGCCCCCCAAAAATCAGCTTAGTTATCTGCCCAGTTCAAAACCCCTTGTTTAGACAATGACCAATTACTTAATCTCCATTTTAGCATATTTGCTATGTCAGCCAAGACAAGAGCGGATCTGAGCAAATCTGTACCAGGTCACAAGTTCCTAAGAGTTGCACGTAGAATATATTACCTGTTTTCTTGATAAAGCATTTACTGTTCAAAATTATTTGTGCGTGCAGCAAATTGCAGAAACACTTAACACTAGAACTTGCATGACATTACACAAAATTCACTTAATCAAAAACTACATTTAATTGCAAAGACCTCTTAGCAAGTGACAATCACCTTTTTTAAAAGTCACAAAAAGAAAAAGCTCCTTTCCACTTCCAAAACACATAAAACCAACCCTTTTATTTTAGTAATTTGTCCCCTTTCCTGGCCTATATTCCCAGATCAATGACCAGCTGATTTCTAGGCAGATCCAAGACCAGAAAAATGTTAACATAACCTCAATAAAACTGTTCTTTAGCAATATATATATGTGGCCAGAAAATGATATAAAAGAACCTATACAATAAATATTTCTGTTAGCAGTCTTTGGGATACCTTACATCATTTGGCTAACTTTTTTGCCATTAATGAATAATATACGCCCATCTTCTCAAAGAAAGAGAATCTTGTATCATACCAAACTCTTCTTCAAATTGTATCTTAAGGTACTGATACCTTTTCTTCCACAAATACTACAGAAACACACTAATACTCAAAGTGCAAGAAAAGGCTGTAAGATTGAAACATATAAAAATAAACTACCTTTTTAATATTGATGGAAATCATATACCAGATGAACTTAAACATTATATGTGATTCAAAATTACTAAAACTGCAAATACTTAGGAGACTGGAAGCTTCACCCTCTAGAACCCAAACCCTTTTTTCCTTTGGTTTGGTTTCTGAAGGCCATGATCAAAAAGAAAAAGTACACAGCTTGAACACAAACCAAATGTGAATGTCGACTGGACTGGTGAGAGTATCTGGCCCTCTCTGCATCTTCCTGAGAAAGAAGAAATGCAGAGTTATTTCATAAAGATGGAAACAAAAACCAACCTGACACAATACGAGGAAGCCAAAGTGAGCAACATGCTGTTAGCACTTTTAATCCTATGTGCCATTTTGAATAATCCATGGTGGCAAGTAAACTCATTCAAGTCAGAAGAGTTCATTTCACCTCATGTAGGTAAGTGTGCCAAAATATGACATCAGGGGATGTAAATAAGGCAGGTTAGTATAATTAATAATTAATGTTCAGTAGTCAGACTTTCTTACGATTAATATATTAACACAGAAAAACAGCACAAAATCGTTTAAATTAAGAAATTAAAGGGAAAATAGAGTTTTACCAATTTACAAGTACACTAGTAAGAAATGTACCATATAATTACTACATTCAGATTTTAAGTAATTTACAAAGTTATTTTAGCCCTAATGGAAATTATTATTCTCAGTTGCCTCATACATATTTTACATTTTCTTCTCTATTAGAGGAACAAAGCTTCTTAAGCAAATTGATCAGTTTTAAGTTCTATAGCTTAGTTTTGCTCTACAGTGGCAGTGAAAATAAACCCAACTCATAAAATCTGAGTGATGACAACTAGCTAAGGCACCTTAGTATCTTCTATTCTGTTGAAAGATGAGAGTAATTTATAATTTAAACACATTTCACATGCCATAAGCATCTCAAATTGTCACAGTATGAAAACATTTTAAGAATACCCTTAATTTTAAAACTATCCCACTTGGAGGCTACAACACCATTCTGAAAGTAGGAATTCTTCCTTAATTTATTTCCCTCAGTCGTAGGAAATATGTTGAACTATTCTAAAGATCGTAAGCCCGTTATTTACGGAATTAAAGGCTTTGCCTCCAGATCATAGATAGGTATCTAAAGACTAAAACTAGCTTTCATATTGCTTATGGTCACATGGTTATCATCTGCATTTTCACTGGATACATTAATTTGTTTAAAACTATTTTACGACTATTCAGTATTCAATACGCCTCCTTAAAACTCTGCCAGAGAATTGCCATGAAGGGAGGGTAGGTTCATTTCACAATGACATTTTAGTGTTCCTCTCTACAATGTTTGAGGTTTAACATGAATGCTCATGCTATTTAACTTTTCAACACAATATAGTTCGATCATTGCCAATTTTAAATATTCCTTATATCTCTGGTCTGAATGGACAAGTATTTGTTAGTTATATCTGCAGCAGGAAAGAAAAGACTTTGCTAATTATATAAGATTCCTCTTAATTGGTAGGAAATAGAAAGCCTGCGTTAAGTGTTCAGCATACTCAGATCAAAGGATTATGTACTACAGTACGTATTGCAAACAGATAGCTGCTGCTGGTATCTTTCAAGCTTGATTTCTAAAAGCTCAGTTTTGAATTATGCATGTTATCTAATACAGAGGTTACATCTCCCAGTCCAGGAAAGGAGTGTACATCTGTTCAGAATACTCCTGCAGCAGATGTACCTCTTAGAACTACAAAAGGAAAGCGGCATTCAGTTGAGTGGCATTAATTTTGAGTGAGATTCCTCACAAATACAATCTATGTTCCATGTTTTGGAAACCCTTGAACTCAAGCAAAACACCTTCGAAGGTACATTCTGCCAAGAAATACAGAAACTATGTTGATCTTGAGAACATGAGAACTAATGTATACACAAATATCAGACAGGCAAAGAAACAATGAAGGATCAATACAACTTTGTAAATAAAATTCTAATGACAGTCCTAGGATTTCTCAGTAGAGATTAACTGTCATTGTAGTTTCAACTATTTGAAATGATAGCTAGTCTCAGCATGTATTGCTTAAATCTTGGTGATTCAAAACATTCTCACAGTGAACACTTTCTTAAAGGCCAGAAAAACCCCTGACATCCCCCATATACCCTTTTAAGAGGCACATGAAGTTTCTGAAAGGAACCCTCTAAAGAAACTTTGCAATTAAGTCAGTCTCACTCCAGTGCTGGGTAAAATCATGGAAAAGCGTATTTTGGGAGGTACTGAAAAACACCTGGGGACAAGTCAGACACTGGTCACAGTCAGTATGGTTTCATGAGGGGAAACTCCTGCTTGATGAACTTCATTTTGTTATACAACAGAGTAATCTACCTAGGTGACCTAGGAAAGTCAGTAGATTGTATCCTTTCTGACTTCAGCAAAGCTTTTGATACTGTCTCTTACAGGATCCTTCTGGACAAAGTGGCCTGCACACAGCTGGATAAGCATGTTATGCGATGAATGAGCAACTGGCTCAAAGGTTGGGCACAAAGGGTTGTAGTGAATGGGGTGACATCAAACCGGCATCAGGTCACTGGTAGGGTTCCACAGGTTCATCTTAGGCCCAGGTCTCCTCATAAATGACTTGGATGCAGAACTCAAGGAATAGCAAGTTTGCTGATGACACCAAATGGGAGGAGCTCAAGGGCAGGGAGGCCCCATAGCAAGACCCTGGCAAATCAGAGAGATGGGTATGCACCAACCATAGTGTCTTGGTTTGAAATACAGCTACATGCCAAGGAAAGTGGGAATCTCCCTTGGAATGGAAAATGTGACTTCCTTCCCTCCAAATTATAACTTTGACATTACGGGGCTGTCAGGCAAAGATATGGGAAAAGGAATAACGATTCTTCGTGTGTGTGTGTATACACATATAAATGTGTGTGCGTACACATGTAAAACAAGACAAACAAACAACAACTGCAGCATTAACAACAAACAGAAAGAAACCCCCCGGGCGCAGTGCCAGCCTTCTCTGGGCTGTGGGGCGCTTTCCCCTGTGGTGCAGTTCCGGTCACAGCCGCCAGGGGCGC
>JAOTQP010001286.1:53750231-53783263 GCA_026413545.1 Cichladusa arquata
ACCTCAAACACATATAAAGTTGTTATAACAAGGGCAAGCACTAGATTCTGCACTTGGGATGGGTCAACCCAGGATGTACAGACAGACTGGGGAACAAGACACAGGAGAGCAGCACCACGGAAAGGGACCTGGGGGTCCTGGTTGATGGAAAGTTGAATGTGAGTCAGCAGTGCCCTGGCAGCCAGGAGGGCAAACCATGTTCAGGGTACATCAGGCACAGCATCACCAGTTGGGCAAGGGAGGGGATTGTCCTGCTCTGCTCTGCGCTGGGGCAGCCTCACCTCGAGTGCTGGGGGCAGTTTTGGGTGCCACAATATAAGAAAGATACAAAACTATCAGAGAGAATGCCCAAAGAAGGGCTACAAAGATGGTGAAAGGGCTGGAGGGGAAGCTGAAGGAGGAACAGCTGAGGTCATCCTGTCTGTTCAGCCTGGAGGAGACTGAGGGGAATCCTCATTGTGGTACTGCACTCCTTACAAGGTAGAGATGCAGGGACTGATCTCTTCTATAGTGACCAGTGACAGGACCCAAGGGAACAGTGAGTCAGGGGAGGGTTAGACTATGTACATATATAATTGAACCACACACATATATAGTTTAATATGTGTGTGTGTATATTTTATACATAATTAGACAGTTTGAAATTACACACAACAAACCATTCGTAAATTACTTCTTCCAAAATCCTATGTTAGTTCTCCAAGTGGCAAAAACATGCACAACAGGTGATTTTAGCCTACCATCCATTTCTGGATATGAGCCCATTTTCTATCATATGAATGCTGAGAAAACTACAGAATGTAAAAAGAAAACCAAACAAAACATTTACAATATAAATTATAGTCACCACACAGGATTGGATTCCTAAATTGAAAATTCAGAAAGATCTACATTAATTACTATGTAATCTTCAGAATAGCAGGTATGTACAGCAGCTCAAAAACTGAAACTGTGGCACTATGAGAATCATATAAAATTGAGGCAAAAAATGTTTTGTACCTTTTGCTCATTACCACAGGAAAAAAACCCCACAACAACCAAGTATGAGCATTACATGGATTTACATGGAGTGTAATCACGATAAATAACAGATTCTGAATGTTTTACATGCAATGTCCAAACCTGAATTAAATGCATCAACTATGCAATAACCAGACTGCTGAAAGTCTAGTTTCTAGGATTTTTTTTTTCCTCAAGAAATGCAAACTTTTTTTAGGAGAAATGTGTGGAGCAACACACAATTGTATGTGTAAATATTACCCCATTTAAATAATTTTTAAAAAATAAAGATAGTGACAACAGATATTTACTGTGAATCCTTTCAGTACAATCCAATACTAATGCTGAAAACACACAAAACTGAATTACACTAAAAGACAAAATCTTATGGAAATGGAGAAATAAAATACATTATGAATTTTTGTAAAGGTTTGCAGTAATTCCTGGTGAGTTACACTACCTCTTTTTGCTGTCGCTCCAGCTCTCTCATACGTATATCTCTTGCTTCTGCTCGAGCTGCCCGTTTTGCTGCAAGTCTGGCTTCTGCCTACAAGCATATGGAAAACAAAGTTTAAAAAAAAGTTTTTTGAATAATCGATTAAGTACTCAACCTTCACAAGTACACATTAAGATTTTAACATCATAATACAGAAGCAATAAAAAATGAAATTTCAAAAAGAATATGTACCTAACTCTTTAAAGACAGCATTGCTAGTCAAAAGAATTAGATGTTCATTAAAAAAGCCATAGAATGGCTTGGGTGTGAAGGGACCTTAAAGATCATCTAGTTCCAACACCCAGATCCGGCACCATCAACTAAACCAGGTCACTCAGCATCCCATCCAACCTGGCACTGAACAGTTCCAGGGATGGGATATCCACAACTTCTCTGGCCAACCTGTTCTAGTGCCTCACCACTCTCCTAGTAAGAATTTCCTCCTAACATCTAATCTAAACCTACTCTCTCTTAGATCAAAACCATACATTCCCTATGTCCTAATGCTATCTGCCCACATAAAAAAAAAAAAGTCATTTTCCCTGTTTTTCATAAGCCCCTTTCAGGTACTGGATGGTTGCAGTGAGGTCTCCTTAAATCCATCTCTTGTCCAGGCTGAACAACCCCAGCTCTCTCAGGGTGAGGTGCTCCAGGACTCCGAGCATCTTTGTGGCCACCAACAAGTTCTTCTCCCAGCCTGGACTCACATCTGAGATTGCTGACTGATGTGCAGTACCTTGTACTTGGACTTGCTGAACTTCAAGAGGTTCTCATGGGCCCAAGTTTATCCAGATGGCCCTGGATGGCATTCTATCCTTCCACTGTGCCAACTGCAGCACTCTGCATCACAGATCTGCAAACTTACTGCGGGTACACTCAATCCCACTGACGGTGTCATTGACAAAGGTATTAAAGAGACCTGGGAATATAATGGAATAAATTTTGCCATACAGCTAAAGTTTGAGGAAAGCCCAGTTTTTTCATGTTTGAATAATAAATTGCCAAAAAATTATCTCAAATTCTTTAAATATTAAACCACTGAAGACAGGTCTTCTACAAAAGATTCCAGTTGTCTATGTAATGGTAATTAAAAACTTTTGAGACTCACCAGCAGCTAAAAATTCAGAACTCCTAATTCAAACAATTATAGAAGTTCTTAAAATGTAAAATCCAATGGATTTTGGCTTTTGTTTAAGGATAGGGTTTTCCCTGCTTTTGCCATTGTCACAGCAAATGTTTTACATAAACATTGGAAACCTATAAAACTATTTTACTGTGGTTCAGGAAAACTAAACAGGTATATAACTTGGGAGTTTAACTTCAAATTATGATTAAACTCCAGGCACAAAAATATCTTATCAAATAAGATATTTCTGTCAAACAAGACAGAAGGTAGATTCACTACAGCTTTTTTACTCAAAATAGTTTGTCTTAATTCCAAATGACTCATGAAGACTATTTTTTCTTTATTTTGCATAGGCAGATAAAACAATTCCAAGGCTCAAAGTGTCAATACTCCTGACTGCCATAATGTAATCTTTTTTCAAAGCAGCATAAAGCTACTCTTCTTTCTACTTGATGACAACACACAAGCAAAGCAAGGCAATTACCATGCAACAGGAAATACTTCCATTTGTAGCCTGTTATCACTCTGTCACATAGAAACTGTCACATAGGTATGCAGCACAGAAAAAGGACTCAGAGCTGATATGTTTGTGTTTAGTTTTGTCTATAAAATAGCAGATATATGTATTTGGCCTTTATGCTCTGGCAAGACTTTACTATTAAAGATACAAAGTTAAATGGTTTACTGATTCATGCTGAAAATGAATTCCTAGTCCTACACCCAGAGACCTAACTTTAAATTCCTACAGTAAAAGGGAAGTTCCATTTCTTCTAATTTACAAAACCCTTGATAAAACACAAGTCAATTTTTATGTCAAATATTTGTTATAAAATAGGTGCCTGAAATTAAAGAAAAAGAAAATCTTATCTTCTTAGAGATTTTTTTAACAAGTAGCTTAATATTACATTAATTTTTAACCTGAGCAACTAGATTCCTCTAAAAAGCACACAATCACAAAAAAGACAAAATTTGGCAAGTTAACAAAAAGGACAGCTTTCAGGCTTCCTCCACCATACTTCAGAGCAAGAGACAAATTACAGTGCCATTAGAAAGGCCATAATACCAAGTAATTCTTAATTCTCAGCAGATCTGTTAGAGCAGAGGCCTCATGCCATTGATGTAGCAGTCACACAAGTCTTCACAGCTATGTTACTGAAGTTCAAAATTAACAATAATAGAGAAACAACCATAATTCAAAAGGACATAGTTTTCTTCCCAGGTGCTGCAATTTACTCTATTGCCTTACTGAAAAAGCCCATAAAAGTTGTGAAACAAATTCTTACCAACAAATCCTTAACAAAAAATTTCATCAGCTACACTGAAATAAAGTGCTATCATGCTTTCCAATTCCACTAGTATTTGATTTGAGAGAGCATATCAAATACATCACTATTCCTTGCTCATAGTAGCTTGGGAGCCAATACAGATTGCTTCCTACAGCGTTTGCATTGAACCAAGTCCAGTCTTAGAAAAGGACAGACTGGCCACTACAGTCCTGATTTCAGTTTCACTGGTCATTATTCTCTATGTAGTCTTTAGACCAGACACACATTAATAATATATTTTATTATAAATATCCATTGTAATATAATCTAATTGTAGTACAGCTTATTAAAAAGTGATATACCAAGTTTCCGTTTTTCTGAAGTAAAAATTTAACTGTGTATTGTCCAAGATCTAGCAACTCTGACACTACTTCAGAAGCTTCCTAAAGGAACTTTCAACTGATAAAAAGAAACTGAATAGCTGAATTTTCTTGAAGACTTTAACTGCAAATAAGAGATGAGGTATTAAAACCTGGTACTCTTATGGTGGAAAAGAATGTTAAAAAATCTGGAGGGCAAAGTGCCATTAGGTAAAAATACAATAATTCAGTGTATAATTTATTCAGAGAATTGATCAAAAAAGGACATAGAAGACTACAGAGGAGATCTTTGTAGCAAAAGAAATTGGATAGAAAAACACAGAAGAGGTCCTTGAGACTTGGGTAAGAAAAAAGGACTAATTTATAATAAATTATTATTTTAGAACTAAATCTCCAAATTAGCTTTCGCATATGAACACACATACAATCCATATTTACCTTCTAATCTAGGACAAATTTGTCTTTTTAAACCAATCCTGCATTTCTTTGGGTATTAGCTCTGGTCTAAGTAACAAAACAAAGCAATCTGTTCACTACTGAGTTCTGAAATTCCTCATTTCAAAATAGATACCAAAAAACATTGCATGAACAAAAAAAATGGGCATGTTTCCTTGTACCTGCATAAAAAGCATTTCAATCTAGAAGAGTATTATCCTGGCTGTTTTCAAGCAGTTAAGCAGTACCTTACAGCAGTATTCACTTTGACTGGTTCATTTAATTGCATATGTTTAGTAAATATAGAGGTAGCAAGACAATGTTCTCCTTCCAGGAGGTCACACAGTCGGTTTCCTGATTTTAACCTCAAAACCAATTATTATAAACTATTTATAGTCATTCAGGAAAGCCTTCTCTACTTCTTCAATTTTTTCATCTTTGTTTTTAAACATATATTCTACCACAATAATTTAAAAACTTCTCTCAGCTTTCAAGGACAACATGTTATCCAGTTAAAATCAAAAATATTTTTGGCAAGAAAGAAGAAAAGAAAGGAGACTTTAACTTGAATGCCTTTGTAAAGATTGAGTCTGGAGACCCTCCTTTCCGATGCATTTTTCTTAGCCTCCTCATAGCAACAATCACGGATGTTTTTATCCAGGTAAGCAGTATGACAATAACACAGGATCAATATAGTAGAGGCTTCCCTCCATGTTGAACAAGAAGAAGCAAAATATCTATCTCCATAGGCTAGATAGGCATCTTTTCCTTCCCTTGCCTGCATAAAGGAATTCACTAGAAAGTAACAGTATTTTAATTTTTATACTCCAGAGAAGGTGACTCTAATTAGCTCAGATTAAGCATAAAAGCTTCATAACGTTAAAATATAGGCTACTCTAAAATGTTATTCACCTCTGAAAAACTTAGAATTATTTTGTCCTCATGGGCTGATGTAACACAGACCTCGTTTCTCTCTCTGCCAAGGGATATGCAGTCCTGCAGTCTCCACCGCAGGAAGCCCGGCTAAGGAGTGTTTACTTCTTCCAGCAGATGGCAGCGCTGAGGGCACCGAGTGCCCCTGCGGCGGGACCGCTGCTCCCTGCCTGCCACGGATGCGTGGAACGGCACTAGGACACCCTGCCAGCTCTGGCTGAGCAGCACGGTGAGCGTTTAAAACACACACACCGTAATTCTTAATAGATAACTACCTAGAGCAACTCAATTTCATCTGTCTCATTAAAGGATTCTGTGCCCGTGGCAGGGGGTTGGAATTAGATGATCTGTAAGGTCCCTTTCAATCCAAACCATTCTATGATTCCTTCTGCTGCTCAATTCTTCGGTATTCTCATTTCCATGCTTTTTGCCTTTATCTCCATACTGTCTCATGAAATCAAGGCAACACCATCACTTATGTGCTAAAAGTATTTCTTATGGCTCCTCAGAAAACTCTTCTCTACTTCTGATGTCTCTGCCTCAGTTGCCTACAAACAACAAAATCTTATGTTTTATCATGACTTAAAGGTTTAAGAGTCTTTATTTCTGATATCTCATTCTTCTTCCATTTATTGTACATATTCATATATATATTAAAAATCTCTAGAGTATCTTATATCCTATAAAATATCCTTAACCACTATTAAAAATAAAAGCAAACAAGACTTTGAATTAATACTAAGGTAGAAATAGCCAAGTGAAAAATATTTAGTGACCTCTTACTAAAACAAAACAAAAGATCACCTAGCATCTACAAAGACAGTATCCACAAGGATGGAATTCTTTGGGACTTTGCTTGTGTTCTTAACAGAAGCTGAACCTACATGAAGATAAAAACATGTACTGAACTTTAAACAGATTCATATGACAAAGACTGTTGTTAACTGTTCCTAAATTCACGATATAGCCCTCAAACGTTTAAAAACACTCAACTCAGGTTCTTGTACCATGGCAATTCCGTAACATTATATCTTTATCAAAGTAGGAACAACTGCCCTCTACTCAAAGTTGAGCAACTAGAAAGTGAATTTTAAATCAAAACGAATCTTTATTCTCGCCCATGAGAAAACACCTTAAGAGTTTTCCATGCTCTTGCTATATAGTGAAAATAGTCATAAGAACAGTTCCTGAGAAAAACCCATCCAACCAAAACATGGAGACAACATTCCACAAGGCAGAAATCCAGTGAACACTGCTGCAATGTTGCTTCTCCACAAGATCTAGTTCCCTGTCATCTAGTTACACATCCCTAAAGAATGGAAGAGTTGCTGATGGCAACACCCAAGAAAAGGCTATGAATGGTAAATCCTGATTGTGCATTCAAACTCCTGTTTAGCAGGTTGAGGATGGTGAGGTGACACGCGTCACTTCTCACTCTCTGTCATGATATTCAGGTGACTGAAACCTCCATTCTCACATAATCAGACTGGTTTTGGACTGGTAATCCTAAAAGATGGTGATGACAGGTTACTGCTAAATATTTTAAATGAATAATTTGTCTGCAAACTACAAAGACAAGTGAAGCAGTGATGCACAACTCAGCCAAAGATATTCTGTCCACAAAAGAATTTAATAAGCAGAGAATCCCCACAACAAACACACAGGGAAAACATCTTGAGATCATATCAGCTGTATTCAATGTAGACTGTGAAAATAACCTTGAGAATATGAACCTCAATTTTCATTCATCTAGTTACATGGGAATCCTTTTTGTTTAACAAATGAGAATATAATGTTGCAGGAGCCTGAAGTTACACTAGACAATCATCACCTGTACTTTGGGGAGCTCGAACTTTGCACAAGATACATGAAACTATCTTCTACTTATTCTTCATCCATCTGAGAAAGCTAACAGTTTCAGAATCCATTACAAAAGCTAGAGAAAGAAACAAAAGGTCATATAAAGGAACTCTATACTTTCAGGAGACAGGCTTTTTTTTTTTCTCTTAAGAGATAAGCTGACTTCAAATTAACCTTGCTATAATTAGAATACACTCAGCACTACATTTTAATGTAGTTAAATGCTTTTACACCCACAGTTCTTTAATTTCCTTGAAGGAACACATGGAACAATATACCTACACCTGCTCCTGCAGCTTTTGAAAAAAGCATGATAAAGTGTTGTACCAAGGTAAGACAGCCAAACTGATCAACTGCAAGTAATTTCACTTCAGACACTGTGAAATAGGGAGAGATCACTTCCAGGAAAGAATGCACAGATAGATCCCTGTCCCTGGATATCACCTTTACTCTTCCTCAGTTCCAGTGAGCAAGGAAATTCAATGCCAGGAAAAAAAAAAAAAAAAAAAAACAAAAAAACCCAACCAAAACAACAACAACAACAAAAAAAACCAAAAAACCAAAAACATAGTATAAAAAGTAGGCCCCTAAGAAAGAGGTTTAGTAACTCAAAAGTTCTTGGAATAAGGCAGAAATTCACTCCAGTGTTAATTTTTAGCATATTTGTGTGTATTGTATTGTGCATTTTAAAAATGCTTGTCTCAATGCATAGTCCCACACCAAGGAAAAAATGTGGAAGAGGTCTCTACATAATAGAAGTTAAGTACAAGAAATAAAGGGGAGGGAACAGCCAACAGAAGAAAAAAGTTTTCTGATGTGGAGGAAAGATGGAAAAAAACTGAAGAAATATCAAAGAGGAACCATCTGACCAGGCACCTCAGATCCTACAATAGTGCCCTTATCTTCCATTGAATATTTTCATATAAAATGACATCAGATTCAACCAGTGCAGAAAAATGACTATACGGAAAATAACTTAGTGGATCAGTGACAAAGAATTCTTTAAACCAAATTTCCTAGAAATCAATGTTACTGCTACTTAAAGGAAGATACCTTTTCTTTTTGACACCTGCCATAGAACAAGGAAATCACAATCTTGTCAAATTAAAAGTTTCACTTTCTGAAATCTGAACTTTTTGAGAAAAACCATCCTGAATTGTCATACACTACATTAGAGTCACTTTACTAGAGCTCTTTGTATTACAAATTCCAATACTTGCTAGTGCCATTTTGTGACTGTTCTGAATCCCAGAGCACTTTTGTGCAGTTTCACCATACAGATCATCCTGAGAGCAGCCTTTTGTTTCCACATATTCTGTTTACCATCTCTTAATACCTAGAACACCTTTAAGAAGATTTTCCACAGAAGATATGGGGATTACAGGACTCAATTCAATTCTAGTAAGTCATGTCTTCTAAAAAGATGGGATGCAAGAGAACAAAGCCCAACAGTAATTTGAACTAAGATAATATGTATTACATCTTGCTATTGAGATCATTTTCTAGGTTAAACAGCAAGATATTATGGAAGCATGCACATACTCAAAGAAATTTAAGGCCATATTCTTTTTTACTAACTGTTTTCCTGAAAAAAATGAGAGATGGACTTGATGAGTGTGATCATACATGATGCAGAGTCCCACACAGAATTTGGCTTATAGAGTGAGACTTTCCATCAGAACTAGAACATGACTATGAACATGACTTTCTGAAAAGTTACCAACTAAAGTTTTTTTTTTTTTTTACTGACAAAGCATATCTTTTGCCAACAGTCTATGATAGATATACCTGAAAATGCCTAAAGAAGCTTTCTCTTCAGAGACCTATTACCTACCTACTTTGTCTTACATACACACATACAGACAAGTATTTACATTACAAGGCCAATTAGAATCCACATTTTGCACTCGTTTATGCCAACTAGGGCTAGCAGCTTTGTAGATAATGTAGCCCCAAAGAACTTGGATCCACTTGTATACAAACAGTATTAAGGCTTTTGTTCCCTAGTCACAGCATTTTCACCTAGAAAAACTCTGGTCGAAACAGACATCGCTAAGTCTTTAAATTCCAACTGCCTATATCCAGAGGGATAAAATTCCCCTTTGTGTCAACTTCTTGTTAATTGCTCTTTTCACTGGTTGTCTCCAGCCCTCTTTTTTTCAGGTGGTGAAATTCCTGGTACAGTGTACATATTAGGCTTATTTGGAAAGAAATGTGACTTTTCACATTTGAAATAGATTCTATTACAAATATATTTTAATAATGACTACTACACATTCAACACTAATCCACTATACTTACCATCTTAAGAACATTACACACTGTAATAGGATAAATATGTGTATTTTTTAGTTTTACACTTGAGATAGCACCTTTTCATTTATCTTCAAGCATGTAAGTATCTGTAGAAATAGTTCCTAGGCTTAAGTGTAAATCTGTGAAGTTACACTAGTCATACAGTTAGCTGACATTTCAGTTAATGTGATTTTTTTCATCAATAATTCTCTCAGCTTATATTAATTGTAATTTTTTTTGCTAACTACACTTTTTAAAGCACATCTTAAAAAATTAACTTTTCATGGATAATGAGATTACTTTTATCCCTATTTCTGAATTCAAGACACATTAAAATTTGCAAACCTCTCTGGCAATGCTGCTTAGAGCTTCATCTTCTGCAGAAAACCTGTCTTTCACTGGAGTTCTCTTCCGTCCTGATCCAGGAGTTCCCATTTTTATTCTCTGAATCTGTATGTGAAAACACAGACAGGAAAAAGCTCAGTTTTAATTAAGATCTGGATATAAAAACAATCAACCAATCTAATAATCTAAAATGTCCTAAGTTTTCCCATCTTCAGCTACATAATACTCAAGAAATCTACATGCAATTGGCATGTAATGGTAAAACTTTATCACAAAAGCTTGTGGCAGCTTTACAGAACACCACTGCATCCTTCAAGGTGCACATGTATTTTTCTACTGAACAGAACCCATCAGTTTACCTACAGCTTCAAAGTCAGGCACAACTGTAAACTGCTCCTGGCTCAAAAAAAGATACCTCTGTTGTCTGTCAATTTACACAGCTCCTAAAAAGATATATACTTTTAAGTTATGGTTGTGAAAAAACCACCTAATGGACAACAAAGTGTTCAAGAATTAAATTTACATGATCATTAGAGTTCTCAAAACAGAAAAGACTCAGCAGACAAACTTTACTGAGCATCCAAGTAGCTAGATGTGCCTTATTTACATTTTGACACAGCTTTATCATGCAGTCACATGAACTAGAACTGAACTTCTAAAGCAGAAGTTTTACTACAGCAGAAATAAAGACATCTTTATACAAAAAAGCTACTCTTTTGCCTACAAGAACAAGATTCTCAAATTGGGAAATGATGAGAGAAACATATTGCCATCATATACCCAAAATACATAAGATACTCTCTTACCTTTCCTCCAGAAACCTCTTATGAATTGCAAGCATATAAAAACGACCAACAAAATAAAACACAGCCCACATAGTCACAATCAGAAAAATGTTACCAAAAAAACCCAAAAAACCAACCAAACAAAAATAAAACAACAAATAAACAAACAAACCTCAAAAAACCACAATTATATTAGTTTTTTTCAAATGTCCTAAAGAAATCCTACTTCCGGACATCCAGGTCCTCCCAAATGTCAGACTAAAATTTGGTGGTAGACAAGCTATTTGACAAAGTAAGTATCCTACAAGGGGTTTGAGAAAACACCTTAGTTATAATAAAAATTTCTATTTGCAGGAAGAAGAGATCTAAAAGGTAACTAGTATTGGCTATTCTTTTGAAACTGAACTCATACAAGAACTACCTTTCCTACTGGATCTAACTAACAGAGATCCAGTAATTGATTATAGTTTAGTCAAAGGGGAAGGAGGAAAAAAAAAAACCCAGATTTTTGTACACGCAGAGTTTTTACTTCATTACTTTTACACAGCAATCACAAAGCCAAAATATATTGGGGTATTTTCTGGTACTGAAAGGCACCAAGTAGCATCACAGGACTTTTTTTTTTTTTTTTAATCTTATTTTGTAGCTTTTATACCTTTCCACCACCCTTCCCTTAATAACTTATACCACTACTCCTTTTTTTTCCTTGCAAGCAAGATTTTTAACTGCTTCAAATTTCACAGGTGTTTTGCTATTCTTCATCTGCTCACTATTGTCACTGCTAATCTGTTTGGTAAGAGTCTGTATTTTTAGTCTTAAAAACAATCAAGTAAACTTACATCTTGTACTCAAATTTAGATAAATACATGCACACATAAATACAAACAGTTTGGAGATCTCCATGGCAAAAGTTTAATCTCAGAGCTAGAGGTTGCTGTCTGCATTCTGAATGTCTAAAAATATCTGCATCTTTTTTTAGTAATTCTTATTGTCTGACTTCAAATATTAAAAGCAGATAGGGCCCAAACTAGAAGTCACATGAACACAAAATATTACCCCTAGAACAGAAGGCTTTAACAATGTTATACACTAGCCACAAGAAAAAATCATGAAATGTTCATTACAATAAATGGGGCTTGTGTTAGATTCAATTTATTTTCTATCTACTAAAAGTCACTAACCATGAAATTATTTTAATTGACACATTAAAGGTCATATTTCTTTTAACAGTATTTACCACATAAGTAAAACCTGCAGAATAACTGCACATACCATAGACATGAACTGCATGTGTTGTCATCCTTTAAACAATGTACCATTTCTAATAGACAGCAAACTTTGGTTTGTTAACTGAGTGAAAAGCTCTTAGCTGGCAGACAGATCTGGGGAATATAATGGGTTATAGCGAAAATATAGCTCATTTTAGTATAGCTGTGTTCAGTTATAAACGGTAGTTATTTGCAGAGTAGTAATTTCATAAAAATTAGATGCTGATGGTTTAAATGAGGAAAACACACTCCATCTCAGTCACTGTGGAAGAAGGCAAGCGTGTCATCCCTGCCAGCCCTCTGCCATGCTTCTCACCTAGAATGAGCACAGAACTCCTGACTGAGCCCAAACACAAGAGGGAACAGGACAGATTACCCAGAAGGTATACAGAGGTGCTGCCTTTGCCTACAAGGAGGAATTAAGAAAGTCAAAGCTCAGCTGAAGCCAAAACTAGCAAAGGCTGATAAGGACAAAGAGAAAGGCTAGTCTAATAAGAAAACGGTAAGGCCACTGTTTAGTGACACAGGTGAGAGTAGTGGGCACTTGCCAAGCCCGATCCGTGGCAGAATGGTCTGGATAATAACAAATGTGAAGATGGGAATCTTCGTGTGTGTGAATCAAATAAGCAAAATTGTCTGACAGGGTATGGGCCCAAAACTAGCCATGTTGAAGAGCAAGAGAATCGTCAGTTACAGTAAACAGAAACTAGGAAACTAGACAGAAGCGCTTGTTTGAAGTAAAGGAGTCCTCTTGAAACTAAAACCAAAATCAAATTTGAAGCCTATACAGTGACAGCAGCAGTGATTTTGGAGGGATGACAGCATCAGTCAAACCCCAGTTTGATGCTGTCAGAAGTCACCCACTGACTGCATGATATCTGCCCAACCAATACAGCATCCCTCCTAGTGGATGCAAGACCCTGTGCTCCTGCTAGCAGGTGGTCAGTACAGGGAGAGTCAGTACACACCTGCAGTGTGTGGATGTGACCTTGTTAGGTATGCTCTCACTGCCACACGCACTAGGACATAGCACAGCAGATATTAGAGAACAGCACAGGTACATACAAATCTAGTGTCCATGTCTCCAGCAGAAATCACGTGCAAATAGGGGACCCTGGAGCTGATGAACAGAACAGTTAAACATCAGCCTAGAGAGGCTGTGAAATGTCCATCCCTGAAGATGGTAAAAACTGAACTAGACAAGGCTCTGAAAAATCTTTTCTAATTGACAATACCTTGGGCAAAGGATGACCTCCAAAGAATCCTTCTAAAAGAAAATATACAGTTCTATATTTATTATTGCTGTCAACTTTGAAACTAAACCTCAATATAAGCTTTATTTAATTAGATGTTTTAATATTTCTTCAAGGGTCTTGTCACAATTTCTTCCATTCCATTTAACTTTTAATTAGGCTGATGTATGCTAGAGTATTTGATTTCTTGTTAAAATGTTCAGTACTACAGAAACCTAGACATATTGCTATCATGCTAATTACCCTAATACTATAAATACCATGATACTACTTCTCAGGAAAATATAAGATACCAATACTTCACATGCATGCAGAAATACTTCCAAGATGTTTCATTTCAATCACTTTGTGATTACACAAAAAGTTATTTTGCTGCATGGGATAATGAATTTTGCTGCGGCATGGGATAAAGAATTTAATACACGTTGTCACATTAGAATTTTAATAAAAAATAACTAAAGAGAACACCAAAACACAAACAGAAAAGGAACAGTTTGCTATAGTCTTTTATGGTTTAGAAAGATTAACACCAAAGGAAAGAACACTATAATATCTGCTGCATTTACTGTTCAAAACTCCTGAGTCACGTCTATCACGTGCCTAATTCTATAGGCATGGTTACACATTGCATTGCATAACTGATGATGCGACATCCTGTTCCATTTCATTCCAAAACAATGAAGTGTCTGAAGTCCCCAAACAAACCAGAAGACCTGTGATGAAATCCTTCAAATGCCCTCTCATTTGTCCTCAGTTCAGGCATATACACATTTTATCTCTTCCACAAGTCTTTGCTGTCTAGTCTTCCTCACATTACCTTCTGACTAAAGGTTCTCCTTGTTTCTTCTTTGCTTCCTAGGAAAAAAGTCTGATTTATCTCAGAGGGAAAAAAAAGCTACACAAGTTCAGGGCCTATCACTCACCACCTGTTCTAAACGCCTGGGTGTATGCCAGCATACTTGGCATTACATACATAGGATCCAGATACCTTAATGTGAACAGGCTATAAATAACAGACCAAAACTCCCCTTCTCTTTCGAGCAAGACTACAAGATCACTAAAATTCACCTGTGCAGACACCATCTCTGTATAATTGATTCAACAACAGAGAGGAACAGCACTGCTCTAGAACTGATGTCATTTAGAAACAGAATCTGAATGCAAAAGTATTAGTACTGCGACAGTTGCATTCACAATTGAGAATGGGCACGATCATACTGGAAACCGCAGTTTTGTTTGCTTGACCTTTAGTGCTTTGTCCAAGCAAACTTTAAAGGAGACAAAGCAAATAGACATAGAAAAATCTAAAATTATGCAAGACAGACACAAGAGTCTTCCTCAGAAGAAAGACCCCATACATGCAATTAATATGTTTGCTCATAGGTCCAAAACCACCACAAGGAAAAGGGCTGCATGACCACTGGGTGACCATGACCCAACAGAGGGGCATGTAGGAAGAGAGAGAAATACATTAGGTTTTAATTCACTGAGAAATAGACTGAGCTTTAATGCAATCATTTTAAGGACTCATTTGGAATTTTCATTCCAATTAATATCTTAGCTCAGAATATTAATCAAAACAAGAACTATTGCCAAAAAAGAGCTGCTACTATGACTGAAAGAGCCTAAAATTAAAGGAAAAATACAAAGACTGAGAAAAGCCTATAATTACAATCTGCCAAAAGATTCCAGTGCTTACCACTGTATTGGAGGCAAACTTATTCCAGCAGATGAATAGTGTTTCTGTTTTAAGAAGCTGTTCATCTCTAATCATGGCCCACTTCAAAAACCGATAGCACGAAGTTTCTGCTCTGAGTGGACAAGTTTATGTCAGCTTTTTCAGGAAAAAAAAACCTTACCCTTTAGACAACTGCACAATGCAGTTTATTTATGCAGTATATTTGCAGTTTACTTGCCATTTTAAAATCTGAGAAATACCATTTCTTATGAATTCATGGTATTTAGCAATAAAATTACAATTCCTTAGAGGGAGTTGAAATCCCTCAGTCTGTTGGTGTTACGAATTTAGAGACCAACAGAAAGTTTCCAGTTAAGACAATCAAAAAGCCATTATGCAGCTTGCAAGAGTCTGCAAGTGCCTGATGAATCCATGAAGTGTAACAGTGCCTGGCTAGCACTGGCACATGTAAAGCACTGCAAGACAGTCAATGCACTGAAGGCATCCTACGGCCCTGCAGAACTACGGGACACCTCCAGACCTACCAAGCTATCTTTGGGGACCTTCAGCAGTCTTTGCAAATTACCAAAATTCCAAAACATCTTCCAATTTCAAGTAGTGGCAACTTGTTCTATGAAGTAGGAGTTCCCCGCCAGCCAGCTGCCAACAGCTGCAACTGGAGAGGCCATTACTGCACAAAGCACATTACATACATGATATTATCACCAGTTACATGCAGCATCTGGAAAGCTCTTACAATGGTGACTCACCAAAGGATCTCTTGGGGCACTATATACAGCATATATAACTTTCAGATAAACAGTGTAACACAGATTGGCTTTTCTAGAATCAGTGCTACTATAAATGCTGAAGATTCAGGAATAAACTAAGAATTCAAAGGGAACTTCAAAACGTAAGGGGATGACAGTACTAAAATGAGCACTATAAAAATTATGAAAATGCATAATAAAATTTAAAAAAAAACATACACAAGGATCTTCCAGAAGCGTTTATTCTAAAATGGAACAATCACCATTTTTATACTGTCAGCTTTTGCAAAATGAGTATCCTTTCTGTTATTTTGCAAAAGAATGATTCATTGCTCATTAAAAAACCAAACACTGCTGCTATATTGAGGCTCCACTTTTAATGAAATGGAGAGCCCCATGGTAACAACCCACATTCTGTAACAAGCTGCAACTATTTAAAATATTTTTCCCTCACCAATTTAATACACTCCTACACTCTTTCCTACTCATGCTACAGCTACAGTACAATGAAGAAAAGCTACTGGAGCAATGGAAAGAAATTGTCCTGGGTATCCCTTAGAAGGAACAGCAGCTGGAGGAAACTATCATCTGACATCATTCCTGCTGACAAGTTCCCTCTTGTGGTAGTGAAGTCGGTAGGCTTAGAAACACTTATGTCCACCTGCCCTTTCTTTGGTAAATACCCCTTCAATTCTTCCCTTAAAGTAGATCTAATACTGCTAGCTTAGCTCAAGGAAACATGAACTTTCACATCACCTTCACATGCAGGCAGTGTTACTTATATAAACTATTTTGCAGGGCATGTAATGTATAAACACAAACTGTCCCTTACCTACAACCGCACGTTACCTAGTTTCCAGATATTAAGATAATAAAATCGAATTACTTTCTCAGACAGCAATTCTAATCATTTTTGTAATGCTACTGGACTGCACTAATTCATTACTATCACCACACATCATCACATTAGGATCTTACAAACAACAACACAGTATCAAAGCTATTATATACCAGAGCTATTCAATTATAAATGATACTGGTCTAGGTTTTTTGGTATATGCATATGCCAACTTGTGTGCTATGTGAAAATCTAGACCTTAATAAGCTCTACAGATCCCCACTACACAGACTCTAAACAGCAGTTTCTGAAAGTTCACATGTCTGAAAGTACTATGCCATCTTCTGAGAGAATGAGACTTTAAAAAAAGCTCCTCTGGAGTCAATTCACAAGGAATACTGGCGTTTAGGTCAACAAGCTACACCTGACACATTTCACAAAACCGTCCTGTATTCACGGGTTTCCACTTACAGCCAAGAATTCAGTTCAGGTAAGACTGACTTGACAGTAAGTTAAATATCTCCAAACCCAAGTAACAAGAAACAATAGCAAAATGATGTAATGTACATCAAACTGCTAAAGCACCTTTTATCTATTCTTACATCATCACTAAGCAATTATATTAACCACGGAAGCAGATGTATATTAAGAGGGTAACTGTTTCTGCGCTGCAATACATTTAATTACATCAATTCAAAGTCAAGACACAATGAATGTTTAAGGAGCTCAGACAAACATTGATTTAATATTACACTTTGTAACCTCCTGCCCCACATCTCCAAAGATGTTTCACCCCAATGATACTTTAAAGGAAGAAAATTGATCCTAGACCTTCCTTACTTCAAGCAAAAAATGCCTGTAGGTCTCTCTTAAATAAGGAAACCACCGAGTATATCATATAAAGTCAACACAGTACTACCTCATCACCAAAATATTTTTATTATCAGTGAAATACATAACACTGCCCTTCAAAGAGTCATGCTAGGATTCAAACTGAAAATCACTTAAAACACATGGAACAGATCACAGTCTGCAGCTGTTTCCAGGCTCCTTCCAAACTCATGAATGTGCTCATCTCTCTTATCACCCTCAACAACGTCTTTACAATTACAGCAACCGAGTAGACTAAATATAAAAGAGCGTGCTCCAAAATAAATTTAAAAAAAAAACCAAACGACCAAGCATCAGCAAGAGTGCCCGACTCCCAGCTCGCTGCAGAGGGGGCACGCCCTACTGCTGGGAACAGCGAAGCGGTGCTAACGTGCTCCGAGGAAGTGGGAGAGAGAAAGGCACCGAAAAGCACACAGCTGTGATTTCGGCACACCCTGCTTTCTCCCTCGTCCCGCCGTTTCCCCTCAGCCCCTCAGGGCGCACGGCCGCTCCCCGCGGGCCGGGAGGGGGGATCGCGCCCGGCGAGCGGCAGCAGCCGCCGGAAGGGCTCGGGCCAGGCCGGGCTCGCTTCCCCCGGTCCGCCCGCGCCGAGCCTGGCCGCGGCCACACGGAAGGGGCCGCACACCGCCGCCCCGAGCTTCTCCTTCTGCTCGCCGACCTGACCGACGAGTTCCGGCTGAGCCGCTCCTACAAACCTGAAGAACCGGGCTCCCGCCCCGCTTCGTCGGCCGAGTTTTGTGTCTGTGACACCCTTCCTCCTCCCGGCCCTCGCCCTTACCCTGCCTGGGCCCCAGGGAGCCTTACCTGCGGGCCAGCCTGCCGCAGCACCGGGACGCCTCAGGAGGGAGGGGGGAATTGTTCCACTCTTCCCTCCACCGCTTCCAGGGGTGCGAGGGGTTTGTGGATCCCGGAATCACTTCAGGCTCCTTCCTTCCCTCACTCCCTACGCCCAGAGATAGGGGAACAGCGGCAAAAGCCGCCCAGGGCAACCGCAGTGCCCGCCAGACACGGACCGCGCACGGGCCGCGGCAAAGGGAACTGCTACCTCACTTAACCCTCTCCACCGTCCCCTCCCACCTCTTCCCCGAGAGGGGTTGGGGGAACCGGAGCCGCAGGCAGACGAGCCGCCCCGCTCCAGGCCGCCCTCCTTTTCCCCGCCCCGCGCTCTTGCCTCCTCCCCTTCAGCGCCGGGCGCTTACGGCCACATCGAGAACCCGAGTGAGAGACTGCGGTAAATTTCAAACCGCCTGCAGGGCCCTGCGGAAGGAAGAAGGGGCCGGCGCTGAGCACAGGGAGAGGGAACGAGCGCCCGACAGCCGAAGCGCAGGAGGCACGGCGAGCCACGCCGGCACCGAGAGCAGCCGCACTGCCCAGCCCCGCGCAGGCCGGGGGCGCAGCGCGCAGGCGCCGCGGGAGGGAGGCCGCGAGGGCGGAACGGCCGCGTGCGCACAGCGGGCGCGGCTGCGGGCACCGCGGGAGCGGAGGGGGGCGGGGCCGGGCCGGCTGCGCTCGGCTCGGCTCGGGCTCGGCTCGGCTTCCTTCGGCTCCGCTCTGCTCCGCTGCCAGGGTCCCTGCCGCCTCCCCGGCAGCTGGTGGGCTGCTGGCTGCGGCCTGTGGCGGCCTTTCAGCTCAGGGAAGGCGAGGAGCGATCCGAGGGAGCAGCGCCCTCCTCTCGCCCCGCTTCTTTCCTCGGCAGGCGGCGAAGGCGGGGGGGTCATTCTCTATAGCGTGTCGTACTGCGGTGCTCGCTCTGCGCCTCGCCCCTCCTCATCATCGGGCAGGGCGGCTGGCTCAGCGCTGTGGTGGGGAGAGGTAGGTCTGACGCCGCCTGCTTTGTGCTTCATTCCCGGTTTATTGGTCGGCCTTCCCCAGGGAGCGGCCGTGGGAGAGCTCCGGGAGGCCGCGGCCGCCGCTGAGGAAGGAGCAGCAGCAGGATTCGCCTGCGTCGGGCCCGTCCGTGCGCCCAGCTCGTGTCGGAGCATCCCCGTGGATGGGTGCCGGACACGGGGTGTGGGTAAAAGTCGCTTGCAGGCGTTGGCACCTTAGCTTTGACTGGCCTAAACACGACCAGACTTCCCTAATATCAGAATTTAAATACAAGCAGCCGTCATAATCCCTAAGGTTAAAATACAGGGAAAAAAGAAATTACTATACCGTTACATATATTGCGGTTTATACACAGTCGTGAAACTTAGTGAGATTCTGCTGTGAGATAGACTTGGGATCGCACTGGTAGTAATTTGCTTTCCAACACCTCTGCAGTTAAATGCAGGGTGTCTCTCAAGAGTGTAGAGATAATTAGAGGAGATGGCATTTTGTATGTTGGAAATCACATGGAAATGAAAAAGCACTGTTAAAATGACAAGCATACTGGTAAGACTCAAAAACATGCACCAGAGTTCAAATGTCTTACTAAAAGAAGCTCAAGTGGATGTGCATAAAGTAAAGAAAAACGGATATGCAAGTGATTAAAATTTATTAAAGCAAATGTAGAACATATTTCTTGTGTTTCATTAGTATTTTATGATTTTCTGTGTGAGAAACCCTACATTGTCTCAGTCCCTTTCCTCAGCTGATCATACAGTATAGCCTCACCATGCTTATTTTTAACATCACATTAATTTCTGTGGTAATAGAGGGTGATCTCACTGGAGGGAGGCAAAGTAGTAAGTTTCTCATGGACCATCTATAGAAAAGACCAAAAAAAGTACTGTCTTAAAACCTTCATTTTGATTTGACTTTCTTGCAGAAGGACTCACCTGCTGATTTTCTGGACTTTGTGGAGAATAGTCATTAAAAACATCTTGGGCTGTTTTGGTTTGCCCTAGCTGGTGGGAGGAGTCTTTTATTCATTCTTGAGTAGAGAGTTTGTGTAGAACTTTCTGAAATGTGGCATGTCCCAGGTCTCTATGAGATCTCTATTAATGTATTGCTGTTAAAGAGGATTTTTTCTATAATTTGTACATTTTTTCATGATTAAGTGTTGATATTTTCATATTGCTAGTCTTTTGATGTCATAGCCTGCACATTTTTCTTTAAGAATGAACTAAAATGCATGTCTCCTTGAGAGCAGGCATGCATTTTTGTCACTTGAAAGAGCAATTGTTTACTTGACTGAAAAGCAGTGTACAGTGCAGTTAAACTAGGCAGTGGTACAGGATGGCACTTCTGAGTTCAGCATTGTTTATGAATTGCTAAACAGTCAGGTTATATACAGTTTCATTATAAACCTTCAATTAGTAGCCAGAAAATAAAAGTTATGTTTGAACTTTTGTTATGAAATGACTGCAGCTATAAAATGACCAATTATTTATTAATATGCCTTGATTAAATTATTACTGAAGCTAGTATAAAGCTTGCTCTATTAATAATAAGTTTCAGCTAAAAACAAGTAAATGAATGAATGAAGTATCACTGGATCTGCCTTTGAATATTTTTTCTCTTCTGTGTACAATAGGTTAGTATAGATCCCTTATCATATGTAATTGAACTTGCTGATTTACCGTCTTCTTTTTTTCTGGAAATCTCTCTCTAAAACTCTTTTGTTCAACTAAGGCGTTCCATGGGTGGACACTTAGTTCTTTTTGGAGTTACTGTCACCTAAGAAATTATTTCTAGGATGAATCTGTAAATCAGTTAAATACAATATTTTGAACAATGTCAACTTCCAACAGTAATATGTGTACAATTTTAAAGAGATTTTGTCACTGTAACAACTCCTATGAGAGAAATAATATATTTACCTCTGCAATGTTTTCTATTTGTGCTGTTCTGATTATCTGTTCTTTTCATCCCACACTTTAGCATTTCTAATCTTCCCATGAATCTTTTGTTTCATGATTATTGCACTTTCTGATCAAGAATATAATAGTGTTGGCACACATGTAGGATTATAGTGTAACTTAATTCCTGATGTGATTCCTGTGTTTTCCCTTCTGTGTCCTCCCTATTCTTCTCTCCCTCTCATCCCTGCCACCCTCCCTTTGTTGAAAGAATAACTTCCAGGTGTTAGTTTAACTGGTAGATTGGTTTACTGATGAAGACTGGTTGATTTAAGAGCATTTTAAGAAGTTCTGACAACCTTATCAAATTGTTTCTGTCATTTCCATTTTGTGTCCTTCCTTTCCAGTAGTTTCCATCTCCTCAGTTCAGATACCATCACTCAGCAATTTATTTGACACAATTGAATGTACTTTTTTCTTCTTTTTCCCCTCCAGCTGTAGTAGATCCTCCTCTAGAGATTCTCAGTATTGTTAGTAATTTCTTGTTCCCCCTTCCCACAAAAAGGGTGTTATAATACTCCCTTGTGACAGGTGAAAAATCAACTTCTTGCATCTACACTGCAAAATAAGTGTAAATTGCATTTCTAAAGTGGGGAGCCAGTCTTGCTTTTCTATTTGTTTTGCTTTTCAAAACAATTATTAGATGTGTGTACAGGAGCTTCTGCCAGGGCCTTTCAGTCTTGTCCTCTGCCACCTTTTGTTAAGAGTTTAATTTCTACTAAAGATACATTTCTGTCATCAGATACAGCCACAAATACATATTAAATAAGTGTTTTCAATCTCAGCATTGATATGGTTTTTAAAATTTCAACAGGAAAAGAAGCACAGAAGATGCCTTTTTAGGTGACTTTTTGTATGTGATCTTCTCTCCACCAATTTTTAAACTCAGAATTGTTAGAATATATCTACAAAATCTTTCAAATCTTTAATACAATTTATTGGAGTATGGAGGGACTATTATCAGACTTTCCATGTACGGTTTTTGCATATATATAACACTCACCAAGTAGTGGGAAAAAAAAAATTCAAAATTCCTGGCTGTTTTTTGCAGGTATGTGCACATTTCACAGCTGTTCTTATAGACTACGAAGTTTCCAGTAGTGCTGGGTACTGCAGAATGAGTGAGATTTAGTTTTTACCTCATTTACTTTAGCACTGGAAAAATCCATAGAGTAGAGTAGGAATTATACACATAAATTTTGATGGGAATTGGTGCTCTCTAGCATGAGTTTCCATTTGTTTCTAATCCATTGCATCCCCAGCAGGAAAATAATTAGGCTGCCTGTTGAATAGCTGTGGGTAGAGCTAAATAAAAAAAATTGTATTCCAATGTTTTCCAAAAAAATCTAGACAACAAAATAAATGCAATCATTTTTAGAAATCTTCTGTTTTAGCACAGATTAGTTAATTGACCAATTAAAAACAGAATGTTCTCGATATTCTAGATTTTCACTGTTTTGGTAATTTTTTAAGTCTTTCAGAAACAAAGTAATATGGTTATACAGTAAAATTTTAAGCACTAGAGTTTCTGAACAGTGTCCCAACATCAGCTTGTTATTAAGAATTAAAGGGAAGATGCATTATTTTGATCATGCCATTAAGATGAAGCTGAATTATGAAATATCTTAACAAAGTTTGCAGATGAAGATTTTTTATCTGTAAAATAAATATGAAACTATTCTAAAATAATATTTTTTAAATTAAAGTTTTATTTTAAAATGGGGAGATGTTTCTACTATACATAGCAGTATATTTAATTTTCACGTAGAGCTTTTCATTCCAGCTAGAGATCCAAGTATCACCATCCTTACAGACCTGATAGACATACTTATAGATGTCTTTATGTTCTGTTTGATCTGTATAGAAATGCTGATAATTTCCTGTGCTAAGATAATTCTTGAAAACTCAATCTGAAGTCCATTCTTTCTACTGTATGTGTGTTGTATATCCTGAAGAGAGGTTGTGTTAATGCTAATGGATTTTACTGATGAAGTACAAGCTACACAGAGGAAATCACTTTCTCTTATGTAGTTTTGTTGAGCTTGTAAAACTTACAAGCAGTGACTGTGTTGTGTGTATAAAGTGGATCTTTTAGTATTTACTCACTTTTTTTTCTTTGTCACTTTTCTGACTCCCATTATATTTTTAAATTTAGAAATGTCATGAGAATGTAAAGTTTAAATACGAATTTTCAATATATTAGATTTTTATAACACACTAAAATCTAATGAGCATTTAGCATAGCTCTTCTATGCCTGATGTCCCCACAACCCAAATTATCTTCACCTACTACAGCATTCCCACCAGATATGCAGAGATGAAGAAATTCTTCATAACTAAGACATCTCTACTATGGATTTTTAAAATATTTTTTAGAAAATATAATAAAAATTTAAATGCTCCTGTACTTCTTCCTACCTGAAGCAACCACTTCTTTGCAATTCTCTTCCAAATCTCAAATGCATAGATTCTTCATGTAGCAAAAATAGTTTTCTCTAAACCTTCATTTTCTCCAGCAACAAAGCTGATGCTGTGTAATGTACTTTTTAAATAACCAAGTGGAATAACTGACAGCCAGCCAGCCAGAGATGCTTCTTTTCTATTAGTGTTGCAACTATGCTTCTGCTCACAGCTTTAGTGCACTTCTCTGTTGGTGTACGTCTAACATTAATTTGTGTCATCATTTGAAGATGAAGGTGGATTTTCCTTCACACAAGTACTGTTAAAGTGGAGAAGCAAAACGACACTGAAATTTAAATTCTAAAACTCAAGGTCTGAACTGTACTTTTGAGATTGTTCAATCTGTTTATTGCTTACAGAGTCAGTGGTAACCCTATATCTTCTTTTACACTTAATCACCATTGCTCCTGGTCCAGTTTTTTTACAGCTCCTGAACAGTTGCTGCTTCTTCAGTCAGTGGCAGCTAAGCAATGGATGCTTAACACTCCTGAGAAAAACAGTCCATTCCAAATAAGCAATTTGGTTTAATAATTTTCTTTGCTGAACTGAAAATCAGAAGGCTGGGAATGAAGTAATATTTGTCTATAAGGAATATGCACCCCAGAGTAAAACAAGCTTTGCAGGTCATGTTAGAGAAGATAATAGCTAAAACACTGGAAATTTTAGAGCTATCATTCTATGCAAATGTTTGTTGGATATTTGTGGAGTTTTCTAAAGGTGAGTTTATATTCTTAACATTTTAGAGAATTTAGAATTTAGAACATTTAGAACTTAAAAAAAATTAGAAAAATACAGAGCTGATGGAATTCGAACACAAGGAATCAATGAGGGAGAAGGAAAATTTGAAAAGCTCACGGAGATGTTCAAAATCATTAATTTAAAATAATGTCTTACTTGGCTGTAAAATACAGCCTGATTAAATTTGTCTTTAATATAGTAATTTACTTTATGTAGGATTTTAATACAGCATATCCACCTGTATATGTAGTCTTCCTTAGACAATATGTAGATCTTCCTTCAATGAAATTAGTGAAGCTACCAGAAGACTCCAAGTATCTAGTTGTAACATTCATATTGGCCAAAGTGAAATGTGAATAAATAATTTAAACATTTAAACAAATTAATTAAATTAAATTAATAGTACTCCTTAAATATACGTTGCATTTGAGAGCCTGAACATATTTGATTAATTAGATTTTTGCATCAAATTCATCTTTATGTGCACTTTGTGTTGAATTTTCTGAGAGTTATGGCAGCTCAATCTTTCTGAGCTAGGAGTAAAAAGCAAATATTTATGTTTCTGTATGTAATATGTAGTTCTGATCTAAAATTCAATTTAATATTGTAGAATTCTGTATTTGATGACTGGACCAAAAATAAGATTATTTGCAGTTTCTGAGATTTTATTTGGCCTTTGCAGAAATTATTAAGATAATCTTGCAATAATCATTGTTAAGGGATGTCCTAAATTGTACCTATGCATAATACCTATGCAGTTCTGTGAGACTTCTTTAATTCTATTGGCAAAAGTGCAACCAATTGAAAGAGAGCAAAGAAAGATTTAGATTACACATGTGGAAGTGTAAACAGTCTTCAACCTTTTCTAGGCTGAAAAAAATATTAAAGCACTATAAAAGTCAGATGTCACTAAGTATATACTGGACAATTCTACTTACAGACATGATTTAATTCTCAGAAGTGATGTGACAGTCTTGTTCAACATTTCTGTAGAATTTGAAAGGAGAGTCAGAGTGACTTTTGTGATGATTCATGCCTGAATATTTTGAACATTAACTGTTCTGACTAGCCTAGTTTAAAAAAAAGCGAGGGAGAGCACACACAAACTGGATTATTAGCTACTTGTGCAGACTGGTTTATAAGCATCCACTTGAGAGACAGTTGCAGCTGAGTTCAACTTTAACAGATGTCACTAAAGTCATACTTTTAAAAAAAGGGATTACACAGCTGTAATGAGGATACTGTTTGGCAAGGGAGGACGTTTGTTACAGGAAGTGAGATGGGAACAAGAAATAATGCTGGGTGGTTAAAGGAGCCGGGATTGGTTTTGTACATCTGGCAGTTTTCTTTGTGAAAAAACAACAAAACACCTGCCCACTCACCCAAAAAACCCAAACAAAAAAAAAATTTAACTCCATCTCTCTCCATGACTACAGAAAGCATATCTGATGTCAGAATCAAGGCAAAACAAATAGGGAATATTTTTCATGTTGCTTTTATAGGAGTTTTTTGAGCAAAGCTCTACTTTGAACCACATCTTAAGCTTTTATGCACCAACTTAGCTTTGCTACTTTGTTACAGACATCAGTTTATTTAATCACTTTAGACTGAAAACAAAAATTTTAGGATTTGTTAATAACAATAGAATGGGTTAATCCACCAATTCAGGAGTCTTTCGAATCACCAACAGAAATTGTAACTTCTGATTTTACATATAAAATACAGATATGTGCAATATATATTAACTAGAACATCATATGCTAATAAATTAAGTATTAAAACTGAGGCTGAACAGAATCTCAAACAAGTTCCAGTGTCTAATGACAAGCAATTACTTAAATAAACATTTCTTGTTGTTAGGTTATTCCTTCACCAAAGATGTTTTGGTATTCTCCTAACTCTCCATGTCTGCTTTGCCTCAAAACTTTTGAGAAAAGAATTCAAATAGACACCAGACCAGTATAAGTAACTATGTACTGGCTTTTCAAGCTTTGCCTGTTTCCTGAAAGAAATATTACAGTTCTCAATTTCTGGCAAGCAAGACAGCCATGCATATTTTTAGAAAAACCAGTTCTGCATCTGCATTTGTCTACTTTTTATGTTAGGGGAGAACATTTGGCTGGGTTGCTTGTAAAAGTTGGTACCAAGCATAACCAATAGGATGAAAACTGCTGTGTAAACAGATGTATGGGTTAAGGCAACTAAAATTTAGTTGATTGAAACTACATAATACTTCTTGTGTTTCTCATAATTTGTTGTTGATAAGTGTAGAAGCATTATCTGCAGTATAACCTAGAACAGGAAAAAAAGTGGCTTCTTACCTACGTCTTGTTACTGATAAACACACATTTTCTTTAAAAAAAGAATAAAAAAGGCCCCAGGGGAAAAAAAATTAACTTCCATGCAGGAAGAGAAAAAGCAATAAAAGTCTTCTTCCAAAGCAGGTATTTGAGGGTTGGACTTGTTTGTATTTGTTGGATTTAAAGGAGTAGCATCCAGAAATGCTATTAGGAGTTATTTTTCTAAAAATTTACCTCAGAAATTAATGAGATCAAGAAAAAAGTTGTAAAGGAGACATTGAATCTGAGATACTCATCTGAGATTATCTTGGTTTCATTTATTTTACTTACTGACTATTTTTGGACAACTTAATACAGGATGAAAGTGCAAAATTGAACTAAGCTATTTTGCTTTTTCCTTTGGCCATGCCAGGTGAAGATGAGCAATGTGAGAAGTTTGCTTGGAAATTTAGTGAAAAATCCAGAAGGTCTTAATTTGAAGTTATTCCTTTGATCACGACAAATAAAGATTATAGCCCAATATCCACCCTGGAAAGTAATGCCAATGGCTCAGCCAGCTGCTCTGACGTCAGCCCGTGGCTGGCACTGTGCTAAGTCTGTGTAAGGTCAAACAGCTGGTCAGATGTGCCGTGGACTCGGGTGCCCCAGCAGGGAGGGCACAATGCAGGCAGCTGGCTGAAACTGAGGCTTGAACTCTCGGTTTTGCATAGAGAGGACCAGGGAGTGGAGTTTGCAGAGGTATAGTAGAGGTAAGAGAAGAGAAGGAGGTGCAAAAGCATAAGCTGTTAGCACTGATCAGCTAATGAAAGCTGCTGCTCTTTGCAGCCTCTTGCTGGCAGGCTCTTGTTGCAGATTGCTGTAGTAAAAGTACTCGGAAGGTCAGGATTGCAAAGATGTGAAGGTTTTTACACTGGTGTACTGAAAACCTGATACTTACTATCCTTGAGCAGTTACCACTGCTCTCATTTCTCAATACGGTGCTGTTATCTCCACAGTGAGGCCATTTTCTGATCCTTTTTCTCTTCTGTATTTGCACTGTGAAGTCTGATTTTGACTTCCATGTTTGAATTCTCTTCATAGTTTATATTTTCAGTAATTATGCATTCCCTTATTTCAAAATATGTCAACAAACAAAAATATACTTAAATATTTAAAATAAAACAGCCAGAAGTTTATGTTAAAAGGTAAACAATTCATGATTTTTAATTCAAGACTATAAATATCTTATGTTAACTAATGTGCTTGATAAGTTTCTCATTCTTAAAGGAAACATTATTTCCATCATCAAGTCCATTAAGTATTTACACTCTTCTCCCTTCTCTCCTAAAAACCATGTTCTCTGGAAACATTGGAGGCACTGGAGGCAAACTTCAGTTTTCTATGCTGTCAGTATTTCTACCTTCAAGCAGCCTTCACCTTTGAGCAGTTTTATTTAGACAAAAAACAACAGTCTTCCGTGACTGCAGAAATTAAATTAGTTTCACTAGCTGAAAGTAAAATTAACAGTTGTCATTAGTGGATTTTATTTCATAATGTTAAACTACTTGTCTGCAGTGGTAATCCTTTTAAACAGGCATGAGGGAACTCTGTTCCCCTTTATTATTTTCTTTGCACCATATCACAAAACTTTTCATCTTTTATTCTTTCATCTTCTTGGGGCATCTCTGAATGAATGATGCAACTGGATTTTCTTATTTCTAAATTGGTGCAAAAAAGACAAAACTGCACTCAAGTGCAAGTCTTTGAACTTAAGACATTTTACTTTGTTTTGGACAAAGAGTGATTTGAAGACTGTCATGTACCTGCCTCTCTGCTCTGGATTGTGTTAGAGAATATCACCTCTCTGTTCTCTTTGCTCTGAGGCTTCTTTTGAACGATGACTGCATTTACCTGTGTGATGTCTGCTTTTCCCGGTTTCTTTTTGGAGACTAGGTATTCTCCTGAAGTGGCAATTTCTCCTTTGAACTCCAGAGAAGTACCCCCTTGATTCTGAGTACTTCATTCTGAAGTATTTCAGGCTGGTTACGTAAGTGAAGTCACTTCTGAGCCTGCTCAATAGCTTCACGGCAGTTTTGCAGGCTTTGAAGTGATGTCAGCAAGAGAATGTTTTAAAAGTATACAGTGTGAACTCTATGTTACTGGCACCACAGAAGTTAAAGTACTCTCATTCATGGTATTCATGATGTTACTTATGAATTTTGTTACTTCATAATGCTCACAGGTCCTCCCTCTACCTAAACCTCCTGCATGGCTCTGCTTGAGCACACGCTAAATGGATTACACCAGAAGACCCCAAGCGCCATACAGTTTGTAGGTAGTATATTACCCAGTGAGACTTTCTGACATTGTCCATACCTGTAAGAAATTAAAAGGTTTTAACGGAGTTTGGCAAGAAGGAAAGCAGTATGTTATTTGCTTATTTGTTCCTAATGTTCTAGTAAAAGTCTGGACTGCTAGGCTAGAAAGAACAAAATAACCAGAAAAATACTTTGAATAATGAAATTAATGAATGTGTGAAACTTCATATTGTGCCTAATTAGATAAATAAACCACATGGAGGAAGAGAAGAAAATACTGCATGAAAGATTTTCAGTGCAACCATTAGAATACAGTTTGAACAAGAATTATATAATACATGATGATGGTTAATGCATTATGAAAGCATGTAACGAGTTACCTTTCTTCCAGTATCTGAACAGAGCCAAAAGTAAGTTATGGCTTCCTTTTAAGATTTCTGTGCATATTTATAGTATAATCATTAAACTTGAGCTGTTAGCAACAGATTTTCTCATGGTAATAATAGTCTTTTTCTCTTCTCTTGCTCTACCAACTGCAAGGTACCTTTGTGATTTGGATTGTGGCCCGTTGTATTGAAGAAAGGTGAACTGAGGTCTAGGTAGTTACATGACATAGAAATAACATACTAACTATTTTGAATAGTTACAGGGATTAACTGCATGAGGTAGGATAATAGAACAACAATAAATGACACTTTACACTTGTAAATCAAAGACTATTCAAAGACTATTCTAGTCATTACTAGTAGGCGACAGAATTACATCTTGGTGTTCCCATAAGCTCTGTGTATTTTGACTCAAGAACCCACAGCAGGCCTCCCTGCCTGAGCATGTCAGGTCGTCGTCTCTTGTAAATTATTCAGTGTAGCACTTCTGTGAGGAAGTAGTGTTGAGTGTTTAATAGAAAAGAATCACAGAGTAAAAATCATACTGTAAATTCTTCAGTGAGCAGTGACTTCCATCATAATTCTGATTTTCTTTGGTGGCATGCAAATTGCTGCTAAATCAGAATTGAGAAGCTCCCAATATAGTTCCTGGTTTCATAAGGACTTGGCAGTAATGGAAGTATAAAAAGAAATTAACTGAAATCCTTTAATTTAGCCAGACAGAGTAATAAAACACAGTTGTCTTGTTCTTTTTATGCCTGGCTAGGTTTCTTTATGTTGTAGTAACAAACTTGTAAAATTTCTAGTATCCTTCTAGAGCTGAACTTTCTGTTTCTGACCTCTGACCCAAATATACTGAATACAGTTTAATACTAAAATAATCCAGATCAACACAGCATCTGTTTTGTCTTCTCTCCCAAAGATGCTATTCCAAATGAAGTTTCAAGCAGCAGGACAAGTTGAGGTCAGCCCAGTTCTTTATAATAGAATAATTTGAGTTCATACTTGGTTTATTAAAAATGTAACTGTATAATAGCAATCCTTAAGTTAAACCCTCTTTCCCTTCAAGTCATGGAAAAGTTCAAGTGGTTTGAAAGAAATTACCAGAGGAAGTACTTGTGTGAAGACTTGTCACTGTTTTGTGGTGATAAGTGTTTATTTTTCTTATGTAAATGTAACATTGCAATGCTTCAATTACAGCCATCAGAGTTTATTCTGAATAGTTGGAAAACAGTTACTTTGCAACTTAGAAATTATGTGTTCCATTTTAATAGGTAAACTCATCAATAAGTAATATTTAGTATTAGTAAATCAAAATGTTATATTTTATATTAACAATAAACATAACTATTCTGTGAGGTGTACCTGATCAATATCTTTGGCCTTTTCTGTGTAAGCAGGGAAAGACTTAATGTGTAAGAAAGGAGTTTGGAATCAAAAGCGACAAAGTGAGCAAAGGCTGAGAGAGAACAGTTTGATTATTAGAATTGTAATTTGATTTGAAGTAGTGCATGGTAAGAGATGAAGATGCGGAGTGTTTTGGGATGATTTTATGATGGTACTCTATTCTCTGATCATCCGCTTTATGCCCAGAAAAGGGCTGCTGTAGCTTGAAGATGAATCGGTGGCCGGAGCCTGGGAACCCCGGCGCTCAAACTCTCCGCGCCCGCTGCGGTCGGAGGCGGCTCGGGTTGTTACTTCGTTGCCTTCGCCGGATTAGCTTTTGCTAGTTCAGGCAAGGAGCTTCTGGTATTTTCCCTTAACCTGGCCGGGAGGCTTTTTACAAGCAAATCCCCTCAGCGGCCTTTTGTTTTGGTTTCGGTTTTGTTTCTTTTTTTGGGGTTTTTTTTTTTTTCAGTCCGTTCGGGCAGCTGGCCGGGGGGGAGGTTCCCACCAAACCCGAGACCTCGGAGAAGCTGAACCAACACAAAAAGGACATTACACTCCCCCGACTTCGCCTGCTGCAAGGAGACCCACGCCAGAAATCCAACAGGTTCCCAGCTGCTTCGTGAACTCTTTCCTCTCTCCTTCCCTGAGACAAAGAGGGGCAGACACCACCTTTGCCTCACGGTCATGCAGTCTGGTGGAGGGTGGGGGTTAAGGTTTTGGAATTGACATTTTCTAATGTGCCTTGCGGGCACGCCCCCTCTTTTTTTTGTTAATAAACAGTTCTGGGTTTGGGGGTTTTTGTTTGTTTTGTTTTCACCCGCTGGTATCCATTTCTCTCTATGGCAGAGTAAAAGGGAGTTATTAAAGAGTCTCCTTTAGAGAACATGCTCATTCCGGGGAGTTTTCTCCTGAAATTTGTCTTGAAACCGAGATGCAGTGTCACATAATTAAGGCATTCTGATCAGTTTGGTAATTGCTTCCTTTAAGTATTTTTTTCAAGTCAAACGTTTTCACATCTCAAGATTCTCCATTCGTAGTAATTCTTTGTAGACAAGGAGGATAGTAAAAAGGAAACATATCATCATGTCATACTTATATACAGGTGAGCTCCTAGAAGTTATAAAATAGCATGAAAATGCAGCAAGGAAAGCACCTCTTTTTGTTATGTATTTTCAGAGTTATGTAAGTGTCTTCTAGCTAAAGGATTAAAAATATTTTAAATTATAAATATGAGAACAGTATCAGATAGCCCATGCTTCAATTCCATTGCCATCACTGAGTTGCTGTGCAGTATCTTGAAGTTTCCAGAACTTACATTACTCACCTGTTAAATGACTTGTGTTTATTTTATGGGCATGCCATCCTAGCATACACCTACCATATAGCTGTTTCTAGAGAACTTCAAGAAAGCCAGATATCATGTGTGCAAATCAATGCTGAATAATAACTGTGCTTCTGTAGCAGTTCAGGAGAGGTGATGAAGCATTCTCTATTTTCAACTGAATGCAAGTTACTCTTCTTTATGTAGAAGTGCCCTATGGGCCTCTTATTTAGAAGTAGATCAGACAAGAAAGGAATTTCAATCCTGAAGCCTTTGGTCTCTTCAACCAGATATTCCACCTTATTCAGTGGGTGGCAAAATTTGTAGTTAATCCTGGAAGCTAGAAAAAGGAGTTAAGTAGGGTGAGAAACAGCTCCCTCCAAAACATTTCATTGAATATAAGGAGTAAGGAATTGAGCATACCAATACTCAAGCAACAATACAGCAGTACCCAGATATTACCCTCAACGCTGACAAGTTTCTAATCTGAAAGTGTTGTTCTTAGAGATGTTACTTTCATAATCCTTATGTCCTGAATATAAGCACTAATTGATAGATCTAGCTACATGAAACTGTTGTCCTTTCTTTGTGAAATTATAATGGCTTTGTGAAAACACAGAAAAAAAATAAGTGTATTTGTTCTGTGTCAGACACTGGAATGGTTAATGCCTTAAACATTGTTATGAGGGGGTTTTACCCATTATAGCAAAACCTGTATAAAGACAACCACAGAAGCCCATCC
>JAOTQP010001286.1:53797621-53823106 GCA_026413545.1 Cichladusa arquata
CCCAAAAACTGAGCAACAAACCAAACTGACTCTAAATTATCAGTCATAAAAATCATTGAAATCATTATCAGGATGATGGGTAACCTTGACTTACATAATAAAGCAAACAAAGAAGATAATCTGCACTTACCTTGTTTTGTATTAAGTGCTACAGCTCTTTAGAAGCAGCTTCATTAAAATAAAAGGCAACAAATACAAATAAAGCATTTCCCTGACTTAGTAAGCATGGGCATTGGCTGGTAGCATAAAGCAGGATGCTTCTGTGATTCTGTGACCTTTTTCAGAGGAAATGTTGAATCCTAGTCAGAAAATTCAGTTGCTTTATTTTGCCACAAAATATGATGCATATATATATATGTGTGCGTGTATGTATATTTGTCTGTAATGAATTCCCTCTCTCCTTGGAAAAAACTTTTCTGTTAACTGATGCTCATGAATGGTAGCAAGCAGTGTTACTCAGGATAAACTACTAAGTTCTTCAGTAAGGAGAGTTTTCTGATCTTAATAGAAGTAGCATATTGCCACATGAGAACTACTACTGTGGCCTAGAAGGAGTGAGTTGGTACTGAGAGTCGATTTCCCTTTTTTTTAAAAGAAATTTATTGTATAATGTGCAGAAGAACTCATTTGGCCAAGGTTTTCTTCATGATTTTTATTAGAACTACATTTACTTCATTAGATATGTGTTGTCCCCAGCAAACTCCATTTTCAGAGTGCTGTTCCAGACAAACAAGAGAAGCAAAGGATTCCCCATAGCACATGCCAAGTTACATTGGAAGAACATTAATCTCTAAATAGACTGGATTTAGATTGGAATGACCAGAGAGGCAAAAGGAGGAATAAGATTAAGAGTGGAAACAGAGGTAGTAAAGTACCCTCAGATTTACAGTTATCCTTGGTCTTCGGGGAGATGCCATAACAGTTTTACTTTTGAAACACATCCTTTAATTAGAAATTCAGGAAGTAGTGAAGTCCTAAGGGGATGAAAACATCTATTTTTTTGTAAGGACTGGTTCTACATCAAATTGAAAATTTGACAAAAAATTATGTTTAATTTATTAAAACAAGAAATTTATTTTCTCCAAAAAATTTCCATACATGTTGACAGTATGATTAAAAGCAAACTATCTTTGAAATCTGTTGGATGAGATTTTCATAAAATTCAGTTCAGCAGCAGTATAATATGCTTAAACAAGATGCAAATATTGCATATTGTCACTGAAAATACATGCTCTGATTATATGAATGCATTATGTCTTTTGGAGGGCATTTTTTTCAGTGTTCTCATTTGACCAGGCAGTTCCTCTGTGTGTAAGTGTCAATGGCAGTGGCATTACAGTGAACTGTTGAACAACATTTAATACGCTGAAGATATTTGATTGAAGAGTATTGTATGCTAAAAGATTTTTTCAGTACATGAAAAATTGCTAACCATTTTAGTACTGAAAGCTAAGCAAAATTAGTGTTTCATCATTGTTGTGTATATTTTGTGTCCTCCTCTGTGAGCTGTGCTTTAGTGCATCTTTAAATAGATCAGGTTTTTGCATTTTTACTTCCATAGTATTAAAATTGCAAGTATCACACATAGAATTTTGGTTTATTCTCAGAATGTTTTTATAATAAAAACGATTTCAAAATTTAAGTACAGTTGTAAATGACATCATTAGTCTGATCAAAGAATTATAATAAAACTTATGTGTCAACATTCTTGCTCTATAGTCTACAATTATAAGATTTAAAAAATACTTTAGTATTTCAAAATTCCCAGATGCTATCAGTTTAAAATAAACCTACAACTGGTATGGTCCATTTACAGAATACCAGGTAAGTTTCTTTTTCATGCCAGCTTTCCTCTTCAGCTTGTATTTTATTAGATATCTGATTCTCCAGTAGCAGTGTTGTAGAAAAACTCAAACTTTTTTCATGTATAGGAAAAAGCAGACACCTGACTAGTTCTGTATTCTCTTACTGCAAGTAGCTCATAAAATATGATCACATTGTGAGGTAAAACTATTTCCACAGAATTTTGTCAGACAATTTGCATATCCAATCCTTTCTGAGCTAGTATGCTGCTGTTTGAAGCAGCCCTAGACTATTAAAATATGCTTACTTAGTGAGTTCAGTCTTTTCTAGGGAAGAATAGTGTTCAGTTTTCGAACTTACTACATTGACTTTTGAACAGTTTGAGGCGAAATACAAAAATAGTATTCACTATAGTTCCTGTAAGTTAAAAATGTTCTTTTTGTTCTACTGTATACTTGTTTACAAGTATACAAGGCCCAGCTGCAGAAGATAACAAAGCTGGTGCTAGTTCACTTTCAGCTGGCAGCAAGTGGCTGATAGGTTGCTGTGGGTGACCTGCCAGTCATGCATCCAAATGTCACTGACATCCTAATGAGTGTTATGGAAGTGACAGCAGAGCACAATATATATAGCTCTTAGACCTAAAGATACTTAGCCAAGGTAGTTTCCAGACTCACTTTAGTGATATATAATGACTGTGTTATTAAATTAGTTGAAATGTTTCTCTAGCATTGGCTATTAATATAGTATGACAAGTAAAGCTGAAATAATATTCCTTCAGTACCTTTGTTATTCCTGGGTCTTTTCTGTATTTTTATACTTAATTTGAAGTACTTCTAAATATGTGTTGCCATGCAAAGATGGTAGTGATTCAGATAGATCTGTATTTTTTTCCTTTCTGATATTTAGGACTAAATTTTGGAGGCTGTGTAAGCTAGTATGTTTAGATTACTCATCAAAATAAAATGCAAACCAGAAAAGACCTATTTGATTTCTGTGTTACCGCTTTCTGAAAGTGCAGATCTGCTCTCCTAAATTCTGGGGCTTGTTTAATTGCAGAGAGAAACCCTTGATATCTTACCTCTTCCTAAACCTAATAGTTTTTCCTATTCCCTTGTCACAGCAGGGATGAGGCATAAAAGATTGTTGCAAGTTTCAAAAAGCTTTTATAAATATTACTGGAAATTACTGAATTATTCACAACTTTTTTCCTGACTTTCACCACCTTGGACAAATAACTGCATTTATTTATTTATTTATTTTATTCTGGGGAATGAGTTCTTTTTAAGTAAGAGTTGAAACTAAACCCTTTAGCTGATAGCTAACATCTTCTAGCTGCTTGAAGTAGATGAGGAAATGGTAGCTTTTCTCTTAGACAAGTTTTGTAGTCTCATCCTCTTCCCTCTGTCTTGCTATGCTGGTATATAACATAGCAAAACTGCTCATGTACAATTACAGAAGCTTCTAAGTATTAACATACTACAAATACCTGTATGCTGTGATGCATTTTGCTAACAAGATGTATGAATTTTCAAATTTGCTTGATAACAGGCTAATAAAAAATTTGGAGCTACTGATTCTCTTATTTTTCTGAAAGGGAATAATGATTACCTTTGGCAATCAAACATATTATTTGCATGTAATACGTATAATATTCAACTACTGCCATCTCCACAGCAATGAAACTTGAGTCAAACTCTGATCCCTGTTAAATTTTGGGTTTTCTTTCACATCATATTAAGGAAGCTCTTTGATCTAGGAATTACTTTGGCCTTTGCACCCCACTCATCAGAATCCTTGTGAAAGAAGATTTGAGCATAGTAATTCTTCAGAAGGAGGAAGAATAATAAGAATAATAAGAACACGTTAATTTCTGGGGTTCAGAATGTCCTTAAAGATCAATTAAGGCTGCTTCACTTAGGCCAGACTTGAGGGCTACCAAAACTGTTCACAATGTTGAAAATACAAAGGTTATTCAAACAGAAACTTTATGTGTCTTTTGATAGTACTGAAGGTAGTGTCATCTGGTGTTTGGCTTCATCAACTATTTTACCTCATTTGCAACTTTGTATCCAAGGTAAAAACATTTGTTGCTCAGTAGGATTTTACTGGCAAAAAACCAGAATAAGAGTTAAATGTTGTGACAAAAGATGAGTAGTGTCACAGCTAGTTGAAGAAACCTGCCTGTTTGACCACCCAGGAGCCACTCTGGCAGTCACACTTGCACCACTCCAGGCTTTTGCTGTGGGACTGAGGCCCCTTCACCACAAGCAGCTCCAGTGAGCTGATGGGTGCCCCACCTGACTCCCCATACGCTCACATGGAGACAAGTTTCTCTCACTGCCTTGACCCAAGGTTTCCCATAGAGTTCTAGACTCTGCTTCCTTTAAGAGTTTTTATCATGGTGCAGCAATATAATGAGAGATGGAGTTGGGTGTCTCCTGGTAGGGACCCTGAACAAATTCCTTGTGCCTGTTTAATAGTGATATTTGATCTGGAGTCTTCTCACTGTTCATTGGGTTCTACAGAGTCTCTGGGTGACTGGGCACTGTGCAGCTGCCGTGGCAAATCTGTGCCTTTTATTGGGCAAAGGGCTCATTGCTGGGGGTTTGAGCCATTTCCCCCCACCCAGGGAACAACCTGTATCTTGCAGTGCAGCTGTACACTGAGCTACCTGTACTATTTGTAGTCCTGAACAGCTTTCAGCCTATAAATCTGGTGCTTGAGATTAAGGTCAGTGTGGGCTAAGGAGATGATTTACCCTGGAGTATCACAGAACTGGTAGGATTGGAAGGAACCTCTGGAGATCATGTAGTCCAACCCTGTTCCAAGGCAGGGTCACCTAGAGCAGGTTTCACAGGAAAGGAATGTGTCCAGGTAGGTTTTGAATGTCTCCAGAGATGGACACTCTATAGCCTCCCTGGGAAGCCTGTTTTAGTGTTCTTCTACCCTAAGTGTAATGAAGTTCTTCCTCATGTTGAGGTGGAACTTCCTGTGGTTTAGTTTATGGTCATTACTCCTTGTCCTGTCGCTGGGCACCACTGAAAAGTGTCTGGCACCATCCTCTTGACAACCTTCTTTGAGATATTTGTATGTATTGATTAAATCTCTTCTATGTTTTCTCTTCTTTAGACTAAATACACTCAGCTCCTGCAGTCTCTCCTTGTGAGAAAAGTGTTCCAGACCCCTAATTATCTTAGTGGCTTTCCACTGGATCATCTCTAGTAGCTCCTTATCTTTCTTGTAATGAGGGGCCCAGAACTCCACACAGCGCTCCAGATATTGTCTCATTAGGGATGAATAGAAGGGGAGGATCTCCTCCCTCAACCTGCTGGGCACAGTCTTCCTGATGTACCCCAGAATACCACTGGCCCTCCTAGCTGCAAGGACACTGCTGGCTCATGGTCAGCTTGTGGCTCTACCAGGATTCTAAGGTCCTTCTCTGCAGAGGAGCTCCCTAGCAGGTCATCCCCTAAGCTGCACTGATACTTGGGGTTGATCTTTTCCAGGTGCAGTCCCCTTGTTGAACTTCATTAGGTTTCTCTGTGCCAGTTCTCCAGCCTGTCAAGGTCCTGATAAGTTGCAGCACAGCCTTTAGGTGTATTAGCCACTCCCCCCAGAGTACGTTTGAAATAAAGTGTTGAAAGATCTTGGTAGGATTTCTATAGCAAGCTTCAAGTGTGATATAATTGCATTCTTAGGATTAGAGAAGGTTAAAGAATGACCTGCATGTTTGTATCTTCTGTTTATGGTATGCTTCATCTCAGTTGATTCTAGCTTGTCTAGTTTATTGATCACAGTACCAGCCTAGTGCTGATATGCTGCTAGTGATACATTATAGCACCAGATGTATTTAATGTTTCTGAAGCTATTAAGATAATTCAGAGTGGGTTTTAGAACGAATCCTGAAGCACAAGAATCCTGTGGGGTAATAATATTTAATGTTGGCTGACTAGCAGGTTGCTTCTTGCCTGTTTGCAGGCAGAGGTAATTTTTTTTTTTTTTGTGATTTTTAATAATCCTGTCCCTTACATCTCTGCCCCACAGTTAACTAAACAGTTAGTTCTTAAAGTTATAATGAATAGATGGTTGAAAAAAATGAAAAATGCAGATAAAACCAGATTGGAAGTATTGGAAATCATTAAGTAGTGTAATTACAGGACTTGCTAGAGGACTCTGCTTGTAATTTAACTAAATATGTAGCAGTGTCATGGTTTGACATTGGCCAGATGCCAGGCACTAAAGAAAGCCTTTCACTCACTCTCTCTTGTTGCAGTTGGGCAGAGGAGAGGGAAATGAAATTGATTAAGGGCTCATGAGTTAAAATAAGGATTGGGAGAAAACACTCTAAAGGCAAAATAGGTTTAGACTTAAAGGTATAAGGTAAATTTATTATTAACAGAGTCAGAGAAGGATAATGAGAAGCAAAATAAGCCTTTAAAACACCTTTTTCCCCCTCCCTCTTTCCCCCTCACAGCGCAGGGAGACAGGGGGTGGTGGTTTTGGTTAGTTCATCACGTGAGATCTTTTTTCTGTTTGCTCAGGAAGGGAAGTCTTTTCTTAGCTATGCCATGGGGTCCTTCCTATGGGAGATGGTTCTCAGTGAACTCCTCCAGTGTGGCTCCAATCTTATGAGCATCAGTCCTGCCAAAATTGCTGCAACATGAGTCCCTCCCATGGGCAAACAATCGTTGTAAAATTGCTGTGGTGTGGGTCATTCATCCACAAGGTGCAGTACTTTGAGGATTGGCTGTTCTAGTTGGGAAGAAGGGTCCTCTATCTCTTATCTCTGGAAGCAGGGGCCCTCTGTCTCTATTTGAGTCTCCCACTGGATCACAGCTTTCTCTGGCATTCACCTGCTCCAGTGTGAATACTTCTCTTACAGCTGCAAGTGAATCTCTGTATTTTCTGGGGACCTCATGGGCTGCAGGGGAGCAGCCTGCTTCACCACAGTCCTCACCACGGCCTGCAGAGGAATCTCAGCTACAACACTTGGAGCAGTTCCCTCCCTTCTTTTTCTGTTCACCTTGGTGTTGTTTTCCTTAACATGTCCTCACTTCCTCTTCTTCTCTGACTAGAAGGAAAGCTGTTGTCCATAGGTACCATTGCCAATAAGTTCCACCAATTCAGTGATTTCTGCAGGATCCTGCAGTGCCGGGAGGTCAATCTCGTCTAGGTTCCATGTTGGGGAGTTGCTCGCCATGTTTCTGCCACTGGCCAGGGCCACTTGCAGTGGCAGCCACCGCAGTGCTGGTGCTATTTAACACCTTTCCTTATGCAGGGCAGTGGGAAGGAGAAGCTGCTGCCACCACCCCACCTGCCCTTCTGCCTGCAGTGTGGCTGGCTAGTGGTGGCCAGGCAAAGGCTCACTGTGGGCCACGCTGAGATGGCGGCAGCCACAGCACCATGGGCTGTGCTGGGATGGCCCCCCACAGCAGTGCCTCGCGGCCCATGGAAAAGTCTGCTCGTGCTCTGTTTTGATTTTCTTCTTAAATATGTCATCAAGGAGGCATTGCCAACCTCTCTGATTGGGCCAGCAGTATGTCCATCTTCAGAGCCATCAGGGATTGGCTCTGTCGGATGTGATGGAAGCCTCTAGCAGTTTCTCACAGATGCCACTTATGTGGCCATCCCCCGCTACTAAAATACAGGCCATGCCAAATCAACACACAGAGTAACAAAAATACTGTAAGCAAGTCTGTAAATATTTTTGTCGTTGGTCACCTAGTGTTGGAGAGTGGAGGATGAACTCACTAATGGGCAAGTGCAGCCGGTTCTAAATGTGTTAAAGAAATACCATTCTTGGGCCATTACTGCGTATAATCTGTCTTTGGTAGCTCTTTGAAGTGTGAAACTCTTGTCTTGGCTACTGAAGAGGAAGTATTTTGAAATTTCATATTGATAGACTGCTCAATATTGTTATGCCTCCTTTACTTGTAAGGTTGGCTCACAGAATCACTGTACCTTCTACTATTTGTGTTCTGCTCACAGAAAACAGCACGTTCTAGTGTTTGTGTAAACTTTTAGTTCTGATGGAGACATTGGAGTTGTATGGCTGCAAACTCATGCAGTACTGCATTGATTTCCTTTTTCTCAAAATCATAACTGTAATATGCATTGGCATATTTTAGGCAGTGAGTAGTTTGGATCTTTTTACCGTCTTAGAATGGGGTTGCATATCCCTGTCATTCTACCAGGTAGTTTGAGTGAATTTTTGAAATGAACTTGTGCTGTTGCTTAAAGTTCTGTCATCTTACCTGTGTGTTTTTGGTTTTATAATTAACATTTTGTGAAAGAATGAATTTGTAAATTTGTGAAATTATGTCTGAGCCTCCTGAACTTGGCTGCAGTAACGTGGTCATGGACTTCCAGGGATGACTGAAAATCAAACAATTCAGAGATGCTGAAGAAACTGAGAGACCATCTTTTTTGGGGGAGATGAACTTGTTAGAGATCAAATAGGAATTCTTTTAATGCAAACTTTTAGTGTACTAAATAATGCAATTAGGATTAAGCAAAGTAATGCTATGGTGAAAAGTCACAACTTAATATTTTCAGCACTATCAAGCTGTTACTGTGAAGAGATAATAATTGAAATTGTCTGTGGTTCCTGAAGTTCTTGATGGTCATGCCATTAAAAGTGATTTAATAATGCATGTTACGTATTGAAAATGTTAATAATCTTTTGGTTGATAATATTTGCCTAATCCATTTATCAGTGCTTTGCAAACTGTGTTTCATCTTCTTAACTGGTCTTCTACAACCACACAAAGTAATTTTTATCTTAAAAACATTCATAATTTTATTTATGAATTTGCATGCTTCTAATTCATGAGGCCATCAGGCTTGCTTGTAGTATTGCTGCTGTATGTTTTTACACTTGTATGTACATAGTGTATGCCTTTTCTTTTATTGGCATATGTCCTTTCCAAGAGGACCAAGAGCTTCTAGACCATCAACACTTGATGAAGATTTTCTGGAACCATTATGACTTGTCAATTTTGTCAGTTTCCTTACTTTTGTCTTGTCTGAGAGCTCAGAGAAAGAAAGAAACATATATGTGTGTATATATATATATACCCACATAAGTATACACACACATATATACACACATACACATATCAGGAGCTTTGGCACAGCTTATTCTTAAGAATTATACTTCTAACAGGCTGAGAGAGGAGGACAACAAACTCAGTATGTGGTTGGTACCACAGTGAATGCACAGGGCAAGTGTGTTGAGGCTCTAGGGGAATGAAGAAGATTGAGAGCATGAGGAACGTGAACAGCTTTTTTATTAGTCGTTCACCTTTGTTGTAACTTAAAAGTGAGAAATTTCAGCTGAGTTTGTTGGACAAAACTGGTTATTGCCAAATCTGAGGCTGTTTATTCTATGTGGCTCTCACAGGACATTTACCGCTTCTGATATTTTCTGAAAGGGTTTGGCTAACATAAATTCAAAGTCATGTAGCCTTTCAGATCTTACCTGTGAAAATATTTTTCTTTCTAAATTTGGATTTATGTATTTAATCTGCTACAGCACTGCAATCAATGTAATCATCACAAAAAAAAGTAAATTAAACTCCTAACTTATATTAGTATTTGTTTCCTAGAAGTGCTGTTTAGTAACTTGATAAAGGAGTTTGTTTCAGAACAATTTTGTTATATTTAGTGTTTTGGTTCAGTCAGCAATCAGTATAATTCTGAAATCTCAAGCTGTAAGGAAGTTGGACCTTGAACTTAGGTATGTGGGTATAATCACGAGAGGAATATTTTTCTCTCTCAGTTACAGCATCCCAAATGCATTAGATTGCATTACATTACATATGTCCAATTTTAATTTGAATTCCAGTCTCTTCACCTCATGTTTTCACCTCTAGGAATTTATATCTCTTCTTAGATAGTGACTTGATAAAATCGTTAAATTCAAATAATGGCATTTTTATGAGATAGTCTGCTTGTAGTTTAAAAAAATTGTAAGGAATTTTAAAAAATGTAGACAGAATTATAGTGTATAAAAGCACTACATGATAAATAGTCAAAAGCAATCTGAAAAAAAAATGAAACAGTGATAGAATTTTTAGAATAATGAGTTGTGAATGAATAACTGAAAGCAAATAGGGCTCAGTGGTATATGAAGACAACTCACTCACAGAAATTTTAAAAAATTATAATACTAATGCCTGAAACATAGTTTTTATCTTGGACTAAACTAGGATCTTTTAAATAGCATGCTTCTCTAGTTCTAAATGATCAAAACTGTATTTTGGCTGCTCTGAAATAATCTAGTGCGTATTTTCCGGTTGTGTCCTCCCTTTATCAATATTTGTTGTCTCATAAACTGCTGTATTGTTTTGTTATGTTTTTAATAGCATGGAAAAATGGAGTAAAATTTTGCAATGTGTTCTTTATTGCTTGATTTATTTTCATTTTCCTCCTTTTTGCATTGAATAACAGCTGTTAGCCGGGATGATAGCAGAACCTGCTTTTCTCTCTGAGTATACTATCTTTGCTTTGGATCCCACCAAACAACCTAAGCCACAGAGTGACGGTGTGGTGAGTCCTCCCCACCCCTCTTAGTGATGCCTTTAGCAGGTGGAGGAGAGTAATGTACTAGAAGGCAAACTTAGTTGCTTGTGGCTTGTTCTCACAAAGATCTCTGTCTTAACTACCTTGTTGCTAACCCTGCACTAAATTTCACAGGTGTAGTACCTGATAGCTCCTGGCTGGTATGCTGTATGATGTGAATTTATTGTAACATTAAAAAATTAACATACTTTCTCTTATACAGGTAACAATACACAAAATCAAATAACTGTTGCACAAGTTCATATGTGTGTTACACAGAAATTTCCTCTTCGTATTTATGTATGTCTGTATGTGTTTCAAGATAAATGGATGGAATTAACATTGGGATTGTATATGTGTAAAATTTATATGCTATTTGCTGTATACAGTGAACTGTAGCGTGTCATTTACTACTAATGGTAGCAGGAAATAATTATTTCACATAGACACAAATTAATCTACATCTAGTTGATAACCTGGCAGTTATTATTGTGAGGATGAATAGCCTTTTCTTTAATAATTAGATTTTACTATAAATAGATGTTTCTTTACCTGGAAATGTTGTCTGCACCCTATATAAGTGGAGAAGCTCAGTGAGAAGAGGCAAGAAGTGAAGAAAAAAGAAGCAGGCATAGGGAGGAAGTCAGACTTTTACTTTCTGATATAGGCACATACAAAGCTGTATTTTTATTATTGGCACAGGACAGGAATGGCATTTTTCACATGCTTCAGAAGTATGGCATTCTTGAGTCCATAAGTGATTTAAAGCACAGTAATTTTTAGAATCCCAGCTCATCATGATACTTAATGATTATTTTGTAAGTGCTGTTTTCCTGCATACGGTTTAAAATGACCATTTTTCAGTCACTGAAAGCTATAACAAAATTCAATAAGCAGGACATAGCACAACACACCGTATTGTGTTGGACTTGTCTCTCTCAGGCTAAGCAAGATTGGACAGAAACAGTGATTAAAATGGTGATCCCTGGAACGTGTATTCTGACCATATTCCAGGTCCAGCATTCGTTACTTAAAGATTCTCTGCAAATTTAAGTAAACTATAGTTTTCACTATGCAACAGAATTATGTGAGAAAAAAAAAAATTATTTCAAATAACTTGTTTAAGTGCTCCAATGTTATCTTTATATGTTCTTTTAGCATTTTTAGTGGCAAATTTATAAATCTTTAAGTACTTTAGTGGCATATTTACTGGCTCGCATATTTATATGCAAGATTGCATACATGCAAATAATTGTAATGTAACAGTTATTCTTAATATGTTACCAGTGTTAATAATATGTTACCTGTAAAACTCATTTCGGTCTCAGAACTTTTTGAAAATTCTAGAGCCGTACTCACAATAAGAATTGGGAGAGGGAGAAAATGATAGGAAATTTATAGAGAATAGGATGACTGATTAAAAAAATATATTAAAGAAACACCCACATTATAAATGTTTACAAAACCTTGATACACTAAAAGTACAGGAGAGAAAAGTTTCACCAACACACACAAATGCATATTGGCTCTTCCAACAATATTTTAACTGTTTATGTGATCTGAGAGTGAATAGCATAGAGAAGTGACTAACTATGGGTTTTTTGGCATAGATGAATTTAGTATAAACTCTTTACTAACTAAGATGCAAGGGTTTTGTTGCTTGAAGAAACAGATCAAAATATTCTTGGACACAGTGTTGTTTTTTTTTAAAGAAAAACTTAAAGGAAAATAAGGGAAGAAAACATGTATTAAGCTCTCCTTCCTTTCTCCCTTCATAATTATTCAATTTTGGAATACTTGAGAAAGTATTACTATTAAAAACAGTAAAATGTATTTATATACAGACATTTAAGCTTTCACTTCTCAGGCTTGCTAGTCTATTTATACCTTTGAGAATTAAGTATGATTTTGCATTTCAGAAATAGGGAAGTAAAATGGCACAAATGTTACTGGAATACCCTAATGTGCTCCAGTTGAAACTGAGCTCTGATTTATACATCTTCACAATAAAAAAGCAATGTTTTTATTAGAGATTGTAAGTATAGCTGTCTTTGGATAGAGGTATGGATGTTATGAGTTTGTGGAGGAAAAACTTCCATTGGTCTCCAGAAACCCTGATGTAGCTGCTGGTTTTAAGACTGCTGAAAGCTCTCTTCAGGCTTATGAAAGGCTGGGGATTTTAAGCTTTTCAAAGCCTCTCGGATTTATGCTTATATATAGAACTTCCATTCATGCTTGCTATGCAGTGCATGGATACCCAAATACAATCCTTTGCCCTAGAGCACAGTGATATAGACTTGCAGCAGCCAGATACCTATGGTGGTTCATTTTTTATATGAAACATTTCTAGTGTATCCCTTTTATTATTTATGCCAATAGAAAGTATAACCCCAAATATAGCTGCTTCTTTTGTTCCCACAGATTGTATACAAAGAAGCCTATGTAATGAGTAGGAAACTTTTTAAAGTGGCAGCACTAGTTTCATTTTGAAATTACATTTTTAAGGATCTTTAGTTCCTAAAATGACAGCTTTTTAAGCATTTTCACAAAAAGAAACAGCATCCATGGGTTTATATTCATAAAAACCTTATTAAATTTAATAAATCTACTTAATCTTGTGTTTTAATACATGCACAAACCCTACATAGTTTCCTTTAACTCTTTTTTATGTGTATCGGAATACATGATTTTTGAAAGAAGTGTGTGTGTTTAGTTTGTAAGTCACAGAATCACAGAATTAAGCAGGTTGGAAAAGACCTCTGAGATCATCAAGTCCTACCTATGATCTAACACCACCTTATCAACTAGACCATGGCACTAAGTCCCACATCCAGTCTTTTCTTAAGTACCTCCAGAGACAGTAACACCACCATCCCCCTGGGAAGCCCATTCCAATGCCCAGTCACTCTTTCTATGAAGTCTTGGTAAAGTGTTTGTCTTCCTCTGTTGTCAGTCCTGTAGTAGCACAGCAGATGCTTTGTAAATTATAAAGCAAAAGTTAATTTTTTATTTGGATTATTTTATTATTAACTTTTCCTGTTAGGAGCAAAACAAGAGTGGGTAATGGAGCCAAAAATAAATACAGTGTAGAAGTGCTTCAGTTTAAAACCCATAAAAACTGTTAATCCCCTAGGAGCAAATCCACTGCCACAGGATCGTGTTCTGAAGCAGAATGCAGAATTTGTTCAAGCCAGGTGAAGCACTTTCCAAATCCAGACTTGTATGGCTCGTTTTCTTTTGTCTGCCTATGGGTAGCTGCTCAGTTTTCTGGTTTCCTTAACTATCTGGATTTTTCTTTGTTCTGTGGTATTTCTGTACTACCTCAAATTTGCTTCATGACAGACTTTTTTAAAGCCCTTTTACAGTGAATTATTCCTCTGCCACATTAATGTTTAGATGTGCTTCTAGGTACATCCTGAGTAGAAGCTGTGAGTGTGATCATGTAGGAGATATATACACAAGGGTGATTGTGATTGAGATTTCAGTTCTATGTACACCTGAGATTCTGTAGCTAGCATATAACTGCCAGGGTACAACTTGATTAGAAGTTAAGAGTTACACTGCTCTTGGGTGAATTTATCCCTATTTTGTTTGATATGCCTCAGTGTTTCACTTCTCTTGAAACAGTCCATGTCCAAGATGGTGTCTAGCATATTCTGCTAATTCAGTTGGACTGGATTTCTACATCAAAAAACCATCTGGATTTGTGTAAGTTAGAATCATGGAATACCCTGAGTTGTAAGGGACCCACAAGATTGACCCAAGTCCAACTCCTGTCCCTGCACAGCACAGCCCAGAGAATCACACCATGTTCCTGAGAGTGTTGTCCAATCACTTCTTGAACTCAGATAGGCTTGTTGCTGTGACCACTTACCCCAGGAGCCTGTTCCAGTGCCTAACCACCCTCTGTGTAAAGAACCTTATTTTAATACCCAACATAATCTTCCCTGATAGAGCTTCATGCCGTTCCCCTTGGGTCCTGTGACTGGTCACCACAGCTCCTGTCCTTCCACATCCCCTCATGAAGAAGTTGTAAACTGCTATGAAGCCTCCCCTCTGTCTCCTCCAGGATGAGCAAGCCAAGTGGCCTCATCTGCTCCTTGTTCAGCTTCCCCTCAAGGCTCTTCATCATCTTTGTAGCCCTTCTTTGGGCATTCTCTCTGATAGTTTTGTATCTTTCTTATATTGTGGCACCCTAACCTGCCCCCAGCACTCGAGGTGAGGCTGCCCCAGAGCAGAGCAGGACAGTCCCCTCCCTTGCCCAGCTGGTGATGCTGTGCCTGATGTACCCTGAGCATGGTTGACCCTCCTGGCTGCCGGGGCACTGCTGACTCACATTCAACTTTCCATCAACCAGGACCCCCAGGTCCCTTTCTGTGGTGCTGCTCTCCTGTGTCTTGTTCCCCAGTCTGTCTGTACATCCAGGGTTGACCCATCCCAAGTGCAGAATTTGGCACTTGTTTTCATTGAACTTCCTATGGTTGCTGATTACTTAGCCCTCTAATTTGCTGAGACCTCCTGTTCCAGGGCCTCTCTGCCTTCAAGGGAGTCAACAGCTTCTCCCAATTTATTATCATTGTCAAACTTAGTGTATCTTCAAGTCGTGCATTCAAGTAATTTATGGTTTAGGAAGAGCACCAGGCCAAGGATGGAAGCCTGTGGAATCCCACTAATGACAGCTCACCAGTCTGATGTCACCTCATTGACTGTAACCCTTTAAGACCGACTCATGAGCCAGCAGCTCACACACTGCATGAGGTGTTTATCCACAAGGATATTGTCCAGAAGGATCCTGTGAGAGACAGTATCAAAAGCTTTACTAAAGTCCAGAAAGATTACAAGTGGCTTCCCTTGGTCAGCTCAGTGGGTTACCTTCTAATAAAAGGAATTCAGATTTGACATCAGGAGTGTCCTCTTGTGAACCATTACTGGTTGTGACCAAGGACTTCTCTGTCTTGCACTTGTTTTTCAGTGACTCCCAGAAAAATAATCTCCATAATTTTACCAGTCAACGAAGTGAGACTAAGAGACCTGTAGTTTCCAGGGTCATCCTTGAAAATTAGAACTGGGTTAGCAAAAACCTGAACACAGGACACAGGAAAAGCAAGATAGACAGGCTAGGAACAGAAATGTCTAAACTCTGTAAAAAAAACCCCAAACCAATAAAAACACCCCAAAACCCAAACCGAACAAACTAACCAACTCAAGACTGTTGTTTTTTCTTGTACTGTTTTTGTTGTTTTCAGTGAGGTTTTTTTAATGTGTGCATGTTTTATTTTCCTTTCTTTGGGTATGCAGAAGTTTTGTGTAAGATATATTTTCTGAAAGGCTAATTTTCTTCCCATGCTTGTTGGAGGTTTAAACAGTTTGTTACTAGCACTTATTTTCCAGGTAGTTTCTGCCCCCCCAGTGCACCAAAACAGAGAAAGATAGTGTTACAGCCAAGTCTTACTCATATTGGCTGTAAATACTAGTCATCAATTAGATTTTTCCTGCTATAATTTTGTCTTTTTGGTGTGTCTTTGATTTGTCCATAAATGTTATATAAATAATCATTATTAATTACTTGATTGGAGATGTCCGTATTTGCAGATGTCTCATACTAATCCATGCACACATAGCTGCTTTGTAGTTTTGCATATTGCAGCAATCTGTTTTGAATTTAACAAACTAGCTTGTTTGCATGAAGACATCTTAATAAGCTTTCTAAAGAAAGTACTAAAAATACAGGCACAGAGAAAAGCACAGATGCTGTTTCTAGGAGTCATTGAATTACAGTTTTTGTACTCTGTTTCTTCTAATGGTTGTTTTTACCTCCTGTAGAACTTGAATAAACAACCACTTCCTGGATCCACAGAAAACAATGGAAGTGAATCTGTCTCTCCACAGGTACATGGAGGGCATGGGGGATTTGGGGTTTGTTTCCTCCTTCACTGCTGGGTTGTCTTGTATTATATTGGCTTAAGTGCCCAATATATATCTTCATGCTGAAGCTGGGGTGATAAGTACTTGCCTGTCAGGATGCTCAGATATTTTGTTTGTGTGTAATCCCATTAGCTGGTATTAAGTATTGTCACTGCTGTATGGAGCGTTTTTTTTTTAAGGACTGCTTAGGAGACTGCCAGCATTGAAATGCATCTTGCTGCACAGCCACCATAGGATATAGAGCATTAAATGCACTTTCAAAAGTAGAGGGCCTATTGTATGTCTGGAAAGCTACCTTCTAGCTGAAGGAAAAGAACTGATAGGCTAAAAGTATTGTCACAAGTGATAAAGATGTAGGTCACTTTTTAATATGTCCCAGGGAAACATTTAGCTTGCTGAAATGGGACTAGCAGTGGCTTCTTGGCGTGTGCCTCCCAGCATTTGATTGTAGGGGCAGCATTGTGCAGTAATGCTTTTGCATCACTCTGTAGCACCAGCAGTATAGATTACCACAGCACAGATCTTGTGGTGTAGAGTGAAACAAATATATAGCTATATCAATCAATAATTTAGTTTTATGTAAAAATCGTAAAGCCATTTAAAATAAAAATAAGAAAAGGACTGTTCAAGATGGCTTGCTAGAACAAGGACTTCTACCATTAATTTGTTCTCTTTATCATAGGAAAGTGTCTGTGTCTTTGAGATAGATACAGTCTTCTGTGTAAAACATTAAGAAGTGGGTCAGTTATATTTTTCAGGTTTGAGACAATAGTAAATAACCATTTATATTAGTTACACATTCTTCACTTTTTAGAGGAATTACACAGAAATGCATTTTTCTAAAAGTTTAAATCAGAGCTGTAGTTTATTAGATTTTGTTGCTATCTGAAATTGCACACATCTGGTAGTTGCATGCTTGATTTTTCTGCACAAGGAGATGGTTCTTTTAAGGGAGTGGCAGCTATTTGGTGTCATGCATATGCTAGACAACAGTATTTCTTTGCATGGGTCAGGTCTCTTTCCTGGACTTTAGTATGTCTGTCTGCCTAAAAGCAGTGCAGAAATAATTACTTCCTTTGAATTTTTGCAGCCAAGTGACGGTCAGTCTTTTGCCCAGAGGCTTCAGCTTCGAGTTCCGTCCATGGAGTCTTTGTTTCGGAGCCCAGTAAAAGAGACCCTGTTCCGCTCTTCTTCTAAAGAGTCCCTAGTACGAAGTTCTTCCAGGGACTCACTGAATCGACTGGACTTGGAAACCATCAGTCCCACCTTTGATTCACCATCTGACATTGAAAGTGAAACAGAAGAGCCTCTGGGAAATATGGACAGCTTCAGCAAAGAGCAGTTGCTGCAGCGTCTGCGTAGAATGGAGCGCAGTTTGGGCAACTATAGGGGAAAATACTCAGAGGTAGGCAATGTGACTGGTTTAGCTAGGCAGAAGGGGGAAGGGGATTAGGCTAAGAGATACTGCAGCAGTGGACAATCTTTTTGTTTTCCTATTTGGAGCAAATGTTTCAACTAACACGGAAATTAAATTATTTGAAGTCTAAGTCTAGTTATTTTTGACATAGATAGGTCAAGTGTTTTTCTGGTAATAAAACATGGAAGTCTTTTTCTCTTGTTTGTAAATGATTTCCTGATATCAGCAGTAGAGGTTAATGGTACACAAAGCAGGCCTATTAAGATTCAACTGGAAGCATCTAGCAGGGGATGGAGTTCACTACAGAGATGAGCATGACTTGTACTCCCATGACAGCAAATTTATTTTTTTTCTGCAACTTGTTCTTGAAATGCACAGTGTGTATTCTGTCCATGTGCAATAGACAAGCATTTTGTTTTCAAGACACATGTTCTATTCTTCATAATTTCCAGGTATTACCTGGGAGGAATTAATTCAAACAACTTATTTTTTGATATTTTAGTGAAAACCAATTATATAAGTAGTTTCACTACTCATTTTCCCAATTACTGGGGAAAATAAAGCTGTATAACTGATGGCAGTGTTTTGATATTGGGTTTTTTAATTAGTTTTGGGGGTTTGTTTGGGTTTTTTGTTACTTTTTGAAGTGTGAGTATGTTGTATTTAAAACTGGATGTTTGTACTGTTTTTTACAGTTATTTTAATACAAATTAAATACAAAAATTCCTGTGCAGGCTTTTGTCGAAATCCCTGAAATCTAAAATATGTATACAGTGACTGCAGTATTCAGCATATGCCTGAAAATGCAGTTGTCTCACAGTAATTTTTCCTTCACTTCCAGCTAGTGTAATAAGTATTTTTTTTATAGTTTTTGTAAATAGTAGTTGTTAAAATTAAAATTCTTCAGTTTGTGGGTTTGTTTTAGTGCTTTTTTTGGTTTTTTGGATTTTTTTGTATTAGTGTAATCTGTCCACCAAGTCCTAGCTTTCTCTGTCCAAAAGGCTTGGGTTTTTTCCCTGGTTTTGTGAGTTTCTTTAGTTCAATTGAAAAGAATTATTTGCTGGAACTTGGAAGAAACTTGTTTCAATATATAATGAGTAATTAAGGCAGAAATCTTTTTTCCCTCTTAAAATAGGATGCAAAGTTAGCATATCAAAAATATGGTAAAGGAAACCACCCATAGCAGTTTTGATTTTCTTAAAGGGGCAAAATAAATATGACTTTAAAATTAAAAGTAATTTTGAATTCTGAAAATGTTTAGTTTTTTTGAAGTAAGAATTTGAAGATGTATTTTGACTTACTGATTTCTGTTTTCGGTGTTCTAGATCTGATTTTCTTAAATTTTTCATAAATTTGAAAACAGAATGTTCTAATTCCAAGTGCCATTATGCTACTTCAACGTAATGCTACTTGGCTGTTGTAATCAAATATTTAAGTAAACTAAGTTGTCCAGTTACTCCTTTTGTAAGCTTACAATGAGAGAGGAAATACCACTCTCCACTTTCAATCTGCCTTTGCTGTATATATGCAAAGCATATGGCATGAGAACATTATACCTTTTTTTGTTAGATTTAGAAATGTATTTTTTAATGCATGCTTTTTGTAAAATTAGTTTTGCGTAATCTCCCTGGGACACGCACTCTTACAAGTGGTCACCCTTGTAGGGTAGCTGTCTGGGGTGTAACTTGTTGATACTGTTGGGTTTGACTCCCTTTGTTGAAGGATGGTATGTTGTCTCAAGGAAGGGAAAACTGTATATGAATGCTGAGTAACATCATTGTTTTGTCATGTAGGCTTTTTTAACACATTGGAGACATAGATAGGAAAAGAAAACATTAAGAAAATGTAATTACATTTCTATCAAAAGAGCGTTCTCAAGTGGAGCAAAGGGTTTAAAAATGCAGGTAGTGATACAACTAAGGAAATTATTTTGATGGCTGTACACAGATGTATTATCATCTTTAAATCTGATTTGTATATTTTAGCTAGTGTCTGCTTATCAAGTTATCCAGCGGGAAAAGAAGAAGCTACAGGTAAACATTACTTTTCATCCTCTCTTACCTGCATGCTTTTTTGAACCTTAAAATGTGTAGTGACAATCAGGATTTAACTTTCAGTGTGTTGTTTGTATGTAACAGAAGATGATTTCTTAGCTGGGATTTCTAAGGAAGTCAAGGTAAAATTAATTAGTCAAAATAACTGTGAAGTTATTGTACTCCAGTCTTTTTTGTTACATCAGCTGGCTTCAAGTGATGGATGGATTGCCAACCCACAGTTGGCAGTTTATGACAATATTTGCACATGTGTGGCTTGAAGGAGAAACAAATCATTACATCTGTAAATTTTTAAAATTTATTTATCCATTTTGAAATTACATTCAATACACCTGATCTTTATTCTTCCTTTTTTCTTAAGAGCATTCTGAGTCAAAGCCAGGATAAAGCACTTCGCAGAATTGGAGAGCTGAGAGAGGTAATTTCCTTTGTTTATTGCATGTTTACTTTATATCATACCTACATAGAATCTTTTTCTGCCTAGCTTTTGACTTTTTTGTTCACAAAATATTTTCTATTATAAAGCAAGGTATTTTACTGCCTTTTTTTGTTTGGTTGGTTTTGTTTATATGGGGTTTGCTCCTCTGGCTTGCTTCCCATTCAGCAGCTAGTTACTCTTATACTCTTATGACAGAGCAGTGCATCACCAACTGGACTGCTCCTCTTGTTCATTGTGAAATAGGTAGAAGTATGTGTGGTTCTTGCAGTAATGTTGGGCCCAGGCACAGATGTGCCTGTGCAATTTGTTGCTCTTCTATTACTGACAAATACTAATTCAAGTGAACACAAGTAATAGGCACATTTTCATAAGGATTTAAATGACTGTAAATAATTAGGATAATTTGAAAAAATCGTCTTTATCTCAGTTGTAATACTTACATTGTTTTATGGATTTTAGTATACTTTGGTTTCAATCATAAAATCACGTAGGTTGTGTTATGGCTTGCCTCCTTAGGTTATAGTGAAATTAAAAGGAGAAGCTCTAGTGTATTTGGTAGTGATAATAAACACAATGGACTTAAAAAACATGTATAGATGAACAGGCAGAACAGATTAAAAGAGCAAGTTCAAAAACACCATGTTGTCAAACCTGGTGAAGCACAATGTGAAGCTGAAGCCATTTCATTGCCTCGGAGGCTAGTGCAACAGCAGGTTTGGAGATGGACATGCAAAGGCCTCTGTCCCTGCTCTTATGTTGCTGGAGAGCTGGGTACCATTTAGCCCAAAGTCACAGGCTTTGTCTTATGACTGCACACCTGCTGCTGGCATGTGCCATGCTGAGCAGCAGCACTGGCATGGAGGTTGTAGCATGGAGGTTGAACCATGGTGAGGTCTCACATTTGCCTGAAGGGAGACTCACTCCAGGCAGTTGGGTGTTTTCGCCACAGACAGGGACCCAAACCTGTCCCCTTCATAATGAGGGATGGTGACTGTGAGTGTCTGGCCATGTGGGTTCTCAAAGCTCAAGCTCACCCACAAGAAGCTATTCCTGTGGCTAGTCAGGCAGCCTTTTAAGGGAGGTCACTGGCAAATTGCTGGGCACTCTTCAGTGATCCCAGGAGTAATGCAGGTAAGCATGCTGTGAATTGTGTGTGCTAGTGGGATAGCATTTTGGTTCACATTTCTGCCCAGCAGCTGAGAACTGTGTGTCAGTGTTGGGAGTACTGTGCTCATGTCAGCTGTAGCCTGTGTCTGGACTGTCACCATGTCCTAAGCTAAACTGTCAGTGCATAGGAGGGAATTACTATCAGAATTGGCTTGCCAAGGTTGTATCTTTTCTAGCTCTACAAGGTCAAATGAAAAAGCTTATTCTGTCTTAGGTCTGTATCTGCATGCTCCTGTAGGACTAGTTTTCCAGTTTATTGCTACTTCTTAAAGTCAGGAAGGCATATGTGGAACAGAGTTAAATCTTTGGCATATGACAAAGAGTTGGACACGTGCATTTTATTTTTCATTTCTGTCGTAGTCCTTGTGATTCATATATGTAGATAAGTTATACATTTATTTTTGATTTATATAAAATACATACATTGTGTATATATATATATATACATACATTGTATATATATATATACACACATACATTTTATATGTATATTTTGTGCAAAATTTAATGTCATTCTTACCAATGTTGTAAGTTTAAAGATTCCTTCAGATCTAACACTGAAATTATTTTTCATTAATTGATACATTTCAAAAAGTGTTTTTCTAATCTTTTGGAAGCCCAGGTGTTGCAGCATTAGGTAAAACAGACAGTAAAGGAAAAATTACAAATAAAATGGTAAGTTTCCATTGTGGAAGCTAAAATGGTCCAAAGTAGTTAATTCATTGATGTAGTAATTTTTTATCAGAAATTAATTTTAGTATTCCTTTTCTTCATCATACAGTCCATTTCCCCCATAAATATGTTGAATCAGGCAAGTTTCTTCTAAGAGGGCCATGTAAGAGTAAACTAATCTTACTTTAGGCTAAATTGACAGTGTGACACAGTCCCTAGAAATCAATGTGGTTTTGCTTACCTTAGTTTTCTCCTGTTAGGAGTAATTTCTCAAAACCAGTCTTAAAGCAGTCTTTGGTGTTCTTCTCAGAAAAAGACCAGAAGGGACTCTGACATCCAAAGAGGACCATTTCTGTGTTGGTTTCAATAAATCTCTTTGACACTTGTTCTCACACTGGCCTGCTTTGCTTTGTTTGAAAGGAATTGCTTCTAAAGCTCAGAAGCACAGGGCAGAAATGTGGTCAGTAATTGCTGAGAATGTGAGGCAATGCAGCATTAAGAAGTGAATATAGCTGGGAAGAGAAGAATGGTTTTTGCAGTGTTGCTTTCCCTCACTGTCCTGCCTGTGCATGGCTGGGCAGACTCAGCTCATATAGCTGTGGTTTTCAAAGCTGTTATCAGCCTCATCTGTGCAGGGCATTCACTGTTGGAGGTAAGGGATAGACGGGAAGACAGCATTAAATCAAGATTTAGAGTTGGAGGAAAGCAGCGCAGGAAGCATCCAGTGCTCTGTTTTATCTCATTTGCTTTTCCATCCTTTCTTTCTATCATCCTCTGTCTTTGCCTGGCTAATGGAACTCATGTTTATGGGTAGTGATGGCTCTTATACATGTGTCTTTGTGGAGTAACAGTCATAGATGCATTATTTTCCTGGGATAAATCATGGAGAAGATATACATGGATGAAATAAATATATAAATAAAAAAGATTTTAAAGTTTCTGAAAATACTTGCAGTGCATGCACGATATATGTGTGGTTCTGGTTCTCTCAATAAGCAGTTAGGTGTGAATTAATTTAAGTACATTTATTTTCTATTAGAATGAGAATTATTTAAAGAAATTTAAATGTTTAAACTTTAAAAGCATAGGAAGTAATTAGAAGAAATCTCCTTCAGGAAATATGTTACAGGACAGTAGATCCTACTAAAGAGTTTAGGCAATATCTGCAAGTTTTTAAGAGTGTCCAGCCAAACAAATGCATGTAAGTATCAAGTAAAGCCACATATTTAAATTATTTGGCATTCTCTGCCTTTCTCATTTGAGGCACATTTGTGGAATAAAAAGACCTATTTTCTTCTCGTATACATGGCATTTGTCAGTTTAGAATGGTGGCATATTGAATGAGCATAATGAATTTTACATTTCTGGCCTTTATGTTGACTTAATTTGGTGGCTAAATGAAGTATCTATGAAAGTGCAGTCTTCACCTTCCAGGAGAAATCTGTGTGTGGAAGACAGTTTTTCAGGAGAAGGCTTGAAATGATCTCTATACAAACTTATTTTAAGGAAAAAGAATCCTTGATAATTTTGCATCAAATCTCAACTCTTGCTGTTTTAATGCTGGTATTATAATTGTATGTTCTTATTATATTGTGTGGAATGTTGTATAGTAAAAAAAAATACACACTTTATGGTTGTGTTTTGGGATCACAACATGAAAGATATTTTGATATTATTTAATAATATTTTTATAAGTCATTTGAGTTCACATTTCAGTATTCATTTGAGATGTGTTTGTATTATCAGGAGCTGCAGATGGATCAACAAGCTAAGAAACATCTCCAAGAGGAATTTGATGCTTCCTTAGAAGAAAAGGATCAACTTATTAGTGTCCTGCAAACTCAGGTAAGATAATTTACCCAGCAGACGTTTAAAACTGCTCTTCTTACTTTTTCTTTTTAGTTAGGTATTTCCTATAGTGCATATCCATGTTTTATTATAATTGCTCTGAAGTTGAAAAGCTTCTTGTGAATTTAGGATTTTCTAGAAATTAAGTGTGTCTTTGTGGTACAGGATACCTTTTTAAAAATCTCACTCGTGTTAAATATGATTGACTGATTTGCACTTAAATACCTTTGTGATGTTTTTGTTATCAAGTCATCGACATTAGCAGATAACCTAAAATTGCTTTTGCAAAATTGATGTATTTTGCTTAATTGGTCTTTGTTTTTCTACCCATAGTAATTTTATTTTTGTTAATTGAAAGTGTAATTCTGACTTTTAAAAAATGGTAAAAAAATTCAGACATATTTTTCCTTTTTTTGCATGCTAATATCAAAATTATTTTAACTCTTTCTAGTTTTAAGAATCCTTGGATATTTTAACAAATTGAACATTTTATTTAGGTGTCGTTGCTGAAACAGAGATTGCAGAATGGTCAGATAGGCACTGAATTGCCTGATCAAAACATCCAATCAGAACCACAGGTTCAAAGTCCAACAAAAGAAGTCAGTGCAGAAAATACTGTGGAACCAGGAAGCAATGGTAGGTATTGTGGCTTTTTCAAGAGAACTTATATTATGGGGAGTAAACCTGCTGTTATTTATGGTAGAGTAACAATATTTAGGGCTGACCATGTCATAGTAAAGACATATTTTCTAGAAGAAGACAACTTTTTTGAAAACCATCTGGCTGCTAGAGGACAGGATAGCCCTTTTAAGAAACAAAATTTTCATAAGAATTCAGATCTGGTATGTCTTTTCTTTGTCAATATTGATAATAACATTGTAATTATTGCTTTGTTGGTAGGTGTTCTTACTATCCCAACTTAATATTGTTAAGAGATTCTGTCCCCCGTAAGTGAGGACCTATTCCTGAAGTTTAGAGAGCAGATTAATTGCAAGTCTCTGTCTTTTTGTTTGTAAGTTTGGGGTTTTCTTTCTCTTGTTTTATCAGAAAAAAAAAAATGAAAACAAAGATAATTTTGATATTCCTGCTATTGAATAACCTAAGTGTTCCTCATCTCAGGCTGTTGTTTAAATTAGTGGGGTTCTCAGTGTTCTATATATTTGATTACTGAGCAAGGGACATTATATATGTATTATAATATATATCTAATAAGTGTCTTTCATTGGTACCCTTCATAAAAGGTAGGGTTAAGACAGAGGTAAACATACATCTTAAAATTATATTTCTTCAGCATCTGCTTTACTTTTTATATGTACAGGTGATATGAAGTATTAGTGAGAGATGTTCTTATTTGGTGCCATGGTTTCTGTACAGCTTAGTCATCCACCATTCTCCTTCACAGCTGGACAGAGGAGAGAAAATTTAAAGAAGGGTTCATGAGTTGAGATGAGGCCCAGGAGAGATCCCTCACTAAATACCATCATGGCCAAAACAGGCCAGCTCCTTCCCAGCTCTATGTCCTTCCCCAGTGGGGCAGGGAGACAGGCAATGTGGGTTTATGGTCAGTTCATCACCTGTGGTTTCATCTGCTGCTC
>JAOTQP010001286.1:53832174-53844257 GCA_026413545.1 Cichladusa arquata
AAAACTGTGGAATTATTGCATCTATTTTGTAAATTAAAATACGTTTCCGTGGATTTGTGCATCCTGTGCAAGAGTAAATAAATTTCAACACTGCAGCTTGAGTGTTCTTTTGAAACAACTTACAGCTATTCAAGTTTTCTGGGAGCAAATCTTAACTTTTAATTTTTTCTTATTTTCACATTTTATTTGTGAAGTTAGAAGCTCCAGACAGTCCTCTTAACACTCAGCTACTACACTAGTAGAAGTGTACATTAAATGTGGATAGTGAGATAATTAAATTAGCAAAGCCATCTCTGTGGACCTCTGAAACACAGTTTAGAGAAACAATTCTCTGGGTTTCACAGTTTGGAATTACTCTTAGGTGTATAAAGTACCTGGTTAGGTATATAAAGTGCCATACGTCAATGTTCTATTCAGGAGAAACTCTTCATGACCCACTAATAACTGACTTGCATAGTAGTCATTCTTGGTTTGTTTCTGTCTGTTGGTTTTAGTGAATTACCTCTCTTTGTGAAGCTCTTTTCCACTTCTTCGAAGTTTATTCAGCAGAAATAGGCAGGAGTGTTATAGTTCATTCATTAATATGGTTTATGCATTTTATAGTAATTTTAGGCAAAGAAATAGAAGCTACAGGATGTATTGGAAGAAAGTCACATCTATTTGTCAGTACTCTTCCCTTTCTAGAAAATAAACGTGTAAATTCTTGATGAATTCTTAAGTTCATTCTTCTCTTTTTGTGAAATTCTTCTATTAAAGTATATAGATATTTCTCAATTATCATATACTTTCTTTTTCTTGGCAGCTTTTGAAGAGCTTGAGAAGGCTTTAAGTATGGCCCAAAAGACAGAGGAAGCCCGGAAAAAACTGCAGACAGAAATGGATGAAAAAATTAAAGCAGTAGAGAAGGCAAGTGAAGAAGAGAGAGTAAATCTTCAGCGGGAATTAACCAGAGTGAAACAAGAGGTGGTTGAGATTATGAAGGTAAAAACTTTATTACAGTTATACCATTGTTGTAAAATACATCAGTATGGCAGAACTCTGTTATAAAGCTTTTGCTAGTTAATAAAACCTGTAAAAATTATTTTCTGTGATTAAAGATTTACTTAATGAAAAATAGAAAACTCCTCGTGGGTTTTTTTGCTCCATCAATTTAAGTCAGTGAATTAATGGCATGTAAAAATAAAACTTTGTAAAATAAATGTTGCTTCACAGTATTTAATAAAATTATTTATTAAAAGTACACTTGAGACTTTAAACAGAGGCAAGGAGATTAATGGCAGGAAGCTCACACATTTCCACCAGGATCTTGAGTTTTAATCAGTTTTAGCTTTTAATCATTATCCTAGCTGAGTATGTGTACTTGTTAAGGAACTTGTTGCCATATTGTTTGCTGGTTAAACTTCCTATAATTTGCTTCATCTGGTATATTTAGGTAGGAATTGCTGGAGTACTCACATGCCTTGTGAAGCTGTGAATTTGAACACCCTTAAGTTACATTCTTGCATTGACATTCATAATGGTATTAATTTTTCTAAGAGAATGCACTAATGCTTTAAGGGGATGACTGACGTGCTTTACATTATTCTTAAATAAAGCTTGTGTGTAGGTTGTAGATAACTGTCTCCACAGAGTATCACCACTTGACTTTCCGGCTCCTGAAATAAGAGCACTGGGAAAGCTACAAAAAAGTTCTTTTTCCAATGTATTACCATGTTTGAACTGAAAACACTTAAGTTTGCCTTGGAAAAAGAGTCTTTAGAAACTTTGGTTCTTACTTCAGTACAACTATGAAAGAGTTGAGAAGGAAGATGGATAACTTCAAACTTGAAAATAAGAACTGTCAGAGCTTACTATTAAGCACTCGGAGTGATCATAACTTATTCAAAGGGAGCAAAGAGATGGTTCTGGATTCTTCTGTTTGTTGCACTACCTTCTTAGGAAGAAAAGCTAGAAAGTGTTTTATTAGTTACATTTTGGAAATTATTTTTTTCTGACTTTGATTCACAGAAGTCTTCAGAGGAACGAGTCGCTGAACTAGAAAAAATCCATAAAAAAGAACTGGCTACCAAAGAGCAGGAGCTAAATGAGAGATTGCAGGCTCAAGAAAAGATATTCCAGGAGAAGATGAAGGCAGCTCTTGTAAGTAAACCTAAAATGCATAGAAGGACACTTCTCTAAGTGTGAGTTGGGATTAGAAGTCTTGAGTTGGCACTATTCCACGGTGAGAGTCCTTTTGTGCTCAAAGATAAGAGGGCTCTCTAAAAGTCAGATAGCTCAGAGACTTCAGCAACATGAAAAGAAAGCAGCTGCAATGATCCAGACTGAATAATATCACTATCAGTGTTAAGCAGCAGCTGTACCTTGTAGAAACTATTTTTTTTGAAATTTTTTTAGACTTGCTTTTTAATATCTTCCTATGGGTCATTGGCAATCTGCCCCAGCAACTAGAGCAAAAGAAGTACAAAAAATGAGGCTGTTTGAAAAATGTTTGTATAGTTATGTCTGGCTGTATTGTGTTATGTGAACAGGGTTAACTATCCATAGTTTTGACATCAGAAAAAGAATTTTCTTCGAGATCAGACTGGGAAGAATTGTTGGAATTCTTTGCACTTTTTCATGTAATCCACTATAGATAATCATGTAGTTTTGCCTAAATAATTGATATATATGTAACATATATGTATATATATCATCTATATATGTGTGTTGCAAATCTTGGATTGTTTTTTGTGCACCTCCATGATGGGTAGGGACTGGGACTGAGAGACTTCAACAGCCCTGTCCTGAGTATATTTTTCTACCTGTTTGACTGGTTACTTCCTTAATTGTAAGAAACAGAAGCTTAAAAATGTATTAGCAGTGTAATCAAGTGAGAACAAACTTTATTCCTCTCAGATGTTATTCTCAATTAATATTGATAAACAAACCAAAATTGAAGGCTTGATTGCATTATGTTTTTCATGCAAAGACAAATGGTTTCCAAGAAAAAAAAGAAGTGATTTATTACAATTATGTTTTCACAGATCAAATGTGTTTTTGTGTTGAAAATAAAGGTGATTAGTGTATGACACCTATTAGCTGACTTGAAAATATAATATCATAATGTTCTTGAAGGTGTGATAACTATACTTATAGTTTATTGTTTACTTCATGCAGGAAAAAAATCAGAGTGAGTGCTTAAAAGCCCTTCAAGAGCGAGAGCAGCAAGAATCCCTAGCCCTAGAAGAATTAGAACTGCAGAAGAAAGCCATACAGTCTGAGTGTGACAAGAAAGTTCAGAAGATGCATCAAGAAATAGAGACTTGTAGAACTGTGAGTAAAGATTCCAAAAGACTAAGCATTTACAAGTATGTGTTTAACTGTGGCAAATGTTTACAAATGGTGATTTGTTATGATTGCATTTTGTGGGACTAAAGTGACAAAAGTTTAATATATTGCCATGCTATTCTGCAGCCCCTAGTTTTTTATAAGATTAGGTGGTAAAATATGGAAATACATTCACTTTATAGCATGGTGTGGGATATGAATTTGTATCCATCTACTTAATTTTTAGGTATGTTCTAAAGAGGAGTTAAATTTCAGACTGCTTAATTTCTGGGTACTGCTACCTTACAAAATGCTCATAAGGATACTTTAGTAAGTGTTACAAATGAGATCCCTTTAAAAAATCAGCAGCAAGGGTATCAGTAAAAACCAGATTTAATATTAAGCGACAGCACAACAAAATTTATTTGCAAGACTCACTATATCACTTACAGTACAGTTAAAGCACACTAAGGAAAAACAAGCAACAACAAAACCAACAAAATCCAGGCAATCAAACAGAAATGTACTGAGAACTATCTAGGGTGTGTGTGTGGGGGGGAGTGTGTGTGGATGTGTGTTAGGTACATGTGACAAAAGGACAGTGAGAGCACAGATAAAAGGAATGCAGCCTAAAAGTTTAACAGCACTCAAACTTAAGAGTACTTTAATTTAAATTACACCTTAAACCTAACAATTTAACAGAGGAATAGCACTTAACTTATACCTAACTCAACACACAACCTTACCTTAACAATTTAACACAGCAGTAACATTTAACAGCATTTAGCCTAACCTATAAGTTAAAATTTGCAACTTAGCAAAGAAAACACTTTGCAGCATTCCACTCAGCTTGTAACTTAATGACTTAACCTTACTACAGGTCTAACTTACTGAGATACCTGAGGTGCTTAAAAATCCAAGAAAGCAATATTCCTCCCAGCTTTGCCATAGCATATGCATGCACACAGACATAGAGTCAATTCAAGCAAGACGCCTGTGAAAAATTCCCCTCTAAGGAAAGTGAAATACTCACTTCGGATGCCTTTGCATCTCCCCAGCAAGTGAAGGGTTGAGCCTTGAGGAATGAGGATGTTGGCCAGTATTGGTCATTTTTTTTTTGTCGATCCTCTGAATAGAAGATCTTGAGAGTCTGCTACTCCTGACAGGTGACCCACTCAGAGGGAGATTGCTGGTTGCAGTCTGCTGCGGTCCATGAGAGCTCAGAGGGCCCCATTTTGGACTGCTGTTTACAGGATTGCTAGAGAGTGGGCTTTAGTCATAACAATGTTTCATCCTGGCCACAGTTTCTGCTGGCACTTTCTCTGAAAGTGTGAGAACAGGGATGTTATGCCATTTAGGCGAGTAAAATAGTTTCCAGTGCTGTTTGTAAGGAAAACACAAGCTCGTTAGACAGCAGCAGTTCCTGGGAATTCACAGTTTCTGATAAGCTTGGGAAGTGCTGAGTCCAGGTGCTGTTTTTTCAAGGCTGAGGTCTAACCAGCATTTCTCAGATATCATTGCAGCCTGAAAAGGAGGGGGAATGTACCACCACAGTAAGCAAAATGATTTGCTTAAAATTTTGAAATGTCCTTTATTTAATGAGTAAGACTGTATTATCTGCTAATGCAAGTTTGTACATTATTCCACCACTCCCAGATACTAGTTTAGAAGTTTTGCCTATAGAATCATTAAAACTTTACCAGCAGCATTTCCATGGGAGGTAGAATTATGATAAATCAGTAGGCAGGTACAAAACTCTATAATACTATTGTAAATTCCCTATATTTTTCATCCTATATGTTGGTACTTTAGTTTAGGAAGAAAATGCGAACATACCTCTCATAAATATCACTTGACTTACTTTATTTGAATTACTTGCATTTTGTTCAAATTTTTGTGTTTAATTATACTGCAGTGAAATAGAATTTTTTTATTAATTAACTAACTCTCCATACTGAAAGCAAAAGTAAGAACAAACCAGATGAATGAAAGGCTTATAGAAGAGGTTGACATTCAGTAAAAATAATGGAATAAGAGACCTGTAGTTATGTGAACCTGGTAAGATTTTTAAAAATTTAATCAAATTGTTACCTTTAGAATATTCATATTCTTTTAAAACTGTTTTCTAACAGAGGATTCTTGAACTGGAAAGCTCTCTTGCAAAGTATTCACAAGATGACAGAAAGCAGTCAGAGGAATTAAATACTCTCATAGAGTCTGAAAAAAGCCAGCACAGTAAGGAAATCAGTGATATGGTTGAAAAACACAATAAAGAACTGGAGAACATGAAACAGCAGCAAGAAAAGCTTTGGACAGAAAAACTTGAAATTTTAAAGCAACAACAAATAACTGAAATAGAAAAAATAAGAGAGAAACAACAACAAGAGATGCAAACCGTTTTAAAAGAGAAAGAAACAATTTTCCGTGCACACATAGAAGAGATGAATGAAAAAACATTAGAAAAACTTGATGTGAAACAAACAGAATTAGAAGCACTGTCTTCTGAGCTATCAGAAGCACTAAAAATACGTCATGATTTAGAACAAGAGCTCTCAGAATTAAATAATAAAATGTGTGAAGCAAAGCAAGACTTGAAAGGAAAGTTGGAGGAAGAGAGAAAACAGCACAATGAAGTGATTGAAACAATGTTAAAAGAGCATGAAAGGTCTATTCAAGGTGTTGAGAAGGTACTCAAAGAGGAACTCAACAAGCTCAAACAGTCACTGGAGGAGAAAGACAGACATTTGGAGGAGTTAAAAGCACGTGAACAGAAAATGAAGGAATCTGCAGAAAGATCTGAAGCCGAACTTGCCCAAGTGTCTGCAAAGCTAGAGGAGCAAAGCAGTGAAAATACACAGAAAGTAACCACTCTAACACAGCAATATGAATGTCAACTGGAGGACCTACAAAGAAAGGCTGATGAGATGAAGAGAAGTCTGACTGAGAAGGAAAATGAAATGGAGCATATGAAGAAGTTACAGAACAAGCAAGTGGAAGAGCTTAAACAGAAACTGATAGCTGCAGAAGAGAGAATTAGTGCTTTACAAGGAGAGTATGAAAGTAAACTGAAATGTCAGGAGAAGAAAGTGGAGAAAATGAAACAGAAATCAAAAGATATGCAGGAAACTTTCAAAAATAAACTTGCTGAGCAGGAAGCTAAACTAAAGAAAGAGCTTGAAAACAAGCAGTTGGAATTCAGTCAGAAAGAGAGTGAATTCAACACTAAAATTTTGGAAATGGCACATGCCAGCTCATCTGGAATCAATGATGCAGTGTCAAAACTGGAATCTAATCAGAAAGAGCAACTAGACAGTCTTGCTGAGGACCACAGGAGGAAACTGGAAGAAGTAATGCAAAGTTGGGAAAAGAAACTTAATCAACAGATTGAAGAGCTCAAGGAAGAACATGATATGGAGCTGCAAGAGAAAGAGAAGGAAATTGGAGACCTGAAACAGAAACTTTTCATCTTCAGTGTTGAAAAGGAGGACTCCAGAACAGAAATAACCCAGCTGAAGGAAGAACAAATGAAAAAGGAGGAGTGCCTGAAGGAGTTGCAAGAACAACTAAGACAATCAGTGGCTAAGGTGAATGCTTTGTCAGATAAGGAAAGCGACTTGAAAACACAATTAAAAAAATTGGAAAGTGATCTTAAACAGTCCCTGAATCAGCAGACAGAACTTCAGGAACAGCTCAGTAAGCAGAAAGCAGTTGAAGAGAAGGACAAAGCCACAATTACAGAGCTGGCTGATACACTGAGAACCCTTGAAGAGAAACTCCAAACTGTGCAATCTTCGCAGTATAAAGATCATGAAAATTATGAGAAAAAAATAGAGGCAATTCGGCTAAAAGAAGCTGAGATCAAAAGGTTGTCAGGAGAACTTACAGCCCAGTTAGATGCTTGGAAGAATGCTGAAGCTTCATTGCAAACTAAAGGCAATGAATTAATTGAAAAATTTATAGAAAAAATTGGCATAGTAACATGTAAAATTGCAGACTGTGAGAGCCGAACTGCTAAAGTTAAAGAAGCAATATTAATCAAAACAAGTAGGATAACTGAGCTAGAAGCTCAATTTAGAGAAATAACAGAGCATCATTCTGCTGCTACTACTTCTTTGCAAAAGTCAATGCAAGAATTGCAGGAGAAGGACAATTTAATTATGTCCATGAGAGCTGACATTGCAGGACTTGTAACAGAAAAGGAACAATTGCAAAAAGAGGGAGGACATCAGCAGCAAGCAGCATCAGAGAAAGAAACTTGCATAACACAACTGAGGAAAGAGTTATCTGAAAATATCAATGCTGTCACATCAATGAGGGAAGAACTCCAGGAAAAACAATCTGAAGTGTCTGCTCTCAACAAAACAGTTACTGACCTTAATGTTAGACTTGAAAGCACAGTAAGTTTAACAGAGAAGGAAGCAGCCATATCTCTGTTAAGCAAACAACATCAAGAGGATCGGTTGCAGTTGTTAAATCAAGTAGAAGAGTTATCATCCCGAGTTGAGATGCTGAGTCAAGAGAAAGCATCAGCTCTTGATCAGATAGATCATTGCAAGGCCCAGCTGTCAGAGTGGAAGATGAAAGCACAAACCAGGTTTACACAAAATCATGATACTATCAAAGATTTGCAGAGCAAACTTGAATTAAGAAATACTGAAGCCAATAGAAAAGATGAAGAGCTAAATAAACTGAAGGAACAGCTGGCTAAACAAAGCAGGAGTCTTGATAGTTTAAAAAGTGAATTGGAACAAAAGCAAAACAGGAAGGAAAAGGAAGAAAGTGAGTTAACCTCAAAGTTAAAAAAACAAGCAGCAAAAATTGCTGAACTAGAAAAAGACATTGCTCAGAAAACTTCAGAAAATGATTCCTTGGTGGAGGAACTTAAAAAGTGTAATGAACAAAAAAACACAGAGAAAGAAGAAATAGCTTGTCAACTCCATCAGGCAGAGAAGGTGGCTTTTGAAAAGGAAAACAGATTTAAGAAGGCTGAAGAAAAAGTGCTTAACCTTGAGAAGCAAATAAGTTCATTGAAAGCTGATTTTGAAGCAAAGGAGAAGGAATTTGATCAAATGAAGTCGGTGATACTTAAAAGGAAAGATGAAGAACTGAAAGAATTAGAAGAGAGACTGAATGCAGAGAACAGCACTAAGCTGGCTGATCTGAAAAAAAAGGCAGAGCAAAAAATAGGTTCTATTAGAAAGCAATTATTGTCTCAGATGGAAGAAAAGGAACAGCAATTAAAGCAAGAAAGGGAGGATCAGTTAAGAAAGTTGGAGCAGAAAGTGCAGGAGAGAGAAGCCAAAATTGAGTCCTTAGAAGAAAAAATTAAGTCAACAAAAGATTCCACAGAATTAGAGAAGGAGATGCTGGAAAAAGTAGAGAGTGTAAAAGCTGCTGTAGAACAAGAGAAAAAAAACTTACTTGAAAGTGTCCAACAGACATATGAAGAGAAAATGCAGGTGTTACAGAAGGATTTAACTGAAAAAGATGCATTATTACAGAAGTATGAGAGGGAACAACAGGAGGGTAATGACTGCCATCTAGAACTGCAAAACAAACAGAAAGAACTCCTTAAAAAACTAGAATGTGTTGAGAAGAGCCATCAGGAAGAGCAGGTTAGGACCAAAAGTCTCAGGGAAGAACTTGAGGAGCAAACCAAAAAATATTCATTGTTAGCGGATGAGCATGCTTGTTGTGGTGGTGTTTTAGCAAGCAGTAAGGAAGAATTGAAGGTTAAAGAACAAAAATATCTTGATATGGAGAATATAATTGGAGATTTACAGAAAAAAATGCAGGAAAAGGAGGCAGTCAGTCAGTCTTTAGAACAGAAGATAAAAGAGTTAGAAAATAATATAGTGAAGAAAAATGAAGTGCATAAGATTGAGATGGAAGATATGAGTTTAAGATATGAAGAAAAGCTAAAATGTCTACAGGAACAGTTGGGTGAAAGAAATGACAGTCTTAAGGTTTTTGAGGAAAATGCTGAAGAAAAGGCCAGATCCGTTTTGGAGCTGCAGAAGTCACTAGATGATATGCAGAAGCAACAGAAGGACTTACAGACTAAACTGGAAGAGACTGAAGGGGAGAAACAGAAACTGTGCAAACAAGTGAATAATCTTCAAAAAGACATACGTGCTCTGCGAAAGGAACATCAGCAAGAGCTTGACATAGTCAAGAAGGAGTCCTTAGAGGAAATGGAGCAGAAAATCAGGTAAATTCTTTGTTCCTGTTTGTGTTACCATTTCTGTATTTTATCTCTGGCCTCTAAAACCTCAAGAATACTTTTCTAAAACTCAGTTTGAAACAAGGAAATGGTGACTGATATTTTTCTTTAATTGTTCTAAGTAGACTTAGAGAAACAAAAAGAAAAGAGGTTTGACATTTGGCAGAGTAATACCACTTCTGATCTATTTCAGTGATGGTAATTTTCAACACTGGTGAAACATATAATTCTACTTTTCTCAAACAGGAAACAAAGTTTATTAAAACTTAGTACTGAGAGCTTCATGTTCAGATGATATCAATAATTGTTCATACATACTTTTCTTATATACATACAATTCTTTTTATGACACATTCGTTTCTCTCCGTTCTTTGACTTCCCCAGCAAAAACTCGATATCTTTGAAAGGATTCAAGTCTGGGTTGTTTTTAAGTGAAACACCTGTGCCTACCAGATGAATTAGATAGGAGAGGAAGAAGAAGGCTCCCTGAATCTCACAGAATTCATATAATTCAAAACCATCCCATTCTAAAATAGTTTTGAAGAAATTTCCACATCTCTTGCCTTGCCTTGCCTGTGTTTTCACACATTCTTTAAGTGTTATATTTCCTTGCTGTATCTTTTGACATTTTTGTACAGATGTGAACAAGAAGACATTGAGTTAAAGCACAACTCCACCTTAAAGCACTTAATGAGAGAGTTCAATACTCAGCTGGCTCAAAAAGAGAGAGAATTGGAAACAGCGGTAAAAGAGACAATCAGTAAGTGAAATATTAATATAACCATAATCAGTAAAATAGTCAGAGAACTGAATCTTCAGTTATTGTTGTTTTGGGGGAGGGATTTTGCTTGTGACTGTGATAAACAACATGTGTTTTATGAATGTCTAGAGGACTCAGGTAAAGAACTTCTCTTGCTCAGGAAATAACTTAAATATTAATTGTAGTACAATTAGGAGAATGCATATGTAGCTGTTCTGCAGGATGGATCTTTGATCTAGCACTCTTCACATCCGCCATGGCAAGAGTTACCCATTATAGCCACAGATACCTATCTTTCTGTTATACATATAAAAGAAAAGAAAATGAGAGTAAAATTTTGAAGATAAAAGTGCATTGGTAAGTTTCCATTGCAACGCTACTTTGTCTGATGGTGTGGAAAAATGAATTTTCCTGGCAAGTTTTCCTTATAGATATTTTAAAGCATTTTTAAAATACTGTTATGACATAATTTAAAAAAAATAAGAACAAACCAAAACCATGCTTTTTTAATACCACTTAATGTTTTTTTTTATAGGTAAAGCCCAGGAGGTAGAGAATGAATTGATAGAAAATCATCACATAGAGACAACACAGTTGCATAAAAAAATTGCTGAAAAAGATGATGATCTAAAAAGAACTGTGAAAAGATATGAAGAAATCCTTGAGGTACTTTTGTGAAAAGTGATGTGACTACATAAATTTCAAAATAACTCTTTTTTGATTGCACAGCTAGACAGAAAAACTGGAGTTCTTCCTAGTAAAGGTCTTACTACTTGAATTACACTTGATATGTCTGGTGACCCAGCTTGCAATTAAAATATTTTTGTTTCTGTGGTTTATGGGCATGAGAGAACATCAGAAATTAAGCCCAAACTGATCATTCAATAAAAATTAGATGGCTAAGTCCTTACATCCTTGAGCAGTTTGTGTGCCAGACTGGAATTTAAGTTGCATTTAAGCTTTTACTAGAGTTGTGGTGTATTTTTTCTAGTAAGAATTTAAATACAGAGTTTATGGGGCAGTCTCACTCTCTATCTCCTTCCTCTGATGCCCTGCTGAGATTGGTACCATAGTCCTTAAAGTAAGATTCTGTTCCATGCAGGGTGCAGTATGTTTGCATAGTTTTTATGCTAATAAAGATTTCTTTTTTTTGGCTTGTAATGAACAGTCTTTCTGCATGATATTTGCAGATAGGCATGATTTGTCTCTAGTAGCATTTCAACCAGAAGTTACCAGCCAATTTCAGTTTAAAGACACTTGACCAAGGATGCCTCCTGTTTTTATCTGAGTAGATTGTCCCAGTCCTGCCTATATGTGTTGAAAAGATTAAATGGTTTTCAGCACTAGACTGTACATCATGTTGGAATGCAGGCTTTAACTTTGTTCATCTTAGTCCTTTTTGCACAAATAGTGTAGTAAAAAAGTAAAAAAGACTGTAAAAGTCTTTTTTTCCACAAAGTAAAAAGTAGTAAAAAAGACTGTCCCATTAATAGAGTCAGCAGAAATAGATGTAAGTGGACTGTTTGTTTGTGATCAGTTACCAGTCCAAAGATCTATGTACTTAACATTACTGAGTGCTTCATACTAAAAATTTCAAACATGTAAGCAGGCTGGTGTGTTTCACTCTGATTTTTGAGCTTCTAGCAGGATGAATAGCATTAGGAGGAAATAAAAGCTTCTCCCACAAGGGTTTTGCATTCCATTCTGTCCAGCAGGCTGTGGCAGGAGTCTCGAGGGGTTTACAGAACTGCTGGGTTTGGTTATAATTTTTATACCAGCATTGCAAAAGAATTT
>JAOTQP010001286.1:53856651-53873922 GCA_026413545.1 Cichladusa arquata
ATGGATCCCCATGGGCTGTGGGTGGATCTCTGCATCCCCCATGGATCCCCATGGGCTGCAGGGGCACAGCTGCTTCATCATGGTCATCACCATGGCCTGCAGAGGAATCTTGGCTCCAGTGCCTGGAGCACCTCCTGCCCCTCCTTCTCCACTGACCTTGGTGTCTCCATGTTGTTTCTCTCACACATTCTCACCTCCTCCTCTTCTCTGGCTGGAATTCAAATAGCCCCCCACTTTGTTTTGATTTTTTTTCTTAAGTATGTTATCACAAAGGCATTACCATCATCTCTCATTGGCCCAGGCTTGGCCAGCAGCATGTCCATATGAGAAAATAAATGTCTGATTGAAGTTTTCAGAAGCAGGAATTTAACTTAGAGGGTTTAGATCCTTAGAGGAATGATTTTCCTCTATTTTCTGTTTGTGGAGTGTAGGAGATGCCACAGATTTTATCAACCAGACGGGGAATAAATCTCCTTTTTGACACAATTGCAAGGAGGCTTGGGAAGAAAAAAAGTAATATTGTCCCTGAGATCAGCTGAGTTGGTTAGAATACGATGCTAATTACACCAGAGTCATATGTTTGTTTGATCGCTGCATGGGCCATTCACTTTAAAAGTTGGACTCTTCTCCTTCCACCTTGTAATATTCTGTGATTCTGTGATACATACCATTTCTGTGTTAAGGTTTAGCCTACCTTAAAAAAAAATCACACATAAATTATTTGATGTTGAAATACTTATACAATCTTGAGTTATACCCATAACTACTGTAGCATTATTTTCCTTAGAGTTGAAACACTGAAAGATAGAAATTTCAGCTTATACTTTTTTCTGTACTTCATAAAGATCTTTGCAAGATGTAGACCTCATGAAGCACTTAACTGAGGCTATTTTCAGGTAAATGTTCACGTTTCCAAATGTGACTTGAAGGTTTAAGGGAAATCATAGTATTAATTGTAGTTAGGGTATTCTGTGATGTATTTCATACTCATTCAGTTATTATTAATCTCCAATATGCATTTCATAAACACTGGGTTCTTGAAGTTATATTTATGATGATTGTCTTACAGAATCAAATGAGATAGTTTAAATATCAGCTTTATATACTGTCAATACAAATAACACTAACCATTTATGAGACTAGTTGTTACTATTTAATAATTTCAATTTTTGTCATCTTCAATTAACACACTGTATCAGAACTAGATGATTGATATTTCTTTCTCCAGTACTTTATATGATCAGTATTTTTCATACATTTTAATCTAAATTTTAATTGTTGTTACAGGTCACAATAACAGAACTAAAGGTAAGTCTTACATGTTACTGATTTTCCTCTCTAATACTTTTGTTGTGGAGCAGTTTTAAATACTGAAATACTGCTTATAAGTTTGTGTGTTTTAAGAGGAGAAGTAGGTTTATTGCAAAGGTATCTATGATGTATTTTCAGCAATTTCCATATGTGACTGTCTTTTCAGGCACAACTTGCACAGAAGACAACACTAGTCAATGATTCAAAACTGAAGGAGCAGGAATTGAAAGAGCAGGTAAGGATGGCGTTGAATAAGTAAGAAGTATTCTTTTTTAATACTCTGTGATTGCAGTATTAAAAGGTTTATTCTTTTCAAGTGATGATGTGGTATATCTCCATATAAGGTGCTATGAATATAATAGACAAAAAAATGGTTTTCACTCATACTTGCTCTCAGAAGATCTGTGTACTTTTCAAAGTATTCCTCTATCCCCTGAGAATAAAAATACCACATGCTTGTGATACTGATTAGCAAAGCAATTGCACAGTGAAAAAGGGAACAGTGCACTTTATGAAATTCTGGATTTTTTTTTAAACTAGAACTTTTTTGGTGTTTAAGTACAATTTTTGTTGTATGCTTTTTTAGCTGTGCTTATATATAAAATAGAAACATGAATATCTAATATATGCATAGCATCTGCTATAGGTATTTTTATGTGTATATACACATGTACAATATTGTGTTGTTTTAATAACACAGTTTTTAATGTTTTCCTTCCTTAAAAAGCAAATGTATTTTGCTTTTATAAGAGGTGATGTGTAGCTGGAAACTGTTTCAGTTATGCTTATTTTAGCTGCTAGTTAACACCGTTTATCATATCAACTGTTCTCTATTTAGATTCATGTACTGGAAGACCAGCTGAAACATTATGAGAAAAATATGTATGTCACATCAGTTGGAACACCATATAGAGGTAAGTACACAGTTTTCATCACAAATAAGTTTTTCTTTTGTTAGAAAGATACAGTTTGGTCTAGAAAATAAAATGTCAGTCTTTTTAAAACACATGTGTAATACACTTACGACATCCTTGCTTTCTCTTGTGTATTATAATAGAATTGCTGTGTGATTTCAGATGACCAAATCACACAGCATTTTGTTTGATGTTTTCTTTTATGTCATCCAGTTAAACAAGCTCTGTATCAGAGTTCTCAAGCTCTCTGCAGTGCAGGAGCCAAGAGCATCCAGTAGGCAGGGGCAGAGATGGGCACAGGCGAGGACAGGAGGTCGCAGGCTGAGCTGGGACACTTCCTTGGGCCCTTGGCAGGAGATGGTGGGGGTCCCAGGGAAGGCTGGTCCCAGCCACCCAAGGCCCGTGAGCAGCCCCAGGACCCAGATTGTAGTAGACTTGCACTGCTCATGTGCTGTCCTTTAGACACTGGTGGTTGGACACTTTGGAGATAGAGTATTGGGCCAGGTGGACCTTCTCTCTGGTGGTATACTGCTCTGCTCAGACTCTTTTAACATAAGATAGAAAAATGCACAGGGAAATGAACAAGTATTGCTCACCTCCAAAAGATTGCAGCTGTTTAGCTGAGGAGACTGCATGAGACTGGGGGCTCAAGCATTGAGCCTTGCTAATGTTAGAGATGCGGGGTTTTGCTGTCCTGTGCAGGCCCATTCTTAGCTGGATGAACTCAGAAGACTGTCAAAAACCATGTCACACTGGCTTTTTGCAAATTTGTGCAAATGGTCAAATTATCTCAGGATGATCTATATCTCTCATCCCCTCAGGAGGTCCATGTCTCCTTCCCTCAAGGTGACTGAGCCAAGGATGGGAGATGGTTGTGGGTATTCAGTGCCTTCTGCTAGTGCAGGGCTGGGAAGAAATGTAATCAAGGATTTCCTCAGCATATGCTGGTAGGGAGAGAAGCAGGAAGCATAGCATAGCATACTTCAGCTGGAAGGGACCAACATCAGTTTTGTGTGACCACACAGCTGTGTGACCACTTCAGGGCTGATGAAAAGGTAAAGTATGTTTTTAAGGGCACTCTCCAAGTGCCTCTTCAACAGTGACAAACATGAGGCATCACCTGCCTCTCCAAGCGGTCTGTTCCAGAGTTTTACACCTTCTTGGTAAAGAAATGTTTCCTCACATCAAGTCTGAACTCCTCATGATAGATGAAGGTTTCAACCATTTTCCATGTGTCCTGGCACTGGGTACCAGGGAGAAGAGAGGAGCACCTGCCTATCAATGTCTCCTCAGGCAGCTGTAGAAGCACTGAGGTCAACCCTTAGCCTCCATCTCTCCAAATTAGACAAACTCAGACTCCCCAGCTGCTTCTCAGAGGACATGCCTGCCAACACCTTATCCAGTAGCAGAGGTACCCTCTGCATGTGTCCAAGTACCTTCACATCCTTTTTAAGTGATGGGGCCCTGAACCACACACAGTACTCAAGGTGAAGGTGCACCAGTGCTGAATAGGGTGGGGTAATCATCTCTTTTGACCGACTGATGATGCTGTGTTTGATGCACTCCAGGATGAGGTTTGCCCTCTTGGCTGCCAAGGGCACATACACTGATGACTCCTGTTGCACCACCTGCCAACCAGCACCCCCAAATGCCTTTCTGAAGGGCTGCAGTTACTCCATCCCAGGTGCAGAATACAGCATTTGTTTTTGTTTGGTTTTGTGCCATGAGTAAAACTTGGATTCGGATGAGTGACTCTCAGTATAAATGTTCACTTCTTTTTGTTTACACAGATGGAAGCCTTCACCATACTGACGTTTCGCTGTTTGAGGAACCCACTGAGTTTGAATACTTGAGGAAAGTGCTCTTTGAATACATGATGGGTCGTGAGACCAAGGTATGGAAATCTGTATATGCTTACAGGTGATTCAGGTTAGAGTAAAGTTTGACACCCTTGCTGTATAGATGTAAAGTACCACGTGTTTGTGATTTGTTATATGCTGTTTATTTCTGACATAGGATTCAATAGGCTTTCGCATTTTTTTCCGAAAAGATGTGATCCATAACTTCAAAACTTTTTCAGTCTGCCAAGATGAGTGGTAGGTGGAGGGGATTTTCACCTCTCTCACCGCTGTACCTATCAAGACAAAAACCTTTATAGATCGATACGATTTTATCAGCAGAAGTCCTGTTGTCAGTGAAACAATGTAAAATGAAAACTCCTATGCACAATATTAGCAAAAGTGATCTTTTGAAGTAATCTTGACAAAGCATGGTAAGTAACAGTCGGATTAAATAAAAGCTTGCTAGTAGCTATGTTACCAGCTGAAGATGGTGAAGATACTTCAGTAGTTGCTTGTTTCATATTATTCCCAAGTCTGTATACCTTAGGTGTTATTAATTCACTCTCCAAAGTAGCTTCTTGATTTCATCTGCTGGTTTTCTTTCAGTCATTAGATGTGTTGCTGGAGGACACTGAGCTTAGTGTCTGCTCTCATCAGGATTATATCATATAATCGTACATTTATGGGTTTCATCCTGCTACACGGACAGGAAAACCATGAGCAGTGAGGATGCGAATGATAAAACTTTCTAAAACAGTTTTATGTATGCTTGTAAAGTATTTCTGTGCTTTCCACCACTGCCCCCAACACTTCTTGAGTTAAAAGACCTACATTGTAATTTATCTTCTCAGTACAGATATTCCTTTCTCTCAAATTTTATCTTCCTAGACAAGAAGAGGCATTTTTTAAAATCTAATTTTGTCTTGTAAGATCATTCTGGTGGTCCTTCTCTGTTCACGATCCCCCTTTGTAGTGCAAATATGTATGCCTTGTCTCAAAGGTGATTCAGCAGTGGAATTGTTGATATCTCTGGACATGCTTCCTTTTTTTTGAACAGAGTTCAAAAGATTCTGTTCAAATTATCTTGGATGTATTGCCAATTATGCATCCTAGTAAATGATACTGGAATGCAATCAAGACATTAATGAATGCACCAGTTGTTCTACGGTATTGGAGACATAAGAGAAATGTGGAGGTTGCTATGGATCTAAGAGTCAGGAGTTAGTGTAATGACTTGTAATGTGTAACTTAGCACATTCTTTGCAAACTGCTTGACCAAGGTGTGTATGTGTCTTTACCGTCTTGCCCTCCAGTCCAACTTTATTATTTGCCTCTTGCTTGGCAGGATATCTGCAACAAGATTGACAGATTGCTGTTTCTAGGCATGTACTTTATTTAGTATGCTGTCTTATTAATGGACTCTATCATTTGAGCAGAGATACCATAGAACTTATATCACATGATAGTAGCTGAAGTTTGTGACTACGTGCAAACATGGTTTTCACATACATATATACAATGGGAAACAAATAATTACATCTTACTGATTTCACTGTTTTCTATTGACATTAATAAAATAGTATCAAGTATTATTAAATTAATTTTAAAATATTATAAAGCATTTTTGTGGATGTATGGATAACCTATATTTCTTTAGACAATGGCCAAGGTTATAACAACAGTGCTGAAGTTCCCAGCAGATCAGACTCAGAAGATATTAGAACGAGAAGATGCTCGACCAATGGTAAGTTATGTAAGTAAATCAAGTTTATGCAAGAGGATTAGGTTTCAAGAATAAGGAATTAGAAACATTTTTAATGTCTTCTTTTCACTGTGTCCATATTCAAGTGGACTCCTTTTCTCCCTCCTTCCCTCTTCTTCACTGGAATATCAAATTCCAGCTCTAGGTTTGAGTTTATAGCAAGAGTGAGGAAAAAAGCAAGCATGTTTTCTTTACTAGTGTTTTTCTTCAGTTAAGACATATTTCTGATCACAATGGGTACAATAAGACCAAAGCAAGTTCAAGCATCACTACTATTCTGTGGATGAATTTTCTAAATTAAAAAAGTAATCTGGCATATTAAATATATATAAAAATACATATAATATATAAAATTCATGCTTCTTAAATTCAGAAGTTTTTTGGAGTCATATGAGTTTTATGAAAAATATATTAAAAAACATTTTTTCAGCCCTGGGATAAAATTTCTGGCAAAAACAACAGGCATTTTGCTTATAGAATAGGAAGTTAATCATCTGAACCACCTGAGATAAGTGTGTTTGAAGTGAGATGTGTATGGTTTTATCTTAAGTGGGTATCCTGACAAGACTGGAGTTTTGATTAGGTTTTGGGGTTTTTTGTGTGAGCCTGCTTTATTTTTGTTATGTTAGTTCACTTTGGGTCAGGACAGGTCAAAAATAAGAGTCGTCAACACTTTGACAGTGTTGTCTTTTTTCCCAGTTTTTTTTTACATTTGCTTAGTATTTACCAGTTGATCTGTTTACTAGAAAGGTGAAATTGGTTTTGAGAAGCAGATGCAAAAGGAGAAAAGATTATTTGAGCATAAGCATTTCTTTGGTATTACTGTTACTGTTTTATGAATTTGAGCTACTTTTAATTAAAGTAAAAACTGCAGTAATAGTCTCCTCTATATTGTATCTGGAATCAACACTCTCTTTGTGGGTCACCGTAGTGAAATACTTAGGAATTAAAGTGAGAGGAACAATTGCATTCTGTTTCTCTCACTGACCTTGCATATATACTTATTTAGTGTTTGCAAATACAGAATAAAATTAAAATATGAATAATTTTACATTTCACTTGAAGTAGATGCATCAACGTCTGTTGATTCACTGAACAAAAATTTTAAAAGGCTGTATTTTCATCTTGCAGTATCACATCTGTGGAAAGTGTAAAATACATCAACATTTTCCTGTACACTTTGCATGTTTGAGAGTCTTGCAATCTTAAATATTTTAAATACTTTTAGATGATAAAAATATTGATTATACTGCACCTCCAGTATCATGTATGCCAAGCATGATTTTTTCTCTCTCTGACATTAAAATAGAAAGCTGAGACTGTTTTGTTTTGTTTTGTTTTGTTTTGTTTTGTTTTGTTTTGTTCTGGTAAGCCAGACTAATATTTAGGAAAGATTTTGAGAACAGAGAGATGGGCCTTGTTTTGCAGCTACTTCAGTTTTTTGATATTTAAACCTGTTCTTCCTACAACAGATATTCACAATTTCTGATACAAAATAAAAATTTATTTTGAATTCATCCAACAAATTTTTATCCTTGGTATTAAATTTTGGCTAAAACACACAGTGAGGTTTATTTTGCAGGTTTTGATTGTTAAGGATATTGTTCAAAGAGCTCTTGGGTTTCACATAGCAGTCCCTTCTTGGCTCATATCTAGCCTATGAATTTTCTCCTTTCCAAATCCACAAAGAGATTGAGTTATACATCTAATGGAAACTCAAATATTAGAGCATATTATGAAGGAAGAAGTATTTTTTCCTTCACTTTCGATGTTAATATGTTTGTTTGCTGAAGCACAAATTATTCTGGGGATGAGTCTTCCATAATTATATTTAGAACTAAAAAGCTAGACATGCCTTTATAAATTTTTTTGTCAAGAAATATGCTTGGGGTTTTTTTTGTTTTTATTTATTGACTGACATGGCACTAGTGTTTCTCCATGCTTAATATTGGACTGATGCTGATATATGAAAATATCCAATGTTTAGCTCTCAGGAGCAATAAAGTTCTGAACTACAACATAAATATGCATTTTAAAATAAAGCTTTCAGTTTATTGCTAAAACATCTCTAAATAGTTTTAATGTGTAAGTTATTAACTTACTGTGCTACTAGAGTAAGTGTGTGGTACTAAGTGTCTGTGAGTAATTTTATACCCTCTTAGTGGGCATATATTTAAAAAGTTTCTAAAAACTTGCAGCAGATCCTGGTCAATAAACATATGCTAGATCAATGTAATATTCAGTAATCTGTCTTTTACTGTGTAGTTGTTGTGATCTAACTGCAGCAATCTCATCCATAGGTGTCCACAGAGTTCTTATTTGTTAACACTACATAACGCTATTAACAAAATAGTCCAATAAGCTCTTTTCTTCCTGGCTTTGTAGTTTGCCTCACCTCGCAGTGGTATCTTTTGAATATGCCACCAGTCTGTGCTTAGCTAGCATGTGGGTGAGTGAAGTCTAATACATTCTTGTTTTATGTAAAATGAAGTCTGTATTATGCAATTAATGATTCTTCTACTGTTTTTTCCTGCCTGCTTTCCTTTGTTAAAAAACAGATTTTAGTTGTATATGCGTATAATAATTTTTATTCTCATCTTAATCATGTTTTGCTTTACAAAGCTGAGTTTGAAAATGATAACTATTGATTCAAAACCAATCTTTTTGATTGACCCTAATCCTAAGCATAACTTCAAATGTTGATTGAGCCACAAAAATCTCAGTTGTAGAAATAAAATCAGATTTAAAATCAATTAATATGTAATATTGATTTTTATTGCACTTGGCTTTGTTTTGCATTTATCAATTTTCTGAGTTCCTTTTTTGCATAGGGAAATAAATCAGATTTGTGGGAGACATGCTGTACTGTTTGAAATGAAATATTACATACTGTAAATATGAAAATGAATTATCTTTAAAAAGATTGGTACATTCTCTGCAGATGGATTAGGATATGATTGCGTTTAAATGTCAGTACCTTTCTGATCACAGTTTTGGTTTGATATAAGAGAAGCTAAGGCAGAGAAATGACAGAGAACAATTAGGGGAGCTTTATGCTCTCAGTTTGTGTCTTTCTTCAAGTTTTATTAAACTACTTTAATACGAATCTGCAGTGCTAGTTGTAGCATTACAAGAACGGAACAGCTGACGTAGGGCTAAAGATGCAGGTTACATCAGACTAACCTAGCTAAACAAGCAACACACAATAACTGCTTGAGAGAGGACTGGGATATGGAAGTACAAAAGAAAAAACTTTCTGCACTGGCTGATAAAGATTATAATTTGAGTCACTAGTGTGCATGATATTTAATAAACTCTGCAGATGAATTCTATAGGACATAGTCAGTTCAAATTTCAATTTTTTTTTCCTCTTTTGCAACTGGAAAGCATTGCGCAGTTGCCAGGAGTTGATTCAATGCATATGAAGCAGTTGCTATCTCTTGGCTGAAATGCAGTTGTTGGCCTGCATCACTGCCAAAGCAAAATAATTAACTTAGGCTATTGCTATTGCCAGCTACCACAGTGCAGTTGACAAGTTATCTTCCTCTCCTGTTTGCAGTCATGCAAACACAGCCTTCAACACAAAATAATACTTCTTTCAAAGGAAAAATTAGTTCCTCTAACAGTCATGGTTTCTACTTTGTGTTCTTTTCCATCTTTGAATACTATAGTGAATGCACTTTATTGCTCTTAAAATACAGTAGAGTTTGGACTGTTTCCCAAGAGCCTTCATCAGTTCTGACAAAATCAGCAACTGTTTTCTCTAGCCCTTTGTTGAAAAAAAATGGAATTGTTGATATTGATGTAACAAAGCAATTTACAACGCTATTGCAGAATAGGTTGCAGAAAATGTTTGAAACTTAGATTCTTGTCATGCTGTCTGTAATGCTGGTGTAAAAAAATTTAGGTGTTCTGAGCTGCCTTTGAAGCATACCACAGAAAGGCTTGTTGATATTAACCTTAATGTTGGTTACACTTTGGTAACATCAGCTAATGTATATGTCAACTGTTCAGACTTCATTATTCAATTTTAGTTGCCTACTTCATCCCAAGTATTTTTGTCACATATTCTTGCATGTATATAACTTAGAAATTAAGAGGATGTCGACTTCATTGTGAAGGCAATTGATATTTTCCTGTAGAGGAGGCTATTTGCTAGGTCCAAAATTTTGCATCATCATTTCAATTTTGATGATAAGCCTTATGCAAGAGAGTCCAACTTAGTTTTTCTTTGGATTAATATGCAGTGATGTGGTAGACCATTTCCAGTGAGGTTGCTGACTGTTTTGCTACACCTTATTTTGTTTTCATCAGTTTCTCAACTGTTTTGTAGGTACTGGAATGGAATTGCTTGCTCAAATAATTTGGCAGTTTGACTTATTTGAAATTGTTCTGTCTCCTAATTGTATTGATAAACAATGTAATTATTTTAATATTAAGAGCTTCTCAATATGTAACGCTTGATAATTTCTTTTAACTTTCCATTCTTCTAGTTGTGGCTACGACCATCTTGAAGATTTTGCGATGAGAATGTCTCATGACAATGCTGCTTAGAAATATGCTTATATCTCTGTTGCCCCTTGAGAAGGGACAAGAAGAAAAGCTATTATTCAAGGTCACAAACAGAACAGCAAGAACCAAAACTCAGCACCACTTTTGGACTGTGAATATCATCAAAACTGCCTTGGCAGAAATGCTAATCAGGGGTTATTTGGTTATTTCTCTTCTATTGAATACTGTCTTCTATTTTGTGTTAAAGGTTATTTTTTTAAAGGAGAGAAAAGACTTTATCCTAGGAAAGAATTGTCTGCTACTGTATCTCTATACAGGTTTTATTGGGTGTTTTTTAAAAGTTGAAATAAATGATTTGTTTCTTCTATTTATTATTTTTATTTTTGATTGAATTGTGCAATACATTTTCGATGGATAGCGATTGAGGTGATTTTTCTGATGAACTAGGCACTCTTGTTGACTATTTTCTCCTGATTTGATCTTGATTGTTTGCTAGAAGGTCACTTCTATATGCTTTTGCCTACAATAAATCCAAATTGCAGTACCTCGTTTGTTTACTCTTAGCTTTTGTACTTACATTTTCTGGAGAAAGGTGTGTTCCTGTAAATTGTAAATAATTACTACATAACTGTATCATAAGCTGATCTGTGACTGTTGATAGCACTAATATGAATAGAGCTGAGATTAAATAAAGTTTATTTACTGTATAATTTTGGAACATCTTTGGTATTATTTTTCTTTTAAAGGACACACCAGTTTTGTTCTTACTCCTGTTGGAGGTATTGTTAGCTGAGATATTTCCAGGCTGAAATCACTCTTGTAAGAACAGCTATTCAAGTACATTATTAAACTGTAAGAAGTCAATGGAGACATTCAAGTTTCCAAGGGGTCACAACCTGCAAAACAGATTCATGGTAAGCTGAAAATTTAGCATGAGAATGTAGCAAATAGAGAAGCTTGATTTGTAAAAGTTCTAAATTATCATAGAATCACAGTCTCGTTTGGGTTTGAAGGGACCTTAAAGATCATCTAGTTCCAACCCCCTGCCGTGGGCAGGGATGCCTTTCACTAGACCAGGTTGCTCAGAGCCCTTCTCCAGCCTAGCCTTGGACGCTTCCAGAGATGGGACATTTACAACTTTTCTGGGCAACCTGTTCCAGTGCCTCACCATGCTCACAGTAAAGAGTTTTTTCCTAACATCTAAGTTAAATCTATCCTCTTTCAGTTGAGAACCATTCCCCTTTATCCTGTCACTATTCGCCTGTGTAAAAACTTGTTCTGAAAGGCTGCAATGAGGTCTTCTTGGAGCCTGTTCTTCTGCAGGCTAACCCCCACTCTCTCAGCCTGCCTTCATAGCAGAGCTGCTCCAGCCCGCTGAGCATCTTTGTGGCCTCCTCTGTACCCATTCCACCAGGTCCATGTTTTTTCTTGTGCTGAGGACCCCAGACCTGGGCACAGCACTGCAGGTGAGGTCTCATGAGAGGAGAGTAGAAGGGGACAATCACCTACCTCAGCCTGTTGGCCAATCCTCTTTTCCTGCAGCTCAGGATACCGTTGGCCTTCTGGGCTGTGAGTGCACATTGCCAGATTGTGACCAGCTTTTCATTCACCAGCACCCCCAAGCTGTTCTCCAGAGGACTGTTCTCAATGAGTTGTTCTCCCAGTGTTCTCCCAGTCTGGACTCACTGAGTTTGCTCCCGACCAAGGTTGTAGGACTTTGCACTTAGACTTGTTAAATCTCACGAAGTTCTTACGGGCCCACTTCCCAAGTTTGTCCAGGTGCCCCTGCATGGCATCCCTTCCTTTTGCAAAACTGCACCACTCAGTTTTGTCACTCACTTTGTTTTTCAAACTTGCTGAGGGTGCACTCAATCCCATTGTGCGTGTCACTATGATAAAGATGTTAAAGGGCACCAGTCCCAACACAGAGCCCTGACAGACAACTGTCATTACTGACCTTGGTCTGGACTGAGCCATTGACCACAACTTCTGGGCTGTGTCCAGCCAGCCATTTCCTTATCCACTGAATAGTCCACCCTTCAAACCCATATCTTTCCAATTTGGAGATAAGGATGTCACATGAGACCATGTCAAAGGCTTTATGGATGTCTAGATAGATGACATTGGTTGGTCTTTGCAGTCATTCCATCACAGAAGTCCACCATGATGGAAAATTATGTAGTTTTGTTCTTTTAAATAATTCCTGGGTGGTCTTTTTGGCATGTAAATTGTGGTCCTCTTAAGTGATAGACAAGTAAGCATAACTTTAACCTCAAGCTACTATGATACTGTATCAATAACTAACATCTGTTAATGTATGCTAGTTTGCCAAGATAGTTCAGGGTGAACAGTCCTCTATGAATGTAATTTTTAACAATACTTGAGGGGCAGCTGTCTGCAATGTTTGAATGAGGCATGGTCCCCAGTTGTGGTGTAAGTGGAAGCATTTATTAAAAGTGTATATAGCTCTTATAATATTTTCACTATCAGGTTAGAACAGCATGAGCCTGGATAGCCAACAGTATAACTGTTCATATGTCTGCTAACCAGTAATATACATGATCAAGTCCATAATAATAACATCAGCCTTTTTTCCCTAAACCAAGTGCTTGTATAACAATTTCTTTTGCAAACTACTGTGCTTCTGCTACTTGTTACATTTTAGAAACTTTATTACATCTCTCCTGCCTTGACTGAATAGCATTCTTCTCTTATTACAAATTCTCTTTGTTTTCTTACTCCACAGCAGTCCTCTAACTTAGAACATTAAGAATGGGATTTTTTTACTTTTTTTGTTTTTTTGCAAGTGCACTGGGATTCACCTTTTTTGGTTATCTGCAGGAAAATAAAAAACAAAAAAGCTGAATTTATTTGCATAGTTTTTTATTCTAGTGAAACTAGAAGTGAAACAATTTCAGTGATCCAAGGCCTATTGTGGCCACTAGCAATCTAAAGAATGTGTCTTGTTTTAAATTGTTGTTTAAGGTTTAAAGAGACATGGGTTGCTTTTGATAGTAAGTACCAAGATTTGCATCTTTATTTCTCATTACCTCTTGTGTTGAAGTTTTATGCTGCTTTATCATTAGTAGCTTCTGGGAGGTTTAGGGGAAAGGGGTTAAACTCTTCCCTTTTATCAAACAACAAATGTTATCAATTTTTTTTTAAAGATCCAATATTCTTTGTGTTTCTCTCCTTCTGTTGTGTAGCAGAAAGGCATCGTCCAGACCGTCAGAGCAGCAACCTCTACTGGACTTGACATGAGTGTGTTTGGCTCTGAAAAAGCCTGTTCCTCTCGTAGCTGGCTGAGGATTTGTAGGATTTTGCTGTTGCTGTCATTACAGTAGTGTACAACATAGATCTGAGTTTCAGTTTTCCATGTAAGCTATATGTTGTCTTAGGCTTTGGGAACTTCACTGCAGGGATCTATTGTCAAATGGTGTTAGTAGTGCCAGTTAAAGATTAGGCAAAGGTTAGAGGATGTTAAACTTGTTCAGACATGATTGTTAAAAGATGCATCTGCAAGAGAATGTATTTGAATCATCTTATATTGAACCATGCCGTAGTCTTATGTGCAATATATATGGTATTTGTAATTTTATGAACTTATATATATGCACACAGAAAATGTGTGGGTCTGTTTACAAAGATAAGGCTTAAAATGTTTATTGAGCAGCCTCTAGTGTTCTAAGGATTAAACCTCGTTAATTTAGATGAAAAATACCAAGGATTTTATTCCTGTATTATTTCAGTGCCTAGGCTGATATTTTTTTGCAACATACTGTTTCAACCTTTTTATAAACATTATCTATTAATCCATCCAACTTCTAGTTCTGCCATTTATAGTACCTCTTTCTGTGATCTGTACTAAAATTTATTTACTCTTCCATGTGATACGCAGTATCTGGTTCTTTCCTCTAAAATGAGGATTTCAGACTCTGTAAACTGGAATGAATACTGACAAGGTTGGTTTGATTTTTGTAATTGAAACTCTTGCATAAATCCTATTGTCCTTCTATATGTGCTACAGAAGATACTTTCTTTTCCTTTGTGGAGTTAGTTGAGAAGCTTATTTTTCATTTGCTGTTTCAAGAAAAAGCCACTCTTTTGTGAAGTCATTACAGCTTTGTTATGGCCATCAATAAGTGCCTAGCCTAGCAGCATCTCAGCTTTGTGAGGAACATCCAGGACAAGCTATGGTATAGCTGTTCATAGTGCTGGTCCTCAATAGCACTACTAGTGTGGGATTTTCAAACTCTCTTTGGTTGTGTGTATTCGTTGTAGGCAAATTAGAACTGATAGAACAGAAGTAAGCATGTTGCATGTTCTTCTACATTGTGTCTATCCATTGTCTAGCAGTTGCTACCTTTTATTTTCTTTCTCAGGCTTTCATTTACACTGGTTCTAGTCTTCCTCTGTTAACACTGAGTTAGTTTCCCATATGTGCTAGAGTAATTTCAAAGGACATTGACTTAAGGGAAGTACATCTCTGGAAATTTCTTTTGTTGTAGAACAGTGACAGCCATTATTTCCTGCAGTTGCCACCAAATACCATGTGACATATCAGAGAAGTAATAATTAAGCTTATGGTAATTACATGTTATTTTATGGCTGTGCTAGTACATCATGCATTCATCACAATGAATGGTAACAGAGCTAAGAGTAATGCAGGAATCTGCTGTGACACATGACTTGCACCTCTTGGTTGCAGCTTTCAGAGCAGTCCAGGTGACCAGTGGCCATTAGGCAACTATCAGCTGCTTTCTAATTAGTTGAAAGTCCCTTTGATTTGGCAGGTAACTTTTCAAATGGAGATGAAGGCCTGTGTGGCTCTGGGGGCTGACCAGGTCCAGGGTGTGGAGAGCACGGTGGGTGCTGCTGCCAAACCAGGGCTGCCTGCCTGTGGCTGAGACGCCTTTGCCTGATTGCCTCTGGTTGTGTCAGGACGTGTCAGGTTGTGTCAGGCTCGCATGTCCAGCATTTCTGTAAGCATTTAGCTTTGCTTAAAGGAAAAGGAATGAACAGCAGACTGTATCCCCAGTTATGTGGCCCTTTTAGAACAGTCGATAAATAAGAGGGGAAAAAAAAAAAAAAAAAAAGGAGGAAGGGTGAGGTGAAAAGTTAGAGTCTTCCTTTATGGTAAAGAAAGTTGTAATTAGGCTGAGCTTCTACCTTCTACTTCCCTGAAATGTGTTTTCACATTGAAAGAAACTGTCCTCACCTTGAAGCCCTACAGTGAGTGTTATCTACATGTTATTTAAAGCACACCACACTTCAGCCCCAAGATTCCAGTGTTGTTATTTAATTAAATCCTACCCAAACAAATATTCAGTACAGGAAGTGTCTAGCTCAGTCAAATGTGGATTTTCCCCCCCCTCTCAGCTTCAGAGGTAGCTCATTATGATTCTCAAGATATTAAACTGTTTGAGGTGAAGCACAGTTTCTCTGTATTTTATGCAGATTCTGCTAGGGTGGGACCTCATTTCTAGAATGGACTGATAGAAATGTTGTTAGATAGATACAGAGTGAGCAGGAGAAATCCAGGTTGTGTGTACACTTCCTCAAGATGCAAGTATTCACATGCTACTTAAAAATAGTATTGAGCTGATTTTAGAGTACTCTCCTTGTTCAACCAGCGAGTAAATACAAAACTGCCATGCCAATCCCTGGGCATCTGGGTATGCCTTTATATATAGTTGTATCTATCCAACATCCCTTGGGGTTTTAATGTTGTCTTTTTCAGATGTGACTTGCTCAGTACAATAGTAGAGAGAAGAATGTACCCGTGGCAAGGGCCATCTCTCAAGGAGATGTGGCTGCTTTGTAGTGTGTTGCTCAGGGCCACGCATAGGACCTGCTAGGTTTAGGCTTTTAAGCATATGCATATGCACTTCCTTAGTTCTTTGTAATGGTATGAAACCTTTTTAAAAAAAAGAAAAAGAAAAGAAAAAAGTTGTATGATTAGAGAGAGCCTTTCTGCTTGGACAGCCATGCTTAATATCACAACTTCTGGCTTGTGCACGTGGACACCTCAGTAAAGCAGCAGGGCAAGCCAGGAGTTTGGGCAGAGCCAGCAGCTTCCCCTAGGCAAGAACACTGCAGGCTGGAGAGCTGCTGGGCAACAGCCAGAGCACAGCCAGCCTTTCATTGTACAGGTAATCCCTGCAGCTCCTCCTTTATGTTCAATTATTTGTTAACCATTTTGTTTCAGTTGTCTTCATTGACCCTTTCCAGAGCTCGTGCATCGGTATTTCCTTGGAAATAAGTTTTTAAACAGGGAGAAGATGAAGAGTGACTTTCAATGAGCTGCTGGACAGCACAGGTATGCTGTTTGTTTTGTATAAAATGGGGAGACTGAACATAAGCAAATGCATGAAGTCAACAGCTTATTTTTAAGTTGAGAGTAGGAGTGCATATGATTTTAGGGAAGCTGTAATTAACGTTTACTTTAGATAAGCTCTAATATTGACTAAAAATAGAAGTCGATTTAGGTATATTTGTAGACGCTCTTCATCAGGATCCTGATGGTTTTCAGAAAGCCTTTTGTGGCAGCAGTAGTGACATACTGTAGTTAGGGAATCGAATAAGTGCAGTATATCTTATATGTCAACTAATTGTGAGTGTAGGTTGTTTAATGTATTATAGTGGGATGCCTGGACTGATTTGTCATGTGTCAGGGAAGGCAGGGCAATTAACATCTCAACTGATTTCATGTGCTATGTGACCAGCCCAGCCAGACTATTCCCAGTTTTGTTTGTGATGTTGCTGAGGACAGAAGCATGGCTTGCTTTCACCTGGGACATGCAGGTCTCTAGGCACTCAGAAGGAGGCTGGGGAAGCATAATATACTCTTAATTTTTCCGAAGGTTCTGCTTTTCTCTGAAATTGGAGTTCTCATTGAGCTTAGATTTTTTTTTCTTTTTTTTTTTTTTTT
>JAOTQP010001286.1:53875650-53895510 GCA_026413545.1 Cichladusa arquata
CTGGCTTCATTAAAGCTTCTGGGAACTATTCCCTGACTTTCTGTGGGTAGATCCAGGCTGAACCTATATCACTGGTGGTTCACTAAGAGAAGAAAATCAAAGGAAGCAGACTATTTATCTATCTATCTATCTATCTATCTATCTATCTATCTATCTATCTATCTAATTATATATCTCATATCTTTGTCTTAAGCTGTAATTTTATAGAAAGCTAAGACATAAATTTACGGGCATGTAAATTGGTATAATTTTTGCCTAATTAATTCCACATAGATTTAAAACTCTGTTGTTGAAAATAGAATAATTCCTGGTTCATAATAGTGTGTTTGTTTTGTAGGTCTCATCATTGGTTAGTCCTTCAAGCCTGGCCTCAGAACATCTAGTAGGAAGGGTTAGCTGTCTGTAAAGCAGCAGTTCCTTGAACTGTATGCAGGATGCAACTTGGCTTTCCCTGCCCTGGGGAGTGGTAGCCTCTACCTGTGCTTAGCATGTAAAATGTGCAGGCTGAAGTCAGTGGGATTTTTTCATGAGAGGTGATGCTTTCAGAATTTCATAATTTATTCTCTTCACTGCAACATTGCAGTGTGTTGGTTCTCCTTAGGAAATTTTCCCATTCTCCTGGGGATCTTCTAGAAGAAGGGGGAAGAGCTGTTGGTGGTTTGCAACTCATATACTGACTGAGGTTAGGACTCAGCTCTGATAACAATCCTGTGTGCCTCTATATCTCAGGTACACAAATTTGGGACAGCCTGAGGTTGCTCTAGAAAGTGCAGTTTTTGTGGCAGGTCTGTTCCGCTCCTGATCCTGGACAGAGAACAACAATTGGTAGGAGGATTTGATTTGTCATTTTTCTTTGATGTATTTCTCTCGTTGGTCTAGCACTTTCCTCAGAAGTTCCAGGGTTAGCAGTAAGGAGGATATCTTCTAGGAAAAGGCTCTCTTGTGAAAAGCCACAATTTCAGCATTCATCTCCATTACTTACAATCACCATGAAGTTATTAAAAAGATTATGGAGAGGAGCTATGGCCTGGAACAATGTCTTTTGAAAGCTAGCAATATATTTTTCTGCAAATTGCATGATTCATTCAACTGCCTCATCTAGTCTGAGGTTAAAATTCAACCATGGGTGAGAGCTCACTACATGGTCAAGAAACATTAAGTTAGATGAGACTGAAACAAGCAAGTCCAATTAAGATCCCATCAACTTTCTTACATGTGGGGGATATCCATGAATTATATTTTAGGGATATCATATATATAGTTGCATTCCAGTGATTGTTTAGGAGGTACTTAGAGGCTAGTTTTGGTATAGGGCAGTTAGTATTCTGGAGTTTCTGTGTAGTAATAAATAAGAGAGAGCTTTTATCTCTTGACTATTCTTCAAAGCGCAGCTTTGAGTGCTCTGAATTGTCTACTGATGGAGCTTCACTTTTCCTTAACCACAACTCTAGTACCTAGATAACCTGTCCCCTTTCTTACAGTGGTCCTGTGAGGCATCTCTCAGCAGACTTGAAGGAAACAAAATTTCTTCATCATTTTGCTTAAGAGAGGCCTCATGGAGCTGGTGTGGCAATTTTAGGGGTAACTACCTGAGACATATTGCATGTGCTTTTGGAATATGTTGCCAAATGGCTTGTTTTTGGATTTACACATTTTTATCCACTAGTCTTTCTTACTAGTTGTCTATAACAAAATAAATATCACTTAGAAGATTTGATTATAGTATATTGCCAAATTAAACTGTATCTCCTGTTGTTACAGTGATAAAAGCTGTGATAAAATGATAAAAGAATTAAAAATATCCATTGATCCCTGAGCTGTGGTAATGAGATTCAATTTGAGTAACTGAGCATGGTCTCACTAAAGTAAATTGCATAGTCACAACCCTGCTAGTGAGATCAATGTTAGTGAACAAAAAAAGCAGCCTGTGTGTATTTGACTTGCAAAGTGTGTGTGCACATTTTTAAATATATAGTATATAAATATGTACAGCAAAAGTGTATTTCTGACCACATGCTGGCTGTCAGAAAATGAGAGATGCAAACTATGATGACTGCTTGCTGTTAGCAGTATAAAAGGTAGCCTGAATCCCTGTTCACCCCAAACGTGCTTGGCTTCAGGTCTGCCATTCAGTTCCCCTTAGGTCAATAAAGTGAAAGCATGTTCTCATATTTAAGCATGTACTTAAAGGAAGCATATCCCATAGCTGAATAGAGACTGTTAGTAGACGTCTGTTACATGAGTATGAAAATGCAGAGATCTGGATCTACTAAAGAAAGAAAAAAAACCCAAACCAAATAACAAAAATTTACCTGATGGATTTATGTTTCTTTTACTTGGCTCAGATAAATTTCTTCAGTTACTGGTATACAGAATATGATAAATGTTTTATAAGTATGATGCATTTATAGCACAAACTGACCATAAGTCAGACTGAAATAAATCCCAGTACTGAAACTGTCCAGTGTATAATGCAGTGTTAATGCACAGTTTTCAAGAGAATAGAAAATGGCTGGAACACTAAGACTGGATTGCTGCTGAAATAGTACAATTTAAGAAAAGAAATCCCTTAAATACCTGTGAAGTCACAATTGATTTTTGTATATGAGGCTCTGAAAATTCTCTTTCCACTCTATTCTTTTAAGTGTTTTTATGAGAAGAGGGTTTTTATTTAAATTGTCAGCTTCTGTACTTTCTAAGATTTGCAATGGCTTAGTCAGTTGGCACCTAGCAATGCACCTCAGGGATCTGTATAGGGCCCAGTCCTCCTTAACATCTTTATTAATGAACTGGATGAGGAGATTGAGTCTACCAACAGCAGATTCATAGACACCAGGTTGTGTTGGAGTGTTGGTCTGCTGGAGGGTAGAAAGTCTCTGCAGAGGGTTCTGGACAGGCTGGATGGATGGGCTGAGACCATTGGGATGAAGTTCAACAAGACTAAATGCTGGGTCCTGCACTTTGGCCACAACAACCCCAGGCAGTGCTACAGGCTGGGGACAGAGTGGCTGGAAAGCTGCCTGGTGGGAAAGGGCCTGGGGGTGCTGGTCAACAGCAGCTGAATGTGAGCCAGTGTGTGCCCAGGTGTCCAAAAAGGCCAATGGCATCCTGGCCTGGATCAACAATAGTGTGGCCAGCAGGAGCAGGGAAGCTCAGCATGGTTGAGGCAGCACCTCAAGTGCTGTGTCCAGGTCTGGGCCCTTCAATTTAAGAAGGATGTTGAAGTAGTGGAATAAGTCCAGAGAAGGGCAATGAAGCAGGTGAAGGGTCTGCAACACAAGTCCTGTGAAGGGTGGCTGAGGGAACTGGAATTGTTTAGCCTGGAGAAAAGGAGGCTCATGGGTGACATTGTTGTTCTCTACAGCCAGGCAACAAGAGACAGGATGAGAGGACATAGTCCTGTATACTGCCAAGAGAGGCTTAGTTTGGACATTAAGTAGAAATTCTTCACAGAAAAGGTGATTAGATACTGGAATGGGTTGCTAGGAGGTGGTGGAGTCCCTGGAGGTGTTTGAGGAGAGACTGGATGTGGCACTCATGGCCATGGTCTGCTTGGCAAGGTAGTGTTCAGTTATAGGCTGGACTTGATGATCTCAGAGGTCTTTTCCAATCTAGTTGATTCTGTGAGTCTGTCTTCCATGCAGGTGAAACTTCTAGGATTCTCAATCTGTTTGGAAAATCCTAGTATAGGTCTATAAAAAAGGTAAGAAATGGTTGTTGAAGAGCTAACAAGAGTATCAGCAAGAGAATGATTTTCCTTCTTACCTATTTACTCCAGCTGGAAAGCTACCTACAGACAAATGGAAGAACAGACTAGAATTAAATTTATATATTCTGTGAGGAGATCAATGTAGGCACCTCACTCAGTTTTTCAGCAGCCTGAGGGTTAAACCTCCTAGTGCAGGATCAGTGGCAGACAGACATGAACTTGACCTGGACATGTTATCCAACCAAAGTAATTAGTCTTGCATTTGATGCAGAAATTGAGGGTGACATCTCCTTGATCTAATGGGAATAATGTAGAAAGGTACAGTTTGTACAAGAGCAGTCTAGATTTTGCCTCAAAGTCTAGATGCTGGAAGTGATGTCTGACAGACTGAGATCATAGTAGTAGAAATGTAGTCAGTTCCTCTCAGTGTGGCTGTAGTAACTGACAGGCTAGTTCTCTGGTAAGCAAGTGAGAGTTTCCTCTTTATCCAAAATACCTTATATTGCTAATATTTTATGTATATATGTAAATATTTTGGTATTTTACGGTTACTACTTTAATGTGTTTCTACAAAGGAACACCCTTGTCTTTGACAGCTTCAGTGTGATGAGGCCTTGAAATGAAGAAGTCTTTTCCACTGTCCTTGCAGTGCAACGAAAGGTGGCAGCACTTCTCTCTCCTTCGATGGAGGAGGCAAGCACAATCTATCTTTAGAATAAAGGCACCATGGAAGAAGAATTGAAGAGGATGCTCTTTACTTGGTAGGCAAGAAGAGCTACGAGGAGTGTCTGGAAAATATCTCATCTAAGTTTGGTCTCCTGAACTCTTTTCAGCTGAGTCTGTAGTGGGTTAGATCAGAGAGTTCTGTGTTAACTGACTGAAAATAAACTGCAGTGTTATCATTAGGATTTATAAACAGAGTTACCAATCTCCTTGTATTGAGAACTTGCCAGGGAAATAAGAACACACAGAAACAATCAGCAAGGCTCACCACTGTAATGGAAAACCTTTAACACAACTTCAGTTAAAACCTCCTTAATACTGAGCATGTACTGACCTAAATGTATGAATATTGATGGGGAGAGGCAGTAGCCTTTGTATTAATGAGATTATGGGATGCCTTCCCATTGTTACCATGTCCTTGCTGATGGATGCCAGGGCAGGAGAAGGAGGTATCATCCCATCTCCACTCAGCAGCACATCCTCTCCCCATCTGTGGCTAAGAGCAAACAGGAGAGACCTGGGGGCCAGGTAGAGAAATCCACACCCAAACAGTTCACCATGTGCAGTACAAAAGGAAGCAATTTATATTTAAATATACACACATATATATAAATCACCTTTGAAGTGCCATTTTGGAAGGAGAAGCTTCCAGGAAGACAACTTATCTCTTAATGCTCACTCTTGATGAATGGAGTTTGTACCCAACTGAATCTTTAAGCAATGAAGACATGAGGCATTTGTTTTAATTTTCATTTTCTTTCCTCAGTAATAACATTATTACATTGGACTTTTTTTTATAAGCTCTACTATTAATTAAAAAGTATTGTCAAGGGTGCTACTTCACTGTTGATTCTCAATTTGCAGATAATGTTTCTAATTTATAAACTAATCTGGAGACTGAGTCTTGCCAAAATACAGCGTTTAATTAATACAGGTAAGTGTAAACTACAAATTAGCCCTATGGCACAGGTATGGAGCTTGTCTAGATGATACAAATATCAAGGCTCACACAGTGAGAATAGAAATATAGAATGCTTATTATAGATATTCCTGGTTTGAATGGTTCCTTCACAAAGGGTTTGCACCAGGATTTGTGTTCAGTGTGGAGAGAATTCTGTGGTATATGATTTAATGTATTATTCTGTGTTCTCACCCCTTAGTTTTACCATGATATTCATTTAACTGTACATTATTGTTATCCTGGTAACTGCAGTTGGATGTCCCATTGCTTTCATAAATGGCATGCCAGAATTTTATCAGCTAAATCTGCACCACTGAGACAGGCAGTTTCTGTTTCTGTTTGGACTGACAAAATTCCTGTTGGCTTAAATGTTTTGAGATGACTTCAGTATTTGGATGTGCAATAAAAGAAAGGAAAGGATGGAAGTACTATATTCCTAGCCTTTCCCAGGATACTCTTCCTTGCAAGGAATGGAGAGCTGACATCTTTATGGTCTGACACAATTTTGTATGTGTCATTTCTAGCTGAAATAAGTCCCCCCAAGAGCACTCTGCAATGTGAAAGACAAGTGTTCTATTCACCTCATCTCGTTGCTTTGCTTCCCTCCTCCCTCTGGAGAAGGATGAACCCATTGCTCTCTCTCTCTAGCATATCATCCACATTTCCTTTAACTTGGTTTGAGAGCTGTCTGAGCACCGTTTAGTGCCCAGATAATTAATTGAAAACCCCCAGCACTTTCTTGCTTCAAAAGGCAGAGATGTGGCTTTGTAGTGCTAATGGGATTACGTGTCATTTGTGGGATTTGCTTAATTGTGGGGCATTGACTTTCTGCCTAAATCAGATTACTTTTATCCATATTGATTGTGCAGTTATAAAATCCCTGTGAAAATCTTTCTATTAAATGTTACAAGTCTCCCTGCTAATATGACATTAAATGCCCTGCTGTTTTCACTTGCTGCACAAATAAACAAATAAATTCTTGCAGTTTGATCATACATCTAAGGCTGAAGTTACTGATAAAGTGACTTTCCCTTTTTATTTGATACTGAGCATTGTGCCACTCGGATTTGACCGGAAAATTTTCACTTCTCCATAATCCTGGTCATAGTTAGATGAAGGAAGACTCACACTACTCCAACCTTTTCACAAACCATGTTGAACAAGAACACTAAATAATTATACCACTAAGCTTCACACAGCTAATATAAAACATCTTGATGACTGGAAACGTCCATTCCTCTATTGATTTTTTTCACCATCAAATTCAGTAATTATTACTTCTTTATTTAATCTGTCAGTGAAAATTTCTATGCTAATGTTGCTGTTTAGAAACTGTCATTTTTTGATGTTGACTGTGATGCCAGAAAGCAAACTTCTGGCATTTACATGTGGCACCAGAGCACTTGCTCTGAGAGTGATGCTCAAAAGCAATGATTGCAATCAATCTTCTTCCTGATGAGGATGCTCCCTTGCAGAATCAGGCTATGCTTTTGAAAGAGCCACATGGATATCATGAAACAGCTTACCCCAGAATTCTCTCCTCACTGAACACAAACCCTGATGCAAACCCTTTGCAGAAAAAGAATTACTCTTTCATCCTTCACTGAAAGAAGATTTGACCTGCAAGAGTGTTTCCATGACAGCTTTCCAAGAGCCTCAACATGCAGCACTCTTCGCTGGAGATCACTGGTGTCATTAGAAGCAAATTCCCCATTAACCATCATGTGCATATGCAAGAGGTGGACCTGGCTACAAATCTCCAGTGACCTGCCACAGGTGTCAGTTCCTGTTGCATAAGAGTTCCTGGCCTCTCTATTCCTGTGTTTCCCAGAAGTTTGCTTCTCCTGGTGCACTTTCTTATGGATGAGGGGTGTACATGGAATTAAATAGTCAAAGCCAAGGCTAACAGAAACATATGAAAGTCACAGTTACCTGTGAGAAACTATTTATCCTCTGAGATTCTGGTCTCGATCCTCAAGAAGAATCTAAACACATGAATCCTGAGCACTAAAATATATTGCTTCTTACTTTAATGAAAGGATGGGCTTTGTGGGCCCACAGGTTTTCTAGCACCTAACTCCCCCTCTCCTACAGAGTGATGATCACCCTTGTCTTATCCTCTGGAGTCTTGTCTTATCTTCTTGTCTTTGCTCTTGCTCTTCTATCAGTGCATGTTTGACTGATTATTTTTGCTCTCAGATGGTCAAACTTTTCAAGTATTAGAACAATTATTTTCAGCTTTTACCTAGCCACGAAGGTTGCCGCTTCCTTTTCAGACCCAAAGTACTTGTGCTGGAAAACACTGGTCTGATGTTTTTACCCGAAGTGTTTTCATTTCTGCTGCCCTGAAAAAAGACACTGCCTCTCCTCACGGCTTCCCTTTTCCCAAGAAAATCTCCCGTGCGTTTCGGCATGATGCAAATTCTGTCTCTCGCGAAGCGTTCCTTTCCGCGTGCCAAATTCAAGCAGGGCTGATAGCCTCAAACTAAAGGAAGTCAGGACTGATTCCTCCGTGTCTTTCTGCCCCAAACTTTGCGATTTCCCTCTTCCCCCTCCAGGCGCCGACCGGGGGAGGGGCTGCGAAAGAACGGGAGTAGGTGGAAAAAATGCCAGAAAGGCGTAGCTGCCGGGCAGCCGGGTGGAAGGGAGGGACGCGGCTGCCGGAGCCGGGCGGGAGGAGCGGGCGGCGGGGCCGAGCACGGCGCGTTCCGGGGCCGCCAGGGGGCGCGGCCGGGCCGGGCCGGGCCGGGCCGGGGCGGACACAAAAGCGCCGCGCCCGGGCTCGCCTTGGAGTCGGCAGCGGGACCGCGGCTGGAGCTCAGCGCTCGGCGGCGCCGCTACGGGCGGGACTCGCAGGATGCCGGCGGCGCGGCGGTGCGGAGCGCGGCTGCTGTGGGCGCTGCTGTGGGCGGCCGTGGTGCGCTCCTACAACGTGGACGTGGGTCGCCCCGTGATTTTCCGGGGTCCCAACGGGTCCTTCTTCGGGTACTCGGTGCTGCAGCACTACCACGACAGCACGCGGTGGTGAGTAGCGCGGGCGGGTGGGCGCTGCCAGGAGGGGTGTCCTATCCTATCCTGTTCTTTCCTGTCCTATCCTGTGCTGTCCTATCCATCCCTCCTGGCAGGCAGCCGCATCCCCCTTCAGCGGGCGGCAGGAGCGCAGCCCGCTCGCAAGGGCGGCCGAGCAGCGCCCCCGCCCCGGCTGCGGGGCCTCTCCCGCTCCGTCCGGCTCTTGTGCGGAGCTCTGGGCTCCGCGCCCCGTGTGCCGGAGGGATTTCCCCGATGCGAGCAGGGGGCCCCGCTCCCGGCGGTGTTTTAACACGAGGATGTCCTTTCTGGGCTGGCAGCCGGCGCTCGGCTTTGTGACCCGATTGTCCCCAAGCGCCGCCGGCCCGCGGGCGATGTCTCGGCGCTGCGCTCCATCCCCCTTGCTCGCAGAAAATGTTTAGCAGCTCACCGTCCCGGCTGGCTACGAAAAAGCGCACGGGGTACGGAAGATGATGGGTTTTGCCGTGTTAATGGGAAATGTTTCCAACCAGTCACCACCAGCGGGAGCAGCGCGCTCAGCGCCCGCGGAGCTGAACTCCCCGCGCTCTGCCTGGAGAGGGTCAAAATTCCTTCGGAGGCTGAAGGGACGCTTCCAAATCGTAGAGGAAATGTCTCTGTAACTTAAAAAAACATATAAAAAAGAAGGCCGAAGATGGAAAGTTTATCTACATCCAAAAATTTGTGAAACTGGCAAGCTTCGTGTTTTCCCGTTGATTGAAAGGAGCATTAGACCACAGTCCCTCTGTTGTCTGGGTTAGAGGCTCTTTGTTAGAATTAATAGTGATTTCTCTTAACTGGACCTAGCTGGTGTCATCCGGTGCACTTCTGATGTGAGTAGGAGCCACTGCTGCCAGTAAGCGTCCACAAAGCATGTATTTATCTTTTTATACTTAGATATTCAGCTATTGATGTTGGAACTTTGGTGCACTGTGGTTTAAATAAATGTATTCATTCTGGCATACAGTTCTTTAAAAATGAATTTCTTTCACACCGTTTAGTTCACAAGCAGTTCTATGCTCTGCCTTTCTGCATAGTGGCTTTCATGGAGCATTCATTTTTAAGGACTTATAAGATGATTTCATAGGGGAAAAGTACCCTGAGAGAAGAAAAGATCTCAGTTTAAAGCAGTGCTTAACTTAGGTCAGGAGTCAATGAAGGGTGCAGAGGCTCAAAGGAGCTTGTATTCAACACAAGTTGCTGGGGATTTGCAATGATGTGAATGAAATGCTGATCTAGTGCAGCGTGGTGGGACAAAAGTGGTAGAATTTGTTGCTTCTTATGTAGGTATCTGTCATTCTGATTGATAATAGGAATTATCTTCAGATAGCACCTGCTGGTGCAGTATTTTTGGAAGGGAAGGTGGACTAGGGAAGAGTCTTCCAGATATCCCCACTTTGTTTAGAAACATGCTGGACTTTAAGTTGGGCATTTCTCTGAAGGCAGGCATCTGTTAAAAGTCTGGTGGTCAAAATTAAAATCTCCAGTTGTTTAAAATCCATTTTCTTTTAAATTGAGCTGATTCATTATGCCTTTGCTGTGACACCCAGAAGAAATTAAACACCAAACTAACCAACATCTAAGATCATTAAATGTTTTTAAAATAAAAAGGTTGTTTAGCCTAACACCCAGAAGGGTTAATGGCAGCTTAATATGGTCAGCATCAGCACAGTTAGAAATCATGAGGGTGGGATTGTTACCACTGATGGGAAAGTTCCTCTTTTCATTGTGAGACCAGGAAGTTTGCTTTCATGGGTACTTCAGAATCCTGTTTCCAACAAACACTGGGATAACAAGTTGGCAGAAGAGTATTTTTACACTCCCCTTGATCTAGTGTGCTATGTGCAGTTGTGCACGTAATGTGTGTGTGCATCCTAAAGATCATAATGAACGTCTTAAAAGTATATGCAGCCTTCTTCCAGTTTTCTGAAGAAGCTCCTCTTAAAAGTCAGGGTTATTGTTTGGTTTTGTGTGTCAAGTTTTTTTGTCTTTCTTCTTGTGACATTTCTATACCCAAGGAAGAGCTATGATTTCAGTTTTCTCATGTCCATTGGGTCTGTACACTGCAATGTGAAGTAGTTATAATAATTTAACTTTAGACAGTGGTATTTTGGGCATTGAAGGCTTGCCCGGTGAGTTTTAGCACTCTATGAGCCTGCAAAAATGTGATTGCTCATATCTGAGGCTGATAGGGCTCCTGCCCATCTAAAATTGTTTAATATGTTAATATGCTCTCAAGCATTTGAAAGTATTCAGGGAACTCTTGCTCTTTATTGCTTGCGGACCTGATACTCAGCTAATGTACTTTTGATCATGAGAGCTGTGTTGTTTTTGGTAGCCTTGTCCATGTGCTGATGTGTGTGAATATATTTGTGTGTATATATATATATACACACAAATACATATATATATATGGTCACCAATTCATAATAAGATGGTATCTCTCATAGCCACATCTTCCATGTTTCAACTCTTTGTTTTCCAAGAGCACAAAGGCTCCTGTCTGTATTGCCTACCTTAGGCCTGTAGGTTTCCAGTAAACTGGTTCAGGGTTTGGCAATTCTTTCAGGCTTTATATGAGCCAAATATTCATGTAGAATGAAAAAAAGGGGGGGTTGGGGTGGGATGGGATATTTGATATGATATCTTACATCAGATAAATGTGAATAGTCAGGCTGCTGCACACAGAAATTATAATGGAATATGGGTGTTCAGCCACCACTACAGTAGTGGAGCAAGTCAGTGCCTTTGATGTTTGCTGCAATAGCTGATTGCAATGGTGGTTCCATTGAGTTGGTTTTTGTACATTTTCTTGCCTCAAGAAAGGTTTCTCAACACAGATGTGCTGAGTTTATTGTATTTCTGACAATGTCTGCTTTTCCTTCCTTAAGTGGGTTTTATGGCTGTAAATCTTGACAGGTTTACTCAGTTACCCATCATTGTCATTTTCAGCAAGAAACCAGGTGGCTGGTTGCATTTGGAGTAGGGACAAGCTGAAGTGCTTCTGGTCTCTGCATATAATTTTGAAACTTTGAGCAAGGACTCAAAAAACCACCAAGAAACGACCCCAGACAGTTAAAAAAGAAGAAAAAAAAATCTGCAACATTTTTTTCCCAAATAAAAGGTTCTAATAATTTGAAATCTCTGATTCTTCTTTTTTAAATTGAATGTTACTTTGTTCTCTCTCCCCTTCCCTCTTTATGACCCCTTGCTGACACCCTCAAATCTCTCAGCAAGACAAGGGTGACCATTTCATCTTGTCTGGCAAAATGATCTGGCATGAAAAAGTAATGAAGTCAGTGCAGTTGCATGGTGTCCTGCTGTGAGTTTTACAATAAAGAATGGGTCTGGTTTCTGTGCTGTTGCATCATTCCTTCAGCCCTGCTCTTCACTGGTTTGCACTGCTGCTGAAATAATGAAGGTTGATCTGCATCTTGGGCCGGTTGGTCAGTGTTGTTAGCATGTCATGCAAACTTGTGAGCCATCAGAAGCAAGGTGATCCAAAACTGGACAGAATAAACTTTCTAGTACACTTGGAAACATTAGAAAGCAGGCATTCTTTATCTGTGCAGGACATGCAGCTGATCTCTCCTGGTTCTGCATATGTTGTGAGACTTCGCAGCAAGATACTTATCATAAACATATATATTCATTTAAACGTGTTTCTTATCTAATACATAAACATCACTTTCCTAGAACTATTTTGCATGCATCTGCCTCCTTCTGAAAGTCCTTTTATGGTTCTGGAGGTTTATTAAGCGGGGTCTCTGGTGTTGTATGCACTGAATAATGCTTCAATATTAAAGGTGACCTTTCCTTGAACTTTTTCTTTGGGCACGCTATTGCTTCTTGTTACATAACTTGCCCAAACAAACACTGTAGGCCTCTTCATCTGTTTCTCCACTGGTTCCAGTCACATTTATCATCCTGTATGTATAACTTTATATCCTTTCTTCCTTTTTTTTTTTTTTCCAGCTTAGTTTTTAAGCTCTATTCAGCAACTTTAGGGATGCTGAAAATTTTTATTCCCTATGTTATTTATTAAAGGTATGGGAACAGACTGACCCAGTGGAGACTGGATGTTGTGTGCATAATCTAAGCTGTGATACTGTAGATCCTGCCATGGAATTTTGAGGAACCTGAGCTTGCTGACCCCTTGGTCATGGATCATCCAGCCCTCCTGCTTCTTGCTCTGCATGTAATGGATGAAACACGGGGTTTTATTTCAAGTAGCTGGGGTTATTTTGCAACTAACAGAGACCTTTCTAAAGGGAACAAACTCAGCTGGCATATGATGGTAGGGCACCCTTCTCTGGTATTGCTTTTGAAATGAGCTGTGGTATGTGAGGATATTTAAAGACCTTTTTCCCCTGCCACTTAACATTGCAGTGAGGTGAGGTACCTACAGTCCTCAGTCATTAAACTATGATTGTCTAATCACTGCTGACGTGCTGTGGACTGATGCTTCATGTGCCTGGCATCTCTCCAGCCATAGGTCAGCTCTGCACTTTTGCTCACTGTTCCTTCTGTTAAATGCAACAATTAATTTCCAAATCTGTATGTCCTGAGGGTCAATCACCAGGGAAGTGATTGTTACTGCTCTTCAGGAAGAAATTTTAAGCAGGTGTGAATTTCTCTGTGGCCAAAAGCTTCTTGTCATCCAATAAAATTGGCTGCTGCAACACCTCCAGTGGGATGGTTTCTGGCCATGCAGCTGCAGAGTTTTTTTCAATACAGATGAAGATGTTTGTCCTTGATCATGTATGAATGCAAGAAGAGAAAATTAAGTGGCCTTTCTGCTTACTGCTCCCTATTTTGGTTTAAACCCCTATACTTTTTTCACAGAACCAGTGGGATGAGGCTGCTGCTTACACATTTCTGTACATCTCAAGGAAAACGGCTGAAATGGCTCCAAACTGCCCTTCTTCTGCAAACTGCCCTTCTCCTGTTCTTGGTTCTCTTCCTTTCTGCATAGAAAGTAACCTCTTTCTCTTGAAAGAGTTTTCCCCTTCAAGGTATCTTCTTGCAGCTACTCACTGATCTTCTAGGGGCTTCCCTAGAAGAATATGGAACTGCTCCCTATGGAATATTATGGTTGTGGTGGGAACCTGCACTCATCAATAATCTCTGCAGAGAGTATTACTCACATAATAAACCTCTTGGCAAAAGGCTGGAGAAGTGCTGGTGCTTGCTTGCTTGGTGACAGCCCAAGTAGTCATATAATAGCATTGGAAATGTGTACTGCAAAAATCACTCATTTTAAACAAGTGCTGGTTAAACTATTTGGAGTATGTTGGAAAGTTGTACTTCTTCTAGCTGTATTTATATCTTCTGTGTTTATGCCAGGCAAGACTCCACAGCACTGAAATGAGAGAAGACTCTATTAGACTCTAGGATTTTGTTTTGAAATGTATTTCTGATTTGAAATAGTAGCAGAGAAAAAACACTTTCTCTGATTGCTGTGCTTCATAGACATTGCAAAAGATTTCAAAGGTGTTTTAAGTATGTAGAGGAGACACAAACCAGGTGTTATTTTTTGCTCCAGGAGTCCCAAAGTATTTAGATGGAAATGAGTTGCCTATCCAGGTCTGCTGAAAAGTTGCATGATAGTTAAATGAGTGACTTCCTTACAACAGTTAAGGCATTACCTACGGAAGCTAGTCAAAGAGTATCAAGTCTTTTTGTTGACAAAGGAAATATTTCAGTCTCAAACCTTTGAATAAAATTAAAGTAATTAGTGTGTAACAAATACCAACTAAAGAGCATGTGAACCAACAGAAAACCTCCCATTTCCCTGAAGGTAACCATCTTAGGGCATGGGTGAGCATGGATCATGCCAGATGAAACAGTAGCTCTGCAAAGGGCACATAGGTGGAAGAGTAAATGAATGAGACGAGATCTTAAGATGCCATAGTGTATGCTGACTCAAATTTGAATTTGCAAATTCAAATTTGAATGTATGGACAATCCAAAATAGATTTGCCATTGGCACACGTCACTGGCTGCTTCTTTCTACTCAGTCCACATGAAGAAATGGCAATGAATGTTTTCTTTTTGAAAGGTATAATTGCTCAAGCAATATTACCTGTGCCAGTAGCCTACTCAATTTAAAGAGAGATGAAAAGTGTTTGTAATTTAGGCTCCATTGTCTCTTTCATGTTGCAACCCAATGGATCTTGTGCATGATCTTGCTAAATCATATGTACTTTTCTTAAGTTAGAGCAGAACTTCTTTTAAACTGGAGTTCAGTGTTATTATTATATATATATATTATTGGACCTGTGTTATTATCATAATAGGTCATAGAAACATGGTGTTTCCTTTTGCAGTTTGAACCTGTAACTCTTTAAGCTAGTAATGTTTATTTTTGTTAGACCTCATGAATGTCAATAAGTGCATTCATTGCCTGTTTAAATAAAATGACTGGCATTTGATTTTATATCTGCTGCCTGCCTAGCAGGATTTCCATTTAGAGCTATTTTTCAAGCTCCTTTGCACTTGGTCCCCAAGTGTGCAGCCTTTGTAGATTTTAGCAGTTTAAGTATTTTGGATATTAATTCTCCTCACTTGTGAAAGCATGATGTGTGTTGTAGAGTGCAGGATTGCAATTCCATCAGAATTCTCCAAATGAAATGGTTTAGCCTATAAAACCTCAGAGAAAATGGTTACTTAACACAGAGGTTTCTCATATTTTCGTAAATGTGTCAAGTGCCAGAGGACAGTTTTGTTTCATCCGACATCCAGGGCAGTGTGTCAGGAGTGGAGATGTGCTCCTGTTGTGTATAGATAGATGAGGCTCTGATGCAGGAGAAGATCTTCTGGATGACTCAGACTGACCCTGGACAAGTGCACACCTTGTGCCTTGGGTCTCCCTGTGTGTACAGGGGTGGTGATGATGAGTGGTAAATGGCATGGAACTTCAGATTGGAGGGTGAGGGAAAAGTTGTTCAAAACAGGGAAAGCATCTATTTTGGGGTTGGTGCTGGGCTGCCCATCTGTGATTGGGGTAGTTGTGTATGCAGACTGACTCTGCACCAGTAGCTCTTTAGTGGCTAAACCAAGAGCAGTGTCTCCTTGGTCAGCTGCTGCCTCCCAGGGTCTGCACAGGGCACTTCAGGAGCCTTAGCCTTTTAGAGATGGAACCCTTAGTTCCAGCCCTGGGCTTTACTTTAGGGAGGTTTTTTTTCCATTCAGAAGCTCTGTCATGTGTGACAGTACCAGAGAATTGCAGAGCTGCTGCTTAGCTACCTGGTGCTCCCCACTGCCTTCCTCCTGCTTAACCTCCCTCCTCTTCCTCCTCTACCAGGTCTGGGGTCACAACCACTTGAGAAAGATTTGATGAGGAGACAGTGAAAGGACTCCTTTAATACTTGGGCTTCCCCTGTAATCCTCCTCAAAAAGCATCCCTTAGGGCATGAGCAGATAGAAGCTTGGGTGCTAAAGAGTTTAACTAGATCGTAACACAGGTGATCAAAATGTACTGACAGTCTTTCTTCCAAGGGTAACCCTATGGTCAGAGCAGGCCTTTGGTGCTTCCCAGAAATACTAGACCTCATGTGGGATAAATAGTCCAGGTAAAGTCTTCACAGCCTTAAAGATAAATGTTGGTTGATGGCAATGTGTTGTGGAAGAGATTTGCTTGTGTTGTTGGTTTGATTTTTTTGCTGTTGTTTTTTTAAAGATTTAATTATATAAAATGTTCTGAGAATGGGGTGCCTTGACTTTCTAAACAAGCTTACAAATCTTGGGCTGGCTGGCAAGAATGCAGCCAGCAGGAGGTTCAGAATTTTGTCTGCTTGTGGGTGTATCATTCTGGTTTGATAGGAATGGGTGCAGATGCTGTTGTCCCTCCTAATGCTTTCCTAAATGCTTTTGGGAGGTGTGTGGTGAGGGTGTGTCACTTTAAATGTGGTGCAATCCTAATGGAAATTTAATTTGTTAAAAAATATTTGTGCCTTCACTGTGGAGAAATGCCTTTACTGTGTGATGTTATCAGTTTGTGAATCAGTGTCCTTGTTTTACAAGGTTGCTGAGAAAAGTGCTTTTGCTGGTGAAGCTCTGGTAATGTGAGCCTTGGTGGTGTTTGTTGGTTTTTTTCCTTTCCTCCTGAAATTAATCACTTGTTGCTTTGCTTTTGGTTTCCAGGGTCTTGGTTGGTGCTCCCAAGGCAGAATCTAAATACAGCACCTCTGTTCAGTCCCCAGGAGCAGTGTTTAAATGTCGAGTCCATACCAACCCTGACAGAAGATGCACAGAGCTGGATATGGGGAGAGGTGGGTAGTCATGATGTTGGGACAGCTGGAGGCAACCAAAAAAAATCCAAACCAGCTGCCAGTTTCAAATTGGCCCTGAAATACTTGAGGGGGAGCCATCAGCCTTTTCTGATGGGTTTTGAGCACTATTAGCAGAAGTGTCATATTCTCTTCAGCATTGCAAAATAACATCCCACTGGTGCTGGTGTCCTCCCAGTGACCTAGCTTGCTCTTTCCAGGGAGTAACCCTGTAAATGTAGATTTTGCCCTGATTAACCCAAGATTCTGTCTTTTCTTCACCTGCTTCAGTGTGACTTTTCAGCATTGTTGATGATGTTCAGCATAAGTGTTTTGGGGTGCTCCTGCCTATTCCAGGCAGTGCTGAAGTAAGAGTGCATGAGATGACTCCAGGCAGTGCAGTGATGGCCTCCTGAGATGTGTTGTTATTAGTAATGTGGTTCCCTCTTAATGCAGCAAATAATTTGTTGAGTTCACTTTTTGTACTAAAGTGGTCTCAGTGAGACCCCTTGTATGCCATTGCATGGGATCAGGGTTGACTTAGTTCAGTTAATCTGATGAACTGTCTGAGGCAGGGGAAGGTGGAAGCCTCAAGTAAAATTGTCATCTAAAACTTCCTGCTGGATAATGATGATAAAGATTAAAGCATTTCAATATTTTGGTTTTCTTGGTGACATGTTGCTTTCTCTGCCTATAAAAAAAGGAATTGTTCATCTTTTCATACTTAGATTAAGTAGAATTTCTCTTTATGAAACTTACATGTGTTAAAATAGTGTTTTGGCTAAGTGGTTTGTCCTCTACCAGGTTGTAAATTGTCATGGATTCATGAGTGCTGCCTGATGGTACTACACATTTCAGCCTAACTTTTTTCAAGTGTCCCTGATCTCGTTTTCAAGACTGCATTCAGGAGACAATCTGATACCTCTCCCATTGACTTGATAGTTTGATGGCTTATTTAAGTAGAACTGTGTGTTTTGCCCAGTAAAAGTGTGGTAGCTGCTGCCTGTTGGGAACAGGGTCTGCTCTCAACTGTTTATGTGTGTGGTGCCACTTAAGAGTGAGAAGATTGCCCCAGTTAATGCATTCAAGAACTAATAAATAATCAGGATGCAGGGAGGAAAAAAAGCACCGTCAGATGTTTGATGTGCAGTCTCTTTTCTTGTTAGGATTCTTTGGTAGGCATTTAAAACTCATGTCTCCTTGCCTTGCTGCCTTTCCTTTTTTTTCCTGTAGGCAATTCTCGGGGCATGCTCTGTGGAAAGACCTGTAAGGAGGACAGAGATGACGAATGGATGGGTGTGAGCCTAGCTAGACAGCCAAAGGCTGGCGGAAGTGTGCTGGTAAGTCCCTACTATCTCTGATCTCATTAAAAATGTAGCTGCTGCCTGACTAAGCACATCAGGATTGTGTTTGGCAGTGGCTGAAGGAGTCCAGAGTAAGAGGCAGCAGGTTCTGTAGTCCCTTTCTGCAAGCAGAAGCGAGCCCCAGCCAGATGTGATTTATAGAGGGGGGATTCCAAGCCATCACACCTGACTTGTGTCAGCCAAGGGCTTCCTCCTAAATCTGAGGGTTTATATCTTTTAGCTGAATAAATACATTTTGTCTGTGAGGTATTCTACTAATTTGTTCTTTTTGTAGTTTGCCTGTGTTTATGTAGGAAAAATGAAAGTATACATTTTCCTTGAGCATATGAATTGTGTCTCAAAACTTACAAAGAAAAATGTAAATTGCTCTTTGTGGCTGTATTTTTCATTTATCTATATTAATTTTTTATTAACAAGGGAGAAGGTCTGCAAATAGAGATGTTTAAAGTGTGTGTGGATTGGCTTATTGTCTTCAGTGTGGTTACTGTGCACAGAGACAAGACAGAGAGCAAATGCCATCCTTAGGATGTGCAATATTTCTTTGCAAAACTTTTCCTGTGATATTGTGAGAGTCCTGGGCAAAACCTTTTCTAGAATGCATGGGTATTTTACATTATGATCAATAATTGCCCGTATATACATCCATGGTTGGGTTCTGACTGTTTGTCTGAGTGATTGTGTCTGCAGGGAAGTTAACAGAAATCAAAAGAAATTTGCAGCAAAATGTTGTGTGTATTATATGTGGCAAGGAAATGTCAAGGTTGTATCAGGGTAACCCTGACAGCAGTCTAATTCTAAGCAGCACTGTTTGTGAGTAGGAAACTTCCAATTGGCCCCATCTTCCCAGTGATATAGAGGAATAAATGCCCTTGTATGTAACATCAAACTGTCAAAAAGCTGCTAGGGAGAAAGATCTTGTGCAGTGATTACTGTACCAATCACCTGTAAAAGGCAAGAGGACAAACCTGCTTCCCTCAGACTTTTTAAAAATATGTGCTTAGAGTAGAGGTGCTTATGCCCCAAATCCTTGTGACTGATTCCCTGTGGGAGAGCAGGTAGGTTTGATACCTTTCTCTCACAGTACTGTGATTTTTTTTTTTTTTTCCCCACTCATCTCTCTTAGGAGATACCTTGTTAGTGTGATACGAGTTACCTTTTTTTTCTTGGGTGTTTTAAATCTGTTCAGGACTAGAGGAGGAGGGGAGAAAGAGGATCATAATAAGGTACACTGTAAATATGTACAACGGGGGACAAAATTAAGGCATTCATGCTAGTGCAAGCAATTCATATTTTCAAGGTATCCTGTGCTGTATGTGTGCTCAGTTTTATGTGACAACTGAGGAGTAACAAGGATAACACTACCTGAGAGAGAGCATCCTTTTCATTGTCCAGTCATCAGGCTGAAATAGACAAATTCATCCTAATTAATTTTTAGAAGGTTGCTCATACATTTTGTTTTTTTTTTAGTCTACTCTAAATTTCTTGTCCAAAGTATATGTTAAGAATAGCAGGTTTGTGTATTTTGGTTCAAAGGGAAAAGGTGTTTTGAGAAGATGTCTGAATATGTGTTTATTGCTGTATTTGCCAATTTTTTTTTAAATTGCTAGATAATAGTATGTTCCTTTAGTTAGGAGAGTGTAGAGTCTATGTTGTCAGACATTACAGCTCTATTTACTGCATCTATTCCAGGGATTCCTTTAAGTCAGAGTAATATCTTTCTGGTCAGTAGCCCTGGATGGATTTTTTTAAATTTTTTTTTTTTTTTTTTTTTTTTTTTTATAAAAATTA
>JAOTQP010001286.1:53895610-53933879 GCA_026413545.1 Cichladusa arquata
TTTTTTTTTCTTTTTTTTTCTTTTTCTTTTTTTTTTTTTTTTTTAAGAACAAGTATAGTTGCCTCTCTGAAATATTCATTCTCTTGACATCCTGTGTTAGATTAACTAGTCCCACACTTTAACTGTGGGTTGTATAAGGAAGTTGTTGCTTTTGCATTGTAGCTGCTTAGTGGCCTAAATTATTTTCTTATCAGCCTTTCCCAGTTGCCTGATAAGAGTACCAGCTTCAGTGGCAAGGGGCAGTAGGGGAGGTGAGGAGTGTGCCAGAAGGCTTTAGCTGGTGTTTGGTAAAATGTGGATTGTGTTTGAGCCCATATTGTGCCAGGCTGTTACTAAACTATGATTTGGTGTTTGTGTGATGGATTAAATAGTAAAGCATCAGTGAGGATATAAACAAATCTAGGAGTAAGATTAAATAAAAAAGTATATCCAAGGACAAGAAGCTATCAGTCAGTCTGCATTAATCTCAGTACTGCAATAATGCATCTGAGATTGCTCTTTCCAAACTGAAACAGTAAAATTGCTCCTTTTACTTTTGTTGGCAGAGGAACCAGGGATGGTGCATTGTGATTTGGAGATAAACCACATCCTTCAGTCTTGCTCTTCCTAAATACCTGCCACTTCTGTCATTGTGCTCTTTCTGTGGAGCAAAGCCCGTGGTGTTTTGAAGAGCCAAATGTCAGCAGTTCTGAAATGGCTTATTCATTGTATTGCAGTGTCAGCCATCAATGGATATCTCATCTTGCTTTGCTCAGGGGCATTTTATTCTGCTTCAAGGGTTTGCATCATTCCTCCCCCGTTCTGTGGTAGAGCTGGAACCTGGACCCCAGCAGCAGCTGCTGAGCACCAAAGTATGCTGATGGTTTCCTTATTGCACAGGGACCTACCTGTAACTTGCATCTAAAACAGGGTGCACAGGCTGTCATTTGTTTGCAATTGCCCCAAATTCAGGTGACTCACTTCTGTTCCAAAGACCTCTTCAGTCATCTGCCATTGCTGCCAGAGAAGGAAGCCTGTAGCCACATTGCCTTGCCTTGGCAGCATTGAATGATGCAGCAGTGACAGTGAACTGTAATCAACTCTAAACACTTTTGGGAAGACAGAAAAACCAAAATCAGATGTGTTGTGCCAGGGAGACAAATGTGCTGGTTGTCTGGCTGTAGAGAAATGAGTTCTGAGGAGGAAGAGGTGCTGCTGGACTCCTGTCCATTGTGAAAATGTTAAGTTCTGTAGCTGTGGCACAGAGAAGCCTGGGGAAGTGCTGATTCAGGTAATCCCTTGAAGGTTCTCAGAGTAAGGCAGTCAGTGGTGAGCTATAGTGTGTGTGCCTGAATACAGAAAAGTGGTCATTAACCCAAGACTTAACAGATTGGTTTAAGAGTGCCCAGAATTGCTAGACTGATAGCCTCTAGTTGATTTTGAACATACTTCTTACCCAGCAGCAGCTTTTTCTCTCCTTATATTGTTTTATATTTCTTGGCCTCTGCACCTCACTCCTGAGCAAAGCCACCTGCTTGTGATGAAATGCTGCTGTTCTCCATGACTCCATTGTTTGTGCTCTTCCAAGAGAGATTAATTAGTAGGTTAATTTATGTGAGTGTCTTGCAGTTTCTGAAATATAAAATATCAAGGAATTTATAATACCACAATTCTTTATCTTTCTAAAATTTTTGAAAATACTCTAGATCTTGTTTCCATTTGAGTTTCTACCCAGAGTTGGGATTGGCTCGACTGTCGCTGCAATGGTATGTGTCTTTATGGCATGTCTCTGCAAGGGTTGTGCATGTGTATGTTTGTGCTCACAGCACAGATCTGTCAGGAGAGAAACTGTTTCCTGGTTTTGCTGAAAATGAGCGTTTCACATGTTGGTTGTCTGTTGCTGTTGAATTTTGAATTAGTGTGTGGGGATGGAAATCATAACTGAGCCTCCTTAAAGTGCATACAGCAGTCTCCAAAGCTGCACTTTGTTGTACTTCTCACATGCATTTGGCTGTGGAGTGCCCTCAGAAGGATTCTTTGCATCACAGGTGGCAGCCTGCAGCATGCAGTGTGGTGCAAAACTTTCTGCAGCCCCCAGAGCCCCTCACTATCCCTCTGTGACAGACACATATGGAAATACGTGCCTCTCCTCCAGCACAGGAAATTGGGAAAGCAATAAATATCAAACTCCAAATGTAGCACTGGTAACAGTAGAGCAGGTTTTGCACAACTGACTTTGCTCTTTTAGAGTAGTGTTACTTATTTATGTCTTTCTGGACATAAGTATATTGAAATCTGTTGATGGCTGGGTTGAATTTTGGGCTTCACAGCAGCTGATACATTTCCCATGTCCTTTAGTGGAGAGGTGACACAGCTGTGCCTGCTTTATGAGTGGATATAATTTTTAAACAATGTTGAGATGCTCTGCTGGGCATCTCTGAGGTGCTGAGGCAGAAAAGTGGGGTAGCACACAGAAATGGAAGACAGAGGGTATCTCATCTGGGGAGGACAGGGTCAAATAGGGAGCTTGTGAAGGGGGTTGATGCAAAGCCTCCAGAAAAGCTGAAGGTGTGTGGAGGAGATGATTTGTAGCATAGAGACTTGCTCTGTTGGCATGAGGTTAAGCCTTAAATGATATAAATTGACACATCTACAATGACTTCAGTATAGACCCAGGCCAGCTGGAGGTATGGTCTGGCATGTGCCAAGTTCAAAGCTCTTGCTGTTTCACATTTCCTTTTATTCCAAATAGATCCTGAGCAGAAGCCAACTTGTGGTTTGGCTGGCAGCAATGCAGTGTTAGTTTTTGGAGCAAATAGGTTCTTAGAAGGTGTGAACCAGGCTCTACATGGTTTGCATGTGTGCCTGTGCATGGCAGTTGTACAGAGCAAGTGTCCTTGTGAGCCCTGTTTTTCAGGGTGATCTCATTCTTCACTATAAAGCTCTGCAGCTTGTCTGCACCTTGGCTAATGTTGCCTCTCTTGTTGCTACAAAATCCTTGGCATTTTCAATTAAATTCACCACCAGTATGCAAGGCTCAGCACACCTGCCACCAGAACACAGAGCTGCCTTTCCCAGTGGAAGCCAACCTTTGACTCACACATGCATTATTTGGTGGTTTAATCTTCCAAGTATTCTCAGTGTCTTTATTCCTGTTTTTCACCTTTTGCTGGGTTGTGTTAGTGCAGTTTTAGTTAGAAAAGCTTTGCTGTCTGTAGGGGTTCGTGCACAGTCAGAGATTTTGAGATTTCCAGTGTAGGCTCTGTGACCTCTTGTTTTCCTAGATATACACGTGTGAAGGCTGAGAGCTCAGCTGCCAGGTCAGACAATGTCCTGAGCTGCAGAAGCTAACAATGAGAAGATTATTTATCTAGAAACAGTGGAATGTAAGGAGAGTACAGTGGGTTTGTGGGGTGAAAGTAGTGCTGAGTGGCCCTGTCCATGCATGCTGTGCCTTGGTCAGTGATCTCCTTGATCAGTGATCTCCTTGGTCAGTGATCTCTCCAATAACCCATGTTGTATGATCTGTTCAGGCATGTGCACACCGCTGGAAAAACATCTACTATGAGACAGAGTACATCTTGCCCCACGGCTTCTGCAACATCATTCCCCCTGACCTGCAGTCCAGAGGGAGGAAGCTCTTGCCCTGCTATGAAGGTAAGGAGTCAGACCAGGAGTGGAGTTTCAATGTCCCAGCTGTGCTTCTAGTACTACAGTAACCTTCGCTACTGATTTGGGTTTTTTGTTTGTTTTGTTTTTGATTTGTTTTGGTAACATGTGGCTGCCTTGTGGTACAGCTGTGGTGGCAATTGGGTTTTGGATGAAGCTGGGAGAGTAGCATAATGACTGGGCTCTGTAACTGGTAAAGTGCAGGGTTGTACTCTGTTGGAGGAATAAAAAAGTTTGAGTTGTGTTTTGAGGCAGCAGCTCTCCCCTTTGGTAAATAATGAGAAGTTAGTGATATGAGCTTGGCCTCTTATGCTCCACCGTGACATGGTATAAAAATCCTGAATTATACTGCAATCATGAACCAATTTGCCTATCTTATGGAAACACTTCCATTTTTATATTGTCATTTATCAGAGGATTGGGATGTGGGGCAGGGAGAAGGGTTAGCTTCCTCACTTTGGAGTACTTCTGCAACAGTTTATATTGCTGCTGTGTTAAGGTCTGGGTTTGAGGTGGGTGCAGAGGGAGGGCTCCAGCTCTGAGCCATGGGTGGCTGTGCCTTTTGGTGCTGCACCAAGTCTCATGTGCCGTCATTTTAATTTCTCCTTCTCTAGTGCATGTGATACTTTTGTACCATGTTTCCATTTTTTTAAAAGACTTCAGAAGACAGAGTCTCCTTAGCCAAGAGCAGTTATCTGAACTAGAGGCACAAGTGTATTTTTAAGTAGAAGATATGGTATCTCCTAAGATTCTTTACCTAGAGAGGAACATTTTGGGGAAAGCACCCTTGTTTCCTCCTTTCTTTTTCTCCTTCATTGTAGGAGCCTGAGGAAGTGGGTGAGTTTGGAGGACAAAACACAGCAGGGTTTGTTGTGGGCAAGACCTCTGATTACTTATTTGCTTTTGAGTCCCTCCTGTCCATAGCTGGCAGCAGCCAGCAGCAGGATTGCTGCTGGCATTAGTAAGTTGGAGACGGGTAAGGCAGTGAATGTCCTGGCAAGTTTCTCTGGTGCTGGTGAGAGGCCAGGTCCTAGCTCAGGGGCCTGTAAAGCCAGGTCTGTGACAGAACTGTCTGTCTCATGCTCACTCTTCTGAAGGGGCTCCTCTCCTCCCTCTGGGCTTTGCTTAGGAATCTGCCATTGCAAACCTACACAGCTTTGGGAGATGGCATACACCTGTGCACTGAGTGCTTTCCTGCCCTGAACTTGGCCATTATTTGATATGTGAGAGGTTTTGAGGGACTTGTCCCAGCCATGCTAGCTGCTGTTCAGCTGGGTAAGCTGAACACATAAGCTATGTAAGCCTTCCTGTTGCGAGTACTGTGCTACTGTATTTGTCCTTTCCTGCCTCCCTGCCCTCCCTGTTATTGTCAGGAAAATCAGGATAAGGCCTCACACTGATGTCAAACACTGCAAATCATCTGATATTAACTTTGTGGACAATGCAGGGGTGCCAGTGGGGCTCCCTGTGAGCCTTTGTTACTGCTCCTGCACTGCCTGAAGCCATGGTGGGGATGTGGTTTCTGGAAGAGAAGAATCACTTGTGTTTATCTATGTGTCATGTTTTTGGAGTAAAACTACTGTTAATCTGACAGGATATTTGCCAGGAATTGCTAAAAAATAGAAATGTGTGGGCCTAGTACATGTAGAGCAGCCAATGGAAAGTTGGCAGGGTTGATGCAGTACTATGCTGGCTTGATTTCACTGCATGGTAAAGTGAAAATTGAAAGTTTGGGATTGATTTCCACCCAGCCCCCTCACCCCATCAGACATGAAATCACAGTGTCACAAGGAATGGCTGCAGTTGTTTACTCCTGATTCTTTAAATTCCAATAAAGCAAGCTCCAAGAGAGATAGCTGTGGTGTGTCACACAGAGGAGTTCATTGTTTAAGGTTTCTTGAAATAACTTTGCAGTCATCCTTGTAACTTTTCTCCTTCACTTTCTGGAAGGAGCAGAATAATTTTCCCCCATTAGCACTGAGGAATGGCTGGTGCAAAGCATTCAGAGTCTGAAGTGCTTCTGCACTGACAGCCTCTGGCCATTGCTGGGAGGCCACCAGGCAAACCCTGCCCTAGGACATGTGCCTTTGATTCCAAGATTCCGGAGTCTCAGCCTTGTCTAGATCTCACCATGTGCAAATAGGGGCAGACAGTGGAGTGCTGCCTTCCAGAAACCCTGTTTTTGAAGGGTGAAAAGTGCAGGCCAGCTGAGTGCACATCAGTGCCCACCCATGGAGGAAATGGAAACTTCCTTACTAGATGGCACTGGTGAAGCTGCTAGTAGTCTCAATCCATCTCATTCTTGCCTGGCTACCCTGAAAGGGCTGACAGAAGTCTGGAATTAAGAGACAATTAGAACACAGCAGCAAACATAAATACAATCTCTCTGAGTCGGAACTAATCTGGTTTAGATGAGCTGGATGTCCTTTGTGGTATAGCTGATGTATGGGGCCACAGTTTTCCAGGCAATACTTTCAATTGGTTATTTTTCCTGTAGTTTTAATGGCTTTCCAAAAAAGGGAGCTGCCTCTTCATTCCCCCAATGCATTCAATTTGCAAAGAAGGATGGTTGTGTACTGTGAGAGGCAGTACAGCTGATGAGGAGAGCTGGAATGGTTTCCTACTTCTGTGGTAAGAATTGATGGTGAAGGTGGGGAAGACTGCTGATCCCTTTGGTTAGTAAATAAGAGGAACAGCACATGGTCATATTCCTTGCCTCCAAAAAAAAAAATTTCCCACAAGTCCAAACCACATTTGGTTTTCTGGGAGCCATCAAAACATCCCTGCTTTGTGGTGGAAACTCAGTATCACAATTCTAGGTCAGAAAGATTACTACTGTTTCTTCCTAGAGTAGTGAAACACTGTAAGAGAGGAAAGAAAAAGCTTTCAGTGCATGTGATAGTTTACATCTTTGAGGATGATAGATTATTTTATTGTACTCTGTATCTTAGCTTATGTTATGGCACTGAAACTTGCTTTGAGACTGGCAGAGAGTTTTGTTCAAAGAAAAAGTTCAGTATCTTCAGAATTCTCACACATCAAAGCTTCTTTTTGCTTGTGTGTTGTTTTATGCAATTACTCGTTCCTGGATCTCACTTCTCTTGTAACATGAGATCATCCTGCCATCTTCTCTTTTTTCCTGGATGTGTTATTCATGGCACATCTTTGAAGTTGCACAGGCTGCAACTTCCTCCAGACTCAGCCTTATCATGCTGCTTTGCTGCCAGCTGTTGCTGCAGCAGTTTCATGGCTTGCAGTCTCTGTAATCAGGAATGCACAGCAGTCAGCAGACAGACAAGAAAGAATAGAGAAGTGTAGAAACAACAAATTTGTCCTTGACTGCAGTTATTGCCTGGAGCTATGTGAAAAGAAAAAGAATTTAACCTCATGCAAAGGTTATTATTTAGGTATTCAGGTTTATTTTGTTATTCACAAAAACTGTGAGCTGATACCATGACTGCACAACTTCCATCCAGTTAGTTGCTTTACTTCATGGCTGGCTATGCTGTACAAGTGACAGGTGTCACTACTGTGCACTGAAGTGGAGGCAAGGGAGGAGCAATCTTGGTTTTCATCCCTTTGGGGCTTATCCATTGCTTGGGAGAGTCAGGCTGGCTCTAGGGAGCAGATAGAAGTCTGTGATGCTGGGATGTGGCCATCTAGGCTGGATGGCACCCCTTGGCCATGGGTGCATGGGGGGAAAGGAATCTTGCTTGGGTGTGGAGGCAGGTGTACATCACTGCAGGTGGGAGTTAGGGAGAAGACAAGGAGGGGTAGTTCTGTGCTGAAAGGGTTAGACAGAAAAATCCAGGAGCCCAGTGTCTCTCTGTACTGGGCTGCTGGCTTCTTGGGGAGGACTTGATTCTCCCCAAAATGTGGTGTGCTGATGACTCCTCTGTGTCACTAGAGCTTTAAATTCTCAAACAGCCCCCATGTCTGAGGTGTTTGGGCTTCTGTGCTTACGTTTCCACTTGTGAAATGTTATGGCCTTGGCAGTGAAGACTGAAGCAAAGAGAGCCTGAAGACAGGAAGACAACAAATGTTACCCCAGACTTCAGAAGAGGCAGCCAAAGAAGCCATTCAGTATTTCAGCTTTCTCTACAATTTCTGTTCAAGGGGTCCCTGTTTCCATTCAGCAGTAGGCGCTACATTTTGCTTAGTATCCTTTTGTTGTTGATGTATCTGAAGAATCCCTTCTTGTTAGCCTTGGTAGCCTTCATGACATATAATTCCAAATGGGCCTTGACCTTCTTTGTTGCATTGTGCAAGGGTGGGGATCCTGCTATAGTGGATGTGGGGCTTTTAAGGACATGCACAGAATTATTTTTCAGGAAATGCTGGGAGGAGGAATCTCCTCTGCTTGGCTCTCTTAATAAAAAAAATGTTCATATTGATAAAAAAATATTTTTCCCCAGGCAAGTACTGCCTGGAGTATATGGAGAGTTAGCAATTCAGAAGCCCATCACTTGCTGAATAGCTATGGGCTATTGGCTTCAGTTCTCAGTGGAATTGTCATGCATTACAACTAGGAGACCCAGCTGTGCTCCTGGTCTGCTGGGATGCATATCTGCTTTGGCAGGGCCCTGCCTTGGCCAAGAGTGTGGGGCATTTGGACTGTAACCTGTGGATCAAGTCTCTATTCTGCATGGTGTCTCCAGCTGAACCTCTGCCTGTGCAATTGATATGACCTCAGCAAATGTCTGAAATTCTGTACATCTTTATGATGTTAGGAGGATACTGTATGCAGTGCAAAAGGGAGAGTAAAGGGGGTGTGTGTGTGTGTATGTATGTCTACGTAAAACACTTTGAAAGAAGGCAGCAGTTTTTATAATTAATCCCTTCTGATCTTCAATAAGAAAAAATGAAATTCCAAAGGAACTTGCTTGGTTCCAGAGGCAGTTTGCTCATCGATTTTATTATAATTTTTGTCACTTAGCACTGAGTTAATAGGGCTTAAAATAAAAAAAAGTATTAAAAAGTTTCAAAATTATCAGGTTATATGATAAATTATTTTTGAACATGAATTACTGTAATATACAGGAAGTAGTGGTAGTATGGTAGACATTTGAAAATAATGCTCTGGAAAAAAACTGCAAAGGCTCTGATCCAGCTGCAAGTTTCAAATACGTCCAAGATGAAAATATTTGAGTTAGGGCAGGATGGAAAGTGATTTTCTTTTTTCCTCCCCACCCTGAACTTAATGTATTCCTAGAGATAATTTTTTCCTCATCATCAAAAAGATAGAGTACAAATTCCTCTGGTTTGACAGGGCAAATGATTGCTTTGTAAAATCCATAAACAAAAGCTATGGGGTGCTGGTTGGGCTCCTTGTGCACTGGGAGCTCTGAGCACGTGGCCATGAAAAGCAGCAGATCTAAACATTCTGCAAAAGAGATTGTTGTCTGATCATGTAGAAGCACATTGCTTTTCCTCAGTCACTGTCTTCTTCCTGGAGCTTGTGTCCTGAAGCACCCTCACCAGAAATGTTTCTGGGGGCTTTGATGACTGTCTTTGGGGAAGATCACTTCATTTCTCTGGGATAGTAATGGGCCTGAGAGCTGAAACCTCCTAGTGCAGAGTCTGTGGCACACAGGCATGTGCATCACTTTTTGCTCCTCCCTTCCAAGCTGTGGTGATCTGCCACAGGTGGAAGCCTCTTCTAATGCACCTTTACTGGGGTGATGCTGCTGCTCTTTCCATGCTGCTGTGGCACTGCTTGTTGTTACTCTGGCCTCTCTCCTGAGCTGGCTGCTTGTGATGCTGCCTGGAGTGGTGAGTATCTGCATGGTGCACGCTGTGGCTGATGCACTGATCTGACCCAGGAGCTCTGCATGCTGGTGTCTCTCCAGGCTGTGTGAGTGGCAACATGGGTGGCTCAGCTGAAGAGTACGTGGCAGGGATGACCACAGTCTGTTTTCTTCCCTTCTTCCATCCAGAGTACAAGAAGAAGTATGGGGAGGAGCATGGTTCATGCCAGGCAGGGATCGCAGGCTTCTTCACCGAGGTGAGCCGGGGCACAGCGTGGAGGGCGGGGTTGGTGAGTGGCTCTCCTGCTGCATGGCCCAGGAGGAGCTTCCCAAGCATGGCTTGGACAGTGGGCTGAGTGCTGAGAATGGTCCTTTCCTGCCAGCAAACACCCTCCTGCCTTGTCCAGCTTCTCAGGTGTCTGTGTCTTGCACGGTGACTGCACAGTGCTTCACTCGTATGTGTGTGTGTCTCTCAAGGTCTGTGGACAAGGATAAATGAATTGACTCTGGAAATGTTTTCAGGCAATATTCTTATTATGAACATCCCAAAATTTGCATAGCAGTATTTCTGTCTGTCATTAGCTCTTTACTGTAAGTGATGAGGTAAAACAGTCTTTCCTGAATAATTTTCTTTATGTAATTTTATGTGCATGAATGTAATGCACGTACATACAGAAGATAAACACTTTTTTTCAGTTCTGCTACACTTCTTTGTTGCAGAAAGATGGAGAAAAAATAGTGTGGTAGAATATATGTACCACAGTTGTTCTAAATACTTGACCACATTATTTTCTGGACAGAAGTCTATCAGCCATGTTTCTCTTTCAAGAATTAATTTGTTTCCTTTTGCATGGATTTTTTTTTTTTTTTTTTGTGTTAATGCTGCAAGGTTGTGGCTTTTTTGCTTGTTTGTCTTGGTTTTAAGTTTTTTAAGAACACATACCCACTCCTAATTATATATATGCATTGGTCTACAGAATGTATTGCCCGGACTGATACAAATTCTCTTTCAGAAATTGCCTTCTGCCATTTCAGTAAACTGGGATGGCAGGCAATGCTGCCACAAGGGCACTGTCTGATAACTGGATATTCAGCCAGCAGCAGCTGTTTCCTGACTTCTCTACTTTCCCCAGCCTGTTTCTGTTCCCAGGCTTAAATTCTCCTTTGTTACCCTAGTTCAAAAGATAGCTTTGAACTTTTATCACTTCAGCCTGATGGCAGCAGGAAATGCAGATAAAAATTTGACCTTTTTGGGTCAAACAGGCAATCCTCTATCGTAAAATCAGTGCTGTGGATGGTAGTTGTTCCTGTCAGTAAGTGACCTGACAGGTATGGCCCATAATGAGGAAAAAGCTGTTTCTAAGCACATCCTGCTCTTTGGTTGGTTTTGCAGTCCTGTCCCTGTAGTTTTATTAGGAGAATCCCTTGTTTTACATCTCCCCTTGACTGGACCTGGTCACCTGAAGGGGACTCAGATATGATAGCAATTTCCCACAAGGATGGAGTCCACTCAGGGCTTTGCATTGAATGGAGATGTGAGGAAAGCAGCTGTTCACATGTCTCCTTGGGGATGGAGAAATTCCTGGACTTAGTGCTCCTCAGGCTTAATTTGGCCTCTTGCTAGAGGTATTTAAAACCACATCCAGGAGCGAGGCTTTTCTGCAAGGATGCAGGATGTTTTGGGACAACATTTTATGAATTTGTCTTGAATGTAAATGTACCTTGGATTTGGACTCAAAAACATTATCCATGACTATCTACCTTTGAATGCTGGATCAAACTGTGCCTGATTTCTATGGTCTTTTGAAATGCTCAATCACTCTGGTTGTCTGTAATGATCCCAAGCCATTTTATGGTGCTGTGATGACTCTATAGCCAGTTTGTCTCTCAAAGACCAGAGTGTGTCTGATGACAGAGCTGGGCAAAATGTTCCACCTAGGACATAACACACATCTTGCCTGTTGAGTGCATGGCAGCTGTCTAGCATCCCAGTTGTAAAATCAAAATCCTTTGTGCTGTTTCCATCACGGTTGCTTAGTCCAGCATGTCAGCCAGCATCAGGATCTGCAGCTGAGTGATGGATTCTGGATGGGCTGGAGTACTTCTGTCTCTGGGTCTTCTGAAGGATGTTTGGGAAAGGCAGCAAGCAGAGAAATTTTTCAGATAACTATGTTAGCAGGGATGAGCTTGATAGCTAGCAAGGTTGAGGAAAGTCTTCTGTGGCAGCAGAAGTGGACTATAAAAGGGCAGGGTGTCTCTGGGGTATATGCAGTGACCTTCATGTTTGGGAAGAAGGAAGGATACTGTCCAAATGCACAGAGAATGGTTGTTACAGATGGATTTATTATTGGTATTTTAAGTAAATATCCTGTGCCATCTCCATTAATGTGTAAAGTTTTGATTGTTATTTTTTTCCTCCTACCCTTTTCCCCCCACACACTTTCATTTTTCCTGTTGTAGGAACTGGTCATCATGGGGGCACCAGGATCATATTATTGGACAGGAACTGTCAAAGTACTGAATCTCACTGATGACACTTACTACAAGCTGAATGATGATGCTGTGATAGCCAGGAGGTACACATACCTTGGTAAGCAGCTCTCTAGTGCTCACTGTGAATTTGAAATTGTCCAACAAAGTATTTCAAGGCTTTGATGCTACAAAGTAGATACAGGTTTTTTTCTATGGTGATGTAGAGTATTTTTATAAAAAATGTGAAAGGAAGAATATTTGAATTAAAATGATACTTATCTGGAAGCAAAGAAGCATTTAAAACACTCAGTTTTCCTCTCTGTTCTAACACCTTCCCCCCCCACTTTGCTGTAACTTTTTTGGCTAATATAGAATAGGCATTTTAACTGAACAGCCCATTGGATTGTGGTGGGCTTCTTAACATTCCTGCCTTTGCCCTGTAACAGGCAAATTATTTCTTACTAGTTAAACTGTATGTCTGCTTAGATGTGCCTATAAAATGGGTACAACATCTAATTATAGAATTTATATTGCAGATGCATTTATTCCAACAAAAACAACACTATCTAAATGCGTTATTGGCAACTGAAGGAAGTTATGAAAGGTTTGGCTATAGGTACATCTTTAACTCAATTGGTTTTACTTGCTCTAAAACCAGCTCATGTCCTTAAAATGCTTAATTGAAAGGCTTCCATCTATTCTGAAATGCCTAAGACTGTTGAGACCTAGAAGGCATTTCAGCAGTTTAATACTGCTTGACTAAAGTCTTGCACTGACCTCTCATTGTCGCCTTAACCTTTAATATTTAAAAAAGCATCATTTCAGAGGTACTCCTTGGTGATAGCTAAGTGAAGAGTAAATCTTTACCTGTTTGCAGACATAAATAGGTTCTGCCACTGATAGACTTGAATTATAGGGTTTATCATGTTGATGAGAGCCTCATAATTTGTAGCAAAAGAGTAAGGCAAACACAAAAGAGCCTTAGAAGGAAAGCTACTCTACTCATCTTTAGTTATTATGTGTTATTTTAATATATCAAAGCTGAATCTTCGATCTTTTTCTTTCAAATACACACCTTTTTCTTTGATATATCATCCAGTTTTTCTTCTTGCATAGATGAAAGTCTTTTTAAGCTATGACTTCTCTGACCTCTTTGCCTACTGTCCTCTTCTGTCTCTCCCAACCAAAAAGGAGCATGATTTCCCAAGCCTTCCTGGGCAGTGATTTTAGCCAAAGGAGGACACTTCTGTCTGATCCAAGTGGGACTATTGCTCTTGGACATGATACTTTCTCTGTGGTCATATGATGGCTTTTCTGTTTATGTATGCCTTTTCCTGTTTTACTGCTTCCCTCTCTTAACTTGCAGTAGGCAAACTGCTGCCAGTATGAGCTCCTTGTGTCCCTTGGTCATCTCCACACACTTTCTTCTCTCAGCTTTTGGAATAGTTCTGGAGGGTGCACTCTCACTTCCCATCCCCATGAACTTTTGAACAGAATATTGGTGCATCCTGAGCAGAACGGTTGTTGAACTCTTAAGTGCAGCCTTATAAGCCTGATCTGTCTGGCTGATCTGTTTCTCAGTCTCTTTGCTGTCACATACATTTATTTATTTATGTATTTATGTATTTATGTATGCATTTATATATTTCCTTTACCACCCAGGATATGCAGTGACAGCAGGTCATTTCTCTCAGCCCACCACCACTGACATTGTAGGAGGAGCTCCCCAGGATGGAGGCATTGGAAAGGTGAGGCTCTTTATCAAACAGTGATGTGGTTGGATGCAGCAGTGCAGGGGAAGAAGTGCTGGTGCAGTTCTGACATGTACGAGAAGACAAGAGGTTTTTGTCTGTTTTGAGCACTGAGCAGGGAAGAGATGAGGTAGTTTGGTGAAGCTGTCAAATTTTCTCAACCTGTCCCCCCTGATGCCTTGCATCCTTTGCCCCTCTACTCTCTCTTTCCCACCCAATCCTTACAATACCCACTTTAATGAGACACAGACAAGATCTCTTGCACATTGCTTTTGTTTAGGATTTGTTACATTTAGGTATTACTTAAAACTGAATTTTCATTACTTAAATGAAAATACTTGTAAAAGAGAATTTGTCTTCTGCTTCGTTTATTCACACGTGACTATTTCAGTATTTACTTCAAGGTAACATCTCTAATAGAATAAGATTAGGTGATTTGATGCCATTTTTAAAACTTCATAATACATTGATGTTCAGTGTATTAGAGGCTGGGTTTTTGCTAGCTGTACTTAGAAATCTTGGTGATAGTCTCTTAAGAAGGAAAGAATCAAAAAGATCTTCCTGTAGGCATATATATGTTCAATGTCCCAATGATGCAGTGAATGGCTAGATGGAAATGGCTAGTGAGTTAGGCTAACCTGGTTCTCCTGTGCTGAGTATCCATGTGCTGTTGGAGAAACTGGTTAAGGGTGAGTACTGTGACCTCCTATACCCTTCTAAACCAAAGGTAGAAAAAGTGGGAGTGGGGAGAGGGAAAGAAGGAATGTAAAGGATCTGCTTTTGTCTCTCTTTCTTCAAAATGCAATCCTTTTGGGACCTGCTGGCACCACTCGCTTGAGCTGAGATGTCCTGCAGTCCCCTTCCATCTTCCTCCCTTTGGCTCTCATGCTCTACAGTCACATGAATTGTAGCTGAATCATAAAAAGCTATGAGAGGTCTTCACTACCATTGAGATTTCTACTCTGACTGTTGCTAAAGCATCATGCAGTTTGCAGTGCAGTATGTGAGGCACATTTTTGTGATAAGGTAATGCTAGATAAGGGAAGGGGACCAGGGTTATGCATTCTCAGTCTTTTGCCCTACTTATTTCCAGACAGTCTCCAGATGCCACTTGTTTGAGAGTTGGAAAGCTGCTTGGTTAGGTGCTTTTAAATGCACACATGTGCACATACCATCAGTGTACCAAAAAAGTAGGCAACAAAATAATATTCAAGTGTTTCTTATAACAAGCCTGTGACTTTTCAGGACAGTGGAGAACTCTGTGTCATCTTTTAAAAGAAGACTGACCAGTAAAGTGGTCATGAAGTTGGATCCTGGCAATAGCCATTATCATGATTAAGATGTTATTTAGAAAGCACAAGTGCTTCATAATTAGTATTGGTTAACTTCTTTCTTTTTTTGCCTTTCAGGTTTATATTTTCAGAACGGACAGACAATCAGGCTCTCTAATAAAGATTTTTCAGGCTTCAGGAAAAAAGGTGAGTATTTGTATATATGTGTTTTCTATTAAGGGAGGGGTAGAGAGGGGGGAAATAATGGCAAAGTCATCCCAGAACATAATTTTCATTCCATTCCTTCATAAATTGCCCAGCAAACCCTGTTTCTTTTTATTCTCCCAGAAGAGCTAAACATGTTTTACAGATCACCTGTATGCCATTTCTTCTGTAGGAGTCATGACTGCAATGTCTGCTCAATGCCCATGTGACTGAAATCAAAGGTCTTGCTGGAAACTGTAATAGTGCTTGTCTTTAGTTCTATGTGGCTGTAGCAGTACCTCTGGGATGTGGGACTTGGGGCACCAGGTGAGCCTAGATGCAGAGATTTCCTTTTAGTAGATGTAGGTAACCTGGAGATTAGTTTAATATGCAAAGCCCCAGTCTGTTTTCCTGTGTTGTGCTGTGACAAGGGGGATGTTGCAGTTACACTGTTTTGTGGAGGAGCAGTTTCATTGCCTCGACAGGTCATGATTTCCCTCTTCCCGCTATAAATCAGTCTTGCACTCTGTTCTTGAGACTGCTGTCTTAAAGCTGAACTGCCCTCCCCCTCCCTGAAATTTAGTGAATACTAGTGAGATTAGCTTCCCCAGTGTGGTGTTGTGTTTGAATGGGGAGCAGCTTGTGTTCTTCATTTGGGAGCTTGCTGGAGCTGTGTTGCAGGAGAAACAAAGCTGACAGTATGTCTAGCTATAGGTAACAACAAAAAAATGCTTTATTTGGGAATAACTCAGTGATTAAATGATACCTCTTATCTGGGGTCTCCTCTGTCCTTCTGGAAGGAGAAGAAATACAGAAAAAAAAAAAAAGTTTTCTGGGGGCTTTTGACTCTGGGGAGACCTGCTGCCCTCAGGCAGACCCAAAGTGTTTGCCTGTAACCTCAGGTTGGGAGTGTTGCTATGTCTTGTTATTTTTGTCCCAGCAAGACACAGTTGAAGTATTAAAAAACTTGCCTGGAATAGGGAATGTTAATTTACTGAATTTAACAAAATGAATTTAATGAAATTAACTATTAGAATTTGTAGGTGGGTGGTGTGACTTGTTACTTTCTCTGCACTAGCAGAATTACAGACATCTTGAAAGGAAAAGACCTCCCAGTTCATCCAGGGCATCTCCTGTGTTTGATTGCTTCCTGTCAATGTTTTTCCCTGTTGAGTTTTAAATGTCCCTAAGGATGTGCTCCTGACTATTCCTCAGCCTAATAAATGGAGCCATCAGGAAGTTTCTAGGTCTTAGCCAAAACCTTTCCCTTTTCAATTTAATTGCTTTGCTCTTACATGTAACTTATCACTTTCATCATCTAGGGTTCTTTTTCATTAGAATCTTCTTCTACAAATTCTCTAAAATCCAAATGAGAATTTTATTTTAAAAAGAAGGCTGTGCTAAATCACCTTTTTTGTTTGGTTGTTTTTTTTTGTTTTGTGGTAGAAGCAAAAGCAGACCTGCTCAGCAATGAGCATTGCTTGGAAATGAGCTCTCAGAAAATGCTACGTCCTCCCCAGTGGTGGGAAAGTTCATTGCCCTGACATTCTTGGTAGACAGATGTGAACAGCAGGCCGGTTTCTTCCTTTCTTTTTTATTAATGGAGGCTGAACTAGGAAATGAAATGCAGGCGAGAAGGAAGAAAATTCAGTACCTTATTGCAAATATTAAGTGTGCAAATTTCAGGTTCTTACCTGAGCTATGAATACTGTGAACTCACCCGTGCTGCAGACATACCGTGTTGCAGTTAAGTAAATAATAGCTTTTTCCTGAAAACTGCCTGAATACATAATAAAATTCTTTTCATAACTTTTGTTCCTTACCCATGAGAAATTTACCCATGAGAAATTTCTTTTAAAGCCTTTGCGGATTAAAATAAATAAACAAAAAACCCACAAGGGAACTTAAGCTACAAAATAACTGGAATCAAATGATATTTGAGGTCCGGCTTTAAACCCACACAAGCACAAAAATCTGCATTAACAAACTGAAATGCTGTTCTTCAATCACCATTGCATTGTATATTTAACAACTTTTAAATCTTACAGACTGCATAGAATAGAGTTGCTGCTGCCCATCTTCTAGCATGCCCAGTAGTTCTGGTTCATACATGTTGACTTACAGGCATGGAGGACTGTAGGTCAGACATCTGCTATGAGGAATGTAAAAGCATTCAAGAACATAAATAATTCTTTCTTTAACCTCAGTTTTTCCTACTTTGTAGGAAACAGCACTCAATTTCAAATATGAAGTAGTATCTTTCCCAGTTTCCTGCTGAAGCAGCTTTTAATTTTGAGGCTATAGTTTGTAGTTGGTTTCAAGGAGTATGCCTTGTGTTACCTTAGCAGAAGTGAATGAAATAAGGGTGAAATATCATCCTTGCTTTTGGTTTCCTTCTTCTGTTTAAATGTGTTTTGAAATTTGTAATGTGAGTGCCAGCTGGCAGGTAGTCTTCAATATTCCCCCATATAAAAAAAACATCATGAAGTGAAATTAATATATTTCTTTATTTGAAGCAATTAAGTTTATTGAGCAATAATAAGTGGAAATTGAAAGTGGTTTGCATTTGTTCTGTATCAGCTGAAAAGCTTTTATTGGAAGTCTTTGTTTCTGTGTCAACTTACCTGCTTGTGCATGAGAGGAAAGGCAATGATTAAGACCCACAACCAGTATGTCCTTTAACAGTGATTGATACAAATAATTACAACAGAACAGAGAAAGATAGTCTACAATCAAGGGCTAGTCTTAGATATCTGTTTTCATGGCCTCTTGCCTATTTTTCTTTTTTCCTTTCATTATTTCTTTAAGGAATCCCCAGATCATCTGTGGTACCCAACCTCAAGGAAATTTGGCACTGGGCATGAATAATCACTGTCCAGGTTTGCTTTGAGAAACTCATTTCACCCCTTCCTAGTTTTAAGCATTTGACAAGCAAAAGTTGTTCTAAGAAAGCTCTTTAAGTGTCCCAGAGTATAACTTCTATTCTGCTGGTAAAACATCCAGGCTTGATGCACTGTTATAGAGAAGCGTTTTCATTTCTGCCAGAATTATTCCAAAAGCTTTCTCTCTAGGAGTGCTTGTGAGTGATAAAGCATCAAGTCATCATGTGACATTAAAAGAACAACCAAGTCAAACAAAAACCACGCCTGTATGATTTCCTGCTGTGTGTGGGCAGATACTGAATGCTTTGTTGTGACTCAACTTGGTTACAGATGGGCTCTTACTTTGGCTCCTCCTTATGTGCAGTTGACCTGAACTCGGATGGGCTGTCAGACCTGCTGGTTGGAGCACCTATGTTTTCTGAGATCAGAGATGAGGGCCAAGTCACAGTCTATATCAACAGAGGAAATGTGAGTATGCACAGGAGGTGACTTGGTAAAGGATGAGAGTGTGGGTCCTTGGCAAGGCAGTGCTCATGTCCTTGCACCACTGCATGGTGAAACTCTGTCTCAAATAAGTGGGGCTCTGGATGTCTCTAGCAAAACATGAAGTCACAGGAAGACTCATCTGGTATTGCAGTTTGCCAGACTCCAGCCCATATTCATCACAGACCTGTAAATCTTTCAGGGAGATCTGAGAAAGTCTCTGGTTGTATGTTGAAACTTGGTGGCATTTGTGGCTTTGTGTGGATTTGATGCCAAAACCAAATGAGAGTCAGCAGCTTTGACTGAGTTTCCTTTGTATTTTGGGTGGTCACTAAAACCTAAAACACAAATTAGAACACAAATATCTGAGGACTGAAGAAGAGGAGAGAAAGCAGAGATTGAATTCATGTTACTTTTACATTATGTTCCATACAGAGATTTTAGGGGAAGTTCTTAACAGCTGGCACTGGATTTCACTTGATCTAACAACAGTCTTAGAAAAGTCTGAACTTTGTTGCATTGGCTAACCAAAGCCATTCTTAAGTTTTGTTTATAGGAAAACAATGTTTTTTTACATACTCTTAAATATTTAATATTCAGGTCCTAAAGCTGCTGTCTTCAAGGAAGAGTTGTTATGGACTAAAATCAAATGGACTAGTATGTAGTGAACTTTGGGTTTATTTATACTAGACTTCAAATTCACCAGAAGTCCTAAGACTTAAGAGACTTAAGAAGTGTTTTTGCTGTAATTTTATTTTTAATTACCGCTCGTTTAATTGAGCCTTACTTTTCCAGTTTTATCCACAGGAGGTTCCACCTTTTATGTTGCAGTATTGCTGTTGAGTCCTCAGGATAGAGTCCAGAATGCCAAAGAGCCAACACTTCCTGCTCACAGTGGCAGTATACATGAGTTTATGTTTATCTTCTATAAAATAGTCAAGAAGCAATTGTATGAGTTTCTTGTACTCCTGCACCAGGAGTGTTAGAATTACTTGCAGAAAAAATGGCTTGCAAGATTGTGGGCTTTATTTTCGGCAGTGGACATTTTAAACTTTGTTTTGCTGCCTTTTCCCTGGTCCTAAAATTTAAGAGCCAGACACAGTTAAAGGGTTTTTACCTTGGTATTTAATAAGGATCCTTACAGTGCTCCACTTTGCCAAAGTGGAATGTTCCAAAATGCACACACCTGATAGATCATTAATACAGTTTTATAGACCTTACAAATTAGCATGTCTAACAAAGATACCTCAATGAGAGGCTTGAATGAATAGAATGATATCTCCCCATCCTGAAGAATTCTCTCCTGGAGAGATCTAATCCTAATTTCCAGGATGTATTTTAAAGAGGACCTTGGTTTCTCAAGATAGTTTAGGGCTTTCCAGCCTCTAACTGCCAGGCCTCTGGGATGTTTTGTCTTCTGGCCCAACAGAATACCAGGATTATGCCAAATGATCAGACTCAGGGAATTACAAGTATGCATGCTAAGAGCACTGAGGTTGCATAAAAGTTATATAAAAGATATATAAAAGAAAAGACAAAAAGTCATAATGGCATCAGTTTCATTCTGCAAGCACTATTGCTTAAGAGGTTGTTGCAGGGGGTCAGAGTAAACTGTATAATAAAACAAGCATACATAGTGATGCTACATTTAAAATCTTTTATTTTGCCCTTTCCTCTGAGGACTACAAAGAATTGAGTCACACATACAGGCCTGCCTGTCTTTTCTCTGTTGTGCTTCAATTTCATTATGGGGGATTTTCTTAAAGTTAGCAACTCCTTGCAGCTAAGTAAAAGATTTTAGTACATGTTCCAGAGGGTAACTTATTCTCATTCACAAAGGAAGCAAAACCAAAACAGCCCTGAGGAGGGTACAGACTTAGACTTTGTAATTAAATTTTTTTTTCTTGTGGAAATGTTTCTTTCCCCAGAAGGGAAGGCTGTAAGAAAATAAAACTTGCATATCTGACCAGAAGGTGGGTGGGCAAGAAATACCAGTGCCATACAAGGCTTCTCACAGCATAGTAATACAAAGCTACTTAATTTTCAACTTTTCTCAGTTTCTTTATTTCATTAAATAAATTTCCTTATTCTTAATTTAAGAAGGCTTTTGGAGACTTTGCTTTAATCCTACTGTCCTGTACCTAAAAATGTTTTCAAATGCAATTATCAAATGTTCTTTGCTTAGGGAAAAATGCTCCTTAGCTTGCTGGAGTTTAGCTGAATAAACTTGGATTGGGGATTTTGGTGCTTGGATGTAATCTGCCAGTAGAGCAAACTCTGGGCTGTTACGTTTTAGGCATCTGTAAACCTCCATGATTCACCAATCTCTGTGACTGCATTTAATTACATCTCTGAGTTACTGTTCAGTTAATTTAGTATGTTGGTTAAGTCATGCACTCCTCTGTCATCCTTTCCCCCTTTAAAACTAAAATCCAGAAGGTTTAAAGCACAAGTAAATGCAATTTCTAGAGCCCAGGTAATCTGACTGCAATGGGAGCAAGAGGCAGGCTGCAGCTCTGCCCCAGGTCATGCCCGCAGCACATGGGCAGAAGGATCACCTCATGCAGGGCTTGCACCATGTCCCTGACCCTGTTTTATTCCTTGCCTGCCAGGGAGTGCTGGAGGAGCAGCTCACGCTGGGCGGTGACAGCGCCTACAACGCGCGCTTTGGGGAGAGCATGGCTGCCCTCGGTGACATCGACGGCGACGGCTTCCCAGGTCAGTGCAGGCTCCTCCTTCTCCAGAGGTGTGAGCAGTGCTGGTGACTCTGTCAGTCTTGCATGGCATGCATTGCTTACCCAGACCTGACTAGCTCCTGGGTGCAGCCTAAGGATAAATCTGCTTGTGTAGGATTTGTGTGCTAAAGCATTTTGTAGCGGATGTGGGCTTAGTTTGTGTCTGTGCAGGTCACATTAACACTGCTTTGCTTTCCTTGCTGTTATATTTTCTTCTTCCCTGAGTGGCTTATAAAAGGCTTTAGATACCCTCACCCTGAACAAAACAGAAACCTATGTCTGACTTCTTTCTTTTTGCTCATTTCCCTATGTCTCCAAGCCTTTCTTGTTTTGTTGACATAATCTCATTTCTTATCAAGAAGTGTAATTCAGAAGTAGCTTCTCACTCCTGATAGCACATAGTCTATTAATTTCTCCCTTTTGCTTTGTTCTCCCCCTGCTCCACTCTCAGGATGCTCAGTGTGAGACCCCATGCTGTGAGAGCAGTAGGTGAGAACAAAAAGCTGATGCTCCTTTTCTGCCCTGGTTTCTAGAAGTGCAGATTAAGGACTTCTAAACAAAGGCCAACTTAGTGTGTGCCTGGATTTATTTCTTCCAGGCCATTCAGGTCACAGTATCCCATTAAGCCTAACCCAGCCTTGTTTCAAGTTGCCCTCACAAATCATGAACATGCTCTTCCTCTGCACTGGGACATGTGCTTGTGTGTTCTTGCTAATATTTATAGTCAATCATAGTGAGGGTGAGACTGCAGAGAGAGCTGGATCAGTCTGTGGGCATGAAGCAATTGTGAAAAGCTTAATTTTAGCAGGCAGCATAGTCACTAGATCCAAGCAGGAGAGGAGAATGGGAGGTGAGGTCATGCTTCCTCTAGGAGTTTGCAGTTAAATTGCATCAATTGTAATTTGAAAATTCACTCTCAGCAGTCGTGTTTTAATTCTTGCTTATCCATTTAATATGCCCAGCTTCTTTGTGTAGCCTTGGGTTTTCAACCAACCTTAATGTACTGCTACAGTAAATATTTCACCAGTCTTGTATTGGTTCACAAAGCTGGTGTTCTCATGGTTTGAAGATTTGGTTATGAAAACACTCTAAATTCACTTTTTTGAGTATGGCTGCTTGTTGATAAACAGATTTTTAAAAAAGAACGTGTTTCTAATTAGGCACAACATCTGATTCTGTGAAACATACATATGTGTACAAATTCATATGTGTTTGTGTATTTTTAAAGTTTATCTTAACAGGAGCTCTTAATTAAATCAAACAGGTTCCTTCTACCCAGGTTCGTATAAGCTATGATCACCTTTGTCATGGGGAGCTGTTTTCCTATGGATAGCTGCATCCTGAAATTAGGGAAAGTTGGATTAATGGAATGGATTGTGAAATGTGCACTGTTTTACAGATGTGGCCATTGGAGCACCTAAGGAGGATAACTACATAGGAGCAGTGTACATTTACCATGGGGATGCCAGTGGTATTGTACCTCAGTACTCTATGGTATGTGACACCATTGTTTATGATCCCTGTCTGGAAGTCACTTTCCCAGGATTTGCAGAAATAAACCATACTTAAGGGTCCCTTAATAGGTAACCTTGTCATAGCTCTACATCCTTTTCTCAGTCCTGGTTTGAAATGGCTTCTCCCAAAGTTTGTCTGTATCTATGCTGAAAGGTAAAATTATGTTAGTCAGGAGGTATTTTTTACTGTCTTCTGTTACAGCTGTCAGCTACATCTTCTTGAAGCAAGCAGAGTCTTAGAAGTTGAGTGTCAGTTTTTAGAGGTAGTGCTAATGCAGAGGAAAAATGAAAACCCTGGAAAGGTTGAGCATGCAAATTATTGAGAGGCCTGTGGGAAGTTGGGAGGTTGCACTTTCTTTCTGTAGAAGCAGATTTTGTGAGAATGAAGAGTTACTTGGTTTTTTTGTGCCTCTTTACCCACCTTGCTGGCCTTCTTGCACTCTGACAATCTGTCAGAAGGCCATTCTTAGGTGCCACCCCTTTACCCACTTATTATGAAGTAAAACCCTCTTAGGGATATGCTATGGTATCTTGTGCAGAGAGGACACAGTGCAGTTTAGCTGCTGTAGCCAGGCAGTAGAGAAGAAATTTATGCTCCTGCTGCCCAACATGTGTCTCATAGTCTCTGTCTAGCACATTTCATTGTTCTGAAAGCCTGTCTCTTCCCTCCCTCTGTGTGTTTGAAGTTCTGGTTGTTTTGTTTTGTTGCTGGGTGGGATCCTTCATAGTAAATCAGTTTACACAGAATTAAAGAGTTCAGTGGTTATATTGGCAACTCTTTCAACAGACTATAAAAGTTCAGTCCTTCTTCCTTTACCATGTAAATGGCTTGCACTGCTTTTGAGAAAAAAGGAAGTTAAGTGACTCTTTAGTGCATTTTAGAAGTATTCATAATGTGTGGCCTGTGGAAGATTCTGCCTGATTTTTGCCAAGAGCCACTGGTTGGGAGGTTCTTCTCTGAAAACCTCAGAGCTTTCCAGCTCTTGCTGAAAAGGATTGGATTTTTTTTTTTAAGTTTAGTGTTTTGGCTTGGTTTGATTTTTTGATCATTCATGGGAAAATTTTACAGTATTAAGAAGGACAGATTAGCAGGGTGGGAAGGAAGGCATCCTGTCTGTGATCTCTCCCTCCCCATTGGAGCAAGGCCAGCAAATACAGCTCGTGTCTCTCCATTTGCTCAGTGGGAAAGCACCCAGCTCAAGAGTGTGGCAGGGTATGTGGTCCTTGATCCTTGATGAACATTCCTATCATTGTCCCATGTCCTGAGGCAGCCAAGGGGGCACCCCTTACAGGCTTTGTCCCTGTGCCATTTCCCAGTGCCTGGTGCAGGGCACTAGACAAACTGCTGGTTCAAGGTCTGTGAGCAACCAAAACTGTGAAGCAGCTTCTGCTCTTTACCTGTCTGCTCTGGATTTGAGCCTGGAGGTGGAAGACATTTTGTCTATCTTATTACTATATTAATGCTGTGAAATTCCTCTCTGAAATAAGCTGTGAGAGGTGGAGGAGGGGGCGGGGAGAGTCCATCAGGGTATATATTTTCACCCTTTTCATTTTGTTAGCTCTTCCTCCTCCCTCCTCCTGCTTTCACCATTTAAAGTGCTGGTAAGTGTTGTTCTCTGATGTCCCTTCAGCAGCTTCGGTGGAGGCTATTAGCAGAAGCAGCTGACCTGGCTTTGTGTCCTGCTGTTTTCATTTATGGTACTTAAAAGCAGTGTTATTCTTCTGTCTTGTAGGCTGAAAGAACCCACAGATGTCTCTTAGTTGTTTGCAGGTGGGATTTGCCGCCCTAACTGGGATCCCCAAAAATGAAATGAGAGTGTAATGTGGGGATGAAGTTACTCCCAATTGCCTTAAACTTACTTGCCTACGAGTAGAAAAAGAGATCTGTACCCAGAGGAGAACTGTTTTCCCTTTAAGCTAACAGTCGGGATATTTTGCTTACCTTCAACTAGTCTTTTTTTGATAAATTTCCTGCCTGATCCTTTGTCCAATATTACGTTCTTTCGTGGGAGTACCAGGAAAAGTTGGTCACATGTCACAAAGAGTGCAGCACTTCCAACAGACTTAAAATTGCTTAATGGTTTCCTCTGTCTGTAAATTCTGCTGTCAGAAGTTGATTTGGGTTCAGGTCTTCCATTGGTGGCCCAGCAGAATGATTGAAAGCTGAGAGACTTCTGATTGCCTTCCTAGAAAAAGAGGTTTTGATATGTTAATTTGCTTCAGAAAAAGGCATTTACAGTGCAAATCATTTAGAGAAAGTTTTGTATTAGTATTTTAAAAAAGAAAGAAACTATGTTAGAAGTTAGTTAATCTTTGTGTTGGGGAGGCAGAAATGAAATACAGCTTCCAAACTGACAGAAAATATTCTGTAATAGATGATGGAAATGAGAATTTCCAAATGAGATAAGAATAATTTTGACTTTGGGTATGCTGGCAAACTTGGTGAAAAGAAATGGTTGTGTGTGATTTTCTGTTTTAACTAATCATTAATATTGTTAAGATGCTTCTTAAAACTTTTATTCGCAGAAATTAAGGTAATAAAATCTCTTGGGTGCAGTTATATTTTTTCCTTGTGCAGAAATCTGTTTGATGTGTTCCTCATTTTGCTTGGGTCTGCAGGACCTGTAATGCAGGTGTGGGTTTTTAGTCCAAGTCAGCACTGGTGTCCTACCAGCTGGGAGCAGAGGGCAGTGAACAGCCTTCCTGTTAGGGCTGTGCAAGCAGCAGGTGTGGAGCACTTCCAGCCCACTGGAGAGAGACCCAGTGGCCATGAAAATCATGCCTGAATGTTTGGGTTTTTTTTTTGTTTTGGTAAGGGTTTATTTTAGAGGGGTTTTTTTGTGTTAATGACTAATTTCACTTGTGTGTTTTCTACTGCAGAAGCTGTCTGGGCAAACAATAAACCCAAAGCTGCGTATGTTTGGCCAGTCCATATCAGGGGGAGTTGATATGGATAGCAATGGTTATCCAGGTATGTCAGCTACTCTGACAGAGAGCATCAGGAAAACACAGCAGCAGGCTGAGAAAACAGCAGAGTTGGTTGTTGTCAGGCTGCTGGTTCCTGCCATTGCAGGTGGTCAGTGGAACTGAGCTGCTTTTTCCATTTCCCTTCTGCCACTCAAAACTCCTGATAAAAATTTTAGGTGATTGCCTAATTCAAGTATTTGGACAGTCACAATAATTGAGGGTTCAGTATCTGGCCAAGGTTTTAAGTTTCTGGGAAGCTGCTCTGTCAGGATGGCAATCTTAAAATAACCCAAAAAGTGGACAATAATATAATAGTACTAATAAAAATTGAACAAGGAAACAGAAGTGAACATCACAGACCTAATCCTTCAGTTGCAAGACTTATGACATAATGACATTAGAAGGGACAAACTGGCTAAGTCAGAAAATGCTTTTTTGGATTCATGCTCTGTGATTTAGCAAGAGATTTGAGAGGACTGAATTTTATCCCTCCTTTGTAACTGCTTCAATGTTACAAATATTTCAGATATGACTGTTGGAGCCTTCCTGTCAGACAATGTGGTACTTCTGAGGTGAGATGTCTTTTTCATTCACTGTTGTCTTCCTCTGTTTTTTGTTTCTATCTTACATTTTCCTCCCTAGTTTATTGTGGCCAGAAGAAGCAAGCTGGATGACTTTTTAGGCAAAACCTTAGACATGAATGGCATCAAAGAATGCAGCCTAATTTAAATAGAATAGTGGGGACTGATAATACCAGGATAATACCTGGTCTATGAAGGGATAGGGTTAGAGCCAAAAAGAGATGTGTTGTATCTCAGTGCCTGTTTAGAAAGGTTGCTCCTGATTTGTGACAAGGCTTTTTCATTATTCTTGTATTTACCTAGTAATGAGTTACCAATGAATTACCAAGTAATGAGCTGTGTAGGATGCCCGGATGTAGTTTTGCAGATGTATATATATATCTGCAAAACTACATATATATATATGTAGTTTATATATATATAAATACTACATATATGTATATAATATATATAACATATGCACATTATATATATACACATATATATATATACAGTTTTGCATATATATAATTTTATAATGGGACGCAGAGTGAAGCAAAAGTCTGTGGGGAAATTAAATATGGATACATTTTCAGTGCACACAGGAGTTGGGCTGCTGTTCCAAGTTTGTGAGTTAAGTGTAGTTGCTTGTTCCATCTTATAGAACTGGGAGAGCTTGGTTCACCAAATTATTCAGGTGAAGAGTTAGAGTCCAAGTGACCTGGGTAGCAAAGTGGAAAGTCGGATTTTTGTCAGTAGCTCCTTTGTTACACTTGTTGATATTAAATAAAAAAATCCTTTCAATACTGAGATCTTTAGGCACTTCTGCATCTTAATGGAAGATACAGGGATGGGGTGACCCTGGTAATACAAATGCTGGCACTGCAGAACAGATGTGCCAGCCTTCTTCCTGTTCAAGGCAGGAGAAGTTTGGCTCTGTTTCCATTTGAATCAATTGCACTGAAGAAAAAGGAGAGGGAGGGAAGAAATACTATTGATGATCAGCATGGCAGGTGGCCAAGGCTTTTTAAGAGATTTCTGTTTCTTCATCATATATGCAGAGAACACTAATAACTGCTTCTGTGAAAGGGTGTGTCATGCCCCAGATGGGAATTTGCAGTCTCACAGCTCTGCTGCTGGAAAGAAAACTGGATTTTTCACCTACATTCTTGCAGAGAGGGGAAGACAAACTGTGATTTAACCACATACATCACAACAGCATCATGACCTCTGTTCATGTGTTCAGTTATGCTTGTGCATTTCAGAGGAAATTAGTGCATTAATGCACTAATTAATGCATTTGTGAGCAGCTTGATTAATTGCTGTTACTGTCAATTTACAGTGTGACCCTCTTGCTGTTAGGATAAGAGAGATAAACTTTTTCTCCCCCATGCATCCCCTCACCCTTCCCACTTTTGTGAAGTTCTTTAACCAAAACCAACAGATGCTTTGCCAGGTGATATTTTACGCCTTTGGTGGAAGCCTTTCTTGACTAGAGACATATGCATTGATCTGTTGATCATGTGTGTATGGCCCTTTGACACATGCATTGGGTTTTTCCCCAGTGAATAGGCAAATTACATAACATTAAGGAAAAATTGCACAGTGCATGATAGCTGGAGAAATACTTTTTTGAAGGAGAAACATTTTTCTAGATCAGTTATAACATTTATTCTTTTATGTTTCCTTAAGTATTCATTAAGAGTGAAGATGTGAAATGATCCTGGGACACTGACTTTTTTTCTCCTCCTTTCCTGCTACTGTATATATTTCTAAGGCTAGCATTTATTTTTATCCTCCATCTGAAAATGGGAACTTGCACTGTTATTTCAGGCTGTGGTACAAGAGTCTGAGTGGCTGTATCAGAGATTGATGTGAATCTTGTTCCAGTTCATATAAATTTGGTGTAACCACAATTCCTGCTCTTTTCTCCCTCTCCCCTACCTCTAAATTTAAGTGGCTTGTGGAGTGAGAGTCCTGAAGTAGTTTACAGGCTCTGGCCTTGCATGGCTGCTGAGACTACCTCAGAATGAATTTGCTAGTTGCTGCACATTTTTTTTTATTATTACTGTAGTTGATTTTGGAAGAATGTGCTTATTTTGAACATGTACAGCATTGAAAGCAGGAAGGATAACACCCATAATTTTTGGGCTGAAGTCCTGCACTGGAGATGGCTCAGGAGTGCCTGAGTTTCAGGATTGCTTTTCCCAATCAAGGTGCTGGGGCTTCTGTGTTGTGTGGGAAAGGAAACTGTTGAGTTTCAGTGCAGGTAGCTTGGTATGTGACCTGCAGCTTGAGCTCTGTGGAAGGAGCCCAAAGCAAGAGGACACTCAGGGACACTGAGACACAGCAGGAGCCTCAGGAGGCAGAGCAGAGGCTTTTGAGTGCTTGGACTTTGAGGGTATAAAAGCTCATGGGGTGCCTTGTTTGGGGTCCCTCCTTGGAGGCACCACCTCGAGCTGTTTCCATGTTACTGCACCGTGAGTAAAAGGCTTTATGAAGCAATGGGAAACCTGGTCTGACCATGTGGTGTGTGCAGGGAGTCAAGGGGGGCACCTGTCAGCTCACTGCAGCCACACTGCAAATGAGCCTTGGTGCCAGCACTTAAATCTCTGGTGGTGGGAGCATGACTGCCTGAGTGCCTCCTGCGTGGTGAGACAGGGAAGTTTCCTTAGCAAGACACCTGAGCCTTAAGGCACTCAGCTTGCTCTGTGATTCTGGCTGAAGTCTCCCTCAGCCAGGAGTACTGGTAGCAGTGACCTGGTGCTGGAGTTGCAAGAGTAGAAAGCTTTTTTTCACAATGCCCTGGAAAATTCCTAAAACACAGTTCAGCAGCATAATAAAAGTATTCCGTCCTTGTCACTTGCCAGGAAGGAATAAGCCAAACATTTAATCCTCCACAAAACATGGATGTGGTGTCAGTTGTCCCTCTTATACTGCCAGAAAAATTTTCTATGAATCCATCTCCTGTGGAGGACCTCTGTGCTCTCTCCTTGACTTTGAGATCACAAATTTGTCTGACCATTCTGTGGAAACCCACAGTCTCTCCCTGCCTGTCCCTGCTCATCCAAGATGGTTAGCAGCTAGTCTCATTTGCATGAACTTCTTGTTCTTGTTTGCTGTTCTAGTAATTTGTTGTCCTCTTCAGTTATTCAGGAAGGCTTTATGCAACCTTCACTGGAGATGATTATTATAATTACATATTATCAGTTTCCCCAGCTGCCTGCCTGTAGTCTGTATCTGAGCACTAAATTTCAAGCTGACATTACCACTTTCACTTAAATGCCAGTAGCTCTTGCCAGCTAGGTAGAATGTTAGTTTATTTTACAATTCAAATGTACTCTCTTATTTTTCCTGTCTGCTTGAAATTGTGCAGTTTACCAAATTTGCTTTCTTTTCCTTTCATTTCTTTGAATGGTCACTCACTTCTACTTCTCTGTTGATCTCCAGATCCAGGCCTGTCATTACCATGGATGTCACCATTTTCCTGCCCATATCTATCAATATCACAGCTCCTCAGTGCCATGATGGTTTGCAGCCAGTGAACTGCCTCAATGTCACAGCATGCTTTCGTTTCAGTGGCAAGCGTGTTCCTGGAGAAATAGGTAAGGACCTGTGCCAGCCTCAGACAGGAGCACAGGCTGACACGGAGGTGGGGTCTCTCTTTGTGCTTAGTGACAGAGCTTTTGTGTGAAATTGGTAGTTTCAAGATGAACATGGGCCATACAGTCCCAGAAAGCTGGAGGCCCGGGAACTTTCTTGGGTGTGTTTTTGCCTTCTGATGAGGCTGACATAATACTGAGGCATATTCTTTCTGAGTGAAATGAGGGGAATGTCTGCTTGGGTTTACTGCAGGGATAGAGACCACAGCCTTCTGAGTTCATATTCTCTGTCTACCTTTTGATAGTACATATCTGTGTCCATATCCTCTCTCAATGTTATTACAAAACAAGTATGCTTTGCTCTTGATTAATAGTGGTTGAAAGTCTGCAAGAAGCTCTTCAAACAGACATGAGAAAATCCTTTTCTGTCCATCAGTTTACATGTTTGTAAAACAATTATCAATAGTCCAGTGTTTTACTGATTGCAAGATTATCTTCTGGAAGATATTGGTTAGTCTCTGTAAAACACTTAGAGTTTCTCAGGTGAATGGAATTGTGTAACATGTAATCGTCCTAGCCTTTACATCTTGGCTCTATTGAAATACTACTTATGTTTTTTACATCCCAATGCTTACAAATCTTAGCTGTTTTATGATGTGGTATGGGACAGATACAGCATTTCTAAATATTTAAGGTCTGGGTTAATGATTTTCATGATGTTTCACTTTTGCCATGCTTTAAGAAAGGCAGAGGACTTGGACTGTGCTGTTCAGGGAAGATGCCTCAGCCTCACAGCATGCTGTGTCTTGACAGTGAGTCTGGTGAGGAGCTGGGGGAAGTGCTGCCTCTTCCTGCTCTGTGCCCTGAACTCTCCGAGCAGCTAGTTAAGAAGGATGTATCTGTGTATCCTCACCTGAGCCTGCTACAGTATTCTGTTTTTAATAAGGTCAGAAAAGGAAAAGGCTTCTTGCTACTTCTTGCATTGACATGAAGTAAGACCTACCAGCAGCTAGTCACTGTCACCTGAACAGCTCAAAACAATGGAGTTACTATATTTAAGATTCCTCTGTATTCTAATATATTGGCGCAACTGAGACTTCAGTTTTGATTTTTGCTTCCTCTAAATGCTAATTTTTTCCTTCCCTGCAAAGGATGACTCTTAACTAGACAAATACATGCTTTGATAAAGTATTTTTTAATAGCCACTACTCTGTCATTAAGGAAATGCATTTCTGAGGGCTCCTGAGGTGTTAATTCCTCTCTGAAAAATTACAAATAGGTTTTCTGACTATCTAGGTTCTCTTACATTCCTGGGGTACTATTTAAAATGTTTCCTTTGCTTTAATTTCATATCTTAGGACCAGTGGCTAAGAAGTAAACTGCCTTTTTTCTGAACTAAATATTTGTTTCCCTTGTTTACAAAAGACCTGCCTTCCTGTTCATCATGTCTTGTAAGAGCTGGTTGAATTCCCCTGTGTTGTCATTCAAACTGTATTTCCCATGATTTACTGGGTAAAAGCACATATGCATCTTCTTTGATGACCAACATTCATTGTGTTACAAGGAACTTTTAAATTATTAAGTAGGTTATTATAAACTTCAACTATTGCCCTTTCATACAATGCTTTTAACAAAGTGATTTTTTTCTTGAAAATGTTACAGCTAGAACTATCTGACTGTATAAAACCCCTCAGGATATGATTTGGCTAAAATATCTCAAATAAGCTCTTAGTACTCTAGCAGTCAGACCATTTTAATTATGTTACATTTGAAGAATATCAATTAACAAATGATGGAACAGTTAATGGAAATACTGTAGTGGTTCCTTTCCTGCATGGTTAAAGGTAGGGGGAAAAACCCTAGAATATCCCTGTTAATGCATTGTTAGGCAGTTCAGACTTTGAAAGGTTTATGGAGGTGCTAAAATGCTATGCCAGAATTTTGTGGCTAAAAGTGTTGGGATTGTCTCACCCTCAGATATCTGAGTGCATTTTGTTAAATCAGACTGCAAGAATGCAGTGCTCGTCTAGACTAGCACTCCCCTAGGGTTTGTCAGCATGGGTTCTCAAGATTGCTGCTGACTGGTGTAAAGTTGAGCATTTCTCTTGCTTTTGGGCACCTAAAATTGGCCATCTACTACATAATGTTCAAACAATCAAGCTGAACATGCACACAGCATTCTCCTGTGGCAAATGTGTGTCTTCAATACTCATTTGAATGTGTGATTATTTTGTTAACAAGAATGGGAAGAAAAGTCATCTTCATTTAGCCCTGCCTCACACTTGCATGTAAACATTACCTACCTTTTTTTTTCTTCTCCTTCTAGTGGTAGTTGCAATACTACTGGTCATGAAATAGCTATCTGAGGATCTGTGTTTATGGATACTGCTTGATACTGCAAATGACAGCACAATTTCCATTAAGTTGTTTCTTGCAGACTATAGTTTTCAGAAGTATGAGTTTGTTGCTGAAATGTTTTTGTCTGAACAAAGAGCCATGGCCAAGTGAAACGTGCTCTGCACTTTGTGCCATGCTCTGTCTGACTCTTCACTCTGCCCCAGTGCTTGCTGGAGAGCTGAACACCTAGTGGTGTTCCTCCTGACAGAGACAGCCTCCAGTATGTCTTGGACATATGAGATGTACAGCATTTCAAGTTTTCACTCTGTCATCTCAGAATCTCTCTTAGGCTGCTCTCCCCTCACCTGAGGGGCCATTGCTTTGTCTCTCCTGGGGGCTCTGGATCACCAGCAAAGGCAGAGATAAAGGAAGGGCTTACTTACCTTGGATGAAAAGGTTTCAGCCTGGTCAGGCTGTGTACTTCTGTGTGACTAGGACAAGAACAAGGCTGCTGGCATCTGTGCATCAAGTGCTGCCTCTGCATCCATCCCTGAGGGAAAATGGAAATAAACTTGTGGTCACAGTTGTTGAGATCCAGTTTTTAAAGTTATTAGAAATGCCTCTGCCTAAATTTAGGTGCAAATGAGACCATATGCCAAAGTCAATAGTATGGATTTTATTTGACAGTAGATATGAGAGTGAGAAAGAAAGAAAGAAATAGAAAATAGGCAGGGGGAACAGAGAGAGAGTGACAGAGACAAAGAAAATGCCACTTTCTGTAGATCCTACAATGTTCTGTTGATCTCCTCCAGTTGATCTTCTTGGTGGTGATAGTCCCCCTGAAAAGCATTTTTAGGGAGGGGTGGGCTTCTCTGGCTCCTCTATACAGTTCTGCTATAATGAGCAGAATTTTATATCAGTGTTTGAGGCATGAACTATTCCAGTCTGACATCCACCCTGTGACTCAAACATTATAATAAATGTCTCTTTCCTAGCAATCTTCTTCAGTTTATGGGCTGTCCATGGAGAAGATGAAAAAAGATAATAGGAGAAAAGATAGAAACAGCAGAAGCTTTAACATGAGTAATCATACAGCACACAATAATCCTCAGCCCAGTTCTCATTTGTCAGTGCCCCCACCCTGTGAATCCAAAGAATCTGTGTTTTTTAATGGGCAGTGGGTGTGAGGGATTTGAGATACAGTGTTGTATCAATATGTTTATGATACAATGTTTGTTCAATATGTTTTGAAATTAGTTATCAAATTATAGAGCGGGTCTTCATTTTTAAATTCTATAGAGAGTATCCTCAACAGATACACGTATTAACGTGTCAGGCAGCCAAGTTTCGAGGGGATTCCCAGCTCTTGTAGTATAATTGATTAACTTTGCACCTTGGAATAAAAATGAATGGATTTGTTGAGGATGTGTGTTTTCTTCTTGACTGCATTCACATGTAGTTGGAAGAATTTTATATGCAATATTCTTAGTCCACCAGATAATATGGCTGTATTTTGTTAAGATTATTTAATTCTCTAATTAGTAAATTCAAAAAATTTAGCCAAATCCTAATAATATTAAACCTCTCTGAGGCATAACTGGGGAGCTGAGTACATATTTGTATGATTTCAAATATGTATAAGTATTTATACAACTCTCAGGATAAAATTGGTTGAGGCAAATTATAGATTCATTAGATCTTTTGCCACACCAATTTTCAGTAAAAACAGAACAAGTTAGACAAAAATCAAACTCATGTAGAGTTTACTTTAGCTAATATTTGATCTCCCAGCAAGCCACTTGAAATGAAAACACAAGCAAATTACAAACATTCACAAACTGAAAATGCTAACAATTATGGTGACACATTTAAATTTCATTAGTTTTCATGCAGCTCCATCTCATGTGTTGGTAGATTCCTATAAAAGGGAACTGAATGTGCTGCTTGCAGTTTCTCTGCTCCCAAACTGTTTTCCTTATTTTCAATATAGGGATGTTTGACATTCCTAGAAAAAAAGAAAATAAATGAACTTCACTGGCAAAATATGCCAGAATGAAACAAGTTGCTAATTGCATTAACTTTTTTAGGTGAAGCTTTTATTCTATGAAGTGCTTGTTGCACCACTTCTCTTGTTTCCCACAGTTTTTCAGTGAGGTCTCCTCCAGCTGATTTCACATTCAGTGGAGGGAGTGAAACTGCTTTAATTGCAATCTGTGAATTAGGAAGTGGTTTTGGCATTTGAGTTGCCTTTTTTTTTTTTTTTTCTCGGTTTTGGTAGGCTTCTGCTTTTCACCTGGGAGCAGTCAGCCTTATGAGTTTGCTCCTTTTATTCCAGTGATTTTCCTTTTAACCATGATTGAATTTGGTGGCAAGCAATGCCACTGCCTGAAACCATTTTTAATAACCCACCACCTTTTTAGCAACCAATTGCTCCCTATCCCAATTTTTTTTTCTTGGTTTTTTTTTTTTTTCCTCACTATGTCCATCCCAGGGGAAGAGAGGTGACTAAGAAATTAACTAAGGAAGGACAACAAAACATTTTCCCCTAAAGTTTTTCTACAACCCCCACAGAGGAAGCTGCATGGTAGTTACCTAAGCCGGCATAGGGACATGAACATTCCCACAAGTCAGCAGCTACAGGATTGGCCCCAGGATTAGAACCTTTGAGTTCTAGTTCTCCACAGCAAATCACAGACTGGTGGGAGGGCATTCCCCACGAGATAAGAGCTGCAGAATTGGCTTCAAGGACTGGAACCCACCACTTCTGGCTTTCAAAACAAAACACACAAAAAGTGCAGGGGCATCAGTCCTCACCAATCAGGAGCTCTTGGCTCTGCACAAAACCCCACGGAGACAAGGGAACTAAACTCCCAAATCCACTCACCACAATTTCCACAATTCCCTCAGAGAAAGATGCATTCAAATTTCTGAGCCTGCAGAAAAAACCACGGCTCCACAACCCCTCAAAGGAAGTTGGTCCAAGTGCTAAGAATTCCTACAGAAGGAATCCTAACGATCCTCAAGCTCCTTACAAGAAATAGTGTTTAGATTTCTAAGATGTACTACAGAAGGAAGTACATGAAATAGTTTTGTGAGAGGAGACAATGCTGTTGTGAAAGGCACTTTGGATCAGAGAATGTTAATCCTGCTGACTATGCTGATTAAATGTCCAGATCCAGTTATTAATGCTGTTAGAAATGCCTCTGCCCAAAAAATTGGTGCAAACCATAAGCCAAAGTCAATAGTATGGATTTTATTTGATAGTAAATACGAGAGAGAGAGGGAAACAAAGAAAGAAATAGAAAATAGGTGAGGGGAACAGAGTGACAGCTTAAAGAAAATATCACCATCTGTGGATCCCATCCCAGTGATGTTCTGTTGATCCTTTCCTGGTCTTCTTGGTCATGATGGTCACCCTGAAAAGCATCTTTAGGGAGGGATGGGCTTCAATGGCTCCCCTACACAGTTTTGCTATAATAAGCAAAATGTTATATCAGTGTTTGAGACATGAACTATTTTAGTCTCTGACAACAGTCTAGATAATCTCCTCTTCAATAATAATAATAGTAATAGTGCCAGTGTGAGATGTAACTCATTTGACTAGAGTTAAGCAGATAGATATGCTCCAAATTTTCTCCTGTACTCTTCATTTCAGATGTACATAGCATGTGATAGTTGATCCATGTCTAGGGCAGTCCTCATGTCTCTAATACTGTTGCCTGATGGACTGGCAAGATTTAGTGTAGGATAATAGGTTTTTTGATATATTCACTGTTTAAACATATTCCTAGGACTGAAGAAACATGCCTAATCAAAAGCTTTTCAAAAGGAGATTCTCATTTTCTACCCTATATGCAGCTATGGTTTGGTGCAGGGCTGTTCTTTCTGTCTGTCTCTCATCTTTCCAGTCTGTTTGGAGGCAGGCATGAATCAGTGCCCCACTGAGAAAGCCTCAGAAGCAAATGTGCTGCAGGGATGTGTTGTTCAGTGTATGGAGCAGTGTGGATTGCTCCCTTCTTCGACCCAGGGACAACACTATGAGAGAGGATTTGACCAAGGTGGGAAGTACTGGGGAAAAAAAGCTTTTTGAAAGAGAATGGAGTGAATGTCCTATATGTTCTCATTTACTAGTACTTTTTTTTAAATGCTTTCATTACTTAAGAATTTTCTTTGCCAGCAAAACTCATGAATCATTTTCTCCTCATAATTACTGGCAGAAACAGCAAAGAAACGCATTCCTTTTCCAATGGCTTTTTGTAATTATTTAGTTAGTTCTTCATTTTTTCCATGTGGTGCCTCCCACTTACCCCCCAGCAAATCAGTACTACAGCTAGTAGTTTAGCAAGCATTTACAGATGTGCTTGTTCCTGATGAGGCTTTTGCCTCCTGCAGTTTGTGTGCTTTGCCATTATCTTAGTGGGTGAGGAAGAGATGTTCCAAGTGGTTCAGAGTGTGCAACTCATCCATGAGCACAGCCAGCTGAGATTCACAATTTTTAGCTTGTGGGATACCGTGGCCTGATCTTAATCTCTTCTCACTCCTCACTGCTTGAGGGGTGCTTTCAGACCCATGGGATGACTCTTGTATCATAAGTATATATATATTTAGGATGAGAATCCATTATAAAATGCCTGCTACCATTTACGTGGTGCATCTCTTACTGGCTGGAATAGTTCACCTGGTCTGCTGGGTAGCAGCCATCTTGAAGATATGAGCAAAAATTTCTCAGGAGGAGCCATTATCAAAGCTTTTAGGCATTTAACTTTAGTTGTGGAAAATGAGTAGTCATTAGAAGAATTGAGACATTCTTCTGAGCTCATCAAATTCATGCCAGAGTTTTATTTTCATTGTGTGAAGTTGAGTGGGTAGATCCTCAGGAGAAAGAGAGAAAACTCACTTTAAGCTGCTGGACAAATGTTTGAAGGCATTACTTGAAGAGTTAATTTGCTAGTGAAAACTTGCCTTATGATCTCCTACTGCAGTGAGCAGGAACAACTTACATCACCAGAAGTGACAAGTTTGTCCAGTTATCTCCCCAACCCCCCACTGCCCCAGGCTGCATTTTGGAAGCAACAAAGTTGTAGCGGGGGGAAGTATATGGTATGAGTGCTAAGAGATTCATTGCTAAGATGACTGTAAATCAAAGAAAACGATTGTCAGGAAGTGCCATGTCCTGACATTTGCATGGTTTGTGCTGTTTTAGAAGGAAAACAGAGTTTGAGATTGCTGCTGTTGTTTGTGTTGGTTTTTTTACTCTGTCAGGAGCACCATTTAAACATCTTCTGGGCTTTTTGGTAGGTTTTTTTGGTTTTTTGGGATTTTTTTTTTTTATTTTTTTTTGGTTGGTTTTTTTTTTTCCATTGAGCGTATGTATCTAGATGTATTGCACATAATTTCCTATGGGAAAGGATAGCTGGGAATAACAGTGACACAAAACACAGGAGTATGTTTGTAATTTGATCTGGTTTTCTGTAGCCACAGGGAACTCAGTGATTGATGGAGGGCCCTCAAGGGTTGACCTTTCTTCAAGCACAGATGCCCTGGAGGCAACAGGATCCATTGATAGGTGGCTGGAAAATAACTATTTTTTACTGACATCCTTTGTTTTCTTCTTCCTCTTCTTCCTTTTCAAAACAGGTTTGAATTATAACTTGACTGCTGATGTGGCAAAGAAGGAAAAGAGCCAGCAACCCAGAGTTTATTTTGTGACTTCTGGAGAGGCAGCGGGGCAGATCACAGAGAAGTTACAACTGTCATTCCTGCAGGAAAAGTGTGAGCATTACCTAGCGTATGTCAAGGTCAGTTCATTCATGTCCTTCCTTACTTTGGCCTTATTGTGTTCCACTCTTTTTAGAAAATTATTGAGCCAATCAGAGTAATGCTGCTTTGGGTTCAGATGTTTGATTTCCTGATAGGTAGAAGTTCAGAACTTCTTGCTTGGCATGATTTGTCAGTTTGAGCACCTTCAAGACCTGGTGCCAGGAAAGTGCATTTTTTAATGTTTGATCGGGCAGGTCTCTCTCTCTTTCTCTCTTTCTCTCTTTCTCTCTTTCTCTCTTTCTCTCTTTCTCTCTTTCTCTCTTTCTCTCTTTCTCT
>JAOTQP010001286.1:53933979-53948917 GCA_026413545.1 Cichladusa arquata
TTCTCTCTTTCTCTCTTTCTCTCTTTCTCTCTTTCTCTCTTTCTCTCTTTCTCTCTTTCTCTCTTTCTCTCTTTCTCCTTGGTTTGTTGCTACAGGTATTATTCCCAAAGAAACAACATCTTGTTTTATTAGGAACAGCAGGTTTAGTGTTTAGTTTTGTTTAAGGTCTGACCACACAAAAGACTGGTGATACAATCTGCATGGGAGTGGCAGGTTAATGTGGGGCCTGGAGTGAAGTAATTGGGCTTTTAGATTTGAAAAGCCCTGTGGATTTCATCTGGGCTTGAAAGGAGCAGTGGGATAACTTAATTTCACATGCTTCATGGTCCTAGGGATACAAAGAGTGCTTTCCAGACTGAGATATAGACAGGGTCTGTTTTTCCTGTGACAATCTCTTCATCTAGAGCTTGCTAGGACTGTAGTTATCCTCATTTGGCAGGTGTTGAAGAAATTGTTGAAGAAATGTCACCCAGGTGCCGCAACAATTTTCTTCTACACTAAAAATGTATAGAATGGATTTTAAAACTACATAGGAAGGACATTTCAAACACTAATTTTTATTACCAGTCCTTACTGAAGGACTTCTTCCCATAGATGAATGTGACCTAAATTTGATGGATAAAACTTGGCACTGTCTTGTTTTGAGAATACAGCACATCCAGATTTTTCTCAATGTATAAACTTTTCCAGGAAGCTTTTTTTGTGCCTAAAAACTGTGGGAATGGGAGATGAAAGTCATCCTTTGACTCCATCGACATTTTGTGCATGGCTGTTGAGAGAAAATAAAATAAATAAGTGCACCAAGGAGGAAATGCTGTCCTATTAAATTGTGTGGATCTCTGTGAAGGAACTATGGATCTTCCACTTTTTTTTTCTTTCTGGAACAACCATTGCTTTCTGCTGTGGAAAAGCTTGTTAAAGAAAATTTAGGCCTATAAGATTACCTTTACTTGGAAAAGGTATCACTGAATTTACTAATCCTGGTCTTTCTCCAATGAACACATCTGGTTAGACTTCAATTTATTGAGTTTGGATCAAAAGGAGCCACGAGCCTATCTTAACCCAATAATGATTTCTTTCACACTAGCTCTTGTAGTTTTTGGATACTACACAGAATTTATTAAAGAGCTACATATGCCTAAGAAACTCTTTAAATTATTGTGATATTTCTAGCTAATTTTGGGGATGCAAAGATAGAAATCGTTCTTCTGGAAAATTCCTGGGAAATTGGATTTTTATAGGCAAGAGTAATATTTAAACATGTTTAAAAGTACCAACAACTTAAAGCAAAATAGCTGGTTAACAAACAAGGCTACTGGTTTTTTATGTAAGCAGCTATTTTTCACTGTTGGAAGAATAGCAGGAAATCTTGTAAGGGAGAATGCAAAGTAGTGGACGAAGATAATACCAGTGCTTTTCTGAAAGAGATGGTGTAATCCACAAGACTACAGGACATTAGAAGCATCAAAGAAAGCCCTGCACACTCTGAAGAAGTGGAAATGGGGTCATGATCACTGCTATCCTTAAGTAGTAGCTAGTAAAACAAATCCCCTGAAGAACAAACAAACAAAAAAACCCCTCCACTGGAACTCCAGCTGGAGTTCTCCTTAATTGCAGATATTTGTGATGGAATGGGTGATTAAAAATATGTGGGCTTAAAATGTGCAAATATTTCATTTCGGCTGCCCTTTTTCCTTTCATTTACTGTATGTCTGATGAATTCTCCTGCATGGCAAATTGAGCATCTTTAATACATGCTCTTTGTTATTTTTTATCTGTGTCACTGGTCACAAAGGGGTCTATGTAGCATAAGGATGTCAGTTCTGGGCTCCTGTAATGAGGGGTAGAGAAGCTCTTTGGATTTGTGTGTGACCTCATGTGCTAACTTGACAAACTCTGCTAGGTGCACAAGGACTACAGTCCAAATGGAACTCAGCAGAACTCTGTGGGTTAAGTTAGTTAAATGAAGCCTGTTCCAGGCCTTACTGGATGATACTGTCTTATCAACATGTAATTCTAGTATGCTGGAGGCACAAAATGGAAGGCCTGAGAAAAGCCATTGAAAAAATAGATCTCTACAAGCTGCCTGCAGTTTTTTATAGATTTGGTCTCAAGAAACCCCAGCAAAACCGAGCACCAGAAGAGTTGCAGTCTACAAATAAACTGACATTTAATTGTTTTGTAATTGATAAGTGTCCATGATTTGAGCATGACTCATTTCCTCTTTGTGGTTCCCTTTCAGGATAGTAGCTACTTTTCTTATTGCTGCTACTGAATTTGACTATTAAAGTTTGTATTTCCTCTTATCTGTGTGACTAAGTAGATCTCAGAAGGTTTGTAGGATACATGTAGCTGAGATCTTGTACAGGGCAGGCTATGAAATTACATCTCAAGTTGCTGTGGTAGTTCATGAGAAAACATGGCTTTCTGGTTGTGAACAGAGAATGAAAGGGAAACGGTTTGGGACTTCAAAATATATTAGATTTGGTTTTGTAGTGGGCATTGAGTTGTAGAGGAGTGGTATGGTTTTGTGACTCTTTTATACTTTTGTTTTAAAATTGCCTATCCTCACTGGAACATTTTTGATGATTACTAGTTAAGAAGCTTTCTTTAGTATATATGGGTAGTAAAACCAATACTGACAAAACCTCAGGGGCATCTCCAAAAGCTGTATTGTTTTAATTTAAACAGTTTTTGAAGGTTTGATTGAGTAGCACATGGCTGTTAGTTGAGAGGTTCAGGAGCAGCCCAGGCTTTCTCATGCCAATGCATAGCTGATCCCTTGTGTCTCTGAGGAGCTGCTTCACTGCTGGACCATTCTTCTTCCAGCTCTCTGGGGATGATGGTGCTGCCACTAAAGACCTTCTCTCCTTCAGTGGTGATAAAACTATTAAGAGCAGATGAGTACCTTGTGTGACACTGTCTGTCAGTTTTGCTGGAGTACAAGGATGCAAAGTTTAAATCTGATTAGCTTTTCTTCCCCTTTCTTTTGTAAAAGGATTTGGTTTTTTTTGGTGTAAGGAATGGTGGGAAAATGGAATGTGGTACTAAGAGGAAAAGAAGAAGACTTTGCAGAAGGGAATAGAATCAGAGAACACTAAGAAAACAAATGGATCTGGAGGCTTTCAAAGTGTCTCCTTAATACCTGGGCCTGCAGCTGAAATGTAGAATTTTCTCATGGCAACTACACTCATTTGATGGTGTTCAGAAGACGGAATGGGCTTAAGAGGTGCTGTGATCTGAGGAAACATTGTTTCCCTTTTCTGATAACTGCCCTGGTTGTTTCCTGGTTATGTGGGCTCTCGTAATATTAAGGATAGATTTGTCAGTGTATAAGATGAGAATTTTACAGAGCTACCAAAGCACATTGTGCCTGCAGATTTATGCAGGATCAGAACACATCTTCCTTGATTTATCACAAAGGTGTAATGGTGATCATGTTGAAAGCCCCTGTAAGAATTCCTGCATTTATTAAAGAAGCACCATCTGGTTTCTTACCCCACTGCAAGCCAGCTGGGTTACCTATTGCTACCACTCACTGTTGTCTGTGTGCAGAGTGGATGCTCCAATCGTGGCAGACAGCATCATCAGTGGTGGCACATGATTAAACTAGACACAGCATTACATTTTCCAGAGATCTTTTTCTTGGTTGTTATAAGTAGTTTCATGTAAGTAATAATATTAATTCTTACTGGATCCAGACACAGCTTATGGGAAGGATGGGGCTGAGAAGTAACAGCCTTTGCATAATACGTGTGTAAGTAAAGAGGTAGTGTTCACAGAGACAGGTTTGGAAAAAAACTTCGACTTTTCAACAGAAATTTCACAATTCTGATTTATTCATTGTTGAGTTCTCTAGCCAAAAATTTGCATTTTTATGGGTATGTTTCTCGTCTTTGTCTGCCATGCATCACTTGCTTTTAAAGATACTCTAGGCTGCTGACCTCGCACAAACAATCTCTGATGCTCACCTGTTTCAGTTGAGGTCTGTGGTCATGTTTGTTTTTCCCTCTATAGCTGTTTGATCTCATCTGAGGGGGTTGCATGTATTGAATTCTTTTCTTTTTGATTCATAGTACTCTAGGTTTTTTTCTAGAGATTGGTTAACAAAGCACTTGATCTCAGTCACATGAGATGGTGTCACCTTGATCATATGCTTTCTTCTGAGAGTTGTCTGCCTGTGACTTAATATCTCTATGTAAAGGTCTGGCTGGTAGTATTACAGGATAGAGATAACACTTGAAGCAGAAACTGCTTTTCCAGCAACAACAATGAAAACTCGGTCATGATTATCTAGAATTTCACAGGGTTTGGACCACTTGGCAGACAAAGGGAATGCTGAACTCTTCCAGCCTGTAGTAGAAAGTTTATCATCACTGCAGGACGAAAGCTGCTGTGGTGTTTTACCAGGAATGATGACTGCAGTGAGATTCAGTGCTAAGAGAAGAGTTGATGCCTTTGGGTTTGTTCCTTTTACTTGTTTTATGTAACTTTATTTTACCCTTTTGCAGAGCCAACTGGAGAAACTGTTAGGCCCAGCCAGATGCAGTCATAACACGTGTGCAGCCTTAAAAGGCTGTGGGATAGGTGGGGTGATCATGAAGCACAGACGGGGTTTATTTAAAAGAATCATGCTTTCCAGAACAGTTCTCTTTTCCAAAACTGTGCAAAGTCCACTGATAATCTATTAGGACAGACTGCCTCCTCTCCAGAAGAGCAAAATAAATGTGTTTTAATACATAAATGCAAATAAAATAAGTTAGTAGTGTTTTCTGTTGCCTTTTTCTGTAAAGTGATTAATCATCTCTTTTTGGATAAATTCTGTCTGGCACTGAGTAGAGCTGATGTCTCACCTTGAAAAATAAGCCAGAGAGAGGAGAAGCTGCATTTTTTCCTGCATAGCTCATATGGGCAAGGGAAGAACAGTGGTCAGCTGCATAACTCTTTTCATCACCTCTTAAGTAAATGGATTTGGGAGTACCAGAAGGAGTATTAGGAGTCAGTGACATCTTTGAGCTCAACATTAACTGTATCAAGATTTAAATACTGTTAATGATCATGGAGTTATCTTTGGCTTTTTCAAAGGTTTTTACAAGGTTCACCAAGAACAAGGAAGATTATCTTTCAGGGGTCAGTTTATAGTCCAGTTAAAAACTGTCCTGCACAATTTGACCAAAATCAAGCTGCCAAATATGCCTCCTTTCAGAGGTGACCCATGCTGCAAGTAGTTAAGTGCTGTGAGGTCTATAAGGACTAGTAGTGCTGCTTGGTGGGAAAGCAAGTTGTATCACATACTGTACTGTTAAAAGTTTGGGAGCTTTTTACTGAACAGTGTAGCTAGAGAGCTGTATGGTAGCTAAAAGGTCCTTGAGGCTATTGGGAGGTTTTCAGCTGTGACCTGAAGGTAGAGGTTTTGTCCAGAAATCCTCCTCTGCACGTCCTCACAGGTTTTTAAAGAAATTACTTTTTTGATCCCCTCTTCTCACATTGTTGGGTGATATAGTTGGGTGAGTGACTATCTTCTTCTTTATAGTTGGAGAGTGTGTTTGAATGTTTTCTGCTCTGTACAGAGCTTATCCATCATAAAATCTTTGAAAAAAATATCCCATTTAAAGTCTCAACAAGGTAATTGATTTTATTGAAGTTCACTGTTGCTCTTTGACTTTTAGCATTATGTATGAAAAAGGCCAAATATGTTGTTTATGGCCCAGGTGGACACTTGGTTGCTGTGGTGAAGTGGCTGTCAAAGTGCCTGGCTAACTGTATTTATGAACCCAAGTAAAAATTTTTGTAGTCCCTAAGTGAAATAAATGGCATTTTGAATGAGGCTCAGTTGGTAGGCTTACAGCACAGTAGGTGTTTAAATTCTGCTTTGCCTCCCTTTTTAAAACTGTAGTGTACCCTGCTAAACCCTGAAAGGGTGCAAATCTTTAGTCTTGAGCCCATTGGTGAACTTGTCCCTTTGATATGTTCTGTAATGGAAAGGAAATAAGATTCATTTTTCAAGCAGAGTATCTCAAAAAGGCTTATTTCTCAAGTTTTGGCAGAGTTGAGAATTATTTTTACTGCATGCAGACTCTTAATGAAGCATGACACTTCACTGCTGCTTTTAGATATTCAGTCACAGACTTAGGCATGGCTTTGCCGTCTGCCCACTGACGCATTTCTGTCTGATATTGTAGTTTCTCAAAAAGAGATTTCATTTGCAGATAAAAGCTTTTAGAGACTGAGGGGAGGCAGATTTAGGCCTGGACAGAGCATGGTACTTTTAGGGTGGAGGTTGATCAGAGGGCTGGAGCTCCTCTCCTACAAAGCCAGGCTGAAAGGTTTGGGGCTGTTCAGGCTGGAGAAGAGATGGCTCCAGGAGACCTCATTGCAGCCTTCCAGGACTTGGAGACTTACAAAAAAGAGAGAGTGACTTTTTTTTAAACTAATAGACAGTAGGTTTAGATTAGAGGTCAGGAAGATCTTTACTCAGAGGGTGGTGATGCACTGGAACAGGCTGGCCCGAGAAGTTGTGGATGCCCCATTCCTGGCAGTGTTCAAGGCCAGGCTGCATGGGGCCCTGGGCCTGGTCTAGTGCAAGGTGTCCCTGCTGTGGGGTACGTGGGGTTGGAATTAGATGATCTTTAAGGTCCCTTCTGTCCCAAGCCTTTCCATGATTCTGTGATACCACAGTTTTGTGAGGCAGTCCTTGGGATTTTTATCTGAAAGAAGCAATTGCATTTCCCAGTGATGGCACTTTAGGAAGCTAATAGCCAAACAGAGATAAAAGCTAGCTTTGTGCTAGGAAAAAATAATTTTAAAAGGCACGTAATGATGGATAGGGATATTTTTGCTTTCTCTGGCAGTCCTGGTTAACCAAAGAGTTTTTCTCAGGTGGAAAGAAGCAGCAGAGAAGGCAACACTACAATTTTTGAAACTTTCCAGCATGTTTTTTGTAGAGATATAGAAACTAAACATATGATGGCAAATTGTGCTGTGAAAGTTTATTATTTGCTTCTTTGGGACAAACTTACATTTAAGGGGAATACACTTAAGGGTAGAGCTTTGCTGCAGAATACTGCAATAGAGAACAGCTTGTTTATCTTAGTGGTTTTCCTGTTTAGAACACATGGAAGAATATCAGGTGTGCTAATCTTGAACACACACAAACAAACAACACACACATGCACACAGTTGCCTTGCCCTGCCCCAACTGGGGAGTGCCTAAAATTATTACCCTTTCATATTGCTACCCTTGGGAAGGAATGACCAGGGCATTTCATCAGGAAACACTGAAAGCAAATTCCAATAGAAACCTCTCTGGGCTAAAGAGAAAACAATTAATTTTACTGGCTGTGGCTTCTGGGTATGTTCCAAACCTATAACCTCCTCTTAGTCAGAACAGAGTCTTCCTGGGAGACTCTTACACGTGCTGTGTTTAGTTTGGGTGGCAACAACATAATGCTAATCCAGTGCCCAAGTTCATACCAAAAGTGTGTGTCAATGTGTTTGGAGAAACGTGGGAGTGATATGCTGCAGCACAGGGCTTCTTTGGCACAAAATGCCTTTTCTCCCTTTCTCTCATAAGGAGATACTCACTACAGGTGTGGAACTGAATTAATCTTGAGCTCCTAGGATCCAGAAATTGAGGAAAGGTGCATACTCTGTCATGTTACCCTCACATAGCCACCAGCACTTACATAAGCAACAGGGTAGTTACAGTTGGTATGGTTGTGCTGATGATTAGAAATTAAATCCCTGATCAGACAGTTTGTTATTTTTATTTGTCAATTCACCTTATAGAGCTCTGTGTCCTCTCCTGGAATCTTAATTACTTTAGGGAATGTGTAGTATTTTGTATTGATACTACAGTAATGTGTAGTATTTTGTCCTGCATTAGCTGTTCTCTGGAGATTTGAAACGGATATTTATCCAGAAATTTAAATTATTTCCCCCTTGCCACAATATCTTTGACCTGATGACATATTCTTAAGCTTGTTTTCTGACTTTATACTAGATGATTTTATGGATTTGATGTATTAGGCAAATTAGCTTATTGTGATTTTACAGTGGCCTTTTCTCCCATCAAATTATGTCACCAACTGACCACTATGCTTGCTTTCAGTGGTCACTTTTACTTGGAAAAAATGTTCATAATTGAAAAAACTGTACTGATGAAAGCTATCCCCAAAGCAGTGAAGTAGTCAAATTTTAGGAATATGTTCAGTCTTGATTTGAGGGGTTGTTTCATCCATTCATATCCTCTGACTGGCTCAGTGTATTATGCCATTTGTATTCATCTTGTGTTAACACTTGTATTGCTGCATATGAATTCCACAGCTTCAAAAGAGCAATCTTCAGAAGGAATCGTTGTAAAAGCTGTGTAGAATATATTTAATCAGTTGATTCTTAAGCAAAAGCTCAGTGTTCCTGCTTGAGAGAGATTTCTCTGATCAAATTCCACTGAGAACATAATGTAGTGACTTCAGCATTGCAAAGAAAGTTTCACCAGAGGATCTTCTAGTTTATCTTTATTGTCAAGTTATTGACCACATTTTCTGCCTAAGCTGCACATGTTGGTGTTTGTGATTTCTCTTATGTAACACAGGACGTTTCTTGTAAAAATTCTTCCTTGAAAGTATTTGTGAAAGTTTATCTCCTTTGTGAAAAACTGAAAAATACTTAACAATGAGTGGCTTTTGCATGCTTTTTATGCAAGTTGGTTTATTTCTATCTTGTTGTTCTCGTTATTTTTAATCTCCATTTATGAATGGGCTTTAAGGCCCTGAATATGTTTTGCTCTGTATTATCTGCATGTGCATAATACTCTAAGGGTAGGACTGGGTGATAGCCTGACTATAGCAACAAAATACAACAAAAAGGGAGAGAATCCTGTAGTAGTTTATATTGCCCCCCTTCAAAAATATTTCTTTAATTTAATTTTTATTTTTTAAATTTTAATTTAATTTTAATTTCATTTAATTTATTAATTTTTCTGGCCTGGGAGAAGGCCCAGGTCTAGTGTTAAATTCTGACTGAGTTTAATAAAGACTGAAAAGTGAAAAGTTAATGCTAAGTCTAAGGGAATCTAATGTGACAGCAAATTTACTACTTCCTTTTTAGATTACAGTAAGTTGAAAATACATCTGGTTAAACTTGTCATGACTTGGTAACTTTCATCCTATTAGCAGACTTACAGCTGCTCATTTGGCAAGATTGACTAAAAGGAAGCAGACATTAATAAATTTAGCGAGAAGAGAAGAGAGTAAAAATAGGAACAAGTAACGAAGAATGTAAGTTGAAATAGGTTGTCATAAATTTATACCTTCTTTACATGTTTTTGTCCTGCTAGAATCTAGATAGCAGGAAATGAAATGTACCATTAGCCATGAAAAGCAGTTTTAGTAAAGACAAAGTGTGTAGGGACAATGGTCTGATGAAAAGGCTTTTAAATTCCTTTATTTTAAGAGACTAAGCTCTATCACTTGGCTTTCAAATCTGCCTTGTGTGTCCTTACTCAATGAGCTAGAAAGCATGCCAAAATTGAAAAGCCAGGAACTTTGTCGTGCTGAGGAACGTTTCCTCTGTGACCATCCAGGAGGCGCGGGCAGTGACATTCCTGCCACTCCAGACTTGTGCTGCTGCAGGCAAAGCCCCCTGGCAGTGGGGTGGCCCTGCTTGAATCCCCCCACACCACCCTGGTGCAATCAGACAGGCTTCCCTCACAGTCTTGGCAGAAGGTGTCCCATTGCTGAGTCTCAGGTGTCTGGCTCCTCTAGGTAATTTAATCATGGTGCAGCAGCACGATAACAGCTCAGGCTGGGTGTCTGGGCAGGAGGGGGGGACAGAGGATCCTGAGCAAAGGAATGGCGGGGGCTTTGTGCCATTGCAGTTTGTATATCTGTTCCTCATGTGCTTTCCACACCCCTTACACTTGCCTTTTAGTCCAGTGGTGATATTTGGCCTTGTTGTTGTTTATTGGGTGCCCCTCCACGGCCACACTGCAATTCCCTGTGCCCTTTGTGAGGCAAAGGGTCCTAACAAAGGGTCACTGCCAGTTCATGGCCCCTTGGCTGGGACTTCAGCCATTTCCCCCCACCCAGGGCACAACTGAGGCTACCTGCACTCCAGGTACTCCTCAACAGTAAAGCACCCTAAATGTTTTTAGGAAGTGTTGAGGTTTTCAGTCCTTATAAAATAGATATTTTAAAAAGTGCCAAGTGTTCCTAAAAGTACAGATGCACCAGCAGAGTTGGGGTAGCATGACCTGGAAGCTTTGAGTTTTTGCTCTATGAGTTTTGCAATGTCTTTTAGGTACAAAGTTCAAAGTGAAAAATAGTAAGGAGGAGCCCTTTTTGTTATTGTTTACTCATAAGGGTTCTCTTCAGAGAAAACATGGTTGCATTCAACTGTAATAGCTATTAACTACTGTTAAATCAGTAAGTGGATCACTGAGTGGTTTGGAATCGTTCTGTCAGGTATACATCACCAGGAGAAACCACTGCTATGTGCCCTAATAAAGAATAAACTCTGACAAATTCATACAATAACAAATCCAATTTTTTTAATGAGAAAATATTACCTCTGTGAAAGAGAGTAAGTTCAATTCTCATTTGTGGTGCATGACCCCCCATGACAGAAGCAGCTTGCCCAGGAAATGCTGCTGGTTTGCCCCCATTCGTGAGCTCTGCAATTCACAGGGAAGGGAAGGCTTGAGCCTCCAGCTCTAATTGGCAACCCACAAACTCCCTGTGACTTGGATACGTCAGTGGGCACTGACCCATCCAGTGCCTGCTTGCAGGAAGGCAGCTGGAGGAAGTGGTTTCCATTTTCTTGTAGTGCCCGTGTGATTGTTTCCATGAAAGCTGCCCCTGTTTGCTCTCACATTGCAGCAGCAAAATTCATAAAGCTGGCTTTGAGAAGCTGGCACAGCCAGGTTTGAGAGCCTCACCCACAGTCTATTCTGTGACAACACAAAACCTGCAACCCAACCCTGGCAACAGAAATTGATGGCAAAATCTAATGCAGGCTTCAGTAAGGGATGAGGATCTTGCCTGGGGACCCTACTCACTTGAGAAAGCATTTTCAAAGTCTTTCCTGAATCCACTAAATATTTCTGATGTGGCGGAATGAATGAGTGTTTAACCTGGTTGGGATGGTGATTCTATCTCTGTTTTTTTCATTCCTGCTGAATGCACTGGGACAGGGTGTGCTGTCTGTGTCTCTGCTTGTATTTTGCAGAATTGACTGCATACATATCCAATCAATTCTGCAAAATACCTTCTTGAAGTGGAGATACTGCACACAAGTGTGCTGTGACACTGGTTTTAATCTGTCCCTTCCAAGAACTTGGACAAATGCCATAATTTATTTTTAATATTTTTATATTTCGTATAAGCAACATAAATATTTGTAATGGCTCTTTTTTCTTTCCTTACTGTTTTGAGAACTTAATTTTGTCCTGCATTGTTGCTGTTATTTTTTTTGACTTTGTCTCTCTCACTCCCCGCTTCCCCTGCTTTTGTAACAAAATGATCTAATGTCCTGTGCTGGTTAAAGGGTGTTGGCTTCAACACAAAGTTGCTTTCTTCAGGGAACAAGCAGAATATCTTTACAGGGCTCCTGTGTTCCTCTTCTGCCTACCAAGAGGACTATCTGAAAATCTAATGTTTCTGACTTCGTAATCTGTATGTATCTTATTTTGGTGTTAGTGCTGTCTTTTTTGTCTTTAAAAGAATACTCCTGAATGTGGCTCTGGAAAGCTGCGTGGTGGGCAGCCAGTTTAACACTTAATATTTATGTATTATTATTGTTAGTCTCTTCTAAGCATTTACCTTTTTCCTGTCCCTAAATTTTTTGCAGCAATTCTTGTATTGTCAGCCTCGAAAATCTTGCAAAGGCAATAGAGGTAAAATGCTGCTTTAATAAGGTTCTATAGGTCTCCTATTATTGCTTTTCTGACTATCAGTACTCTTTGGGAGCTTCTGCTCCCACATATGCCAGAAACACAGAAACCACCATGATTTATCTTTGACTTCATCCAAGAAGTCAGTGGGATTATTGAAGTGCAACAACTGATCTGCTTTTCATGTTGATATTTCCTATGATCTAGTTTAGTGAGACTCACTTTAGTGATTGTATCAGTCCAGGATTTTGAATTGTGAGCTGTTGTGATCAGGAGCCACCTCTGGTACAGTCCTTTGTATAAAGGAGTGCTTTATATAAACCACAGCAGTGCTCATGGATTATAAGCAGCCAGGGAGACAGTCACCATGATGGATGAAGAAATTGTAAGGTTTGAATGTTTGAAGGGTTGTTTCCTTAAAACAGACATCCCCAGTATAATCCAAAAGAGTATCTAAGCTGTCTAAATCTTTTGAGAAAGCGGAGTTTAGACTGGGCATCCTAGGAGAGGTTTTCCTCTCTTGTAGCTCAGAGTTCTGGCTTGTCTGCAGGTGCATTGTAGGAGCGTTTCTGAGACTGTATGTAGGTGCTGTTGTCCTATGAGTTCTAGTCAGAGCCAGAAAAAAAGAAAAAAAAAGGTCGGAAATAGTTTGTATCTTATTAAGAAAAAAAGTCCAATGCTTGAAAAGGCTTATGTAAATGTATATGTGCTATATTTTGATACAGCTGCAGTCTTTGCCGTGTGAGCAATGACATGTCCTGAGGTAGCTTAGAAGCAGGAAATAAGTAGGTGTGAAGAAGAAATGAGGACCATCAATTCTGTGTATATATATGTGTCCTATGCTTCCAATGTCAAGTTGCAAAGACTTTAAATGAATTTAGAATGTAATGATGTGTTTTTAACTGTCATATGTGTCTCATCTTCCTTTATTTTCTTTTCCAGCTTGACTTCTGTACTACTTAGAGATGTGTTGCATGTGTGTTAGAGGGAGATACAGTCAGCCAGATGTTTATGCTTTGAGCTGTAATTTGCAAAGGAAAGAATATGAAAGAATGGTACCTGGAAGTCTTCACAGCAAAACAGATGTTGTTTAACGTGCTGGTTTTCCTGCTACTAGGTTGCTGCTTGTTCTGCTGCGCTCCTTCCTCCAGTGCCAGGCTGGATAATGGCGTAGGCCATGAGACAAGTGTTGTGTAGCAGTTTGCCAACAGCTCAGCATTATCCAAAATGAGCCTGATTTATGGTCCTTGGAGAGGTTAGCTTAGATTGCCAAGATCTGGCAAGCATACTGACAATCCTACACTCTATCCAGGAGCACATTGGTCGATGTTGGACCTTCAGCTGACTCTAGGCTTTGGCAGATGAATTTATCATACCTCTATTGCAAAACACTTTTCTTTTAAAACCTTTTTGTCAGTGAACAACTGTCCAATTCTGTCTGTAACTACAGGTTGCAGTGTTTTAAGTAATTGTGCTAATTTCCCTCATAGTTGCTTAGTTGGTAATAACATAGTTAAGGAGCAGTATGATCAGGTTTTGCTCGTTTGTGTTTTTTAGTACTTGGAATATTGTTATTCAGTTTTGTCCTCACCATTGATCTGTTCTCCACCCTCAGAAAAGTTTTTCCTTTTGAGGTGTTGCAGGAACTTACTTTTGTGGATGCATGCTTCTGAATGTCAGTATGCAGTAAGGACTGCATCAAGCTGTGGGCTGCAAATAATTATTTTATGTACACAATAAACAGAAATGATGGAAGTTTTGACTCATAAGACTGATGCACTGGACATATGTATGAAACTAACTCAAAATATGAAAGTTAGTTTCATGCCCGTGGGAAAGGATTTCAGGTCATAAAATGTGTGTACAAACAAATCTCTATTTTTATTTTAGAATTATTTCCACTAATATATTAATATAATTTTGACATATATATATTAATATAAATTTGACTAATATTTTTACTAATATTTACAATTTTTTAGTATGCATTTTCAGCTTATCCTTTATTTTATATAGACTACAGATTTCTAAGTAATGAGTGGGAATAAACTCTAATGACTTGCATAACTAGGGCTTCTGCTTTCTCTTTTTCTCTTGCTTTCGAGCAGATGTGTTCATACGAAGAGAGAGGGAATGATGCTGGGGTTCCTGTTATTTTTCTGTGTATATTAATGTATATGCATATTTAATGTGCAATTACTGTTTAAATAAATCACCTCTAACCAAAATTGCTTTGAAAAACAAAGCCTGTTTAGAAGGAATTTTATAAGACATCTTCTCTAGTATACAGTACTGGTATATTATAGTAACATCTAAAAATGCCTAACAAGACACTAACTTTTGCTGTCGTGAACAAAAGGATATTAAGGAATAGGCCTTTGCCCCTTGCATGTGATAATCTCTCTGAACTGCTCTTGCTCTGCTAGTTTGGGAATTGTTGCTGGATAATCCAAGGAAGGAGAAGTCAATGAGGGAAGTGAGAGATACAGCTCTTGCATGTAGTTTTCCCACTTAATCTCAAATAGATCTCTTTCAAGCCTAGGTTTTATAAACACAATTGAAAGGGGTAAAGGGATCCTTACTTATCTATGATTTTTGTCAGTGTCATGGTTTTGCTCGCCTCATCACCCAAGGTTTTCTTCTGCTTGGCTCAGAGAGGCAAGTCATTCCCCTGCTAGGCCATGGGGTCCCTTCCCATGGGAGGACAGTTCTCTGTGAGTTCACCAATCTGGTTCCAATCTCACAAGCAGCAGTCCTCCCAAAACTGCTGCAATGTGAGTCCATCCCACAGGCAGACAGTCCTCCCAAAACGGCTGCAGCATGGGTTTACTCTTCCAGGGCTGCAGTCCTCCAAGGACAGGCTGCTCCAGCCTGGAAGCAGGGACCCCCTCTCTTCATCAGGTGTCTCACTGGATCACAGCCTCCTCCAGGCTTCCATCCATACAGTGCAGATGGATGGGTGTGAGCATCTCCCCCATGGGCTGTGGGTGGATCTCTGCATCCCCCATGGATCCCCATGGGCTGTGGGTGGATCTCTGCATCCCCCAT
>JAOTQP010001286.1:53955789-54009804 GCA_026413545.1 Cichladusa arquata
TAAGAGGAAATGTTGTATGTTTGAAGCCCTGGCCTGGGAGTTCAAAAACCTGAGTTGAATTCTCAGCTGTAAAGCAGTAATCTGCTGTGAAGCTGGGAAGGCTCTTAACAATTTTTCTTTTGGTTTCTGATCTTTGTGTTGCTCTCCTGTCTTGCCTTTGGCTGTCACATCTGTTTGCTCCATAGTCTCTTTGCAGGACAGTCAGGACTTGGGGTAATCATTTGTTTTATGTATTTTTGTATTACTGTAACACTAATCCTCTGAATCTGGCTCAAGAGTTTAGAGTGGTTCTGCTACGAATTCATTTGCATTTTGTTTTTTTCTTTTTCCTCTTGCACTCTTTTTTTTTTTTCCCTCTCTTTGGGTGTTTGGGCAAAGGCAGATATTGTCAAATATTTCCACCATATGCTGTGGTATGGAAAGCTTGGGTGAAAATGTACAGATTGGTTACTTACAGCTACCAATGGTGTAAGAGAGAGAGAGCACTCCAGAATTAAAGCCCAAGGCACTTAATCACAGAAGTTGGACGTCATCATTTTTAAGTTGGAACCACAGATTTGCTTTCACATTTGAGTTGACTTTAAAATTCTTCTCATCTTCCACACATTTCATCTATGTGCACTTCTTTTCCAGCTGGGCTATATCAATCAGCCTCATTTTGTAAATTTATTTTTCACAATGCTTTCAGTCATGTTCTCTGTTTGGAACCTTCTGTTAAGCTCTTCCACTCAAATCTGAGTGCTTCATAGAGGCACAGCTTAAGCCTTGTAAGCTCCATTACAAATATCTATCAATGTAGATTTTTTTCCTAAAAAAAGCAGGATTATCTGTTATTTGGTCTGTTGATAGCAAGGAATTGAACTGAGGGCCTCAAACTCTCAGTACCTCAAGCTGTGACCTTGCTAAATCTCATAATAAAAACAAGGCCTAGCAAGCTGGAAAAGTTTGAAGGCCAAAAAGGTGCAGCAAAATGGGTTAACTTAACAATGAACCCGTTGCCTAGCATAATACTGCTCATTGTAGGGGCTTTTATTTCAAATAGACTGAAAAATGTTTGGCTTAGGTTATCCTTTATGACGTAAGGCAGTTAACTGCTGTAAAGTGAGGGCTGTATTTCTGCAGTCTAGGAATGTTGCTACACGAGACTGATAACTCCAGGAGTCAGGCACCTTAGGTCTTGGTGACCAGAGAAAGGGTGAAAGAGAAACACCTAGGCATCCAGTAATGAGTCTCAAGATGAAATGTTGACCTAGGGATATCTCAAGCCTTCTCAGAAGATACCAGAATCACAGATATTGGTGCAGCCAATATTTAATTTGCTTTTCCTTGCCTCCAGGAGCTGGTGCTAGCTTAGCTTCAGAGATTGACCAAAGAAGGCAGAGATGAGGTTTTGGTTAAAAGATGGGCTGGGGAAGGGAGTGTTCACAGCTTTTTCTCTGAATGACTCTAGGTAACCTGAGAGTGTCTTAACTGAGTATGGCAGAAGGCAGTTCCTTTTGGATGCCAAAAATGTACCTGGGTTCAAAAAGTGATCACATGAATCCATGGCATTGTACTTCAAAGATAAATGCAGAAATACAGCCCTGGACTCAGAGAGCCTTTCCATATTGCTGGAAGCTGGGACAGTGTGTGAGAACAGTATCACTGTATAATTCTTTGTTTATTCTTCTCTGGTAGGGTCTGTCATTGGCTGTGGTTAGGAATGGACACAGACTGAGACAGCTCCCTGTCCTTAACCATCATTCTTGCCCCATATTCTCACCCTCTTAACTCTTGAAGTTAATTGTTGTTTAAACACCAAGGTCCTTAAAGATGATTTTAATGAATTTGACATGTCTCTTGGTGCTTCATTAAACTGACAGACGTTTTTCAGGAACTGGTTGCACTCAATGTATTTTACAGTGACAGGTAGAAAGATACAGAAGAGCTGTGCCTGTAGGAACATTGCAGGCAGGATAACCTGCAAGTGAGTAAACTGTGGCATCAGAAGGGACAGGGTCTGAGCTAGGGAGAGAGGCTGACTCTGTGCTGTAACCTGAGGAACAAGACCTTTTAGAGCCCAGAAAAGTAGTTGTCAATGGGATGTGACACTCTTAAGATGAGTGAGTTAAAGCCAGAGTGCTCTTGGAAAGGACACTTCCTCTTAATATAGGTTGTGTCTCACACTTTTCCAAACGTCTCATTTCATTAAAAAAAAAAAGACAGTGGCAAGCAGTTCTGCACTGTTCATTTGCAGGTGTGTATTTGTTTCCAGAGACCACAAGGGAGGGAAAGGTTCTAAACTGACCATACTGTTATTGAACAATCTTTTTTAAATCACTGTTTACTTTCAAGACACCAGCTCTTTGCACTCCTTCCTGTTTCCATAATCAGCTGGAAGCATTCTTATCAAATAAGCAGAAAGCAAGTATTTCATTAAGTTGCAAGTGACATGAAAGTGAAGCTCTCTTGTAAACTCTGCTTCTTCTGCCACCTCTTGGAAAAGAAAGAAAATCATTGCAATGTCCTAGGATTAATATCTTGGCAACTATCAAGAGAATGAAAAATATGTAAGCCGTACTCTGATTTTACTTTTAGATTTAAAAATAGTGGTTGTGTTTGTGTTCAGTCAACAGGTTCCTTGACAAGCCAAAAAAAAATCTTTTATGTTATTGGATCTAAAACCAGTCCTGTGATTTAATAAAAGTGGCAATGAAGGGCTGCAAAGAGAAGCTGGAACAATGTTGAAAACCTTTTATGGGTTAGTATTTTGCTTTTCTAAAATAAGGGGAAAACTTGAACTCCTGAAGGAGTGATTGGGCTGGCTAAGATTTTGTGATTTCAGATGATATCATGAAGCCCTGGCAGTTATGTTGTCTGGTGTGTTGTATGATGGGTCAGGTGTCTGAGAAGTGCTCTGGAAAAAAATATTTTATATGAGATAGCAAAGAGTAACTACAGCTTATGGCTATATTCAGCTGATTCTCAGAAGGGAAAGAAACACAGTGACAGCTGGCAGTGCTCAAACCTCTGAGAGTGTTTGGTCCCCACTCTGATAATGCCTAGATTATTGTTCTCCTTTCCTGGGTTACCCAGAAACACTGATGACAGTATCTTTGGGATTCAGATTACTTTGATTGTTTTCATCTGTGAAAAGATGAAAGAGCTTTTGTGCAGGCTCATTGGCTTGTGTAACTCGCACTCCCATCAACATGAAATTCTGTAGGTCTGCCTTGACATAAGTCAAGGTGGACATTTCCCTTCAGCTCAGGCATAAGTGTGCCTGACAGCCTGTGAGGAGCACTGGCTTCATTCTGCTTGAGTCTGTTTGAGGAGCGAGGCTTAACTGGCAAAGAGGAGTGATGAGTCTCACAGAGGTTGTTTCAAGAAGCACAGTACTGGAGGGGAGAAAGATCATGAGGTCTTAGTAGTTTTGCATCTTGGAGTCATCATTGTTGTGTCTTTCAATGTTCCTGGAACTGCACATTCCAAAAAAAGAGAGGTGTCCTTGACACATTGATAGTATCTACCAATTCTAAATGCTGCATAGGATTTTACTCCCAGTCAGACTATAAACTGATTATTTGTGGCTGTATATGAAGTATATTTACTGAAACATGGGGCTGCTCTGAAAAGAATTAGCTAACATTTAGCAACTGGAAGAGCAATGGCTGGGAGCAGAAAATATGCCAGAACAACATGGCAGAGAGGATGAACTTGCATTTGTACAGCCCATGAGGACCAATTCAGCAGCAGAGAGGAAGCATTCTATGGCTTTAACGAAGACTTTGGTTTTCTGATTCATTTGCAAATTAATACTTAGAGCATGATGTCATTTCCTTATCTCATGAGTATTAGTTAATTAGAGGTTATGTGAATTCTAAATGTGTTTTGGCTCAGCCCTACACTGGAAAAAGTGGAAGGTAAAGAAGAAAAACTGAAAGGGATATCAAAGGCTGGATTAAACAGAAGCATTTTTGACAAAACTGCCCATGACAAAAAAGCCCCACCAAACTCAGACATTTTCAAGTTAAATACTTCATTCTGGTGAAGACAATGGTTGTTTCTTTTTCAAATTAGAAAAGTTTCTTACAAAATAAAAGAAGTAGTAGAAACACAGACTTCAAAAGCATTTACAAATCCAGTGAAAACAGAGGTATGTGGTGGGCTGGAGGTAACAGCTACTAACCAAGACAGTGAGTGGTTTCATATTAATCCTGGATATGAACGGAACATTAACTTCCCTCTGCATGAGGAAGAAGCCTAGATTGCAATCCAAAAGATCTGTAGAATATCAGGTTCTGAAATGAAGATTCACAGATAGCACGACAGAAAAAATCTCAGTTGATTTTTTTAATTGAAGTTTCTTCTCCAGATGTTTAGAAGGCTTACTACATGGTGGGAGGCAGATCAGGTGAGTTGTCTCCAGGCAAAGTGGCAGCAAAGAGCTTTTGTGATCAGCTGATGCAAGGAATAATTGTGTATGCATTTTTCAGGACTAGCTAGTTTTCACCCAAAAGTTCTGAGCTAACTCAAATAGTAAGTAATGAATTAACAACTCCAGTTCATAAGCTGCTTAATTTGCTATTCGGTACCAAAGCAATGGCAAAAGTGATACAAATGTAACAGAGTTCATTGAGAGTAAATACTGTTTGCCTTCCTTACATTCCAAGGAAACTGATAGAAAACTTAGAGTAGAATTTTTATTTCCATACATCATATTATAGAATGAGGGAAAATCAATGTGATTTTCTTAGGGGAAAATCTTTTTCACAAATCTATTTCCTTCATTAGAAAGTGTCAATGAAGATACTGCTGTGGATATTGTGTAAATGAATTTCTAGAAAGGTTTTGCAATCTCTTTCATTAAGTAACCATGTTGAAATAAAGACTTTAAAGTTGAAAGATACTGTTGGGAATTAGGAGCTGATTGAATAGTGGAAATAATAGTCTGTTTTTGTAGTTAAAGATAACTGGGGTGTCATTGTTAGTCTGTGCTTCCCAAGTGACATAGAAAAGGGATAAATGATGAAATGGCAAAGTGTGCTGATGATGCAGTAGAATTCACAGTAGGAAAAAAGTGCTGTTGATGTGGTAGTATTCGGGGTAGAAAAAACCAAAAGATATTATTGCAGCTTTACAGAAAGATTTTGCAGTGAATAGGCATTAAAATGGTGGATTAAATTCCCAGTAATCTTCGTGGCATAAGCCAGAAATATACACAGAATCATAAGGTTTAAACAGGTTATTAAAATTCAGTATAGAAATGTTGAAATTATTATAGCTAGGTGTTTGCCACATCAGTTCAGGTGGCAGCCAAAATGTCGATTCTTTATCAGAATTAGGAGAGGAGTGGAGAGCCAAACTAAACATTCATTTATGTTCAGGATATTTCTTGGTGTATGCATATCCTGGGTACTGTCACCTTTCTTTGCTTTCAGAAAAGGGTATGACAAAGCTAGAAAAGTTATACAAAAATAAGTATAGTGAGATGAGTGAGATGACTTCAAAAGATGAGTAGGCTAATTCAATGAAGAAAAGCCATAACAAACATTATAGGGAAAAGATCAAGTGTATGAACTTGAGAGTATATAGCAGAAATAGTGCTGTTCTCTTCTCTTGGCTCATCTCAATGTCCTTTATTGACTGGTGTCATATGTCACACCTAGTGGTTTGTTTAATCCCATACTGATAGTCCTAGCTGAAGCTATATTTCTCACTGGCACTGGAAGAGCCCTTATCACAAGGCTGGCTGTGTAGCGTTTTGTTCTTGGCTTTGAGGCCCACTTTGCTATTTCACTTCCCTGTCAAGTGTTGTAATCTTGGGGAAGAAAAGTAAACTTTTGACCAAAACCTCATTGTTAAACCATATCCTTGGTGGTGTGTTCTGAGTTAGGGTTAGAGTGGGCGTAAACTCGATTTGCTCGAGTCGCTCTTGTCCTGTGTTAGAAATGTGAATACTTTGTGGGAGAGCAGGATGGGGAAGTAATTTAAGACTTCCCTTAGAAAGATTTAGCAGTTTTGACTGAAAAAGCTATTCTTGTATTCATAGCAAGATGCTGTGAGCCCCTTTCACCTTTTTAAACAGTAGAATCTATGCATTCTTTGGCAAATCCCGGCCTGAGGCAAAGGACTTGTAGGCATTATCAGACTCCCTCACAGACAGTTATAAGGGGCTGTGTATTCTGTGCAGGCAGAGCACTTTCACAGGAAAGATTTAAGAAATCATGTCTCAGGACTGGCTGATCTCCAGGAGGCTATAGAGCACTGTGATGTTGATTGCTTTATAGATGTAATGTACAGGATGGACAGGAACAAAGAATCTATCTAAATACTTGTGAGTCTAATTTCTATGTGTTAGAGGGCAAGTAGCTACCACTTGATCACAGGGAAGAAGTTCCATGTTGTAACTAAGATTTTCTTTCTTTTCAGAAGTTTTCGTTCTTATTTTTTTCATCTAGACTTCTCTTCTGCCAGGATTTTGAAAGTCATGCCTTTCAAAATCCTGGCAGAAAATGCTAAGAAATTTGGGTTTGTTTAGTCTTTTAAAGAAGAAAGGGGAAAGAGAAAATAAAAAAAAGAAAAGAAAAGAGAAAGTCTAGTAACTTGGTCTTAAAGGTTTTAATTATGGATTCAAAATTAAACAGCTAGCAAACTAAACTAGGGTCAAGGCATATTTTGATTAAAAATGACTCAACCAAGTGTTCATGTGAAAGGGAAAAATGAGTATGTGAGTGAAGACCCAAGACCTGTTCCAATAGTCTGTTAACATTGCAGGAAACATGGTTGTTTACAGTATTTGACAGGGGATTTTGGAGTAGATTTTTTGTTTTGTCTGCAGGGGGTAGGAAGTGCTCAGGTGCTTGCTTGTGGTAGTTCTAAATATTAGCTTTGTTCTCCTGCTTTGTCTCAGGCTTCTTGTGTTAGGGTTACACTGCTACTTCTGATTATGGCAGGAAAAGGCAATCCTGACATTGAATTAAACCACTATACGTGGGCTTGCACTGCTGGGTATCTGAGAGGGACCAATCCAATTTTTATTTATGCCTCAACATATGTTATATATACATAAGGTGAAAAATGACTCTGGGGACTGTACACGTGCTGGCAGGCCTGTTCCCAGGAACACTTCACCTGGCAGCCCATCAGGGCAGAGAAAGCTTCACAATTGGGCTGCAAGTGAGCCCCACTTGCTGGTGGGGCAGATACCCTCATGCCCGGGAAAAAATGCCCAGGAAGAAATGCTCAGGAAATCGGGATATGGAAGGAGCTTTAGCACATAAAAGCAGTTAACTGTGACACAACCAGGGGCCATTTTCCTTTGGTTTTCATGGAGGGAGCAGGGAACCGCCTGTAGGGTCAGCTCCATCTCCCCCCTGGCCTTTTCCTCCCTGTGGTCCTGCTTCCCTGTCTGCCTGTCCTGCCCTGCTCCGCCACTTTCCCGAGGCAGCTCAATGCCACAGCAGCCCAGCACTCTGCTCTTTCCCCGATGGAGCAGCCACCCTGCTCCGACCCTGAGCACCCTGGGCTGCCCCAGGAATGTGCCAGGGCAGCCTGTCCCTCCCTGAGGGAAGCGGCACAGCTGGCTGCTGTTCGGAAATCACACCCAGCTGCTCCAGGAGCCACAGCACACATGCAGCTTGCAGCACACGCTACATCTGCTGAGCTGATGCTCACAGAGCACCTGGGATACAGTGGTAAGGATCTATCCCAGTATTCTGTTTTTATCTCTGTCTTTCTTTTCTCCTCTTTGCTCCCTTTTCTATTGCTCCTTCAGTAGGAGCACTTACCTTTCTTTATCAATAAAATGTTGTCAGATATAGCATGGCCACGTTTGCACCTTATTTTCATCCAAGAAATCGATCAAAAAGGATCCTCCTCGACTCCCCTTTTCCAGTGGGACAGTACCAAAATAGCTGATTTCATATTTGTTAATCTCTGGAGGCATAGAAATCAGGAGACTACTAAGGAAAAGTGTGAATGCAGTGTGGTGATGGCTGCTTTGCAACTACTCCATATCAAGATGAACTGCAGAATATAGTGTCAGGATAAAGAGAACCAGATATTTGCATTGTTATGAGATAACGTAATGACTATGTACTGAAAGGAACAAAGTTTTAATGGCTGAACAAGTCCTCTGGCAGCAGTTTCATTTTCCATTCCAAACACTCTTCCCCCCTCGAACTGTGAGGAAATCTTGCAACCCTGCTTGTAAAAAGTAACACTGATGAGTTGACATTACTTTGGGGACAGAGGGTCACGCCAGCTGCTTCTCAGCCAGTGCAACAGATGTTCCTTCCTAAAAAGGGCATGCTGCACTCTTTCTCCAGCATTCGTGTGTCTCCAAAATACTGTATATTGAGTGCTGCAGCTTTTGTGCAGAGAACTTGGCATCAGTTATTTATAGTTGCTCCTACATGGGATGACTCAGCCCCTCTTTTACACAGAAGAACGTGGATGGTTAAAGCCTTCCAAAAAGAGGGAAAATTCTGCAGTTGGAATAGATCAAATGTCTGGGGTTTCTCCCCTGTGTGTTTTGATTTGTTAGTGAGGTCCTGTGGTGGTCTTGGTGCATTGGTTCTTTTCAATGGAAGCAAACAGAATGGACAATGGTGTATTCCCTTAATGACTCTGCTCCTAAAAAAAACCCCCAGTTTGACCTGAGGATGCACTAGGTTGATTTTAGGCTGCTACTGATTAGCATTCTCTGCTTCTTATGAAACGCACTAAGTCCACTGGGAAAGAAAATGGTGTAACTGTCATCAAGAAAATGTGCTCCGTTTAATTTGTTTTACATTCAGATTGACACTGTAGGTGTCCAATCTCCTTTCTAGTGGTTCCTGCTGTCTTACATGATGTATTTTTGTCCACGTGCTTTGATAACTAAGTATCAGCAAGTTGTTTAGAAGGGAGTCCATTAGTTTGATGTTCTATCAGTACTGATTTGCCCAGCTACTGAGCAAGGTGGTGCTGGGAAACAGCAAGGCTACTGAGTAGTTGTGAAAGTCCCATCTATATTGCTACTCCTACTCTTCCTCAGACACTTGGGATAGAACTTGCTGTTTGCAATCCAAAGGGAATGACATCTAGCTCATAATACTTCAATTTACTGGAAGCTGGAGATAATAGGGAAGTAGTGTCTTCTTTTTGCCAGGAAACTAAAAATGTCAAGTTTTTGGTTAAAAGACCAAGTCTCCAGATGAGGGGTTGATGGAACAACTCTTCTGGATGCATTCTAAAATGAAACAAGTAATTTTCCATCTGCTAGTTCTGGAGTTAATATAATTACCTTTTTTTGCTCTCTCCTTTGTGTTTACTTTATTTTGTTTCATTTATATTTTTTAATTTAAATAGTACTGCAAGGACTATGCTGTCCAATCACAGCATTCAGTCACTAATCTTCTGTTTCTACACTTGTTTTCCTGAGACTATGCGCAGATGATAACTCCACAGCATGCAGATGCAACCTGAAGCCCCTTTCTCTCCTGAGGTTCAGTTCAAGCCCAGATTTTGTAACTCAGAAGACATTGTGAATTAGTAAATTAAAGCACTGCAGCAAGTGTCAAATGCTAAAAACTGAATAGTCCTAAGTCCCCAGTCATGTCAAGCAGAGTTTACACCACTCAGTAATTTTTTTTTCTTACAATAGAAAGTTCACAGAGCTCACTGGAACTCCTTGATTTTCATATGACTTAAGGTTATACTGAGACAAATAAAACTTCTGCTACTGTGCTTGTAACCATTCAACTTCATTCTTGTTTAGGTGAAATAAACTGGAGAAGTCAGTAGGAGAAGAATGACATGTAGAATGACAAATATTCAATACAAGAGAAAGAATTCTTTTATGAGCATTTTGGATACACACACAAAAACAAAGATGATAGCTATTGTATTTCTTAAAAATTTCTGTTGACTGGACTTGGGTGACAAATTTGTAACAGGAGAAAAAGTGTTAGAGATGGGTTTCTCATGAAATCTGTAGTCTTTCCTGACTCTGTCTTTTGAATTTGAAATGTTTCTGGGGTTTTTTGGTATTTAAAAAAATCCCCCAAGAACAGGAGAAACCCCACAATTCATCCAGTAGTTACGCTGTTTCCATTCATGTGAGCAGCAGTACTGAACATCTGGTGAAACTCTCGTGTTTCTTTCTGATCTAATGTCCCATTGCAGCTCTAATTTTAAATTTGTTTGCCTTATTTAGTAACCACTCTAGTTTTCTTGCTGCTTTTTATCTCAGTGGTTTTTCCTGTGTTCTGTATTAGCATTTGTCTTGTGCCAACATTGCATCACCCATTATGCAGCTGAATCTGAAAGCAGCATCATCACACTCCTTGGTTTCTTTGTAATGGGAGCTGCAGAGGTTCTGAAAACTCTTGGTCAGCAAAATCTTGCAAGATTAAATTCTCCAGTACAGCTCAAGCTGTGTAAATGGCTGTAAATCACAGATGCACTTGAATTAACTTCCCTCCTTCGTAGAGTTTATGAAATGACAACATGCTGCACAGGGGGAACCCCCCCCTGTATCCTATTCCCCACTTCCAGAAAGAGCCTGCACCTGGGTTTCAGTAAGTCAGCTGCACTGACGGCCATGCGCTGGTGCACGGGGATTTGGCTTCAGACCAAGAGTAGGACTGTCTTTCTGGTGGTCAGCTGTAGCATGTGATGCTGAACACACAGCAGAGTTGTGAGTTATTCACCAAGTGCCTTGCCTCTCTTAGTGCAGTTGGTTCTGAGTATAGTTTTATAGGTTTTTTTTTTTGTGAGATATAAGTTAAGTGATATGTGATTATCCTGGAGACAATTTAGTATTTCTGTGAGCCTCATGGGAAACAATAGCCTAGTGTCTTGTTTTTAGCTCAGATATTTCCCTCTTGTTAATAAACAGGATAGCAATGGGAGCTTTAGTTAAAAAATACCTTGCTTTGCATTTTAAAATGTTTTGCTTCAGGGTGTCTTGCAGACAATTACCAGTTGCAAGAAGTTCCTTTAAGATAGCTGAATAGCATTATCTCTGTTTTACAGATCAGAAAGTGAGGTAGTGAAACAAAACAATTTGCTCAAAACTACAAAAGAAATAAGCATTAAAATCCTGTGTAGCTTTTGCTCCTTTTCAGGTAAAGTCCAAAACCAGAAGTAGGGCCAGGTCAGGAAATGCATTACGGGAACTTGGCCACATTGCACCTCATGCAAGCTGCACCTATGCTTTAAAATTAGGTTCATTGGAAGTAATTTGTGTGAGAATCTGTTATATTTATTTAGTTTATGAAAATAAATTATTGAAAATCATTAAAATAAGTTATTGAAAGTTTGTGAATTGAACTTACTGGATTTTTTTTTATAGCGGGAGTTTTCTATTTAGCAGTTCAGATGTGACCAAGAGGTCTCACCTGTGTAACTTTCAGAAATATACAAATCACTTAAGAAGTAATTTTTTATGTTTTTGACCTTTCTTCTCAGTTTTTTTTGTTTACTAGAATTCGGAAGGTATTGGAGTATGGGTTTGAAAGAGAAACCAGTCATGGAAAGAATGCAATGAAATGTTTGGCCCAGACTTGAAATCTTCCTATTCCTGCGTTTCTCCTTGATGTAGGCTGCCTTCAATCAGTAGATTTTGGTAGTTTTGGTACAGAAAGGTATTTCTATTTCATGTGCATACCTTTGATATTTTGAAACTTGAATTTGTTTCAGGTCTTCTTCTGTTATTAATTTTTCTTTAAAGTACCTCAGACATCCAGTGTCATTCTGATGTGACTTCTTTTAATAGGAAATCAAGTTGAAAAAAAGGTCATTATACTAATTTCTGCTGGTGTCTTAGTCCCAGAGGAGTCACCATTACAGTGTGTGGCACATTTAACCATGGGAACAGTTTTGGTAGACACTCTGACATCTCATTTTCTTTGTCAAACTCCCCTAAAACCATGTAATGACTCCCCAGTGGCAACTCAGAGAGCTGCAGAAGCCCTGGGGAATGAGCACTGTTAGTGCACCCTTGCAGTTGAATGGAGTGAGGAGGAGGGAGCAGCAGAAGCTGTGTGCATTGCCTGCAGCCAAATCCTGATGCCACACTGGCACTGCAGCTTGTCCCTCCTGGCCCCAAACCCCATGCAGCCATGGTGTGCCAGCCTTGGGTGTGCAGAATTTGTAGATATCTGCTTATCAGTGGAGGGGTTGGGATTGGATTTGGCAGGTCTGTAACGGCTCATATCCTGGCCAGGGTGGTTTGTGAGAGCGCCCATCCGGATCCATGGGGTGACCTGAAGACCCATGGCATCTCGCACTGATTTTCCCTCCTTGGTCTCTTCCACCAGTGTAGAGAAACCCTCTTGAAGCCTCTGGCCAATCCCAGCCTGGCTGTTAGGGTCAGTGGCTTCACTGAACTCAGTGATTTTATGCAGAAAATTCTTTGGGAACTAAAAAGATTTAATAATAGAAAACAACAAACAGCAACCCAAACAGTTTGTATGGAACAAACCAGGAAAGATGGTACAGGGAGACTTGTTCCATGCATGAGGACAATGGCAAAAAGCAAATGTTAGGGCATGGCAGGGGTTTTTATAAACTTGGAGGAGGGGAGGAATTAGGGCAGAGTTTAGGGAGGGTATCCAATACAGAAGGGCGATTAGGAATATTATAATTATTGTAGCAAAAATGAACCAATGACAACAAGGGAAGCAGAAAACTTTCTGGCAATGATCAACATACTGGAACTGGAGGATTCTGGGGGTGATTTTTTACTCACCCCTACTGCAAAGGGTTTTCCCAGGGCCTTAATCCATGATCCTCTGCACTTTTATTGGAGGTAATGGCAGCACCCTCTACTCCTCTCAGAGGAATTAGTTTTCTGTGTCCAGGTGTGTTTGGGGTCTTTGTTTATAATACTGAGGATGCTTGTTTAAGCAGCAGCATTATCCAAGGTGTGCCTCTCCATCCAGGGGAGGCTCTGTGGAACTACTTCACATTACGTGTGAAAGCCTTTTTTCTTTTTTGGTGAACAAGCATTTGCACCCAGCCCTTGTCCTGGTGTACAAAGCTGCACCCAGAAGAAAGTCACTGCATTGTCCCTGACAGAGCCCTGGTGGCATTGACCAACAGGGTCCTCTCTACATGTTATGGCATCTGAAACCTCTCTGCTACACAGCTTCTGATAGCTGTCCCTGAAGGTGGGGCTGCATTTGGAGTTAATTTAAATCTCCAGCTGCTTTAATAATCATCAGGGTACATATAGGTAGTGGCTGGTTCCCACAGACTTGGCAGAGATCGGGGATTAATGAAGTACAGATGCCACCATTTATCCTTGGCAGGAAATGTGTCCTTGGGAATTTTGGGGTCTGTGGATTTGGAGGATTTCAGGGTGGAAGAGTGCAATGACTGATAATTTTAGAGAGGAAAGAGAGTTGTGGAGAAAGTGCTGTTATAAGCGTGTCCCCGTAGCACAGTGTGTCTTTGATGAGGGTGGGTTTAATGGCTAGTATATGATACTTTCAGTCAATAAATCGAGGTTTTTGCATCCCTTCCAGAAGCTGGCAGTGGCCAAGACTATATGCATGGTTGTGCTTTAAAAAAAAAAAAAAAAAAGGAAAAATGTAAACACACGAATTTCTTCTCTAGCTTTGCAGACAGTTCTTTTCCACTCAAAATATCCAGGAGTCCCTCAAACTGAAAAACTATAGTTATCAGCAACTCAGTCCATAGCTAGTTTACCTAGCACTACACAGTTATATTCCTGAGCTGTAACACAGATAATTAGATAATGATCTTTTCGAAATCCTGCAGATTATTCCCATTTATTTTATTTGAAATGTTCTTTGCTTTATTTGCACATTTAAGGAATTCTATTTTCTAATTTTAAAAGTGTGCCTGTCCATGTTTTTTATTGTCTGCATGTTCAATTTGCAAATAAGTCGCTTTTCTTAAAGTAGCTTAAGAACTGATCAAGAATTTTAAATCTTTCAGCCTTATTTTTGTCTCCTGTGGTTTTCCTCATATGAAATGTGATTCTTCTGAAATGCATTACTTGGAATAGTTTAAAGACTGTGCTTTCTTGCAAGTATAAAAGGACTATTCCTTATGAATACCATGCCAAGGAGGGAAAAGTTTCTTCCCTATGATGATGTTCTTCAGGATTTCATATTAATAAGTTGAAGGGAACTTGACATGATGTAGCCACGTCTGACCCTTCCCCATTAAACCCTCAATAACCAAAATTGAAGCAATCTTTCCATAATGGCCCTAGAGGAATACTGAAACTATCCCAAACCCAAGCTGCTTTTGTCATTTGAATCAGTCAGCATTTGATGTTTGGGTGCCTTTCTAGTGGGATAACATTGTGTTTTAGACACAAGCTTTGCTGGCAAGTGTTATGACTTTGAAAAAATGAAAGTGGTCTGCCATCATGGTCAGCTTGGCACAAATGTAAAAGAATATGTTTCTTCTTACTCTGCTGTGTAAGATGAATTGCATGGCACTTGCAGCTTTTGGGACAAGAATAGTCAAATGTGTGTGGCAGACATTCACATGGCTTAAAATAAGAGGAATTTTTATGGTAATACTGGGATTATTCTTTGTAAGTGAAATTGCATGATGAAGAGGTGTTAAGACATATTCTGACTTACTTTGGGTAAAAATGATATGAGAACAAATTACACTAATTGACATATGCATTTTCTCTTGATTCAGATTCTTGGAAGGAGGAATTCCACAGTATAGCTATGTAAACTCTAAACAACTGCAAGTAAGGGGTCAGTTGCACTGCCAATAAGCTCTAATGCTTTTCCATATGAATTCCTCTGTAAATTTGTACAATTCCTGAAATACACTATGTATTTATTAATTGTAACATTTATCTTTAGGATAGAAGTTTTTCTATGCTTATCAGAAGTGGAAGTTTATTAAAGCCATACTGCCTGAGGTGAATGATGCTTGCAAGTGAGAGAAACTGTAATGTGGGAAGGTTGAGGCATTATGCCTAAAAAGTACAGGGAATAAGGAGTGACTGGGGTTTCCAGTAAAGAATGAGTTATATGCAGACAGTGACTTGGCCTTGAGAAAATACAGTATGTACAAGTGGAAAAGATAGGCTTTTTATAAAGTTATGTAAATATCCAGAAGTTTGAAGATCAAAAGAGAATCAGTTTTTCAAACTTTAGGCATTTCATACAGCATTAGCAAGTATATTTTTTTCTGTTTGTATGCTTATGTGAGAAGAGACAGTCTAGAACAAAAGGTTTGTTTTGTCTTCCAGATGTGGTTGGTGTTTTAATTCCATCACCTTATGCTCAATTTTTTTTTTTCCAATTTGGGATAGTAATTTCTATAGGAAATGACTGTAAATAGTTCCCTCATTTTTATTTCCATGTTTTTTCCCTTTAAATTTGGAATGAACTATTTCTAAACCTAATTTATAAAAAAATTGTAAACACTTTCCATCTTTTCCTTACAGTGTCACAAAGAGTTGCAAGAGGGCTTTTTGTCACTGAAAGAACTTGCAATTTTTCTCCTTCAGTTTAGCAGAAAATTTTCTGAACCTTGAATATAACACCATTTATCTTTCTATCACAAGACAAAGAGAACCAGTCTCGAGTCCTGCCCATCTGTAGGTGCAAGCATAGTCAGTAGCCCTTTATCTCAAAGAAAATATCTAGAGAAAGTATCTAGACAAATGAGAAGCTATGAAAGAAAGGAATGTAAATACTGTATTTAAGAAACTGACTGATAATTCAGTAGTTTGGAAGAGATCAATCATTTTTTTTTCAGTAATACCTCAAAGTGACAAAAAGTAGCATTGATTATTCTTGTAAGTGGGGACAAAATAATTATAGATACTTTGCTGCTTTTTTAAAATGGATTCTTGACCATGGTACAATGTGATTTATGGATATTTTAACAAAGGTTTGTTTGTTGGCTAAACTAGCAATTTATCTCAAATACAGGGAAAATAAAACACATTCTCTTTTTATAGAATTTTTATATTTTGAAAAAAAATCGAAAACACATACCCTTTAACCAGCTGCAGAAGATATATGAAGAACAAATAAGGTGGTACATTTAAAGTCCATGTTTGGTTAAGTATGATTATGTTTGATATTTCCATATATTTGCAATTTTGAAAGCTTATAATCCTCAGAGCTCATAAATTGAGCCAGTGCTGTTCGAATTTAAAATGCTATTTGAGCATGCAGTGGTGCTGAATTCTGCTCAAATAGTCGATCCTGCTTTGCTTTAGCTGCAAACATAAACATGAGACCCTGAACTGTCTCCTTATGCTTCAGCTGAGCATATCCCACACCCTCAGCAAATAGTATGGGAACTGAAACATCCCTTTTGAAACTGGGAAGTACAGATGTGGATAAAATATTCAAAGCAGAGATTCTTGCATTGATAGTGTATCCCCTCACCCAAAGAAGGACTGGTACCATCATCATCATCATCACTTCAGTTATCCTCAGAAAATTTTTTGTTCTCTACTTATTGCGCTGAAAAGCAAAAATAAAATCTTTACCAAAAAAAACCCAAAAAAACAAAAAAACAACCCCCAAAAAAAGCAGATCAATGTTAATTCTGTACCCAAACAAAGTGAAATCTGCTCTCCAACCCGAAGATTTGAGTTCTATCTGCATTGCTGGGTTTCTCTAGACCATGGTGAGGTCTGAGAAGTTGAGGTTGGTTGTGTGCATACTTCAGCCTGCATTTTTCAGTGAGGACACCTCCTTACAACTTTGCTTTGCCTGACTGACTTGGATGGAGATCTTGCTCCTGCTGCTTCTCTTTTTCATTACTTTCCAACACTCTTCTCAACTACTATATGTAAATTATTAGTTACTCTGTGGCCATAGTAATTTAAGTCATTATGGACCCTATTACAGGATTGGGGCTTGAATTTACTTTTCCCTGTTTTTTTGAGTAATGTTCCAGATGACTTATGAACATAATTTAATTGCAGTTTGTTGCAAAAATATGGAGAAGCCTGGATCCCAGCAGAGAACAGCAGTACAGCTTTCGTGACTCATCATGACCCCAGTCTTCACTACTTTGATTAAACAGCAGGAAAGGGAAGAAAACCTCCCTCAGAGCTTTCAAAAAAATTGCAGTATTTTTGTTCCTTTCACTTTAGTTCGGCTTGCAAAAATTACAGCTTTGGCTTTATAGAAACTGCAGTAATTATAGCTGCAAAAGAATTTCAATTATAACACCGTTTTTTCACACTATTGTACCTTTTTGGTAGGCTGCTGTTTGGGGAATGAAATTTTCCATGTGGTGTGGCTGTGAGATGTAGAGGAAATAAGACTTTACTTGTCTTTTGGTTTGGGCAAGGTTAGAAAAATTCATTTTTGAACTGCTTTATTTTTTCATCTTTTTAACATCTACACAGACAGTTTGCATTCAACATGATGTGTAAATGAAACTAGTGAAGACAAAACTAGCCTTTCACAAGGAGTATATTTTAAAAGTTTGATAAACAAAAATACTTACTAGTAAGTTCACAGTAATAAAATAAAAGGTCTTTGAGTGCTGTCAAGCAAATGGCTTTTACAGCCAGAGCCTGAAAAACGACCTTTCTCTGACCAGCTGTAGCTAGGGGCTGACACCTCACCATGAGGATGCCCCAGGGACAGTGTGGTGGGAAGAGACAGTGTGCATCTTCCTTTGAAAGTGGCAGGGAGCTGCCATAGTGTTGGGATTTGGGTAATGTCAATGAAGGTGATGATGAGGGTATCACAGTAGTAGAAAACCTTTTCAATTTTTAAATGACACTTGCAGTAAGCACCAATTCTATTGGAATGGGTGGGAAAGAGGTTGTGAACACTGCAGTTTATAAAATATGTGTTTGAAAGGAAAGGTATCTGCAGAGAAAGCAAGAGTGGACATCTTGAAGTGTAATTCCCAGGCAAGCTGTCCCCTCTGCCCCTCATGACAGGCTGTCTTCAAAACAGGGATTTGTCTGTGGGGAAACCCACTGCCCTGGCGAGGGGCACAATGCAGTTTGGGTGGCAGTACATGTAAAGAATGTGCTCTTGTGAAATCCTTTACTAAAGTCGGGTGAAGCCCCAAGACCAAGCACACTGTCTTAGTTTGAAGCTGAGAGCTAAATACCCAGCTCTACATCAGTGGGTCTGACTGGAAAGGAGAAACAGCATATAGTGATAGTCATGAGCTTTTGAGTCTCTGGTGCATTTTTTTAAGGAATCTATTTGGTTGAGTTTGTGAAGGACATTTTTTGGTTTGTTTGTCTGCTTGCTTTGTGGGATTTTGTTGTTTGTTTGTTTTTTTTTTTAATCCACATTGCCAAAGTAAGACTGTGAAGTGCCAATAGCTGGTTAAAGAGGCAAATATTTTTAAACTAACTCTTAACTAGATTGGGATTTGTTTGTGAAATTAGTGAAAAAGAGTACATATACATCCTGGAATAAAAGGTGAATCTGGAAATACAAACCTGTCCTCTACCAACATGGCTTGGCAATGTCATCATTCCTGGTGTGTGCTCTATTATTCATGGTGCACACACTGAATGTGAATATGATGGTTTCCTGTAAGTCCTACCTGGTGAATGTGCCCTTTTCAATTGTTTGCAGCTTGGAAAGACTAATGCAATGTTAATCTGAGGTTTTTTGGCCTGAGTTGGAGTCTTTGGGTACTACAAGGGAAGGATGGTAGAGCAGATATACTTTACAACAAAAGTGAAACAAGATGGTTATCAGGAGTGCTTTTTAGAGAAGCAGAATCCTATTTGTGTATTTCATTTTCCCCCCACATGCACTTACCCGTGAGGAAAAAGTCAGGTGAAAATTAAGGTAACCTATAGGTAGATAAAAAGGATTTGATTCATTGTTCATGTAGCTGGGTTTAGTTCTCATGATCTGTGTTCCATTCACAGACCAGGTAGCTGTGCTGCAGCCCTGTTTCTGATCTGCATGGTGCCTGGATGTTCTGCAGCAGGATTCCACACAGATGGCTCTGAGGCTGCTCTTCAAGTTTGTTGAGAGAAATGGATTTGCTTTTCATGCTGGGATTTCATATGCACTGTCTCCACTTGTACTCTCTTCAAAAACATTTCCTTCCTCCATTGCACTTCGTTTGCTTTGTGTCTAGCCAGATATTTGTATTGTATTAATAGAAAGAAATGGATTTAGGAAAGCAAGGGTATACCTTACACTTTATACTTATTCTAGTTGAGAGACTGCTGATCTTGTTTTAGGTTGCTTTGTCTGTCTTCTGGGAGAAAAAAAATGCTGAATATATATATTTTCCAGCTAGCAAATGGGTAGAAAGTGGAGTGTTAAAAAAAGCACCATGATTCCAAACCAAGAACGCACAGCGTCTTCCTTTTTTGGTTTACAGGATATGCCGTCTGTGTCTCACTGCTTTGTATATAAATGAGTCCTGACAGTATTATTGTAAATGGCTGTGGAAGTGTTCTTCAGGCTGACCAAAAGCCAAGTGTTTCCATTAATAAGAAGTGCCACAGAGGTTTTATAAAGCAAAAGTGGCATTTGCCTGCCTTTCCCACAGCTGTCTCCATGCCTCTTTCCCTTCCAAAGCATACCTTGTCAAGGCCTTCTGACACTCAGTTCCCTCTGGTGAGGTTTGCAAGCTCTGAGCTGATGAACAAATAGTGAGTTGAGGAGCTATGGGATCAACTGGTCTAGGCCTTGCTCTGCTATTTAAAGTATATATATTTTCTTACCCCCCAACAGTATGTGAAGATAGCAATATCATTTTGCTATCTTAAAATCATTGGATATTGTTGCTGAATTTTATTCAGGTGGCAGTGGTGGACATAGAGATTGGTCTGCAGATCTGGGTTATACACAGACTGAGCTCACAGGAGACGGCAGCAGCAGTGGGTACAAGGAAATACTGCTGGAAGGACAGAAGTTCACTTTAAGGATAGGCTAAAGGAGCTTGGCGACAAGCAGTGCTGTGCAGCAAATAGTTTCTTGATCTTTGTTACTGCCATATTCAGAGAACTGGGACTTTGCATGTACTCTTCATGGGACAACAGGTGCTCCTGATTGCAGTTTCAGTCCTGTGTCAAAGCAGATGTGAAATGTATTTTGGTTTTAGAAGTATTAGTTAGTGTCTTGGTTTGAAAAGACAGGTGTCTGCTAAGGAAGGTAGGAGCTTTTCTTGAAATGGAAAATGTAAACCCCCTCCCTCTGAAGTATTATAATTTGGAAATTAAGGGGCTCTCAGGCAAACATATGGGAATAGGAATAACAGTTCTTTACTAGGAAAGTTAAAATAAAAATGCAGTAATAAAAAGAACAACAAAAAACAACAAAACACTGACAGAGTCAGAATACAACCTGACACCCCGTCAGTCAGGGTGTTGGTTGCAGTCCAATCAAATGATGGCTACAGTCCTCCTGCAGTGGCAGGTGTGGTTCAGTTGAAGCAATGACCCTGAAGAAGGGTGTAGCATTCCTCTGAAGGTCCAGTGGTGATGTTAAGGGTCTGGTTATCCTCTGGGAATCCAGTGGAAAAAGGCTGCCTTGGTGTTCTAAATTTCAAATTTTTATCTAGATAGGAAAGGCTTGGCTCCTCCCCCTGGGTGGAGCATATCTCAATGGGATTATGTAATTTTGTCAGTCACGCAGTGGGCTCAATGGCCTATTAGCAGAAGATATTTTCCTGGACAGAGGATGGGTTGTGAGAGAGATAAAGAACACTGCTCCACTTGGTTTCAACAGATGGTGATAAAATACATACTGCTGGTTGCATCTTGCATTGCAACTTAAGACAGTTAGAAAGATGTCCAGCCTTCATTTTCATTGGCTAAGATATTCTCCCTTCCCATGTAATTATTTTCAAATGGTCTGTAGGTTTGTTGTTGTGCATTTGGAGGTCTGTTTGTTAATGTACCATTCACTCTCTGTGGGGCTGACCAAATCAGTTCCTAAGTAATATATTTCATTCAGACCATGTGTTATGTTTGTCTAAAGTGACAAACACAATTTTGATTGTATGTGGGATTTGTGTGTGTATGTTTAAGAAACAGTTTTAAAGCAAGCCTAATGGGCTAACTTTGAAAATAATTGCTAGTTGAGTAGAGGTCTTTCAGAAGCTTTTAGGTCCCATGTCTCTCTGTAATAAAGGGTTAGTGTATTACAGTATGATGTAAAACATAGAAGAAAAGTGGAATATGTTACAGTTTTAGTAAATGGAAAGAAAAATGGACCTTTTTTAAACTGTTACACTTTTTATAGATTTTTCTGGTCCCTCAAGACTGGGATGGAGCTCAGGACACAGCTCAAGATTTTTCAGTCATCAGACCAAGGGCAAATTTTTGAAAACTATGCATGCAAACTGCATCTGCATTCAAGTAAAAACAAAATAATCACAGAAACACAGAATATGCTGAGCTGGAAGGAACCCTCAAGGATCATTGAGTTCATCTCCTGACCTTGCACAGCACCATCCCCAAGAGTATTGTCTATACACTTCTTGAGCTCTGCCAGGTGCTGTGACCACTTCCCTGAGGAGCCTGTTCCAGTGCCCAGCCACCCTCTGGGGAAAGAACCTTTTTCTAATATCCAACCTAACCCTCCCATGGCACAGCTTCAGGCCATTCACTTGGGTCCTGTCACTGGTCACCGCAGAGAAGAGATCAGTTCCTTCCCCTCCTCTTCCCCTCATGAGGAAGTTTAGACTTGGATAGCAATATGCAGGGTCAGTTGGAAGGGTAATAATTTGATTTGTGTGTCAAAGACGTACATCATGTACACAGAGAATAAAATGGGCAGGTGTGCTATTTAGGCAGGGATTTTCAGAGAGAACTGATTTTGACTAGTTGTTTAGCTCACTGTTTGGATGTGACAGTGTTGTGGTTGAAGGTTGTCATCTGAGATACCAATGTGAGAAGTCATGATGGTAGGAGTCATTATTTGAAGAGTTCCATAAATTTCTACCTATCAAGTTGGAGAGATATAAAAATGTTTTCTTTGACCAAGTGCTTTAAAAAGAAATATTAAAGGTGAAAGGAAGTGAAGGATGTGTAAAATACGACTTTCAAAAGGTGTAAACTTTTTGGTTGTCATGTCACAAATGTTTTTCAGGATTGCATGGCTTCAGTGATGCTCACCTGTGCTTCACCTCCAAGGCAATGATTTCATCAGTTGGATGTGCAGGTTTTCCTTTCTTTCAAAGAAAGATTGTACTTTGTTTCAGGAGAAATTACTTCTGGACTTCTTGAGTAATCCTGATTTTCTTTGAAAATGACACAATTTTCCTCCCTTTGGGTTTCCAGAGAAGGAGATTAACAAACCCTCATGAATGTTATTCTGAGTCTTACGGTAGTCATGGCTTCTTCTGGGTAGCCAATTTTCATCTTATATTCCATTTACTCTAGCCAAGAAAGTAAACTGGCAAACCTTCAGTCTTTATAAAATTTTGTCTTCACAAAGCAGGTAACATTGTTTATGTTAAACATTGTGGTTTATGTAGTGTACATAGAATACCACAAATATCTCAGTGACTATTTCCTAAAGCATTAAGGTTAAGCAACACTAAATGTAAGAGTCTTACCCAAGGATTTGAAGCTTTAGGAAAATATTTCTTTCATCTACCATAAGCTGGGACTTGCTAGCAGTGAATAATTGTTAATTTAGGATCCTATGGATGATTTGTAATATATTTTTATATTGTTTTGGTTGCTTAGGGTTTTTTATTATCTTTTTTAACGTCCTTTCCAAGGAAAAGATGTAGTTGTTTCGTAAAAGGTAGACCTTTGAGATGACATGTGCTGCATACTGGCAGTTAAAGGAGTGGAAAAGTCAACCAAGGCTATTTCTGCATAATGAAAAGGGTTTTCCTCTCAGAGGCCTTGGAAAAACTTGCTGGAGGTGGATACTGACAACTGTAACATGAGCTGTATTTTTTCCTTTTTGTTTTCTTTTTAAATGTCATGCTGAGAGAAGTCTCTTCTTTACAGACCAGTAGTGCTAAAAACAGGTTTATGTGGAAAGAGAATTCCAACCACTTTAAATAAAAAGAGAACCTAAAAATCCTTCTATATTTTTAGCAAAACTGAGCTAAGTAAGCCTTTTCTTTTCATCCTGTTGCTTGTGATGACTCATTTTATTCTTCCTCTCCTGACTGAGGTATTTTTTAAAAGAATGAGATTACCTGTGGGCAGAGGTAAATAATTTCTGCCATTTAGATTTAAATATCTACTGTTGTATGGAGCTTTTTACAGGACATTTTTCCATTCTTAGTAAAATGTTCTGTGTCTATTGAGACACATTATGCCAGTAAGTCTAGCATATAAATTTGCCTTGATGCTCTCATTTGTAGCTGTTTACATGATTTCAGGTTATGGAGAATTCCAGCTGTCATGCTTGAAATCAGTCTGGATGGTGAGGAAGCTGAGAGTAGTTGTCTGGACATGTGCATTTATCTTGGGAGAGGAAAGAAAGAAGTGCAGTGCATTTTTAGAAAGCTTTCTCAGCTCACATCCTTCCCTGTGTTGTTTTCTAAGGTGATAAATCGTTACTGACCTATTGCCTGGTTACTTCATGATTACTATAACAAGGCCACCAGAACTGGTGGTACAGCAGCTGTACTTTGTCCCCTTAGAATGTGTGTGAGTCTTTCCTTTGTGATTACAGCCTCTTCAGAATAAAGTTGTGATGCTTTAATGAAGTAAATCCTAGCAATAATGTTGGCCCTTTATTTGATTATGGTAATAAAATAATTTGTAGATGGAGTCAAAAGTGCTTCATTAAATACTTGCACATTTTGTTAAGGATGGCAAGAATGTATTCATATTTCATGAAGCTTATGCTGTGCTTTTAATGCATTCGTAAATATGGACAATGTCAAATACTGCTTATCAGAAATAAACAGACTAAAATGTTCTGGAAACTTAAGAGTCTCAAAAACTTGCTGAAGAGCTCTCTGGCTCCATATTGTAAACTTTTTCTAAATCTTGCAATGCAAGAGAAATTTCAGGAAGCATTGAGAGCTTTAAAGTGTCAATATACCAAAAAAGGGTAGGAAAGTTGATCTAAAGGGTTGTAGATTGACATCATAGTATAAACAATATAATGGAAATGCAATTATGTCATGCTCAAGAAATTAAAGGAAAAAACCAGCTTGATTTAAAAAAGATAAAACCCCCAAACCCTGAGTAATGAATTAATGAGTTTGATCAGTGAAGGCAGCTATGACGATATTGATAGAATTTTAGGGGCCTGCAATTTCACTTAACATTTTAGGCACTATGATTTAAAAACAAAAAACAAAAAAACAAAACAAAAAAAACACACAAAAAAAGATTGCACAAAATTTGTATATATAAAAGTTAATACCCAGCAGACTGATGTAGAAAGGAGATGTCAGTGTAGGGTTATTAAGTGGATTATTTTTAATTACGTTCTACAGAGATTGGTAGAAAGCTTAAAATTAGTAATGAAAGATCTGAAAATAAATACAAAATTACTTCCACATTTTGCAGATAACACAAAAATACCTGGTTAAAAGGGGAAGATAGGGACTTTATAAGAAATGCTTTAAATCATCTACCATGCTGAGCCACTTAAGTAAAGTTTATTTTAATCCATTTAAGTGTGAGATCACTCATTCAGGACCAAAGACTGTACATTCTAGAAGTGGGAGAAGGAGCTTTCTCTTGGTTTGAGACAATTCAAAGGAAAACACTCTGGAATTAGTGGTGTCCTTTAAGGTTCCAGCAATCCCGTTCCACCAATAAGAAATGAATACTAGCAGATGAAAGTGGGAAAACCCAGTTTATTAACAAATAGGATGCCAGCAGGGAGGGGGGGAAAAAGGCAAAGAAGTGCTAGATATCAAACTGTTAGACTTCACCAACCCAATGGAGCAAAGAAAAACCCCAAATCCTGGAAATTCCCATTCTCGATATGGAACACATTTTTTTTCAGACAGGGAGCTGTGGAATTTGTCCTCAAGGCAGCCCAAAGATTGCTACTGCAGCTTCTCTGAGCTAAGGGGGGGAAAAAAACACCCTAAAAAGAAAGAGAAACCTTTACCTAAGCAAAGATTAAGTAGCCACTGGCATAAATACCACACAAACACCTGTGCACAAGCAACCTCCACCCACACAGGTACATGAGAAACATCCCTGGACACAGGGTCTTAAGGATACAGTAATAATTTCTATTATTGTTATTGTATAATGTGCTATTGTATAATCACAGATGATTATGGGATACAATATCATGATGAATCACCCTAAGACGGGCTTGTTTTCTGCAAAGCACAGACCTTGAGAAAGATTTCAGGATCGTAGCAGACCAGCAATTGAACATAACTTCTCAGCGTGATGGTTGGCAAAAAGCAGCAGTGAGCTCTTTGGGTACAGAGGGAATGGTGGGTCTTCTTCTGTATAGGTTGTTACTTTGGCTGGGGTAGAATTGTGTGTTCACTGATGAGATGCTTCCTGTTTAGATGATGTTGTAAAAAACTGTAAAATGCGTTCAAATGTTTAAGGGAAGGCCTCACTTAAAAATTTGAACTAATCACAATGTTTTTATTTTAATGAAGGTCAAGAGGTACCTTGTAGCTATTTGTAATAAGTAGCTATTTGTAATCTAGCAGAGGAAGGTGTGACAGAAACCTGTGACTGAAATGTGATGTCATATATATTTAAAGAAGCCAGACCCAGGACCTTTGAAATTCAAGAGAGATCACTGTAAGACCTAACTATGAGTGTTCCTGGGAAATACACTGTAGCTAAACAAATTATTTCATGTTGTGGAAGATTAACAAATGAATTGTAATGTCTGGGACATACAAGAAGGTAGACTAAATTATACGGTCTATTACTGCCTCTTAGGATAATTTATTTTTAAGAGGAGAGGATTTAAAGTATCATTAGTACCACAATATTTGTTTCTGAGACTTTTCTGTTGATAAAATAGAGACAAATTATAGGAAAGCATTATCAGTCTCTCTGTGCAGGAGTTTTGAAACAGTGCCAAAGCAAAGAGATATGACAAAATCCCAGAGTCAGTGGGATAAAAATGGCAGAATGTGGTTCGTGTCTGGGAGTGAAGATACAATTTTGAACAAATAATACAGGAACTGAGATAAAGTTCAAAATATTGCAACTTGTTAGTGTCATTTTGTATTCATTACCCTCACAGCACAGTTTGGTGAATAGAGCAGGCTCCTGGTGTTATGTGTAGGGTCAATGCTCTGTCATCCTGGCCTGTAGCCTTGATATCCTTGTCTTCTCCATCTTCCCTCCACTTTGTCTTTCCCAAGCTCTGACTACCGTGCTTCTGATGCTCATACAGCTCTCTGCAGTTGCTCTTTGTACTGTCCGATATTTTTCCTTCCAAGCACTTACTGTTCTCTGGTCTCCTCTTATTTCAGCACTGCACTCCAGCCAATTTGGAGATGAACAGACCCTGGAAAAGTATGTTCCAAAGTTCATTCAGTAGGAAAATTAAGGAAAGACTTCTTTCCTGAAAATGAAATAACATCAGTTTCGACCTAGTTTGATAGCTAGGGCAAGCATATTTATTGTGGCTGATGCTGTTAGCAAAACTGCTTCCAATCCTAGTGCTGCTGAGCCCTCAGCCTTTGAAAACTTAGTTACCCAAAGGCAGTGTTGCTCTGCTACATACATTCAAACTGGGCTACAAAGGGCTCTTTTCCCATTGAACTTGGGTCTGCCATGATCAGAGGTGTTTTTGGCACGATGCAACTGGTTCCAGTTGTCTTATGCCTTAGACCTGAGAAGATGCCTTTCTCCACAGGATTGTCTCTTGGCTTTTAATGGGTTGCTGTATACAGAAGAGGTCATTTTGTATCAGAGCCATTCACAAAATGTCTGTATTATGCTCAGGGTGCCATGCAAATGATGAGAATCAGGAGGAAAGAAGTGGTTATTTCTGATGCACCCAAGGAGAGCAATCTGGACAGCTCAAGATTATTTTATACCTCTACAATGCAAGATAATATCTAGTGCAGATAAATGTGTATTTCAATGACTTTTTGTTATATCTTCCTGAAAACCGAATTATAAAACAATTAGCCAATTCCCAATGCCCCCTGCCCCCACCCCTCACTTCTTCTGATACTTTCTTCTTATGACTCCCACTGGTTAGAATCTCTTTCAGACCTCTCCCCAAGGATTTGTGTGTATTTGTCAGAGCCTGTGGTTGGGAGAATGCTTATTATCCCTTTCTCAGCTTCACTGAAATCTCTTCTCTTGTCCCAAATCACAGCATATTGTTTATCCATTTAGAGTCACTGTGTATCATCTAGAGTAGTCTTCCACATAGGCCACAAATTTGTGTTGTTACCAAAATTTGACATGTTGTGGAGCAGAGAAATGGGGATTTGAGAAAAGTACTGCTGTCAGGATAAGAACACTTGATGCATTGGATAATATATAAAATAATTTAAAAGTACTCAAAGGAGAACATGCAGTCAAGGGAGATGTGTAAAGTGGTAATACCTGCACCTAATCATGTTAGGTTAAAACCTTATTGCAGTTCATGCAATATTGGTGTTGTAAAATGCCATTTTTCTTATTCCCCATGAATGCATCTCCAGCTTCAGAGGAGAGCTCTCAACTTTGATCTGAGGAACTGGTTTCCACTTACTTGTGGAAATATTTGCCTTGTTTGTTTTTAAAGCCCACTGAACTTGAAGGGAAAGTTTTGGTTTTCCTTGGTTCCCCTGAGAAACACTTGTTCATTCTGCTCTCGTCCATGGAGATAAACAGTTTCCCTTTGTCATTGTACAATATCCTCTAGCCCAGCCATCTGAGAGCTGGGCAGCTGTATTTGCTGATGTGGCATCTAAGCAGGAGGTTTCTGCCCCTTGAATGATCTATGAAACAAGGAGAAAAGCCTTATCATTGTTGTAAGGAATGGCAAACTTTCTATTCATTTGTGATTTCAGCTGTAAATGGACTAAAATGACCATAAAGTTTCTGAAGTACTGATGTACTGATTCTTTAGTATTTTTCCTTTTGATTTTGTGTAAGGTATGAGCAGAGGCTGGGAGTCTGAAGAGAGGAAAGTGTTAGCAAAGCAAAATAGAGGCTAGCAAAATGTCCTTGACACCATGCATAATGCTTGTACTATGTAATGGATAAGCTTCCTTTAACTCTTCATCTCAATATTTCTTGGTTAATAATATTAATTCTATTAGTTAGAGTCACAAAACAGTGAATGGGAATTTGTCATCCTTAGAGACAAATATTGCTTCCAGAATAATATGGTTCCCTCACCCTCTTCAGATATTACAGCTCATATCTGTACAGAAGCCATGGCATAGGGGAGTAAAGAGCTCAACCTGTGGGTCCTGGATTCACAAGGCTTCTAGGAGATATCTAGGATATGAAACTTGAATTGATATTAAACATAAAAGCTGACATCACAGGTGAGTTCTGTTCACATTTTTAAATTCATGTGACAGAGCAGACAATTATAGCACTCTTTCCTTTTACTTGTATTGATTTAAAATTCTGCTTTGAAGAGGATTAGGCTAATAAATACTACCTCCTCTGTTTAATAGTGCAATAATAGACTTGGGTCACATTATTACCACTATTAAGGGTTGGTGTGGCCAGGTTTTGGTAGCATGGGGACTGCAGGGGTTCTCTGTGAGAAGCTACTGGAAGCTTCCCTCATGTCCAACAGAGCTAATGCCAGTTGGCTCTGAGACAGACCAGCTGCTGGCCAAGGCCAAGCCATTCAGAGATGATGGTAACAGCTCTGTGATAACATATTTAAGAAGAAGAGAAAAGTTACTGAGCAGATGTAATTGTGCTCAGAGAGGAGAGGAGTGAGAATATGAGAGAGCAACAGCCTTGCAGGCACCAAGTTCAGTGGAGGAGGAGGGGTAGGAGGTGCTTCAGGCACTGGAGCTGAGGTTCCCCTGCAGCCCATGGAGCCCTGCAGACCATGGTGAAGCAGCTGTGCAGCTGCAGTCCATGAAGGACTGCAGGGATGCAGAATTCCCCCTGCAGCCCATGGAGTAGACTCATGCTGGAGCAGGAGATGTCCCAAAGAAGGTTGTGATGCTGTGGGAAGCCTGTACTACAGCAGGCTCATGGCAGGGACCTACAGACCACAGAGAGAAAAGCACATTTCTTGGAATGATTTGTGACTGCATGGGCTACCCATGCTGGTACAGCCTGCTCTTGCAGGACTACACCCATGGTAGGAACCCATCCTGGAGGAGTTCATGAAGAACTGTAGCCTGTGGGAAGGACTCATGTTGCAGAAGTTCATGGAGAGCTGTCTCCTGTGGGAGGGACCCCATGCTGGAGCAAGGGAAGGACTTCTCTCGCTGAGCAGCAGCAGAAACAACCTGTAATGAACTGACCATAACCCCCATCTCCCTGTGTCACTCTGGGGGAGGAGATGGAGCTTGGGAAGGAGGGAGGGATTGGAAAAATGTGTTTTTAATATTTGTTTTATTTCTCATTATCCTGCTCTGATTTTGATTGGTGATAAATTCAGTTCATTTCCCCAGGTCGAGTCTGTTTTGCCTGTGATGGTGATCGGTGAGTCCTTATCCTTGGATAAGGATATCATTGGATGTCCTTGTCCTTATCTCAGCTCATGAACCTTTTATCACACCATTCCCCTGTCCAGCTGAGGAGGGTAGTGACAGAGTAGCTTTGGTGGGCACCTGGCATTCAGCCCAGTCAAACCCCTGTGGCAACGCTCCTCCTAGATTTCCATTGTGTTCTATCTATTCTCCTATTACCAGAAGAAGGGTTTATATTTTTGTGTGTAAATACCTCTAGATTTCACAAGCAGTCTGTTCTCATCTCCACAGTTTGTAAATGAAACTATAGAAACATCACTCTTCTCATGCACTTTGCCTCTCTCTTTCAGATGCATGCAGACAGGAAGGCATGCTAAGTAGTATGTTGTTTGCTTTGCAAGAGCTCCAAGGACCATTTCTATCACTTCTAATTTACTGAATTAACTGTCAATAAAAAGATTGATGTTAACCTTCTTTCATGTCTAGCTATCCTCTTCTACTCAGGATGATTCTGCTTACTTTGAATCCTGACACAATGCTACTATTTTTTCCTGTACAGTTTTACAGGAAACTGGGCTTAACTAGAATATTTCCTTGTTTCATACATGTGTTTCTTATAAAGCTGTATTGATGAAATGCTTTTTGTAACAACAGCATTGAAAGAATCATAACAGCATATTGTCGGGCCTTCAATTCAGGAAAAAAATGGTTAAAATGAGGTATCTATCAAAATACATTTTCCACTGCTACTGTGATATTTCAGAGTCATCCAACCTTTCTATCCACTGCCTCTTGGCTCTTCTAGCAGATTTTCAGCCACCTGGACCATTTGGGATACCAGGGTTCAAACTAAAGTGACGGCTGGACATCTATCAGTTGGTACAAACTGATGCTTTTCTTAAACAAATCCATTGCAGTTCTAGGGAATGTAGCAGGATAATCTCATCCACAGATGTTTGACCTACTGATAGTGAGGTGACCTGCTGGATATGACATAGATATACTTTAAGAGTGTGAGAGAAAATGGGTCCCAGGACCCTGTCCTGGTGCCAGCCAAGACTGTTAATTTTGGCAGTGGCCACAAGGGGCATGGCTGGAACTTGGAGTTATTCTATACCAGCTCATACAATTTTCCAGTACTCCATAGTATATTATTGCAAAGCCTTTGTAACCTTTGACATGGAATATTTACACTATTGATTGCAATTTCTCCTATGCCCCCATCAGTAATACCTTTGTCAGTAATGCCTTTGTCACTCACCAGCTGATAGCAGGAACCCAGGTGCACAAGGATGGTGAGACTCAGTGAGACTGTACTCAGCTTGGGTTTTGACTCCCAGCTCTTCATTCAGTGTCTCAGGGTGTTCTCTCAATGCATACAGGCTCCCAGGCGCCTGGTGTTTATTTAACTAGATTTAGGATTTGCTTTTTTCTTTCCCAGGACATCTTTTCACTTTTCAGTGTGTGTGCCAAGAGGAGTTGCTGACCTAATGGAAACAGTTGTGTGCTGGAGTAAAGCATTTAGGAAGATGATAAAGAAAGCACTCATTCTTTTGAACACTAACCCTACGCTAACCCTAAATAACATTAGGGCATGAGATACCCTGCAAATACTTTTTGTTTTTGTATTTTTTTTTCCCTTCTTCTAAACTTCGAGATTCTTCAGAAATCTTGTAATAGTTGAAGTTTAGCAATGAAGGCTATTCACCTACTTGTTGAATTGTAGCTGTCACAAGATTGTAAAACAGTAGAATGCATGATTGAAACATCAGGCCTCTGATTGCCTTCATATCATACATTTGAAAAAAAATTCACCTATAACTTTGTAAATGAGCTTTTACCAATCAAGTAAACTCTCAGTTCTGTCTCTTTTCGGGAAAAGAGTTCACAGTTATTTTTTTTCCCTCTTAACTACAGTAACATTTTAAAACCTTAAAAAAGATATGTATTAAAAAATCCCCAACTTGTGTGTAAAGGGAACTAGATCTTTTCTAGCTGATTTTGTCATGACTGTGTTATGTATGCCTTTGCAGTGGGGAGACATCAACTCTAAAATTATGCCAGTCTGAAATAACTTATCACAAGTCCTAGAATATTTTTATTAAAGTAAGCAAAGGACAGAGGAAAGCTCTTGTGAGGACAAAGGTTGTTATTCTTTCTCATAGTAGGAGGCTGAAAGTATTAACTTGCACTGGGACTTAACACCGAGGTATCTGAACATGGAGTTGGTAAGTGTTGCAAGGAACGGGGCAAGGAAGTTAAGTTGCTCCTTATTCATTTTCAGGTACTAGAATGTCATGTACACATTCATTCATTTGAAATGAATGAAAAATCTCTCCTCAAGTTAAAAGCCAATTTAATTAATACTCTTATTGAATTGCATTAAACCTTGCAGCCTAGATGACTCACAGTTTAGAGAGGGAGACTGAGATAATAGAAGAAGATAGTTTATTTTAAAATAAAGCATTGTCATCTTACTGCTTCATAAGCTATAATGTATGCTTATTCATACCTACAGCAGTGATTTCATTTGATAGATTGTGGCAGTAGTGGCTTTTGCTTCTGATGGCTGGTGGACATTTAAGTAATTTTTGAGATCACTGATCAGGGAACTATTTATCTCTTGACACTGAGTTGAGGATTTATGTGGTAGTGATCTGTGAGTTGATTAAAGTTGTATTCTGGATTCGCATTAGCATAATGTCTTTCATACATTTTGCATCATTAATATGTTGTCTGTTAAATTGGGATTGTCAAATCTATTCTGTGTATTTAAGCCAGTAAAAATTCCTATCTATTATTAGTGCTTATCATTTAGCACCTGAAATAAATACATTTAGACCAAAAGTTTCAAGCTGAGTGTTTTATAAAACAGGTTCTGGAATTCATTCTCTGTCATTTAACTAAACAGAACTTAATTCTCAGAAGTACTGAAAAGCTGTGCTGAATTCAGTTAAAGCTCTGGAATTCATGCATGGGTTGAAATCCTGAGGATCAAGTCAGAGGGAGTAGAAAAGAAGCCAGACAGATCAGAGAACTTTCCCACAGAGAAAGAAAAGAGAAACTCCAGAAGGACATGAACAAGAACAAAAGCACCAAGCAACTGTAGAAGTCATCCTGATGATTATATGTATTTATTCAGATAATGCTGCTGAAAATTAGTTCATATTTATTCCTTTAAAGGGCCATGTTTCATCCTTTATTCCTGCTGTAGATTGTGGGCATTATTTACATCTCAATTTATTCCTCAGCCCATTGGCCATAATTAAAAATGGAATTTGGCAGTCTCTAGAGTCCTTGCTGGAGACTTTCACCTTGTTGAAGAAAGGGGATTAAATGTGATGATTTATTGAGCTCATGTACAGTCCCCTGAGTGTACTGCGGCACTGAGCCAAAAGAAAGCTGAAATGATATCCAGTCTGGCAGCCACTTGCACCATGAGTAGAATAAATCCTATCCCTTGACTAAAACTCTGTCGTGTTCCAGCCAAATTTGCTTGAATTCCTGATGTGTGTGGGCTCTTGGTAGCCTGAAGTTAAGGTTGTAGAAGGCAGTGGCTGCCTGCCAAGGCAGTGTGTCTTTAGGGTGTTGGACTCTATATTTGTGTATTGTCACGATGTGCCTTAGTCCATGCCTATTAAAAGTGACAAAAATTATTTCTTCCAGTCACCACACTCCATCTTCAATTGGAAATTATGTTCAGAGTCACAGATGTGGCGTTTGATCATTGCTCTTTGATTACTTTTCAGATTTTTAGGACTTTTTGGTACTAAAGTCAAACAGAAATGCAGTCATAAATCTGGCAGAGGCTTTGCTTTCTTGCTTTATTCTCTGCTAAGACAGAGAAAAAAAAAGAAGGAATATGAGGAAGGAACATGTACAGTTACTGCCACAACATTCAAAATTTTATTTGAGGTGATTGTTCTGTGAGAGGACATAGCAAGCCTTTGTTATCACATTTGCTAGGTTAAGCTTTGCAATTCAGTCACGGCGGAAACGTGCACCAGTTCAGTGACTCCAGTCTGTACAGATTAAGTATTTATTGCTGCTACTCACTGAACCCTATTGCATGGTTGTTTCTGTTCATAATTTGAACTCCTTATATATTACACTCATTACAGTGTCCTTCAAGCATTTTTTTTCTGTTACTGGATCTGTGCTGTCCATATGCTATGATTTGCCAGGTTTGTTTTTTCAGGGCTCAGAAATGTCTTTAGCCTACACCACTTCCATAGCCTTGTGGTGCCAAATGGTGATTACATGTAAAAGCTGCTTGTGGAAATCTTATCTCTTGACAAATCCAGTTCATCATGTAACTTACACAAAAAATGTGCAGTTTCCTTGACTTAAAGGATTTTTCAGTCTCTCTCAAACCTTATTCTCGTTGAATCTTTTGACTTCCTCTTAGAAATCAGGAATACTTAAAAGCAATCTGTGGGTTGTGTCATCAATATATGATTCAACACAGGAAACAATATGTTTGGGCAGACTGAAAGAGAAAGAAACTGATTGTATTTCCAGCCTAAGATAGTATTTCTCCAGACTGTTCTTGGCCAAATATTAATTATTCTCTTTATGTGTTCACATCCCAGATAGTCTGGTGTACCTGTGAGACAGAACTCTCTTGTCTCTGTCTTACTGAGGACAAATGTCACAGACTGTTGCCTTCGTTTTTGAAAGATTGTGAGCAAAAAGGGATTGAACATGTGGCAAAATTAATAACTGGGCAGCATTCATAATTTTGTCCTTACTTAAAGATAAATGGGTATGTGAAATGTACCTCCCAGGGCTGTGGTGGTGAAGAATTCACAATTTCACCACTAAAATCAAACAGAACACCAGCAAACAATAAAGGCGCACTCCAACATTCATCAAAGTCAATAGGGAACTTACCTTTTAACTTTAAAAGGCATTGGACTGATCCCTGCAAGAGCATATTAAAACACTTAGAAGTGATTAAGTACTTATTCTTCCCATACTGCAGTAATAAAGTTACAAAAATGGCAGGTGGATTTTAATTTAACCCACTGTGTACATTTTTATTATTCTGTGTTTACATAGTTGGCTGCCTACAGTTGGATTGGGTGGCAGTTGTGTTTGAGTGTTGCTGTATGGCATGCTCTTTTATAGCCTTGTTTCTCTGTATTTGAAGTCCTCACGTAGGCTGATAACAATCCTCGCTTAAGTTAACACACTTGATTTTCTGTGAGAGCAAAGCTAGCAGCTTCTGTGAATTGAAGTGTTGTTATTTAGTAGACTCAGTATGGTGCAATTCCTACCCTGAGGCTGCAAGCATGAGTGTCTCTTTTGCTGAGAGGATTAACAGTGCTACAGATCATGCATAGTCCTTTCTATGGGACTGGGAAGAGGTCAAGCTATCACCACTGCTGCTATGTCTGTTGTTGATCAGTGTTCTTTACCCAGAAAGCACAAATTGCTCCAAGCAATGTACAGTCTACACTTCAGAGTCCTGGCAGACCTTTGTAATTAGGGTAGGGAATTTAAGGGCTGGCTGAAGGTGCAGGAGGGTGAATGTCATCCAGCCTGATATTTGCTATTATTCATCCAACCAACTGATGATTTGGGAATTTGGTTAGCCACTAATCTTTGACTTCAGAGATCTGTGGACGGTCAACATATTGGAGAGAGCAAAGAGTTGTCTTGAAGCAGATCAAACAGGGTGGTCTGAAAGCCAGTTAGTACCTAGGTTTCCCACATCTGGAAGATGTAATTTTAATGGCATTGCATCTCAATTGCTTCTTGTGGTTGGCGGGCTGTGTTCAGAGAAACCCACTAACCAGTGCAAGGCAAAGTTGAGAGTTGGCCCATTTAACGGTTTGATGTGCTTACTTATGGGATTTATTTATTGCCTCAGTTTCATCTGTGCTGAATTAATGCTGTGTTTTGAAGTAACTAAAATTTAAGAGGAATGTTTTACTATTAAAAGGTAGAGCATTTGCACTTAGGTTTTCTGGTAAATTGAATTTTGGAAGTCAGGACTGAACAGAGCACAATGAGCACTTTGTCCTGGCAGAGCAATCTGGATTTAGGCATTGCATGTTGCGACAAATGGTATGAATTTTGTGGTTTGGGCTCCAGCAACAAGAAAAGGTGATCCTTTTGTCCCATCAGCAAATAATATGGCACCATTCTATCTGGTATGAAGCCTACAATAAGCAAATAAAGAAAGTGAAAAACTTTTTTCTTTTACAAACTGGAAGTGTTGCTGCGCTGAGGATGGGGGACACTGTAAATTTTGCTTTGAGAAACATACTGGAAGATGGATTTTCTTGTCCCTGCTTGTCTGTAATCCTATTTGGTAGCCACATTAGTACCTTTACTCAGCCATTTATTTCACTGATATTGCAAAACAACAAGGGAAGATGGAGTTTTCTGTTCTTTTAATGACTGGAGCTCACTGGAGGTAATCTCAGTCAAAGTCTAGGATTCTAAAACCCCAGAGATTAAGGTTATTTGCTCTTTGCTTTGGCAGGAATAATTTAATTGCTTTCTATTTCTTTTTCAAAGAAAATATTTTTATTAAAAACCACTTGATTTATAGGTGGGAAAAATACTCTGCTGCTTCCTGTGTCTTGAATAGTAGGTCTAAAAAGAATAACTTTAATTTTTTTTTTTAAACTTCTGACTTGTTCATTGTAGTGTGCTTATTCCTGTTTGACCTGGAGAAAGATAAAAGAAGAAAAGAAACCTGTCTGCAGTGTTGAATCTGGTTTAATTCCATATTTAATTAAATGACCTGGTTTAATTGAATGTATAATTGTTGTAGATAGAAACATGCTTGGTTATATTTATAGGTGAAATATCTGTTTGTCTTCCTGTACAGAAAAGAGTCAAGGATGTCATCTCTCCAATTGTATTTGAAGCTTCATACAGCCTTGGGGAACATGTGATAGAAAGAGGGAAAGAGGACAAGGAACTAAGTGCTCTGAAGCCCGTTCTTCGCTGGAAGAGAGGAGAGAAGATAGCACAAAGGAATCAGGTCAGATTTGGACTCTGTTATTTCCCAAGAAAGCCTGTGGCTGAACTTAGAGCAGAAGTGGCTCTAAAATGGGATTGCCAAGCTCTGGGTCATTTTCACGCAGTTGCCTTTTTGTACAATCTCTACTGCTGCTCACTTCAGTGCTGCTCTATGGTGTGGTAAAGGCTTGTGCCTCCAAGGCTGGGCAGCACAAAGTGAGGCCTCTTTCTTGTTTCAGGGTGTTTCTGCTGGGAAGGGAAAGATGAGAAAGGTCCTGCTCCTTCTGGTTCTTCCCTTTATGTAGGAGGTTCTTGTGAAAGGCTTGATCATGGCCTTCTTTCCAGGTTAACCCTTTGTTAGTGCAGAAGGTTACATGGGAACTGTCTGAAGGGAGAACAAAAAATTTGCCTCACTCAGCTGTCCTCTTTTCTTGGGGACTTCACACATCCAGTCATGTTGAAAGGGAAACCTGCTCCTGCTGTTATTGTAGGACATACCATGCTAAAAGAGGATGGTTTTATTTCCCCTTTTCTCTCCACTTTCCCCTCCCTTTTCCCCTCCCCTCCCCTCATCATTGTCATCTGTAGTATTACTTTTCTGATTCTGCTCATAAGGTCCCTGAATACTACTTTTAAAAATAGCAATTAAAATTTTATTTGCTTCACTGTATAGCCAAGTGCTCTGAACTGTATTTGGTTATAATCCTTGTACTTTAGAGGCATGAATTTTTTTTCAAGTATGCTTTATTTTTATAAATTTATGAATGAAAGATATGTATTCAAGAATTACTTACTTTTATGAAGATGGTTTGTGGGGCTGTTGTGTATATGAATTCCGTATTGTTGCAACAATATGATAATTGGTGGAGAACTTTGGAACTTTAACACTGCTGTAAACCTGAGTGTTACATGAACAAAGCTTCTTGTATCTTTTACTAATGGGCTTAAACTCAAAAGGTCACATCTTGCCCTGCAGGCAAGTCTCAGATCAATGTTCAATACCTAAATGCTGAGGTTATAGAGCAGGGGCAAAAGTATGTTGGGAATTTCTCTGACTTGTTTTCTTTTGCGATTTGGATGGGAGAGAACCAGTTTAAAAATCCCTTTTCATTCGTTTTCCAGATGTTGTTCACTTAGATTAGTGAAGGATTTTGACGCTGGGTGTGCTGGCAAGCATGCCTTCAGCTAAGGATGTGACAAGAGCTTCAGAATTATTGTGGCAGTCATGGTGACAAAGCCCTGATGAAGTAGCCTCAAGGCATGGTGCTGGGCCTCTCAAAGACTAAGGTCATGGGAAAACTGGAATGTAGCATTCTGTTTCAGAAGTCTTGTTATATTGTAAGTAAAAATTGTTTTAAAAGGACAAAAGAGACAGTAGGAAGCAAAATTGATAATAACGGATTTACATTTTTAAAGAATCTGATGATTATGGAGGAACCTTACATTTTGGAAGTCTAGTTCAAGACCCTAGTGTTTTCTGTTTCCAGAAGATGTGGCACAGGTGGGGTCAGGTAGACAAAATCAGTGTTAATGTTAGTACTAATGTCTTTAAATATAGCTAGTTGTGTGTTGTTTTCAAAAGCCCTAGATCTTGCTGATCCAGTAAGAAGTGACTTTCCATTACCCTCTTTGTTGCCTCCCAAATCCAGTTACTATCTTCATCCACAGGAAAAAGCTAGTAAGTCTTCTTCCTTCAGGGAAATTGTGTGTTTAGAACTGGGTTTGGCTTAGTTCTTTGTAAATTGTTTATACTATAACATTTATTTTTGTATACCCACTGTATAAATACATGTTAACCAAGAAGGAGAAAGCTATCCTGCCAAATACAGTGGGGATTTGTTCTTAGTAGTATCCAGTAAAGTATCTTAGAGTTCAAAATGTGATAGGCTAGAATTCTGCCTGTTCTAAATACTGTAATAAAATCACCAGCTATTATGTGGATGGAGATACCATTTTGTTTTAGGAAAATATTCTCAGTAGATTTAGTTGTGTCACTGTCTCCAGGACTTTGTGAGTGCCAAAACTGTTTGTTAGTTAAGAGAGAGAAAATGTCTACAACCTTCCGTTCCTACTGTGCTACTGTCTTGCAGTGAAAATTTGTGCCCAGTGTTGCACTCCTGGGTGAATGTGACTGCTTGTTTCTTGGATGTACTTCAACTTTTTAAAGCAGGAGTCGGTTTTTTGAAGTACTTGTGTTTGAAAAGCTGGTTAAGTAAATAAATTAGCTTGGTTGGCAGGGAAGAAAGAGTATAGAAGGATTTTCATGGAGGTGATTTATGAACACGTCTAGTGATTTTGGTTTGCTGCACAAACAATGCCATTCTGTATTTTAAAACATGCACGTGCACCTCAATCTCATACTGCAAAGAAATGCAGATCTGGACAGGATGAAATGCAGTGTCCACACACACATCATGGTCCAGGTTTGTCAGTGGTGTCTTCTCCAGAGCAGAGATCCCTGTGTTCCTTCTTGAGTCAGGTCATGTCACTGTCTGCAAGCTGAGCTGTGCCCATGACATTTCTTGACATTGGAATGATATCTTTATTCTGGCAAGCTGTTGAAATGTCTCTTGGCATGATTTTAACCTGTGCCAACTACTGCATTCCTAGGCATCGGTCAGGAGTCAGGATGCTCCTGTCTTGGAGACAAGGGAAATTCAGTTTACTGGTGCAGCTGAGTAACTTAGTACAGCTGTCAGTAGGTGGTGAAGATTAATTGACTTATACCTAGGCATATTGGAAGTCTTTGGGAGACTGCAGGGATCAGTCTAATTGCCATGTTCCATATGAAATAGCTTGCCATAACACTCCTTCTCCTTGGCAGAGCAAGGTCTCAAATTATCTTTCGCATTTTTTCTTGCGGAGATCATGGGACACCCTTCCTGCCTAATTGCAATTGTTTTCCCTTTGGTTGGAGTGGTATTGCTGAAAGCAGTTTATATTCCTCCCTCTGCCATCCCTTCAGTGGTATCTCTTTTGCTCTAGATGAGTTTGGTCAGCTGAAATAGTGGACAAATGACCACATTTGGTGTAGATGGCTTGATAAATGACAATGTGCTCCTCATCAGCTAGCCCAGTCTTCTGCTCAGTGAAATGGATTAATTCCCCTGTAGCTTTCCTCAGCTGGAAAAGTTTGGTTTATAGTCTTCTCCAGCCTGTAGTACAGCATGATTGTGATCAGGGTGCAGGACCTGGATCTTGTTAAACCTCATACCATTGGCCTCGACTCATTCATCCAGCCTGTCCACATCCATATGCAGAGCTCTCCTACCCTCTAGCAGATCAACACTCGCACCCAGCTTGGTGTTGTGCACAAACTTACTGAGGATGCACTTGATTCCCTGGTCCAGATCACCAATAACTATTTTAAGAAAGGCCAGCCCTAAAACTGAGCCCAGGGAACACCACTAGTGACTGGCCACCAGCTGGATTTAACTTCATTCACTGTAAGTCTTGGGTCCAGCTGTACAGCCAGATTCCTACCTATTGAAGATTCCCCCTTCTGAAGTATTTGTAGCCATGAATTGCAGGACTCCAGTCTTGTGAGTCATCCCACTTCATTTCCGTGATGGCAACTACATCATAGCTTTCCTGCTGCACAGTGGCCTTCAGCTTCTCTTGTTACATGTACCATGTGCATTGGTGTAGGTGCACTTCAGCTGGCTGTTGATTTCACCCCAAATGGTGGTGTGCTGCCCCATGGCCCATCTCTAATGATCCTGCTCTTATTCCTTTTTGCCTTCAAACCTAGTGCTCTCTGCCTTCAAACAGGCTCTGATGAAAGCCTGTGTGGAGCTGAGGGAGCTTGGTAGCTAACCTTCATCTGCTGCACCATGCAGTACCAGCACTCTCGTTTCACTCTCCTAACACTCCTGCCTTTGTTGTTCTGGGTGTCAACTGAGTGTCACTCTGCCACTCAGTTAGCAGTATTGTGGAATTCATATATTATCATTTTAGCCAGCACACCTGACTAAATTCTGGAATGTTTTTCGTAGTAATAGTTGCTCTTCTAGTGGGATTTTAAATCAGCCATTTTGGGTTTGGCTCAGCAGCATGTATAAATGGACTGTTTCCATGAGTAGTATGGTAAAGCAAGGGGTGCTTCAAAAGAATCAGTCTATATTTCTTTTTCTGTGGTCAGTAGACATGTAGGTAATAGCTTTATTTTTCAGGCAACTTGAAGGTTTAAAATCAAAATAAATTCAGGTCTAAAATAAAGCTCCTGTATCTATATTTAGGCGCATTGATGCAATTGGTTTGTAAAGCTATGATCAGAAAATACTTTCCAGAAAGGTTAGTGAGAGTTGCTTACAGCTCAGCATTTGAAAATTGGATCATATATCCTGGTTTCTAAATAAGAGCCAGGAACTCAGCTTCACTAGATAACATGTTTATAATCAGATAGCATCAATATCTAAAAACTAAAGAATTATTAGAATGACATTGAATGATTATTAGTCCCCTTATTGTTTTTGTGTTACTAGCACGATCTAATTGCTAAGTCATCTCTGTGCATACTGAAGGATTGGTGACAGTTTACTGGAAATCAGTGTAGAGATTGAAGTACTGTATTCTTAACCCTGATTATTTTGCATAACTTAAGTATTCCTGCAGAAGTCCATGGCACAATTTATGGAATTAAAGGAATAGATCCTCAGATACCAAAGGCTAGCTTTGCTACTTTTTAAGGGATGCTATCTGAACTGTTTGTAGGCTGATGTGTGAGGAAGTTGTTAAATGTCTGATCTAGAGTGAATCGCCGTTCTCTTATCCAGTCCATAAAATGACATGTCTTCAAGGGTTCTTTTGAGAATCCTGTTTCTCTCCCTTCTCTTCAAATATTGACCTTCAGCCGTTGCCTTTCCTTTCTGTGAAAGCATAGGCAGAACTCTTACCAGAATAGTGCTGGCAACTTCTCTAACTCTTGATAGCACATTTTGGCTACAACCTAGAATTTCCATGTGCTTTCCTGAATTTTGGTAGGTTGGATATTTTGAAAAGCTTTTTTCCCCTTTGACATATTAAAAGACTTCCAGTATTTTCTGTGGGCTGGAGTGGCACAGGAGCTTTTTTTCTTTTTTTTTTTTTTTTTTTTTTTAATGTTTCCTGTCCTCTTCCCTACTTACAGAAACATAAATTTCTTTAATTTTAGATAGCCATTGAAAGAGAGTGAAGCAGTTTAGTAAGCCTGGTTTGAAATCACAGACCGTCCTCCTCAGAGCACAGAGATCTGATCATTAGGGTGAAGTCAGGCTCCTCTTTACTTGTTTTACCTCCTGTCAGCTTTCAGTAGAGTCCACTACTAGCAAGAAGGAAAAGGAGAATATCTACATGCCCAATACCCAGCAACTTTTTGCTTAGGGTGGCTTAGGATGCAGGAACTCGTGATTTATCCCTCTCCTATTTTCTCCTACATTTACCCCTGGCCTTTACCACAAAATGTGGAATTTATTCCTTATGCCTCTCTTCAAGAGGCAGAGTGGACAAAAATATACTTCTCTGAGGCCCTGATCTGACTATCTGTGTAGACATATTCCCTTCCTGATCAGCTCTAGATCTCTCCTTACTGTAGGTTTGATTGCGTACAGATGTGTATATTCACTTTTTATAATGAGTGTACTTTAATGTAGGCTTTTTGGCTTACCTTTTGGAGGCCATGGGTGCCATCCACCTTTCCTAACCTCTTAGGGAGATGTCTGTCACATTACTGGACCTCCCAAGGAGCGTAATCTTTTTTATTCAGAAAAGTTACCATGCAGAATTTGAGAAAACCGGGTTTATCAAGAAGGTTTGGTGACTTGGTGGGAACTGCTCTGGAGCAATTTCCCACAGCTGCTGGGTTCTGTGCAGCAGTGGAGAGAGAGCAGAGAGGCATTGAAATGCTCTCTGGAAATGCTGGGTTTTGTCTCTGCTTTGCTGTACATCTGGTGATAGCAGGAAGTCTGACAGACTCACTGAGAATGAACTTTACACTAGTTTTGTGTTTATACAGTAAAGATGTGTCCTAGAAGCATTGAGGTTATCCTGTTACTGAGCACACAAACACCTATTTTTCTCGTGGAAATGCTAGACATGTGGTGGCCTTGGGATAAGAGATGCAGCTGGGTTTCTCAGGGCAATTTTTGCCCTGATCTCTACCCGCCACCTCATACTCCTCAATTTTTCATGCATGTATTTTTTATGTAAGGAAGCTTCCTGGCCATCTCTGATATATACATTCAAATCTGTGAGGTACTTGGTACAATGTTAGAGGAATACAATTAAATTTCATAAAACCACTGTTCAGAATTGCTTCTCTTCACTTTGGGTAGCAGTAACAGCAAAAATTATGAGCTGCTTCCACATTTAGTTTCACCCTACTTCCTTTTTTCAATTATGGCTAACCTATACAACCCATGGGTTACCTCCTTCAAAAGTTTTAATGTTAAAGACCTCTATAAATCCTCAAATCTGACATTGTAAATCTGCAACCACTTCAAAGATTGCTTAGAGTTAAAATTAGTGGTGATGTTGTTGTAGGGTCTGCACGACATCCCAGGAGTGGCCTCCTGCCCTAACAACATGCAGTGTTAAGTTAGGTACAGGTTCTGGCCCAAAGAAATTGCAGCTCAAGTAGACCAAGTAAGGACACAGTGACAATATATAAGCAGAGTTCACAAATGTTGTGATGCCTTAAAGTGTGTTTACTTCTTACTGTTTAGGGGGGATTTAAAGAGCCAGAAGTTAGTCAGCCTGAAAGGTAGAAGTGACAAAAGGGTGGGGAAGGAAAGGCTCAAGTTAACAGAGAAGAAAATGGAGGAAATAGACTGTGAAAAGCTGGAGGCTTGAGACTCTAGATGACATACAAAAAGGGAGGGTGGACTAGAGTCCAGGTAGACCAGGGACATTGTGGAAAATAGCAAAATAGTCCAGAGATGTAACTTGGAATTGGGCTGCTGAATCAGTTGTGCCTGCATTTGCTCTTAGGAGCCTGTTGGACTGGCAATCCAGACCAGCCAGCTGCTTTGAGGTGGGAGAGCTCCCCCTAAACCTGAACAGGTTCAAGATCCTGCAAAGCAAACAGTTCACTCCTACACAGTTACAGATCTTGGAACTCACCATCCTTATTCCTTTATCCCAAACAGGTGTTGTGTAGAAACCTGAGTATCTGTGACATAAGGAAATATTCCCAGTGTATCTCAAAGTAGCTTGCTCTCTAGTACATGATATGCTGGAACAGACACATGCTCAGCAATTTTAGAAAATGAAGTATTCGTTCATTCTTTCTGAGTAACAGTAGCTATAGATTCAGTAAGAAAATTCCAGGATTATTAGATAGTTACTTAAATGTACTTACAGTACTTTATACTTTACAAAGTACAGATACTTTCTTTGATTGCTGTGTTCACTTTGCCAAGATTTCTGCAATTCACACAGAGAAACTGACAGGCTAGAATTTTTTTACAGTTTGTTATTCTTTCTCCTCTGAGTGTTACTAAGTGGTCTTCCCTATGTGAAACTACTACAGTGGTTTGAGGATCAATTCTGAGAAACTTTTGAAAACATACCACTGAAATGTGCCATGTTTGAGAGGGAAGCCTAGTGCTGGTTCCTGTCTCAGGATCATTCTTGTCCTGTGGTTGTGGTAGTCTTTATTAAGGAGGAAGGGTAAGTTCAGTCCTCGTTTCTAAATTCCCCAAAAATTTCACTTCGAGGTTGTGAGAAAGCAAAAGGTAGGGAAGAAAAATGAAAGGGCAAAGTAAATAGCCCAGATGAGCTGGCCACCTTTCACCTTTCTTCTTTTGTAACACAGTAGAACCCACAGCACAGTTTTATATCTGTTATCAAACTGATGCCCTAAAGAACCTAGAAATAAAACAGCACACTTTCAAGACAGTATTAGTATAGAAGGTAATATAAAGGCTGGTCTTCATCAGAGGCCTCCAGGGGCAGATACAGAAAATGCCCACCCCCACACAGGGTGAAAATAGTTTTATAAGTTCAGCAAATTAGCATAACTAACAAAACCCCCCAATTAGAGACAGAAGTGGTAAGGTAGTTCCTGCTCGGTTCAACCCTTTTCTAAATCCTTCCCCCTTACTTAGGAACTAAACTTTGTTTATGAAATTGTGTCTTGAAGAGCTGGTTACAACCTTGGCTCCCAGGAAGAGCCAAGATAGGATAGGGGCCCTGGAGCCCCCAGCTTGGAGCCACTGGAATGTGTTTTGTCCTTCTGCCTATCAGGGAAGGAAAAATGTAGGGAAAGGTACTGGGGCTAGCTGGGAACTATATAACTATACAACAATAGAGCTATGAATATATATTAAGGAAATATGAAAGCAAAAAGGGAAAATTCATTTTGGCATCACAACAATTAACTTCTTAAATATCCACTCCTTTTTTGTGAGCTCAGACAGGATAGAAAAAGGAGAACAAGCTGCCTGCTTAGTCAAGAACTTTCCTGGAAAGCAAAGGACTAGAAGTCTCTGCCCTCTGGGCTTAAAATTCAAGTATTTTTCCAGTCCTGATACAGTTGGGCAGAGCTCTTAAAAAATGTACTAAGTCAGTATGGTTTGCATTTTTTTACTGTCTCACTCTCTCCAACCCAATCTGACCATTACGTATGTACTGCACAAATTTTCCCTATCCTTGCATTTATGATTGAGATATATTTACTGTGGTAATAAAAGTCATGAAGCCTGTAGAAAGGAACATTCATATTAAAGGAAGAGGTCAGTGGACTGTCAGGTTTCCTTGCTGGACAGTGTTGGCAATATTCATATTGAGTATTTGAATATTTGGTAGGCTGAAAAGCCTTATAGCTCTGAAAGAATGAATCCTCCAACCTGAGAAGTCTAGCCTTATGCTTAGAAAGGTATTGGTGTGTGGTCTAACCAGCAGGGTAAAGTAACCCTAATCTTAATGACATCTGGGTTTCTTTGATGCCAAGAACGTTTCTGTTCTCTTCTTTCGCTTTCTGGTGGCTGTCTCGTTTAGCCATGGCAAACTACTGCCACTTAATTAGTATGCCCATATGTTGTTCCTTCATAGTTTCTAGCTTTATCAATTTGCTACAATTCCTCAGTATTACCAGAGTTCACAAAATTGACAATTGCTCCATTATTTGAGAGTATCACTGATGCATAACTTTGTAATTTTCTACTGCTTGCATGATGGCAGAAATGTTTCCTGCCATATATAAAATCTAGAGGAAATGTTGGCTATGAGTTCCTTACTTACAATCCTTAGGACTGAAAATAGTTTCATAAATACTTCATATTCTGATTAGTTTTCATGCACACAGCTGGGAAGAGAAGGAAGAATGCCAGGAGTATTGTATGAGCAGTTACTCTTGTCAGATGAGAAGGGAAAATGGGTGGATGGAAACCTCTGAGAGAGAGTCTGGTTTTGATGAAACTTCTTGTTCAGTTAGGAGACAATTAAAGCAGCTCTAACTGGTTTTATCATAAGTTTTGTCTCATCTTGAATTTCCTTAACACTCACACCATATATCCCTGTATCACAGATTTTCGTCTTGTTTTTATTTCTTCCAAGCATGTTCGTTCTTTGAATTTTGATCCTACTCTTTTCATGTTTTAACAGTTCCTTCCTCTGTTTTTCACAGACTGTTTTTGAGAGGAACTGTCAATCTGATGACTGTGCTGCTGATTTGAAACTTCAGGGTAAATTATTGCTGTCTGGGTGAGTAGGTGAATTTTTATTTTCATTCTTGCACACTAGTATGCTATTTATTTTATGTGGAATGGAATTGAAAAGTGAAAATAAATTCACAGATATTTTACATCCAGACTAGAAAAGTGGTGACAGTGATGTCACCTTTAGTGCAAAAAGGTCTTGAGATGTTCACAGAATCTGAACTCTTGTGGTGGTGGACTCTGGTCACATAGAGTGCAAGACACCTTCACCTTAACAGTCACAATGGACAAAAATAGAGAAAGCAGAATAGCAGAGAGGGGCAAAGGAAGTAATGCTGCATGCCAAAATCAAGTACCTATGTGGAATTTTTCAAAATACTTTTCATGACATGGTAGGAGTAAAACTGCATGAAGAAAAGCAGTTTGTTCTGTCACATGTAAGGTTAAAAAAATCCCTCTGAACATGGCAAATTATCTTCAAAATACTGCTTTCTGTTTCTCAACTTGTAGTTTTGCAAACTCTTCTAAATACTCCTCCTTTCAAATTCTTCTTGTTGCAACTTGGGGATGAGTGTTGGATTTCACTTTCTTCTGGGATAATAAAACTCATCAAATAGACCAGAGGTGAAGTTTATGTTCTGTCTCTTGTGACTTGTGACAAAACAATTGTCTATTGTTTTGCCTGGATGTGCATTCAATTTGGGCATAAATCAGGCTAAAGGTGAACTTCACATGACTTCTGTTTCCTTTTTATTTTTTTTTTCAGTATTTTTAGAGATGGAAATGCTGATGTGAGTTATTTAATTGTGTGCCAGAGATTTTGCTATTTGGTGGGGAATCTGTGAAGTGCTTTGCTTTCAGGTCAGGAAAGAGAGTGAAAGGCAAAAAAACCCCAACAAACAACACAAAATAGAAGAAGCAATAGTCACAGACATGTTTTATATAAATCTACAGCATGCTGTGATGGTAATTGGAGGCAAAACTGAACCAGAGTCAAGTCTGAGAAGTTACGGACGGACATCTCCAGACATGACTGAAATCCACGTGAATGTTTTGGGGGATTGGGAGCAGGGTTAGGTTTCAGGCTACAGAGTCCAAGGTTTGACTGCAGTTAGTCTGGATATTTGACTCAATCTTTGTGGTGAGCAAAATCTGTTGAGAGCCAGATAGGTGTCTGTGTGGATTAGAGAAGCTAGTGAAGGATTTTGTCCCACAGTTGAAGAATAAATAGCAAAGGACAGATCCTAAAACTTGTCAGTCAGTGTATAGTAATCACTGCAGTAAGAGCTGCAGTTGGGATTGGACCATTAGGCTGTTGGTTTTTACAGCTATTATTTAGGTCATCTTGGCCATTTAAAAGTCACACCTGTCATAAGAGCTTAGGATATTCAAATACAGTTTCTGAATTTGTAAAGCAAAATATTCAACAAATGCTCTCAAATTTTCTTTACCCAGTGACAACTTCCAAGTCCTTTTTGAAATAAACAGGATGTTGTTGAATCTCTGCACAGTATGGTCTTCCTTTAGCTAAAGGACTCTGTACTACTACCTGATTGAAAGATAGTGAACAGAGAAAAGGTGTAAAGAATTTTGGAGGTGGAGAAAGCTGTGCAAGTGCTAGTGGTATTCGGCATATTCACAAATTATATGAAAAATAATCTGCTAGAATTAAATAGCGAGGTGATAAAGTTTGCTAAACCTATTGAACTATTCAGAGCAATGAAAAAAAGAAGCAAGGAGTATGCTTTCATGAAGTGTGTGATTAATCTGTGGATTTTACTGTTTGGGATACTGTAAGTGCTGAGACTGCACATAGTAGTGAAATGGCAAATATAAATTCTGAAAGCTGCAGAAATATATCAGCAAAATGCCACTCTGTACTTGCCTTGTTCTTCCATTGTTGTCTTGCTTTCAGACATAGTTGGAGACAGGGCTCTCTGCTACATGAACTGGCTGTCCTTATACACTTTTCTTAAATTTGAAGCATGTTAGAGCCAAAAGCTGTTCAGAGCTGGAACTATACCTTGCTATATATGGCAAGGTGTAGTTTTGTTCATCACCATATATGCTTTCAAATGTGTGCTGCTTGCAGCATATATGTGCTGAGGAAGTTATCTCAAATTACATTGTCATCATGAGAATTGTTTGCATTCTTATGAGCTCAGGAACTGCACAAACTACTGTGGTACAGAGTTCACCCATGATGCATTTGAATAATTGGAATTACCCAGTTAAAAGCTTTGAAGAAATGAGACCCCAGCCAGTAACCAAGCACTATACAGCCACTCCCCCACCAGAGGGATTGGGGGAGAAAATCAGAAGGATAAAAGCTAGAAAACTTGTGCATTGAGATAAAGACAGTTTCTTACAGGAAGCAAAATCTTTTTTTTTTTTTTGCAAACGAAGAAAACTAAGGAATTAAATCACCACTTCCCATGGCTAGGCAGGTGTTCAACCATCTCCAGTGGGTCAGGGCCATCACACAAAACACTGATTTGGGAAGACCAATACCATCACTCCAAACATCTCCCCTTCCTCCTTCTTTCCCCTGCTTTATATACTGAGCATAATGTTATATGGCATCATCAGTTGTGGTCAGCTGTCCTGGCTATGTCTCCTTCCAATCTCCTATGCCACCCCCAGCTTCCTTGCCAGTGTGTCAGTATGAAAAGCAGAAAAGGCCATGGCTCTGTGTAAGTCTGGCCCAGCAGTAATGAAAAGATCTCTATATTATCAACCCTGTGTTTGGTGCAAATGAAAACCTCAGCCACATACCAGCCACTGTGAAGAAAATAAACTCTACCCCAGCTGAAACTAGCACACCTACATACCAAATGAATAATAGGAAAACCAGCCTCTGCTGGCAAGGGCTAGACAACCCTGCTCTGATTTTAATTTTCTTGGGATATTCCTCCTCTCATTAAAACTTATTTGTGTGCACTTAATTTGAGAGCACTTCATTTTGATAAATAACAACTAAACAGCCCAGGATGTTAACACTCAGTCTAAGCGGCTACATAATAGATAGCCATTTATCCAAAGTGCTAAAATCAAGCAAATGTGTATGTGTTAGAAACTTCACTGCTGCTCTGAGCAGATATATTTGGGTTTGCCTTGTTATTTAATGTTGTTGAGGTGCTGCTGCATGTGGAAATAGTGCTGCTGGGCAAGCTGAAACCCTTCACTGTGAATTCATGGAAGGGGACAGGGTAGGACTGTTTGGAAGCAAGTAACAATAAAAAATGTTAAAGCCTTCTAACTTTATCTGGAAGTTTTGCAAAGATATAGGAAGCTAGAGATGGGATGACTTCTTCTCTTGAATGTTTCTGTTACAGTGAAAGGAGTCCTTGGTGACTCGAGTTGAAGACCAGGGTTACATGCTGTATTGGATTGAGGAAGAGTTAAGATGCATTTATTCTGGAAAGAAAAGATTTGTTTTTCAGTTAACAGATAAATCTCTTTAAGGCTTGTGCACCTTCTTTAGCATCAGTTTGAATGCAAACCCATCCCAGCTTCCTGAAGGGATTGCTGGACTAGGAGCCAGCAATCTTGTTGCTTGTGACAGATGGTAGGCAAGGCAAGGGTCATGGGCTGTGGCTTGGCTGGTTCAGACCAGAGATTTGGAAAAACCTTCCTGCGTAGGCAGTTCATGCTGCTGAGGAATGAGATGTGCTGAGAGGGTGTGCTCTGCCATCCTGGGTTTTAGGACTAGTTTGGAGGTCTAGGTCCCTGCTGACCTCATTTGTTGCTGGCAATAAGTTGTGTGTTCAGGAGGATCAGAATGGATTTTCTGACCTTTAGAAATAATTTCCAACCAGCTTTCTTGAGTGTTCTGACTTTTCTTGAGGTAAATCCTCTCTGTAACCTAAGCAAAATTGCTTCAACAGAATCAGTTTTTCTTCAACACAGAAATATCCGAGTAGGGATGGTTATGGGCATGCTCCAGCACTGTGGCTGGAAACTTGCTGCTGTGACTCCACGCCTCTCACTGAGTGTCACCAGCACGAACATGCAGTTTCACAAGAGGGGAGGCAAAGCAAAGCAAACTGTGAGGATTGAACTCTCTATGGCAGACTTCATGAGCTAGCATGTGGAAACAGCTACAGTGGTGTGTGCTAGCATTGCTACAAATGTTCTTGATTGATCCAGCTTGGCCTGGACTTTCTCATAGGAGTATGAGTGTTGCTGGCCTAGAGCTACAGATGGCAATTAAGAAAAAGGAAAAAGTAGCTGTGGAGTGTGCTGGGAACTTGATGAAGGCAGCATTAGGAGAAACTGAAGGAGCAGAAGAGAGGCATTTCATCTTTCAAGTCATGACTGTTCTCAAATCCATTTTTCTTAAAGAGCAAATACATGAAGATTTGGCGGCATGGCACAGAAACATGACTCATTGCCTCCCCTTCAACAATTCTCCAATTGAGTCTTGCAGCTGTCCTAGGAAATGGCAAAATCTGGCCTTATCTGTGCAGTTATACCCTGAGGATAGTGGTGTTGGTGATTTATAAATGAAGAGACTTAAATTTGTCTTAGTGTAAAGAATATATGTATATATTCTGTATGGGTGACTTTAATGACACAACCTGAAACCATAAGAGAAATAGGAATGTAATATTTTGCAATAAACTTTATCTTTTTTGATCATAACTTGGTCCAGGTTTCCTCTCCAGCAATTCATTACTGAAAACCAAAATGTTATGTTAATTATTATTGTCTAATATTACTTTTATGTTAAAAATATATTTATTGCCTATCATTTGACTTTAATGCTGTTTTCTCAGCACAGCAGATGTTTTCTATCATATTTTTGCACCAAATAGCACATTTTTATTAACCCTCTCATAGATGCTTATTTCAAAGCTGAACTGCATGTGTTTCTTCAATATGTGCTGAGGTAAACTCTGAAGTAGGGGTTTTGCAGAGGTTTATATCTCCCTGGCCTTTAAAATCTTGTATCCATTCATTTGGTACTTTATGTGGGAGAAAAGCTCTCTGGCCATTTAAGAAGAACCTGAAATTGCTGAGGGAGGTCTCGTCTGACATCCCAATGCAGTTTTGGCTTCTGACCTGATGCCTCTCCCTGTGACTGGCTCTGCAAAGGCAGTGGTAGTTATCAAACCTTTTTAGGATGTAACAGGAACCAGCCGAAAAGTGTGAAGTTATCTGAGGAACAGTGAGGGTGTTTGAAAAAATGGACTTTCTTCCAGCTATAATAAACAAGACAGCTGAAAAGACCAGAGCAGAAGGGGTGGTTGCTTCCATGTGAGATACAGCTAAGAAGGAAATCCTGCATGGCTGTGTAAATACAATGACAACCCGTGTGTTGCAATGAACAGAGCAGCTTTACCAAAAACAAACAGTACAAGAAGAGAGAGAGATGATGTTGTGAATGTCATGTAGCTGCTGTGTTCCTGCACAAGCTGTGTGTATGATATGTAAATTGGGTTGTAAGAATAGGACTGTGAACCCCCTTGGATAGAAAATGCTGTAATAAATATTGCTATTCCTGAGAAGGTTCCAAGAGGAAGTCTGTCTTTCATTCAGACCTTATTTGACATGAGGTTACTTTTTATCCATCATTGGAACAGAATTGCTTATCCATCCAAGTGCTTCTGACTGATGTTTGGCTATTAGGAAGAAGCAACTTGCTTTTATGTGTTGGTTAAGAGCATCTTCAAAGGCCACCATTCATTAGGCCTAAATTTATGTTCTTCTCCTACAGACTGGCGGGGGTAGGTTCCTGTATATACTGCTTAAAATTGATTTTTTTTTTTAAATGTGAAATTGGAAGCCAAAGGAGTGACAGGTGTATTTAGCAGAAATTTTCAACCTTTTCCAAATTATGGGTTTAATTAAGTTGAAGTGAACACTTTTCAAAAGTTCTCTTATGAAATGGAATTTTTGTGAAATGTCCTTTTCCAATTGAAAGGTCAAGTTTGTGGGTAGGGCTGTTTCTCCTTCCATTTGTTCCTCTGAAATTAGCCAGAGAAGGGACAAAATTCCAGTCTGTCAAATATTTCCTCGAGTTTAAAATGTTTCCATTTTAATGAAATAGTAATTTATGAAGAAAAAGTATTTTCCAGTATTATCTGCTCAGTTTCTCAGAAGATTGATTTTGCCTTTTTTCCATATAAATTCCTTCTCTGACTTACTAAAGGATTAACATTTTTTATGCCAATACTTCTTTTATTTCTGTGGCCTCTTTTGTCTTATGCATGGTTCTATATATGATAAGCAGGTGAATGATTTGATGTGATGTTTCAAGATACAATATTGAAGTACTTAACCCAAGCCTCTCTGAAAAGACAAAGGAGAGTGTGCATCACTTCCAGACTTTGAGCTTACAACTCTCTTTATAATAATATTATTTGTATTATTGAGGAGTGAATAATTTTGCATAGGAACTCTCTTTGCAACTGCAAAATGGACTTGTTTGCAAGTTCTGTATATAGATACAAGGATGAATATGCTCATGGACCCATTAAAATCATCAGAAGAGACTCCCTCTGGTTCAGTAGGCACATTATCAGATATAAGATACCTGATTAGAAAAATGAACCTCAGAAGTTTCATATTGACTTGTCAAATTATTACAGAACCTGAGCTGAAGGAATCCAGAAATCATAGATAAAATGTGTTACGACAGCCTTGTCCAATTTGCTTTTCACCAGCACAAAGTGTAACAGCACAGAACATGAGTTAGTGTTGTAACAGTGCAGAAAATCAGTGTGTTCTGAAGGAAGGAGCAATAACATAAAATTTTGATCAGAAAGTTCAAAGCTTTTTGAGTGTATCTCATTAATATAGTAATGTTTACTAAAAAAATTAGTAAAGGTTTTCAGTGATGATAGACTTTTGCAAAGCCACAAAGCAAAGTTGCAAGCCTGTGGTTTAATGTGAGAAGCAAAGCTCTTTGATAAATTTGACCAGGGTCACACCTCAGCACTTAGCCTCCTTTGATCATACAATGGAAATTTGTTTCCAGAGAAGCACCATGTTTCATAGTATGCCCATTGAGGTTTTATGCCCCTAAAGTGCATCTTAACAAAAGAGTTGTGGTGAGGAAACACAATATCCTTTTTTTGTGGAGCTTAATTATTTGCTCTGATAATATCTGCTTTTCCCTTCCTCTTCATTCATAGCAGATGAAGAATTTGTTTTCACTTATTTTATCTTTCATTGAATAGACACTTTTTTGAACAATATTTCTGACATTCTGTTTACCCTAGACAATCTACTCTAAGTAGCAGAGCTCCTCAGATGAAACTCATATCTGCTTTACAAAAAACAGCCAAGCTGAAATTAGCAAATGTTATGGTTTAGCATTTCTGGTGCTAGAGAAGTGGTCTTGGCAGTCAAGGCCCTGTGTGTGTAAAGCTGTGTAAGCCAATATGGATAGTCCCAACTCTCAGAGCACAAACACAGAGCCATGACTGCAGTCATGTGCTGCCCACTGGTTATTTGGTAATACCCAGTGCTGTCCTAGCTCATGATCTTTTAAACTAACAAAAATGTTCTGAGGAGAAAAAAAATGAGGAAACACTGGAAAAATGGATATAAGTAGATTGCTTCCTTTTTTCTCAAAAAGTCATACCAAATCTTGTGCTGTAATTTAAGACCTTTAATAAGTTATAGCGTAGTTTAATGTTACTTAAAAGTGATTTGCTGCACTGCAAAGGTTGCAATGAAAAACTACTTACTAGCTTTTAATATATATTTGTAATTCTGTTTGGAATTTAGCTTTTTTCGGTGAAGCTGGGAAGCAGAATTCCGATTTGTAATTTATTTATCTTTTACCTGCAGATAGTTGTTAGTATACGGAATGCTGAGTTTGTGAGGCATATGGAAAAGTCTGTTGTAACTCATCCGGGGTTGGATTTGCAGTTTCCTGAAAGGGCAGAGCCCATAATTAATCAGGATGTAGTGCAAATTGCAG
>JAOTQP010001286.1:54009904-54064283 GCA_026413545.1 Cichladusa arquata
AACTCATCCGGGGTTGGATTTGCAGTTTCCTGAAAGGGCAGAGCCCATAATTAATCAGGATGTAGTGCAAATTGCAGTGGGAGCATAATCTCAAAGCTAAAGTGAATGTTTTCTGTTGTCGAGGATGAATGGGGATGAAGAAATGGTTTCTTGGTTCCCATCTGGTTAGTTGTGCTCAGAGCTTCATAAATCTCTCCCAAAATAAATAAACCCAGCTTGATAACAGTGGACAGTCCTCTTCCTTTTGAAAATAGAGTGATGGAACCCATATGGATGGTAATAGAACTATCAAGTGATGAGTGTTAACAAACCAGAGTAGTCCCCATATCTAGTACAAGAATACAGGTTCCCAGTCTCTATTTTGTAGTAACAGGTCACTGATGATCAGTCAAGAATATTGTACAAGCCGGTTTTGTCCCTTCTTAAACACTGGTTTTCTTTTGAAAGAATAATTTAACCGTATCTGCTGGACTAGGGTTTTGTTGTTTGTTATTTTAAACTAGACTCTAAAGAGATGTTCTTTCATATGATTTGAATTCATTGCTGGGCTGCTGTGTAACCTGGCTCTCCTTGTGAACATCCCAACTTCAGTATTTTATGGGCTTAAGATAGTTAAAGTCACTGTTGCTCTAGCAACCAAAGCATAAAGCTAACAAAACAAAAGGTTAACTTCAGGAAGCACTGCCATATATCAGCTGCCTCAAGAGGTGGAAATTCTTGATAATGTACAGACCACAATGAGAAGCAGATGCACTTCTGTTCTGCATTTGTAGTACACATCTTGACTGGTATAGATGTGCACATATATGTACACATACATACATGCATACATAATCTTTTGTGTTGCAGCTATGTCAACTTTTTCTTTATTACATCTTGAAATTGCAAAATCTGGCAAGCTTGAGGTTCTTCATTGGTCACCAGGTAAATCCTCCTCCTGGTTTTGTGTGAGCCATAGAGGAAGTGTGCTGTTATGGGGATATGTTGCTTATCATGTTTGACATTTAGACATAACTTACTCTTGGAGTATAACCCCCGCTACTGCAAAACAAATTGCCTTAAGTAACAAATGTTTCTAATGTTTTCTCTCTGTTTACCTGCCTTTTATTGACCTCTGAAAGGGTTTGCTGGGTAGGGCACTGATATTCTCTCATCAATGCTTAGATGAGCATTAGGTTTTTAAATTGCTTATTGCACCCCAACATCCCAGAAGCAGGAAAAGCAATTGAAGCTGTCTCATAGCAGGAAATCTGTTTCTGAAGGCATAATTTTTATGGCAAACACATAGGTTTGCATGATGACTTCATTAATTATCTAGTTGCTAGAAACAGTATGGTATAAAGTGCTATTGATTCAGTTTCAAATTTCAGATCTATGGTCACTTTAACAGAGCTCTTCAAATATTTTAACAAATAGAGGGATGAATTTGTCCCAGAAGCAAGTAATGTTGATTTCAAGGACAGCTTGTAAAGTTGGTAGTTTGCATATGTGACTGCAAGGGTGAAAGATTAGATTAGATTAGATTAGTTTCTCTAGGTGTTGTACCACATCTTGCTTTCATGTCAGAGTTTCACAAACCAGAGCAGCTTGATTCAAGCCAAAAGCTGCTCCCTGGAGTAAACATTGTGTGAAAACAGAGGTGGCTTTTTCTCTATTGATTTTTCAGTTCTGTTTTTAGAGGGTTGTGAGCATCTGGGTGTAGTTGAAATTACTGATGATAGTAAAAGGGCATCAGATTCCTGTAGGGTGATAAGGGGTATTTTTATGCAGATGTTATTCCCTGTTCTGTCCATTTTATTTCAAAGTTCAAAGGCACACATGGCTGGGATTTATATCTGTTTTGTACTTAAGGCGAAGAAACTACACTTGGGGAAAAGAGGACAATTTCCAGAGAAGAATCAAATATGTGGTAACTAGCCATAATTAGGAATTACTGTTTTTTCTATACCATAATAAAAAGTGGTGTGTGATGTGTGTCTTCCCTCACCTCCAATTCTCCTGGCCTTTCCACCTCTTCTTTACTACTCAAATGCTTTAATTTTTAACATTAAAGTGTAGGAAAGATGGAAAAGCTAAGGCTCTGTGCCATATTCTTGAATTGTAATATATGTGGGAACTGAAGCACTAGAGACAGCAGCCCTGTGCCAAAAAGGTGCTGGCACAAGCAGTTCTATGGCCATAGCCTTGGGCTCACCACAGTAAGCACTTTTTTCATGTGGGACATTTAGTTCCTTCCTAAGGGGAACACTGGAGCACTGTAATTCAGTTTCCATCAAGAGCACTATATTGTTATGGTACTGCTCTTAACCTGTGCTCCTCTGGCACAGAACCTTGGCTGACCACTCCTTGAATTCTCAGTTACGTATTTTCTGTCACCTATATGCTGTGCACTGCTCAGGGCACACTGCAAAGTCTCTGCTTGAGAGCTAGACTGAGAAATACAGAGAAAGATCATGAATGAAATGATCTGATGGCCTCACTGCTAGTTTGTCATAGTTGGCTTAATGTACCTCAGACAGGCTCTGGTCATCAGCTGTGTGAGGTCTCTGTGCCTGTGCTGGCATAGACTTCAGCATGAGAAGGGAAAAGCAGAAGTCAGTGCAGAATAAGCCGTGGTATCTCAAATGTTTGGCCCAGTCCTGAGTCTAAATTGGCTGTGAACTTTCCAGGGTGAATTGCAATGAACACACATATGATAAGACAGTAACCAAGCAGTGTAAAATCTGATTGCTTTGCCCCCTGGGAGGCTGTTTAAAATTTTTATTTGGTTCATATTTGTTTCTGAGGCTGCTACCTCTCAGTTTTGCACTTAGATATCAAATGAATTCCCCAGATCAACTGAGGGTTTCAGCTTTTCAATGGCCCTTGAGGTTTAAGTATTTGCAAAATCTCCTCCTGAAGTTCGACTAACACTGAAGCCTGCAATTAAACCAACAGAAGAAAGGTATTCAGGGTTGATGTAAAGAGCCTGTGGAGACAAAATTAATATTTAATTATCTTAGTAACTATGAAGACCAGCTGCAGTGCTGGTTGCTGAAGGCAGAAATCTGTTTGGATCTGTGTTGTTGATTTCCACCTTTTATTGATTTAAAAGCAAAAGCTGGGTTCTTTAATTTCTTTTGATGGAGTTGAAGGACAGATTGGACTTCAGTTCTTTGAAGCATTTTTACCCATTTGTAGTCTAATTGACCACACTTGTAACTTCCACTGTCTGTTGAGCAGTAATGGTGATTTATCCGTGTAGTTATGCTAATTTGCTGTAAGGAAAGAAAGGTTCCTGATACAAAAGGGAAATTCAGTGACACATATAATAGGCTAAGTGTGACCCTGCCACATTCCTTGCCCTATGTGTGATCTGCACAGACTGAGACTAAGTGCTGAATGCCTTCTCACTTCTAAAAAAATTCATCCTGATGAAATAGAGAAAATGTCCCTGCAGATCATTTGGAATGCAGATTGTGTGCCCACTGACCCATGTTAATAAAAACCAGCATCTTGAGGGGTGGACAAATGAAGATTGCACATCTTTTCAGTTTGTCTTCCTCAGATGGTCTTTCTTCACTCACTGACCAATGACATGGTGTGGACATTGACAATTAGAGCATTAAAGCATGCAAAAAAGATATTTGTTTTATCCTGCAATTTGATTTCCTTTTCTTAATCACTTAAGAAGTAAATTAAACATCTCTGCATTCGATGTGTACTACCATTGTCAGTGAATTTAAAACTATGGCAGAAATTTGGAGCCTGATTTTGGAATCGCTTGTTGCTTTCAAGTTTGGGTCATGTGAATGAAAGCTGGAAGCACTTAGTGCTTCTGAATTTAAAACTTTTTCTTTTCTTTCCATGCAAATATTGATAACCTGACATCCTTCAGGCGTCCTTATGTATGTGTGTACAAATGTGTTTGTCTATATATAATAAATATATACATCTACAGTCTACCCAGAACTTTTACTCAGTTCATTTTTTGGATGCAGTACCTAATATAACAAGATGGCAGTATTCTATCCAGTTAACTGATTATTTCTTGATATTTTTCCACTTCTTTTCTTTCTATACTTTTCTTTTTCCTTTTTGAGCTTTTTTGTTTGGTTGGTTGGTTTTTGTTTTGCTTTGTTTTTGTGGTTTGGTTTGTTTTTGTTTTCTTTTGTTTGTTTATGGTTGTTGTTTTTTTGCTCTAGCCTTTCTTCCTTTATGTGAGCAAGGTTACAAGGATCATGTTGAGAATGTTGGCAGCTGTGTAGTTCTCATACATGAAAATATAAACAAAAAGTCATTGCTTGATTACATTTCTTAAATGGTTTGACAAACCTTGTTGAGATGGAGAGGTGGCTTTAGTTAGTTTTCTTGTTTCTGAAGCGTGACAACAAATCTTTAGTTGACATATTTTGACTTGGCAGCTAGAGTGCTTAATGTGTGGCAGGCTTCTGCACCAGGATGGCACCAGAGCAGTTCCAGCACCACAGCAGGCTTCTGCACCTGTGACATTACTCTCTCAAGCAGCCAACAGGGGCTGGTAGCTTCCCTGTAAATGGGGAGATTCCTAATCCTCTTCTCACTACATTCCAGATGTACACAAATTCAGTGACTCGGAGGGCTGCTCTTCAAAATGGGACTTACAGCCCCTTTCAGGGGGAGAACTGAACTCACCTGCCAGCCTAAAATCAGTTTGAGGTTTATTAGTGTGTGAATTTTGTATAGGAGCATCTACAGTGAGCTTTTAAAAGTGGGATTTCTTTCTCTGTTGAGAAAGAAGGTCATTTTGGTGTGATACACTTTGAATACGGAGTGGTAGCTATAGAAAGGAGTGACACAACCCACTGGTGTTAATTTTTGCATTACTTTTTGTGGGGGGTCAGTTTTAAATATGATTTTATTATGAGAATTTTTAGTTATTCATTAGGAAGGGGAATATTTTCACTTGTCTTCACTTTATGTTAAATCTCAAAGTTCTGCTACTACCAATTCAGAGAACATTCTGTATTGTGCGTTGCATTTAATATCAACTCTACATGAGATAAAGAGCTTGTAATGTTCATTTGCTTACTGGAGAGATACTGCCAGATTCTGCTAATGAGTATAACAGATGCTGATTAAGTTTTGACATGATTGCAAGAAGTGAGATTATAAAGTTTGCGAGAAATAATTCACAGTATTAAACGGTTGGGGGTTTTTTTTTTTTGCCTCCAAGTATGCACTTTTGAATATTAGAAAATCCCAGCAGATTGTTTAGCATCTTCATAATTTGTCTGTTTGTCAACAGTAAGTGTTGGAATTGGTGCCAAAAGGTTAAATGTTTTCAAGTATTCCCATAGAGATGAACCATTGATTTGATGCATAAGGAGGAACAACTCAAATTAGTTTTGCAGTCAGTTCTATACTGTACAATACTATACTACAAACACTTCTACAAATCTTTATTTACACTGATAATTGATTATGAGAATAGACTAATATTTTGAAAGCAAAATGTCCATTTATCAATAGGATTGGTCAGTGTCTGCAGTTGATTTTAAGTTTTTAAGGTTTAAGATTTTTCTCTGCTTTGAGAAAGCAGACACATTCCCTGGATACTTATATCTTCCTCATAATAAGCTGTTATTGAACTGTAAGCCATAATTTCAGACTTAATAAATGAAGATCATCATAAATAAAGTAAATACAGAAAACAAATGTGCTACAAATATTGTTAAAGTTACATGGTGAAGTTACAGTCACAATCCATAGCCATCAGCTTTAAAACCTGAGTCTAGACCATCTTCTTCCAAAGTTCTGATTCTCTAGAGCCCCTGGCTGATTTGGTATCTGTCATCAGAAACCCACATTTAGAAACTTCTTGATAAGCACAGGCAGTTGGAGTACAGCAAACTCTGCCTTTGTATGTCTGGGACAGCTATGACTGGCAGAGGATGCTGAACAGTTTATGAGCACTGCATTTCCAGAAACTCCACTTTTATGCAAATGCCCTGGCTGCAGTAATGTGAAGAAGGCTGAGAAGGACTGGTAATGGAGGGTCAGGCTGCCTTTAAACACAGCTCTTGGCCTGCACACCAGCCATGTCAGAGAATTGCTGATAAGCAGAAGTGTGGTGTGTGGCAACGTCTATGCCGTTGGAATAGCTGTTCCTTTATAGAAATTGGGTGAATGAAAAGTGGTTCCTTCTTACTTTTGGGCTGGCTGTACTCTAGAGGAAATAATTGCAAACATCTCCCTGCAGTGTGGCTGGAGTTCCTTGTCCTTTTCTGACTAGTTACTCAGTGTTTTCTGTGTGACACTGCCTCCGTTTCTTCAGGATGCATGGATGTTCTTAGAGTCCAGTTATGATAACTACCAAATTTATTATTTGTCTATTTTTGCCAATTTTTAAATGAATACCTGGTGTATTCCATATTATCTTTTGCTGTTACTTCTAAGACCTGCAGGTCTTTGCATTGATAGTATATATTCTTGTGATTTATCTTTAGCCTTTATTCCTACTTGTTAGTTCATTTTCTGAACAGCCTAGAAGGATTAAATGCCAAATAATAAATGTGTGTGCATGAATATCTGTATTTACCTCTGTGTGTGCATGTCTGTGTTTGTACATAATCTGTGATGCCACATGGCAACAGTGTGTTGATTCATGATATATAGCTGTTACCTTTGATATTCCACTTATAGTAGTTGATCCACCCTGTTAGGTCCAGCATAAACATCTAAAGAAAGATTGGTCACATTCAGTGGTAATTTGTTGCAATTTTTTTCATTTACACCAATTTCTGGATTTTATTTGAGCCTGTTTTAGATTTTTTTCCATACACAGCATAACTCTAAGAAGATTTTTCAGAGAGTTGCTAGAATAAGTCTGAATTATTGAGAGACTAACTGAAATAGTTCATGTATTTGAATGCAGGCATAATATCTTGCAGTTATTGCATTTTCCCCATATGATTACTTTACAGTTTTCAACTAATTTACTATCACAAAAAGTAGGGCTTGTGAAATAGTTTCATGTGGGAATCATGGTGTTTTCCTACAGTCCCAAAATACAGTGTCAGAGCAATGAGTCAGAAGCTGTTCATTCCTAGCATGGCACTCAGCAATACAGCACATTCCTAAACTTCTGGTTGCTGAGCTTTTAAAGAGTTGAGTTGTGACACTTCTGTAGCAGGAGGAAAGCAGGACCAGTGTGAAAGCTGAGTTTAACCAATGTAACTGTTTCTGCCTACAGTGTTGATGACAGAACTGCCTACCTGGCCCTGGGAGCAGTGAGGAACATCTCACTTAACATTTTCATCTCCAACATTGGTGATGATGCCTACGACACCAATGTTTTCTTCAATTTTTCTGGAGAGCTCTTCTTCATCAAAATGTGGCAAAAGGTAAGAAAGGCTAATCTCACTATGAGCAAGTCTCTTAACTTTAAGCCAATTTATTTACAAATTAAGGATGGGCTGGAGGATGGCCTAGTCCACACCACTGAGACATTTGGAAGTTGTATTTGGTTATGCTGGACTTGAATTTCTTTCCGGCTCTTTAATGAGATTTTTTTCTTTTATGGATTCAGTGTGTATTGATTACATCTTCTGTATTTCTGTAGAAGACACATGCCTGTTATTTGTGGTGCACTAATGAAAAAGGAAGACAGTTTGTTTGAGGCATATAGAGGTAGAGGGAGACTGATTGGAAACTGGTAAGGTACCAAATGGCACTGAAGTACAAAGCCTTTCTTTTGTTTGAGTGCTGCCACACTGCACCCAGCAGTCCTGGTTATCTCTTGAGCTGGGCTTCTAGACTTTCTCCTTGTTGAAACCAAGATACAAGGCTTGTTTCTTTGCTCATATCCTGGTGCAACTTTGGGTTGTGGCCAGGGCACATCACTAGATCCAAGAGGTCAAGAGTGCTTTTAATTTCATCCACATGGAGTCAGGTGAGTATTTTGAGTTTTAGTCTCTTTTCATTTAGATAGAAATGCTTGGATGTTTTCATCAGCAGGAGTTCATTTAGAAGCAAAGGTGTTGTAATGCAAACAGCGAATCAAGCTTTTTGCAAACTGATGGTTATGAAAGGTTTTTGAGTGTGAGTGATGTGACAATAATTGTGCAAAATGGGAGCTGTATGATTGTGACAACATTCTCTGTTTGTTCCTGCTTTTCAGTTTTTGTCTCTCTTCTAGAGCTTTGCTTTGCAAGCCATAAGAGCAATATTAAAAACAGTAATACAACTATTGCAAAGTTCAGGATTAACTTGGTCCACTGAACCAATGAAATTTTGCCATTATTGTCATGTTTTATGATAGGTTTAAATTATTATAAGCCTCTTAAAATAACTCACTGCATAATAAAAAAATCATAATTTCTCATGCATGTTAATTCTCATGGTGTTCAGTTTTGACTGCACAGTTGCAAGCCTCAGTGAGTTGTCTTTTTATTATAAGCTTCATTTTCAGGCATTATGTGCTGCAAGTGTCCAATTTATTAGGAGGGAAAAGGCAGAGGATAAACTAGAAATGCCTACGCCAATGTATGACTTCTCCATAGTAAAAGTTTTATGGGAAGATTTTCAGGGTCTGGCCCAGTTCTCATTGAAGTCAGTGAGAGGGTTTCCATTCCTTTTCACTAGAAAAGAAGCAAAGCTTGATGCATGTTCCTTTAAAAGATTGTCGTCATCTTTTTTTCTTTTTTGAATATTTTACATATGCCATGTAACTGGAACACCAATTCCCGTCATCATTTTCCTTGGCTGACACTGTGAGGAAAGAAGCTGATGTGTTGTTTCCCATGATATTTTATCTTGAGCTTAGGTCTGTAGAAGACTTGAAAACATCTATGCTGAGTGCTGCATAGAAGGAGCAGTTTCTGAAAGCAGTTGACATTCTAGTATTATTTCACTACTCAGTGTATTTTCTTCTAAGAGAAGCTACTATTTCTTTAAAAAAAGTACTGCACACATCTTCCTCCGGTCTTGCAACCAGCATCAAAGTATAGTCTGCTATTACTCCCTCTGTTCCAATGTTCCTATGATTAATTTCATAGGGTTTGGGGGTTTTTTTTCGGATATTTATTTCATTATTTCAGTAACAGTTTTGGAAAACCAAGTTACAGGATTTTGTTAGGCTATTTTACTTTCATTCAACTTTCGGTCAAACTAATATATCATTGGCCTCATCATTTTTTTCAGGTGGGAAACTGGATAATGACTTCATAGCCTCAATTACACTGCTATATTTTCCCTAAGCTCTTTGACAATGTGGGGTGTTTTCTTCGGTAAAATATCAGTTTCCATGTCTCATAACCTACTCCCATCCTTTGACATCTATGCAGATTTTGTTCCTTGTTGAATATCGTCCAAGCAAAAATCCAGAACATAAAGCCAGGATAAAAAAAGACAGCGCCTAGAGTTTTTCCTTAGTGGAGCAATTTTGGAATCAAAAGAGCTTTGTGTGATGGGAAGCATTAAGTTTCACCTGCCTTTTAATGAATAGTGCTAAAGTGAAATTGCACGAGATCTTTCATGTGATTGCTGGATTGTTTCTCTGCAAGGTGACTGAGAATGATGATTACTTAGTAGGCTTTTTTAACCTGTCTCTGGAGTATGTCCAAGATGCTGTAAGATCCCTGTGTGTTTTTCCTATGACTCCACTGGGGACATTTGTAGTGAATTCAGTGCAGTTTTGTTTCTTTCTGGTTGGTTACAATGAGACCCAACAGTGCAAAAGTTTAATGCTGCTTTTTTTCACCAGAGTTCCTGAGACAAAGTGCAGTATCTTGTGTTTGAAAAGCAGAGGGGTGGCCTAGTTCAGGGATGATGGTGGTGCTGTTCATTGAAGTGTCTGAGTAAGCTAGCTCCTCTTTCCTTTCTGGAGATCGAGATTTCACGAGACTTTGTAAATAGAGACACCACCTAGAGATCAGTTGTCCACTGTGATAATTTCACCAGGGAAGTGGTGGATTCCCCAGTGCTGCGTTTAAGAGTCAGTGGACAGGATGCTGGGCCATCTTGTCTAGGCTGTGTTTTTCCCAGAAAGGTTGGACCAGATGGTCTTTGAGGTCTCTTCCAACCTGATATTCCAGACTTTGCCATATCTCTGCAAGTTATAAAAGCATTTGCTGATTGATATTTAGGAGACTCCACCTATTCCACTGTCTAATTTTCCTATTATGCTGCAGCCAGTCCTTTCCATTTCATGGATGAAACCCAGCCTTTTCTTTATATCCCTTCTGGCAGACAATTCTCTGAAGAGGCACAGTATACAGCATGGGCTGACTTCTCATTCCTGTGTGGTCCTATGGATACAATTCCTGTGCCACATTTCAAGATCTCACTCTATGAGATAGGGTTGTTTTACAGGTGCACTGCAGTGAATTTCAAAATGTGTCCAGTGAGAAAAGTGTTACTTTTGAAATACATGTTCTTTTTAAAAACATAGAGAGGAGGAAAGACACTTCACCTGTATGCTTAGATTTTTTCTTTACTGTGTTGGCAAAACAATCTTGGTCCTCTCTTCTATGCAGAGTAGATTTAAAAATTTTTTTTAAATCTCAAAATTTACCATTCCTTAATTTTAATTCCACTTTAGGAAAGCATTCTATGTCACAGTCTGAAAAATCTACTTAACAGAGCTGATACAACTTTCCTATCAAAGAATGCAGAGTGTTGCAGTGTGCTGAGTCTGGAAAAAGAATAAAAAGCTATTGCTACTAATTTCTACACCATTTTAGTTCTACTGGAATTACCTCCTGGCTTGTGTTTTTTTGCTGAAGATGCATGTCAGCAATAGGCACTTTGCTAACTGTTGTTAGCTGCTGACCAGTGCAGAGGGATATTTTCAGGACAGTTACAGAAATAGCACTGTAAGCTTGCTGGCAGTGGCAGTAAATGTGTAGGGCAGGAGCCATGTCTCTATTAAATGAGCGCAGCTGTGGCATGAGATTTTATTGCAATAGTATAAATCCAGCATATTTTCCATAATAACAGTAAAAGGGCAATAATGTATAGCATTAATCTCTCCCTGTTCTGCAAGGGCTGATAGGAATCTCCCAGCAAACCCAGCACTGTTTTTGGAGAAAGCAGGTCAGGAGATTCCATAGCTGAACATCATTCCCTGATGTAGATTGTTCCTACATTTCAGACAGGCTTCCAGTATCCCAAGCCAGCTGTATGTAGCATTCCTGCTGCTTCTCACAACAGCTTTTGCCAAGCAGTAGGTGAGTGAAGTTAGCAGGGCCAGACCAGGGCAGGGTTAACAGCGAGGTTATGGCTCCTTTGGGTGCAGTAGCTGCCCATGATTCCTTTGTGTGCGTGTACCTGAAACACTGGTGTGGAGTATGAATATTGCTGATAACCACAGTCATGCTGCCTGGGGGCTCTGGTTTTACTTCTGATGAGTAATGGGATACTCTCTGTGTTACCAGGGAGATCATGCAATTTGGATATGAACTCACCCTTCTTCCTCACTCCCAGAGCTCTTGCTGCCATCTCTTGACTAGAATTGTTCAGGAGGGCTGCAGATGAAGGCAGAGTTTAACTTTTTCCAAACTGGAATTCTCTTGCACCAGATTCCCACACCAATCAAACTGTCCTAGACTCTTAAGTCTGGCAGAGAGAGGATAGGACACAAAAATCAAAGACACATGCTGCCTTTTGGGCCACTGGAAGAAAATTAGGTCCTGGATATTCATTATCTCTGTTTTTCTAGCAGTTGCTGCCCCTTTGGGTTGATGCCCTAAAATAATGGTTAGGTGATAAAATGCAGCTAATTTACAAAGAATCCCCTCAGGTGCACAAGATGCTGAAATGCACTGAAGATTTACCCGTGACATAAAGCAAGCACAGTTTTGTAATTTTAGCAAATTAACATAATTGATAAGAATTCCCAGTTAGAGATACAAGTGATGATGTAATTTCCCTCTTTTGGTTCAACTCTTTTTTAAAGCCCCCCTTCCTCATTAGTTGTTTATGGGAAAGCGGCACTCGACCTTGGTTCTCAGGAAAATCAAGGTTAGGATTGGGACCTAGGAATGTGTTTTGTCTTTCTGTCTAACAGCAGGTAAAATACTGGCTACAAATCTATTAAGTTATACAAAAATAGGCTACAGAGCTACAAGTGCATGCGAAGAATATATGAAAACAAAAATCAGTTTGGCATCAGGATCCCCTGGCAGAAAAGTTAACATGATCAGTCTCAATTCACGTCCAGCTTGTTAGCAGAAACCTCTTAAAGATGGCTAGCAGAAATCTCTTAAATTAGTGTTTTGATTTAATCCACCTGATTTTGCATGTGGTGTGTTTGAGCAGCTCTGTAAACCACCCTGATGGAGGGTCAGAGGAGAGCGTTGCCGAGTAGTGCGGAAGCTCCTGACCCCTTGCACAAGTTCATCTGGAAGATTGCCCAAGCCATATATCACTGACATGAAGAGATTTGAACCCTTTGCCAGGAAAGCAAAAGCTTTTATTGCCATGGCTTGGGAATATGAGTAGTGTGACTGTAGCCATGCCATTTGTTGCCTCTCTGTTTTTGCAAATCTAATGGTCAACTATTGCTTCAGAGTGTGCCAAAATGTTTTGTATCCCTGGGATAAAATTGTCCACTTTCTTAACTGGGAAGAAAAAAACATGTGCAGCTCAAGCTATCAAATTTCATTGTTTATTTTATTATTCTTTTTCTGTGAATGCTCAGTGGAACCCACAACTTTTCTGCTTCCCTAGGGATAAATAAGGAGCAGTGCTTTTTCAGGTCAGGGGCTGTAAGTGTTATATAATATACCCCTACTCACAGCAGGCAGGAATTGAAGGCTAGACTGTTGATCCAAACTTTCCACTTGGGATTCATGTATCATTCCTGTCATCATGGAGTGAACATTGTAGATTTGGTTTATTCGTCTAGATAGTAGCAATTTTAGTCTTTAAAATTTTTCTCCTATGCTTTGATTTATCATGTAGATCTGAGAGATATTTAGCTTGTATGGGGTTTGTGTATATATATATATAGATGCGTAGGCATATAGATAATTTTTTATTACTTTCATTTTTTTTTTTCTCAATAAATTAATTGAATGAATAGAATGGCAGCTTAGAAGTTTTACAGTTTAGAAGCTCTGATTTTTCAGGACATTAAATCTTGTTCTGCTCAGTGCTGGAAAAACGTGTGTGAGTTTGATTGTTGTATACGTTGAGAAGTTTTATGCTGATCATGTGGGGCTGGGCTTTGGGTTACACAGTGTGGAAAGTGTTTGTCTGGAAGTAGCTCATAATGATTTATCATGATGTTTGTCTTGGACATCTTTTCCAACTTTAATGATTCTATGATCCTATGTATATATATATAGTGTGGTTTTGAGGAAGATCCTGGGATGCTTTGTGTGGCTCAAATTATTAAGGGAGGTTTTATGTAATTGCCCAGTTCTGCCCTTCTCACAGGTCTGCCAGGGGAATGATTTTCTAAAGGAAGAACAGCTGTGTGGATGAATACAGTCATGTGAGATGTACTTTTTGTAGGGATTTAGAACCAGCCTGTGGCAAAGACCATTTACAGTGAATCCTGACCTACCTACTGGTGTAGATCATTGTAATGAACAGATGTACCACGCAATGCTGCATTTCTCTGTGTCTGGGCATCAACAGAAGTCCTGGTTTCCATCCCATTGAGGTAGGGAAAAGGAGATCCAAAGCACTTAACTTATGACACTTCTTCAAGGAGGTGGAGAAGGACTTCATGAGCCACAGGCAGTAGCTATTCACCCTGTTTCAGTCTCTGAGTGGCCCATAGCTCAGCAGCCAAGCTGCATCTCCCTGCATTTTCAGGAGCTGCACAGAGCTGGGAGCCAGCAGTGCCAGGTTATGGGAGAGGGCTTTGGCAAAGAGATTTTGCTGTCTCTGTTGCTGACATCCAGCCACCCCTATCTACACTATTATTTTGATAAACTGCATTACTAGGAGAAAGGTAAAAAAGCCTTCACAGAGGATAGAGCCCAGTATATAGTGCACTCAATATACTTGTCTTGGATATACTTATTAAAGGTTATGCTGTCCCTATGGATCCCAAAGATCACTAGTGACTTTCCTGTGTCCCAGTGTCTCACTTCATTATCATGTTTTGCTCTTAAACTCAGTGGACAAAGACATGCCCATGTGAGGTAAAAAAAATCTGTGGGACAGGACTCGTCTCCTATGTTCTTAGCATGAGGCTTAAAATTGTCTGAACTTTAACATATTCTGCAAAAGACCTAAATAAGAATTAATTTACACAGCTTTCAGTGGCTTTCATTACAGCAAAAAAATGGGGGGTTATTTTTGTTGCTGTTTGAAGCCTCAAGTTTATGAGTTTCCAGTATGAAAGGTCAGTTCTATTTTGGCAGGAGTTTCTCTTGGTCACTTTTCTAATAGGCTTCTCTGATGCAGTCGGAACATAAATGACACTGCTAGTGTAAAATCCAATAGAATTGTAACCAAATATTATATCTATCTTTACAGTATATATAAACATGTATATTGTAGGGATAATATGCATGTGTATATATATTTATACTTATTTGCATTGCTTAGTCTTTTAGAATGTTGTAGTCGTGGTCTTCTGTGGCTGGAAGTAGTGCCAATTGTTTTCCTTCACCTGTTTGTTTAATTTTCTCCTGTGAAGCTGATAGGATAAAACCCAAACCTTCTTTAATCTTATTAAGCACAAGACATGATCATGTGGCATACGTCAGGTATTGACACTGAAGTCAATGACAGTTTTGGTGTAGAAAGAAAGCTGCACAGTCAAAAACATGAGTAAAATTGTGAAAATCTTTTAGCTGAAAATCAAAGGAGGGGCCAGTGATGCTTAAGAAATCACAAACTTTCCTGTCTGTGGGTTTTGTATCAATCTGTGCTCCTGTTAGCAGAAGCAGGCGTGTTAAACCCAATCTGAAGGAGGCCCCAAATCTAGTTTTGGTTTGTGGTTTTTGGGGTTTTTTTTGAGAGGGAGCTTCCTGTGGCGTTTCATCAAAACCAGAGGCATTGGGCACAGCAGGGAGGAAGAGTGAGAAGTATTTCAGCTGGCTTGGTTGCAGGCTCTGGGGTGAGCAGGGGACTGCCTCTTCACTGTGGTCCCCACCCAGGCAGGCTGCAGGGGATGCCAAGCCAGGCACATTTTGCAGCCTGCCTTTGGGAGGAGGCCAGAAAACCTGCACTTGACTTCAGGCCATAACAATCTGCAGACACAGTGAATTCCACTTAGCAAGGGAAAAGGAGGAGTGCACTAAAAAACTGCTCTATAAAGTAGTGTGGTACACCTTAAAGCCTTACAAGTGATCTGCTAAGCTTTTATTTTAAAGAAAGGAAAATATATTTTAAATAAGCCTGTTTCAATATCCAAGGGCAGCAGGTAATGGGTAATACTTCTGCATTTCAGCATTATCCCTAGGTTTCAAGGTTTTCATGATGTTAAAAGGGTTTCTGGGGAAGATATCATAATGCACACTGTTTGAGTTTCTGAAAGAGAAAGACCAAAACCCCCAAACCTATGTGTGTTTGAACGAGGCATTTCCTGGGGTTTCAGATTTGGCTTTAGTTGTTGAGGGATTTTATTTTGAGCTAAGGTTTATAAATTCCAGGAAAATGTCCAGTGCCAAGCTCATTATCATCGTTATTTCCTTATTCTTTACATTTGAAAATTACTACCAGTGAAGGATGGAAAAGAGAGAAGAGTAGGGTAAGGCTTGTTATTGATTGTATTTCCTCATTTTGTATTTGGTTTTAATTGTGAATTTGGGGGTGGGGGGGTGTTGAAGTATTTGTGAGGGTTTTAGTTTACTTTTTCGGAATTTATTTTCTGAACTCGTTATGAATTTAAGCATTCCATTGTAACACTAAAAGTGAATAGCTGTGTTGCAGTTGAAAACACCAATACTCATTTTAACTGAAGCCTTATACACAGAAGGTTGTCTTATGGCTTATCTGGACATATATTATCCATGTTTTCAGAAGTAACACTAGAAAATGAATATTGGCTAACTTGTTTGATTTCTGCCTTTTCTGTCTGCTTTTAATTTTTGGAGCAGCATGTTTTAAAGATAGTTTTTGTTGTTGAATAAAAATGTGTATAACTATTGGATTTGAATGGTAGCAGGGAGGGCTATAGGAGTGGCTTCTCAGAGAAGCTGCTGGAAGTTTTCCCCATGTCCAGTGTCAGTTGACTCCACGACAGACCCACTGCTGATCAAGGCCAAGGCAGTCAGATGGTGTTAACACCTCTCTGATAACATATTTAAGCAGGAAGAATGTTATCATGCAGTAGTAACTGTGGCCAGAGAAGAGTGAGAATACGTGAGAACAACTCTGCGGTCACCAAGGTGAGTGGAGAAGGAGGGGCAAGAAGTGCCCGAGATGCCAGAGCTGAGATTTCCCTGCTGCCTGTAATGCAGACCATGGAGAAGCAGCTGTGCCCCTGCAGCCCTTGGAGGTCAGTGGGAGTGCAGAGATCCACCTGCAGCCCTTGGAGACCCACACTGGAGTAGGTGGATGCCCAAAAGGCTGCGACCCCATAGGAAGCCCACACTAGAGCAGGACTGGGGACCCACAATGTAGCAGATGGTTTGAAGGACTGCACACAGTGGAAGGGACTCATGCTGGAGTAGTTAGTGAAGAACTGTAGCCCATGAGAAGGACTCATGTTGGAGAAATTCACAGAGAATGGTCTCCTGTAGGAGGAACCCCATGCTGTAGCAGGGGAAGGACTTTTCTCCCTGAGCAGGACATAACAGCAGAAACAGCATGTGATGAGCTGACCATAAGTCGCATTCCCAATCTCCGTGTGCTCAGAGAGCAGAAGGTGTAGAGCCCAACAAGGAGGGAGGGGTAGAGAGAAGGTTTTTAAAATTTGTTTTACTTCTCATTATCCTGCTCTGAATTTGGTTTGTAATAAATTCAATTAATTTTCCCGCTCAATTCATTTCCCCAAGTTGAGTCTGTTTTGCTGGTGATGGTCATCAATGAGTGATCTCTGCCAGTCCTTATTCAACACATGAACCTTATGTTGTATTTTCTCTCCCTTGCTCACTTGAGGAGGGTAGTGATATAGTGTCTTTGGTGGACACCTGGCATCCAGCCAGGATCAAACCAAGAGTACTTCTCTGTAATAATTAAAAAACAATATCTTTGTTAATAGTGCATGCAGCTAGAATTTAATAGTTTGAAATACATATGTGTGAGAGCATGTGTATACATATATATACATGTGAAGTGGGATGAAGGAAAGCTTACCCCAGAGCCCTTTCTTCTCCCAATGATTTACTTGTCTCTGATTTTTCCCTGGGTTTTTGGAGAGCATGGACTCACACACACAAGAATGCACTGTTATTATTAAGTTTATCATAATAATCCTATGCGTAGATAATGAGGGAATAATAAAGATTACAAAAATATATGTTCATCCACATTTTATTTTAAATAAAGGTATAATCAAATGCAATACGCTGACAGATTGCAACAGCATATGTATTTTGGATAGACATGTCAGGCTATGAAGAATATAGGAACAGCATATAATTCTGCACATTCTTGAGTCTTAAGACTGAATTTGCTTTTCTAGATAATTGGATTATGTCTGGACAGGCATTTAATCAAACAAATTTTGTGCAGTTTTACAGAAAAAAGCCTTTTCATGGGAATAGGGCAGTCTAAATTACTTCTGAATTTAGCTGTATGCGTGTCAGAGATACTCTGGGTAATAGTTCTTATGATTGCTTTTTGGAGAACATGGTTTAATACATAGAAGTTGCCTTATGCTTATATTGGTGTGTTTGCTAGCCAGTGCAATGTTTTTAAAAGGCATGTCTTCAAATTTTTGTGAGCAAAGGTTTTGTCTTGATTGGCAAACTGATAGTACATTACTAAGTAGGCAGCTTTTTGTCATGCTTTGTTTTATGTGGATCATGGATTTTTCCCATTCTGTACCTAAGTATCCATTTTTTTGGTGGTGAATGGTGGCATTTTCAGTTGGTGGCCAGTCATTAGTGGTGTTCCCCAGATCTTAATATTGGGACCAGTCCTGTTCAGTATGATGATCTGGGTGAGGGGATTGAGTGCGCCCTCAGTAAGTTTGTGGATGACACCAAATTAGAAGGGAGTGTTGATCTGCTGGAGAGTAGGAAGGCTTTGCATAGGGTTCTGGACGGGCTGGATTGGTGGGCTGAGAGCAATAGTATGAGGTTCAACAAGGCCAAGATCCACATCCTGCATTTGGGTCACAACAACCCCATGCATCACAGGCTGGGGGAAGAGAGGCTGGAAATCTGCCCTGAGGGAAATGAGCTGTAGGTGCTGGTTTGACAGCAGCTGAACAGGAGCCAGTGTGTGCCCAGGTGACCAAGAAAGCTAATGGCATCCTGAGCTATATTGGGAATAATGTGGCCAGCAGGACCAGGAAAGTGATTGTCCAACTGTTCTCAGCACTGCTGAAACCACATCTCAAATCATGTATTCATTTTTGGACCCCTCATCACAAGAAAGAGCATGTCCAGAGAAGGGTGACAAATCTATTTGAAGGGTCTGGAGCACATGTCTTATGAGGAGTGGCTGAGGGAGCTGCAGTTGTTTAGTCTGGAGAAAAGGAGTCTCAGGGGTGACCCTATCACTCTCTACAACTCCTGGAAGGAGGTGGGGGTTGGCCACTTCTCCCAGGAAACCAGCAACAGGACAGGAGGAAATGGCCTCAAGTTGTGCCAGAGGAGGTTCAGGTTGGGCATCAGAAAGAATTTCTTCACAGTTGTTAAACAGTAGAATGGACTGCCTAGGGAGGTGGTGGAATGACCATCCCAGGAGATGTTCAAGAAAAAAACTAGATGTGGCACTTAGTGCCATGGTCTAGTCAAACTAAGTGATTTTTGGCCAAAGGTTGGACTTGATGATATCAGAGGTCTTTTCCAACCTTAATGGTTCTATAATTCTATCATTCTAAGTACTTTCTATAGTGGAGAAATGTGTAACTCTACATAAACACATATGGGAATGTGTCATAGAGTAAAGCCTGGCCAAAGAGCATAGTTGAAATGTGGCCATCCTCTCAGTGAATGAGAGTCAGCTGACCTAACAGCTCTATGGGGGTAATGTATCTTGGTGATGTTTCCTGTATTGTTTTCTTGAAAAATTAAGTTCAGCAGTTCTCAGCAAGCAGGGAAAAGAAATATTTAGTTAGCATAGTACAGTGAAAGTCAATGTAAATCTAACTAGTCTGTTAAAATGAGAGTATGGCAGCAAAGGAGATGGAACTTCTCAGGGTGTCACCAGCTCCCTGTTTCTCCTTATAGTTTCACCACCTGCCGTGCACATCCCTTAAAAGACAGGAGGAGCCAAAACATGATTGGTTTTGTTGACTGGTTCTGAAAATTATTTTGGGGCCTAATCACTTGAGCTGAATGAACAATTCATGCTGCCTCTTCAGCTTCTGAGGTGTGGTGCTCTAAAAATTTGCTGTAACAGCTTTTCACCAGTTGAGACAAAAGTTTATGAGAGAGAGTTGGAAATATCTAGTAAATACAAAAGTTTTTGTCTTTCCCTTTTTGCTCAAATATTTGCTGTCTTGGCTCAGATCAGCGACCTATCTGTAAAATAGGTTCCATCCAGAGACAAGAAGGAAGAGGTGAGAGGCTTTAACTAATCATACAGAAATAGCCATTTTCTCAAAATAAGGAGCAAATCCAAGATTTGAAGCCAGACTTGCTGGGTTTCAGTGTGGGATGTGCCTACAGCATGTACTAGTGAGATCATGGATTAAGACAGGAAATTTCTCCCTAATGCCAAAGGAAACTTTGTTTTTCCTTCTAGCTCTTTCAATGAAATAACAGTAGAGGTTCCCCAATCCCCTTTCAAATTTATTTTCTGGTAATGAATCAAAGGATCAATTTATTATTAGACTACAGGTCCAGATGCCCCACTGCCCCTCATCTTCCAAATGGATTTGGCTGTGTGAATGTCAGTATACTCTGGTATGTAGTTTTCCTTTCTCGTTAAGCATTGGGATGGTGAGGGTCAATTGGTGAAACAGAAGTTCACAGAATTCATAATTCATTCATATTTCTTGATGTGGTTTGTTAGGGGAATATCTATGTCTTGAAAATAAAGGAAAACTTTCAGTCCCTGTGACATCTTTAAAACAAACCTTTGTGGTACAAGCATAATATCCTTTTATTCTATTTTACAATTTGATTTGATATCCAATATTCTTTAATCATTGCATTCAAGAGGTAAGATAAATGCTAGTTTCATGACAAGGTCTAGATGAGCAAGTCTGCATTGAGTCTATGACTCCCTCTCTGTAATATTTTTGTAACAGGTAAGGAGGATTGACAGTAATTTTCACATTATAGTTGCTGTTGATGTGGTTTATCATTGACTTGGCCTTCATGTTATTCACATTGTTACTTGCATTCCACCTGTGTTTGGAAATTACTTACAAGAGAGTAAGTGTTTGAAGGTCGAGATCCAGAGCTGTTATGTTGGAAGAGTAAAGCCATCTTAATATCCTTCCATCATGAACATCTTTTTCCTCCTTTTGAGTGATTCCATCACCCACTTTGCTTTGGCAACGATACGCAGAAGAGTTTCTGACCACAAGGTGCTTGCTTGAAGTTGCCAAGTAAACTATATTTCCATAAAGTGAAACAAAACTCATGGGATTTTCACTCTGAGAGGAGAAACTCCTTGAAATGCACATGAAAATATTTCCTGGACCCATGATTGCTCTTTAAGCTATGGCCACCTGTGCTAACTACTGCAGTCTATCTCCAGGGTTACTATCAGTAGCAGGATGATTTTCCCCCAGCTTGCAATGTGTACTCACAGCTCACGAGAGGCACTGTGGCCTTCCCAGGTGCCCTGGTGCCACACTGAGTGCTGTCTCCACTGCCTAGGAAGCTGGCCTCAGGGAAGCAGTGCATCCTGACACCGTGCACAGCTCTCCCTGTGCTTCCCCCCTGTCCAATCCCTTGGTTGTGCAGTACTGAGAGAGTTGGGTACTGATGGCAGTGGTTGTTTGAAGGCTTTGTGTGTTTGGAACTCCTGAAACAGATGAGCAAAAGAAGAAAAACCAAACCCTAAAACGGCAGGCTCAGTTTGTGAGATACTGAGATTTCTGATGGATTCCTGATGTGGATTCCTGTTGCCTTTGGCATTGGCTGTGGACTGATGGAGTTGGGGAAGGTCTGTGACTGGCAAGGTCCAGCCCAGAAACACAGAGGAAATACTGTCTGCTCAGTTACCAGAGAGGACTGCTGACAAGGACACAAAGCAGACATCAGAGTGCTAGTTATCTGAAGAAAAGAGAGGCTTAAAGGGCTTTCACAGATGATAATCAGAACAATTTTTAGGAAGTATCTGAGGTAGATCAGACACACCATTTCAGTAATTTCAGATGATCTTGAATTATTGCACAGTGCCAGTGAATCCCCAGTCAGTAACACCACTAATCCTCTTTGTGTTCCTGCAGTTTTAAAATATCCTACGAAGCACTATTTTAGAGGCAAGTGTGGTATCTGTGGAATTTTGTGTTAGAACAGCTAAGCTGTGTGCACATGAGGAGGCCTCCAAGATTAAATTACTCTGAGCTGTACTTGCTGTCAGTCATAAGGAAACTCAGTCAGAGCCAGATTTTTTTTTTTTTTTAAATCCCTAGCCTTTTATGAGCTCAGACATCCCTAATTGCACTGCATATGTGGATAACTGTGACCCACACTCTTTTATATATCAGTTGCTGTAGAAAGAAAGTGCATTAGTATGTTCAGGAGGTGGCTGTTAAATTAATTGGTACATCTTTATATCCTTGAAGCCTCAATGAAGAGATTTAGAGAACTGCGAGGCAGGGAGAGATAAGTAGGGTCAAAATAAAAATTTTGCTTTCCAAACCCTAGAGAAACCCATGAGTTCTTGATAGCACAGCTGAAGGGCTTAGACCAAAATCATGAAGAGTGATTTGAAGGAGCCATTTCAAACATCATCAAAGAGATGAGTCTTTATTTTAGGTTCCTGACATGTTTGTTCTACCCAGCTTTGCAAGCCACGTGTGTAGGAAGCAGATTACCAGGTATGAACAGACATATGTTTTGTGATATTTCCCAAAAGTAAGAAGTTCTCAAAATGCAGGTCAAGTCTATATAATTGTCCTGTTGTGTGGAACAAAATATCCAGATGTTCATCTAAGCTCTCATTTGGGAAAGTATCCCTTCTCACAAAAAGTTCACATTGGAATTACTGAGGAATAAGTATGCCTTTTAGTCAGGGTCCATGATAAGAATAAAAAACTGTACAAATTTCACCAGTTTTCCCAGTGTCCAGTGTAAGCCTCTACCTTTGGTGCAGGTCAGAGAATTTCCAAATAGCTAGTGGGGATAGTTATAGAATTTATATGCCAGAGAGGATATAGTAGATAGATGCATGGTACCTGACTTTTGAGACTTAGCATAGCATGAGGTGGACAGTGCAAACAGCCCTCCTTTATGGTATTTTCTCAGGACTTAAGACTTCTTGGATGAGGATGCTGTTCATGATCCTCTGTGGTGTTAAGTGCACCAGTTCACAGACAAGCATCATAGAACAAGAAAACTAATAATATCAAGGAAAGCAGCAACAAGAGTGTGTGCTCTGACAACAGATGTGGGGTTCCTCTGAACTCTCTCTTGTCATTCTGCTTTTGTATCCTTTGGAAAACAAGCAGCATCACAAGAAAAAATCCTAACAATTAAGTAAATTTTCAACATCTTCAAAACAAGAGTGTTCTGCCAACATATTATCAAGACTTCCAGGACATTTTCTCATCAGTTCCAGAATGTATGTGCTAGTAGCCAAGATTTGCAAGGAGGATTTTTTGCAATTTAAACAACAGCAATAAAAAAGACCTTTAATTTGAGTATAGCTGAGGAAAGAGAAATATAAACTGCTGGCAAATGTATTTTCTAGCAACATGAGGTTTTTTCCCTTTTAAAATGTACAGATTATTTTAATAATTCCTCAGTGAAGTTTTAGTGCCTTTTATTGGTGGTTTTAATCAAAAGTTCCTTAAAAATAGCAGATAATCAGAAAAGTTTTTATAAGTATGATGTGAACTCTGGCACAGATAGTCAGCAGTATTCAGCACAATACAGAAACTACCTTTAGTTCAGAAATTAATATAACTTTCTATTGAGATCCACATCTGGCATATCATTTTCACATGTTTAGTATTGTTCTGTTGCATCTCCATGTTGACACTGCAGATGCAGTATCTACTTGTAGGCTGTGTGCTTAGAAAAGCAAAGAGCTAGCAGGTTATAAATTAATGTCAGAATAATTGAATTCACCCCTTCTCTGTGAGAACACTGGTGAATGCAAAGCAACACAAATGACCTGTACTTATATGAATGTTTGCTTCTGCTGATAGTCATAATATGGTAGAAAAGTTGTCAGATAGATAAAAGCCTGGTATTAGAGTACCAGTGTTGAAGGGCAGTTAATAGGCTGGGGAAGAGTACTTAAGGAGATGTTTTAGGCAAGGAACTTGCAACCAGTATTGGGTGGAGATGAGTGGGGAGAAATTTGAGGAAGTGGAATGATGACTCTGGATTGGTGCCAAGGCCAACATCAGTTCAGAGGAGTTGTTCTACCTTTGGAGAAGAAATGAATGATGCTAAGGGTGGGAAAAATAAAAATCAAATATAATTATATGAACTGCCATATCAGGCTCAGGAAGATTGGAGGGTTTTGGTTGGATATAAGTGAGGGAGAGAATGGTCAGGTTGTACTGGCTAGTCAGTAAGTCATCCCATTCAAACTGTGCAAGACTCAGGAAAAAACCCATATTGGGTCTGGTTTGAAAATTGTAAATCAAGATGAGGCTGAGGAAGTTTCAGTGTCTTGAACTTGAGTGTTTCATTGCTCATGTTATAATGATGAGGAACCTTTTTTTGTCCTGTGATAAAGAGCTTTGAGAAACAGACTGTGAGCAAGCCTGGGCTTCATATTTCTCATAACCAGGTCAACATTTGCAATGAAGTAATAATACAGTTATTTGACTAATTAGCTGACTATTTATCTGGTCGACTGAGAGTATGCAACACTCTGAAATGTTTCAGAAAGAAAGTTTTCCAGATAAAGCATCACACTGTCTCGTTGGAAAGGAAATGGCCAACCCTTTTGGCTATGTTTTCTGAGCAAACTAGGAACTGCTATGAAGCTTATTCAGTAAGCTGAGTTTTTCAAATGGTCTGTATAGTCATAGTGAAGCATTGGTCAATAAAAGCGTGATCTAACATCAGCAAGAAGTGGTTTCTGCAATTTCTGTAAGCCCTGAGTTACACTGCTGTTCCCTGTTTGTAAGATAAGACAGCACCAACCCTCCAGCGTCCTGGAGCAGTGTGAAAATAGAGTTTAGAGAGCTGACCACCATAGGAAGCCACATAAAGAAACAGTTTTGTCTCCCTCCAGAACAGCACAGTGAAATTGAAGCCTGAAGCTAAACAGTGAGCAGTGAAGGAAAACGAAAATACTTACTCGTTAGCTGAGTTTCTCCATCTTATTCACAGAACAAGCCAGGAAGTCCATGGGAAAAGTTTTTCTGGGTAGCCTTTAATTTTACAGATTTGTGGGAGGCTGAACCAGTATGATGAAGCCAAACTTATTTCTGGTGTTTCCTAGCATTGAAAAGTTTTATTGGGCACCATTACTGGAATCACTCATGTTGGAAGGGACCCATAAGGATCACTAAATCCAGCTCCCTGTTCCTCATAGGACTCCCTAATTAAACCTATAACCTAGAGCACTGTCCAGATACTTTCTGAGCTCTGACAGGTTTGGTGCCCTGACCACTTTCCTGGAGAGCCTGTTGCTGTGACTACCCTCTTGGGGAATAACCTTTTCACCCTCTCCACTCTGAACTTCAGTAATGTTGTATTGATATTAATCATTAAACTGGACAGTATGCTAATGAAAGTCATTCAAGTCATTCTTCCTGCATCTGTTAAACTTTCCCAAGCAACAATGGCAAAACCAGTGAATTCAACGTTATCTTGTCATTTCCTTTCACAGGCAGTAAAACCATGGGCATCTGCCTGCCAGCTGCCTGGTCTGGAAAGGCATCAATGTGCAAAATGAAGAAGGGGTGCTCTTCTTCTGTTATCAGTATGAGGGCTCTCTCAGTTATCCTGGTCTTTGACATCTCTTAAGGGATATGACCTCGAGGAGAGGAGACAATCTCTTGGATCTGTCTGGTCACTATCACCATATTGGACAGCTGTGTAATTAGAAACCATCCTTGAAAGAACACAGGCTAGGTGTTGATGGAAGAGAGTTCACAGTTTGCTCCAGTTTGCAAGGGATATTTGATCGACCCAGAATCAAGGATGTTTTCAGAGGAAACAGCTGTGAAATTTTTCATTTGGTTATGCGGCTGCTCAGACTTTGTGTTCTCTTGATCACTCTCATAAAACTGGAGAACCTTCCAGGTTCCTGAAAGGAAAAGGCTAGTGAAAGAGATGTTTTGCCCATGAAGCACTTTTTTATCTATTTCGTGTTCATTTAGAGGAGAAAATCTAGCACATATGTGGATGGTAGCTCTGTACTACTGAAGCTAGAAATTTGATTTGCTAAGCAGTGCCATCTTCCGTATTTCCAGAAATGGAAGCCTGCTAAAGATTGCAAGGAAGTAAATCCATAGAGAAACTGAATGGGAAGGGCATTCCTCTGGCATTTTAGTAGCATTGCAGTAATGTCACTCCATCAGGCATCTCCAGCTGTGCACTGATTTTCTCCTTACATTATTTTTGCTTCTCGTGAAACCAGTGAAATACTGTCTGAGTCAGGTAAGAAAGATAGATAGTATTTGATCTATCATCTTCTAGAAGTATGTGCCCTGATTTGAACCATGATTTTGAAGCTAAATGTCTGTAGAGCACTAATGTTGTGCTCAGGTCAGAATGTGAAAGGCAGAGAGGCATTTCCAGGAAATGCCTATAACCCAAGTGCATGGTTCAGGAAGCTCCTTCCACTCGTGCTTGTTCCAGCTGAGAATGTAACTTTTAAGTGCATATTTGAAGTAACTCAGGAAATGTACATGAGCATGAGCTTTCCAAACTGCTGTAAATACTGAAAATAGGTCAAGTAAATAATATGTTCTGTGGCAAAGAGATCCTCAGCTGCATGTCTGGAATAAAATTAATTTATAGATTGAGATATCTAAAATTTAGGCATTTGTATTATAGCACATACCATAAGCACTATACTTTGGGTGATGATCTAATCAACAGTAGGGCCTAGAGAGGGATCTAACCCAGTCTAAATTAAATACCTGCATTTGGTCTGCTGGACTGCTTTCTACACCCTTTTACTACCATGGGAGCAGTGACATGTAAATCACATAGCAGTCACTTGCTGTGTAGGCTCTTAAAAGCATATATCAGATTCCAGAGATTAATCACACTCCAAAAGTTTAATGAGATGAACTTGTCCACAGTGGCAAAGACAAAACTGTTCCCTGATAATCTTGTAATGGGAACGTGCTCAACTGGAGCTAGGCACTAATTATATGGAGCAATGAAACTCTCTAGTCACCAGAAGAATTTCTGTTGTAGTGGAGTCACCAATCAAGCAGGATAGGGCTGCTCTAATCTTTTGCATTTGAATTCTTGACTGTCCATAGTCAATGTGTATCATAAGGAGATGCTCATTCCTTTACTTTATCTATGCCACCATTGTCTCACTAAGGAAGGTTTGTATCCACACCAGCATGGCTCATCTTGTCGAGCAGAGCATTGAATGTCACCAGAACCAGATTAACTTTCTCTTCTGCGTCTGTGTATGGCATGGTTCAGCCACTGTCTCCCAACACTGTTCTCTCTTTATGCTACAGGTACCTGAAAAAACTACCTTAGAAAACTTATATTCTGGATCATTTGAAAGCTTTCTTTTAATAAATAGAGGAAAGAACTGAGTTATTCAAGAATTTGGGCTGATCCCTTGACTGCAATGTGTTTATTCATGCAGTATTTCCTCATGATCTGTCTCTTAGGGCAAGGTTCTGATGGCTGTCTTCTTCCCAATGCTGGTCTGACTAATGTGGAATAAGGAAGTACAACACAGTGCTACAATGGGAAATATTTAATTTTCCACAGTACTTCACATTGCTATTTCTTAGCAATCTTCTTTTTCTCCCCAAATCTCTAATCTCATGGTCTTTTTTATTTTCTTGCAGGAGGAGCTGGGCATTGCTTGTGAGTTACTGGAGTCAGATTTCCTCAAGTGCAGTGTGGGATTTCCTTTCATGAGATCCAAATCTACGGTAAAGTTGTGATATTTGCTTTTGCAGAATAATGGTTCATTTACCTCTGTCTCCAAGGAGTGTCTGGAAAGCCAACTGCTCTGCTAAATGTCTGTGATAGATACTTTATCTAGCTTGCTAAGCCAGATATCCAAACCTTTCACAGTTACAGAGAGTAGTTATCCTCTTTCCCACCAGACAGAGCCAGTGGCAGTGCCCTGGGCACTGCAATAAAATGGTTTTGAAAAATGGTGCAAGAGTTGCAGCTGTGAAAACCTTACATATTTCCTCTGCAGAAAATTAGAAAAGGACTCTCTGCCTCACTTATGTTGCCTCTGTAAGTTTTTGTCTTCTTTCACATTAAAGTGCATTATACAAATGACAATGAAATGCACTAATGGCTTTTTCATCTTATGTTCTTCTGATAGATTTTTAAAGGATGGTTTTGTTCTATAAGAGAATATATACTCTGTCATAATGTTTAAAAACCTATCTGGGTTCTTTCTGCCACTAAAATGATCTATATGAATGACCAACCCAGAAAAATGAGAAAATGAGGAATAACTTAAGGATGACCTGAAAAAAATGAGTGTGAAATTGTTCAGAAAGTTTCAATTTTATAAGCAAATCCTTTCCATTAGAATTGATGTCTCCTTTGACCCAACATAAAAGTTTTAGTTTTCTGTTTTTTTAATTGACCCCTTCTTGCTATTTTGAAAAAGGAAAATATATTTTAAATGGAATTGAAAAAATACATGCAGTAGCAAAATATGATCTAGAATGTAAGCCATTGAAGTTACAATGAATTTGGACACTGTTTTACTTAGCAAAAGTCTGTTTTGGAGTTAGACAGAAAAATAACATGGAGAAGTTACTTATCAAAGTAAAATTCTTATTTCAAAATTAGCACCTGTTTTCACCCATTATGATGGGTGTCCTGAATGCTGCTTTAGCTTGTGCCACTTGCTCCTAGTCTCCAAGTGCAGGCCTGTGGTGTGGCCTTTATTCCCCCAAAAGATCTCTTTATCAGCAAATAACATGGTGCTGAGATAGTTTCAGGTAGTGATCCTCCGGTACTGGAAAACTCATTCCCAGGCAGATGATGTCCTCAAGAAATATCTTTGAATGGCAATTCTAATAAAGGCATTCTTTTAATGAAGGAAAACCCAAACTCTGTAGTATTTACTAAGATTTAAAATTACTATCTTACAATTACTAAGATTTGAAAGCTAATTTGCAGTTGAGGAAGTGTTCTTCCATGTATCAAAATATGCTACATTTGTACAATTAGCCTAGTAAAATATAAATAAAGTTTCAGAATAAATACATTTTGAAGCAATATGCAGTGTCTCTAAATACTGCTTTTTCTTTGCACAGTATGAGTTCAATGTGGTCTTTGACACAAGTCACTTGACTGGCCAGGAAGAAACACTTACCTTCCTTGTCACTGCCCAAAGGTAAGGGGACACTTATATGTCTAGAAGACTTGGATATTCTTTGTTACATGAAGTGTGCATTATGTGTGGCTGACAATATTAGCTGTAGATATGTATATGTGTAGTACATTAGGTTAAATTACTGGGGCAAAATGTATGTATTTTGGTGAGGCAGAGTAACTATGTATTGAAGCTTCCTGAAAAATGAGGTGGGATCATGCATGGGTTTTCTTTGCCAGGCAGTTGCAGTTCTGAAGGATCATTCTGTATTCTCTGAGTTGAAAGGCTCTTATGTGTCAGTGGCCATCTCTTTGGGCCATGTATCAAGCTCAGCTCAGCTGCAATTGATGATCAACACAACCATTTGTTCCAGCATTTGAATGAAACAAACATGCTGGGGTGCAAACCAAAAAAGATAAATGCTTTAATCAGATGGTCAAGGATCCCACTGTTAGGTCCTAAAGTCACATATCTATTTTTCCCCCCTATGGATCTTTAATGAGCTGTGACAGTCTGTGGAAAAAAAATCTAGACAGGGTATTCCAAAGGGCACTTGAAGTAGGCATTGAAGTAGGGTGCTGCCAAGTATGCATGCATAGGCATTTTGTCATGGGCAGGATAAAGGTGTGACACATGCTCTGTGCCTTCTAAGATGATGTACCATGAAGAAGCATGGATGATTCAGTCACAAGCACTGTCAATGTCTGTATGGGAACCTATGTGCAGCTGTGCTAACATTGGCCATGAGCTGCTGCTTTGATGTGTTGGGTATTTGACTAGTTTCTCCTCCCGTTTACTGTGTAAATGAGGCGACTTCATATCCTTATGTATCCAAATCAGGATCTCCAGCCTGAATTCTCCTCCCAAATGGGATGACACCTCTACTCAAAGCTAGAGATGAGAGATAGGGTGTAGCAGCTGCTGAGTGACTGCTCTCATAAGGCACAGTCCTCCCTGCAGTAACAGCTGTAGGTGGGAACAAGATCCTGCAGCACGCAGGACTGGTATGAGACACTGACCATGTCACCATGTCTTGCATGTTAGCAAAGTTTTATCCTCCATCAGAAGTTCATCATGTGTTCAGATGACCCTGTGATGCTTCTCAGTCAGAGACATCAATATCTGCTAAGTGAATGCCAGCTGGTGCAAAGATGGCTCAGCAGTGCTTTAAATTTGCCCAGCCAGTGTTTTCCAGCCTTGGATAGCACAGGACTTCCCTCTGTAACCTCACTTCTTATATTTCTGTACCCTACAGAAGTGTTAGTCTGTGCCTTTGGATGAACAAAGAAATAAACAGTAATTGTTACACATTGAGTGCATGCTTAGAGGTGTTATGAGAAAGCTTCTCATTGCAGAAGGTTGAGAGAGGATTGTTATGTTTTGAAGGATTTAGATAAACCTCCAAAGACAGTAGTGCAGGTCTCAATGCTGATTACCCTCGTTTTCTCTGTGCCTTTAGGCAAATTGCTCAATTCCCTGTCTGTCAAATGAGTGTAACAAAATCTTTCTACCACAAGAGTTGCAGGGAGCCATGAAGTGAAGTCAGTGATAAGGAAATTGAGAGAATGTACCTGTGCAGTCAGACTGCAATAGGTGAAGACATTGTTTCCACACAGAACTGGAGCTAGTCTGGCAGAAAGAGCTGGACAGGGAAGCTGTGTCATGCTGTCATGGGAAAGCAAGTGTTGCCCTTCAAGTTGCCCTTGAGCCTGTCCCACGGAGCTGCAAATTTGGCTGTAGAATCTGTAACAAGAGACTGGTTTAAACTGGAGAAAGAGCATTATATTCCTCTTACACTATTTGGTTGTTTTAAAAAAACAACAAACCTCCTTCTTTGCTTCCAGATGTGAACTGTTTTTCTAGAGCTGGATTCACTGAGTTGTGCTCTCCTTTTTTGACAGTAGCTTTACTGCATTTGAAACAGATAAGAACATAACCATGAACCCTGTATAGAATTCTACTTGCTTATTCTGTTTGCCACCATGGTATCTCGGTATTTATGTTGGATGAGAAATGTCTCCATTTTAGATTCCTCTGTGAGCCCATTCAGAGAAAAAGCTCTTATCAACTGGGGTTCTTTCCCAGGAGTGAAAGTTTGTGGGGGTTTCTGTCTGGGTCGTAGTTTTATCAGCAGACATAGGCAATGTGTCAGTTGCAGAAAGCTGAGCTGTATCTAAGCATGTATGTAGCCAGCAGGCTCTGTTTTTGTAATCTGAGCAACTCATAATCTGCATGGTATCACTGGGGATGTTACTGCCTCAGTGATACTGTCCTCAAATATGATCATATATTTTGTTTTGCCAGTTTGATTTGCGAGTAAATCCAATGACCAGCAAAGTAAAAGTGATTCCACAGTCGCTGCTGAAGAAATTGGAAATACATGTAACATGTCTTTCAGGATTGCTGCTCTGAGCTGTCACCCAACAAGCAGACTCATATCAGAATTAGAATAGTTGCAGGTTTGCATGCTAGACATGCATTACAGGAACCTTTCCCAGACTTCATACAAAAAGTATTCATACAGAAACAGTCTAACTGAAATGAGAGATAATTGCTCACTTTTCTCTCTCTTCTTTTTGGTTTTGGCTGGCTGCGGCAGCTGTAAAGTAGAAGTGCTTTCATGTTGGCAGCTGAGTACAGGAAGAGGGAGAAAGAGAGGGTGGAATTGCTGAGAGGTTATGGCCAGTTCACTACAAGGGTCTTTCTCAAAAAACTGCTTGCAGTGGCAGCAAATTGATACTATGGTACAGTGCAGGTATGCTGAAAACATTTTTTCATTTAATTAGTAAGGACCCTCTGTGAGGTGTGTATGTCCCTCACAAACTGATGTGCAGTCAGACTGGGAGAAAATGAACCCTTACATGGAAGTCTAAATGCTCTTTTTTCTCTCCACTTTGTGTGATGGCTGCTGTAGTTTCCCACAGGAATTTGCATTCACACCTTGTTCCAATATACATTTTTTTGTTATGAGCCTGTTCGTGACACAGCCACAAAACTCATGTTTTTTTGTGTGTGCCCTCTCCAAGGCTGGGTGAATATTTTTAAGGAGCTGATATCACTCAAATGGAGAGGCTCAGGGTACAAGGCAGAGAGATGGTAGCTGAGAAGCTGTGATATATTGCAAAGGCTGTCGATTTGCAGTATGTTTATTTTTCCTTTCTGGCACAGTGGAAACCTAGAACGCACTGAATGTCTGCACGATAATACTCTAATCCTGTCAGTGCCCCTGATGCATGAAGTGGACTCATCCATCAATGGGTAAGTATCAGTGACCAAATGAAAACAAAAACTACAGTAATAATCCTCAGCATTATCATCATCCTAAGAATAACATCTGAGTGTCTTCCAGTGAAAAAATTAATTCTTTTCTTTGTTTACATGTAGCCAGACTGTTGTTTTTTACTTGTTTCTCAGACTCTGGTCATTCCCACAATCTCATTCAATATCTGGAAATTTTATTCATTTCAGGACTGTACCTCATTTTCACTACTTCCTAATTAATGCTAATTAGTTACCATCACATTTATAGTAGATATTTTAGTGATTGTGTTTGAATTCAAGTGATGCTGTAGATAGGATGAACCTTAAAATTACATTTAAAAAGAACAAGTAAACCACATCTTGTTCATTAGGGCATGTCTTTAAGGAAATGGTTGAGAGTCACCAGGCCAAAGGTTATGACCAAATGTTCTGGAATTTTAAGGAGATTGGTGAAATCTAGCTGTTTGCCTTTCTGTTTAATTTCACAAACAGAATTTGCTTCTGTTTATTTTCCTACTTCCTCTGTTCCCTAGTCTGTGAGGCATCTGACTACCAACTGCAGAGCATCACTTACCCTTTGACTGAAATACTTGTTTAAGATGTAGCCACTGTGTCCTCTCCCTAAGGCTGCACGTGTATGAGCTCCTGCCTTTGTAATTGGGGCTCTTCCCTTCCATTTGGCATCACAATCTTAAGCCTAGAATGAAATATTTGTGGTCAGTCTCAACAGTCAGACCATTCTTTAGCATAAACAGTGCTTTGAGTTGGAATTGGATGACCTGGTCACTGAAGATGAATGGATATTCATGTAGACTGAGAAAATTGCCATTAATTCCTAAACTGAGGAAGCAAAAACTCATCAATAGTGTCCCCAGAGGGTCAGTGACTGTTTTAGCCACCAGACTACAGGTATTGTCTAAATGACCAGTGCAGGTTGGCATCAGTAGAATCACTCAAATATTCCCTTGACCGCTATGCTACACGTGTAGGAAAAAAGCTAACCTGCACTGATGTGATTTGATTGAAAAGCTGAATAAACTCAGTTTCAAGGCTGAGACTGGGTTTTGCCTCATAAAACTCATCTTGTTGGATAGAAATAAAATCCTTAATTACTGCCACAGCAGTACTGGGTAAAAGGTATGTTTGAGCCTGCTCAGAGAAAGGAAGTGCACTATCAAACCTCACAAGATGACTAGCGAGGACAAAAATCTCAATATTGAGTACAGTCTCAGCAGCATGCTCTGGAAGTTTTTGAATTCTTTCATTGTTACAATTCTTTAGAAATATAACTCTTGTTTCTTGATGCTTTGATACAGATGGATTTTTATTCAGCTTTACAAATATGAATGCTTTCATCTGATTCTTTAGATCTCTGTTTATTACCTACACAATACTGCATGCCAAAACATAATTAAAATTGCTTTCTTTTCTCTCTCTTCAGAATGTACTTTTTTTAAGCACAAGGTCTCTGAATTTATAAGCCCCACCCAAGTGCCTGCGTGGATTATATTTTTCTTTCTCATAGACAAGGCTTAGTTAATTGAAGTTCACAGAAAAATCCAACAGCCAGAGAAAAGTTGGGTTTATGGGAGGGCACGTTCCCAGGCATGGTAATATTAGTAATACTCTTTTTTTTTTTTTGGACAGTATCTTTTTGAAGCTCATTTTATTAGCTTAATTGTCCTACATTTGAATCTAGAGGAGCAAACTTCATTCCTGGTTATAAATAGCCCAGAATGGCTATATGGTACCATATTTGGGAGAAGCCTTCTGGCTCCCATTGTAAATGGGAGGAGAAGATTTGTCTTTCACTGTTTCCCATAGCTATCACTGGCACAGGATGCAGGCAGGGAAAAGGGAAACGTACCTAAACAGGCTTAAAATCCTGTCTCAAAGTGCTCTGATTCCAAAGGACAGCCTGGGAAGTAAGCAGAGTTTTAAGCAGTAGGGTGGATTATGATTTGTCTGAAAATACACCAGGACCCTTTCCATACAGTGGAGAAACCTGAGATTAGAAGGAGATTATAAAGGGTGCTTAAAGCACTCCTAGTCCTCTTCTGCAGATTTTCAGGTACTGTGTTGTGCTTGCAAGTAACTTCTGATAAAATCCTACTGCATTTTACTGTGTGATTAGAAGATAAGAGTGGTTGAGGAAACTTGGACTGCTCCACTCTAGTTGAAAGCAGGTTATCCCCCTCTAATCTTGCCTTTAGTCATCTGCTAAAGATAAAGGTAGTAAAACTTAGACAGTGAACTGTTTATTCCAGACATGCTTTGTAAATGTTAAATAAAATTGAAATGTTACTTTAGTGTATGTGTAGCTTAAAGTATTCCTTGTAGATACTGTTTCTTAACTTGGTCGTGCAATGATTTCCTTTGTTAATCCAATCTTGGGCAAATCATCCATGGCAGGGGACCTGAGAGAGGAGGATTTGTGATAGGAAAGGAGAAAAAGGATAAGTAATCAAAAGAAATCTGCTTCATTGGTGGGATGTTAACCCAGGTCAGTTGAGATGCTGCTTGGTACCAAGAGAAAATCAAATCACGAAAAATAGATTATTGTAAAGTAGTCCCACATAGTATTTCACATGACTAGAAAGCAGGGTGCAATTCAGCTAGACACAAATATATTTCATTTTGGTGACACTTTCTGCTTACTAAATCTGTATCTTGGTCTTACAGAGAAGTCTTCCCGAGTTCATTTTTCTATGGTGATTCTGTGGAAGCGTCCAACTTTGTTCAGTTGGAAAACCATGAATGCCTTTTCCAGTCTCTCAACTTCACGCTGCAGGTAAAATCCATCCTTATTTTGACTGCTTTTCTGCTTGACAGCACGTTCTTGTTTTGTATCTATTTTATTCTGAATGTGGTATGGGATTTTGTGCATGATTTTGTATCACAGTCCTGGGTAGAATGGAAGCTTTGGACAAGGTTTATAAAGAAGACCCTCTTGTTGAGTTAGGAGGTTCAGAAAGAACTCCCTTGCTTTCTAAACTTCTCAGAGAGGAGTCTAGATGCAACTGGATCCAATCCTAGCCCCGACTGGGTCAACATTTTTATCTGAAGGTTATATAGGTGTACTCACTCATATCAACAACTATGGGCAAATCTCTTTTGCTCAGTCTCAAGGAGAAACCTTGAGGGACATCTCCACTCAAGGGGAGAATCCCCAGACCCTCTCCTGGAAATGGTGTGTTAGAAATCCATGCTGATAAAAGGTGGGACTGAGCTTTTATAGTAAAAATGATCAACTGTCACTCATGTCACTCATGCTGTGCCAGCTCAGCAGCTTAGACAAGTTATCTGTACCATCACTTGTTGATTCCTTTAATTCCTTTATCAGAAACTTTGCCTGTCACATCCTCACTGGCACCAGTTTTTGTCAGGAAATCCTATCTGTGTGTTTAACTTTGGGATTGATTAGTCACCCTCAGCAGTCTCAGCACGAAAGGCAGCATCCATCCATCCAGCTTCTCCATCCACCATGGGTAACTTTTACAAATAGGGTTTAGTTTGTGCTGTTTTACCTCTACTCAGGCAGAACATCCTGCTGCAATGCTGTACAATGCATTCTTGTTTGGATACCATATTTACAGCAGAGATGGCATATGTCCATTTTCTGCATATATTGTGGCAAGTGTTACAAACGTGGCATCTCACTTCCATATTAAAAAAACCTCCTACCATTTGTTTCTTTCAACTTTTTTCACATACTGAGTGAGGAGCCCTAGTTACTCAAGTGTCACATCTTGGATGAAGCCACAGGTTAAGAGTGGAGGAGGAGGTCTTTTTAGTGGCATGGTCATTGAGCAAAGGAGTGGGCAGCCTTTGTCCAAGAGAACAAACACATATCTGTGCTAGGGATTCAAGCTTGCTAGATGCCCCATTATGAAAATATTTATAGCACTGATATATATATGTATATACTGATATTATAGCACTGATAAGAGTACAGTACAGGGGAGAGATGAGGGCACTAAAAAGACAGGTGTGAGAAGCTTTCAGTAAATACCTCATAGCATCTCAGCACTATTCAAGTGTTACTTTTGTGTTACACTTCACATGGCAGTTAGATGGGTTCCTGATGTGGCAAATACGTGGATGGTTTGTTATAAGAAACTCTTGTGATGTGGCCAAAATTAACTGGCATTGTGTTTCACTGCTGTAATTGCATCTATTACAAGCCCTACAAATCCTTTTTCACCGCTAGGTGGGACTAGGGAATGATAAGTCCTGCAGAGGTAGGTTCATTTATTGTGAAAAATAGTGTTTTGTCATTTTTCTTTCTGTTTTCCTAGACTGAAAACTCAGCTCATAACAAATAACATGTCTGCCTCCATGGACAGATTGTGATCCAGACCAATTAAGCCCCCACAGTCGTACAGTGCCCTTAGCTATTTACTGAAGGACTTGAAAGCAGGATTTCAGGATATAAAAGCTTTTGTGAACCAGGCTATTAATTCTTGTGATTTTGGTTTCCTTCTTAGGGGTTTATGGGTCTTCTTCCCTTCCTCCCCCTCATACCCAGAGATTGGTTAATCCAGATGACAAATGGATGCACTGGTGCTTTAACTAGATAAATATTTTCAGTAAAGCAAAGTGATAACAGGGAAGGGAGAGGGAATCTATGTATTGGCAGTGCCACCATTTGTCCTACCAAATGCTCTTGTATCTCATGCACACACTTAGCAATTGCAGTATTTATTTTTTTTTCCATATGGAAGTAGAAAAACAAGTCACACATCTTCGCTCCAGAAACGGGGTAAACCTTATAACTGTGTGTATCAGAGAGAAAATGTAGTTTCATAATAGGCAAAGCATTGTTTGTATCACTCTTTGCTTAATTATTTTCTGCTGTATATTTAACTTCTCCAGATGGAGAAAAATAATAGTTCCTTAACCAAGAGAAAGAGATGAGTTACAAGAATATGGGCCTTTATAGCAGTTTTTATATGTGAAAATGTCTACTAGATCCAATATGAACAAGGAAACAGAAAATGTCTTTTCTGCAATAACTCATACCTTAGTATGAGATCTTAGTGAGATAATCAAAGTATTTAAAAGGTCTAACGTGAAGCATTATGTTTGTATTTCATGCAACATTTATCATACTCCATTCTAATGGGATTTCTCCCCCTGCCTGGAGCCTCAGGGCTTTTGTGAGGATTTGGCATTGCAAACTAGTTCTGTTTATCACTCAGGCATTTCTTCAAATATGAACAGTGTTTGAAGAATGAAAACCTATTGGTTTTAATATTTATACTTTACACAATTAACATCTGCATGTTACATCTTTTCATAGTAGTATCTCAGTGTAGATAAATATTGTAATGGGTTTCATGTTTTTACTTAAATATTTTTTTATTGCATTTATATTTGTGCTGTTAAAAAGGACCAGAAAATATTTTTCCTAATAAAAAAATATAGATACAAATGAAAACTTACTTTAATTGAATTTTATCCATGGATTATTTCTCTTCAGCAAAACCCCATAAATTTTGGAATTTTCACTGGATACATGTTGGTGGTGAACGGGAAATTCTTTGAGTTTTTATTGAAATTTTGGGGGTCAGGGAGTGATAGGAAGCTAATATTTTCCAGTAAAAGTGTAATTTAATTGAAAATGCCAGACCTTGAATGGAAGTTGTTCACATGCATTTCCTGGCAACACACTCAGAAACCCACAGTCCAGTAGTCAAAGTAATTGTTTGGTTTCTGCTCTGTAAGGAAAACATGCAGAATATCATGCAGTGGTTACCAGACGGAAATGAGAATTTTAACTGAGACAGTAATATTTCTTATAACCTTCAAGATCTTGTTACCAAAACACTCAGTGTACTAGCAGTGTGTCTGTATACAAAATAGAATTATTATGCTGTTGCTGACTGGCAATTAATCCTGCAAAACTGCTTCTCCTTTGATATGTGAGCTGTGCCTGAAGACTGTTAGGTAAGCTAATCTTTTGACTTCATTCTGAAAAATGAAAGCACTTGAAAAAGAAGTTTTAGTCTGAACTGAAAAACCTGCACAGTACTTGTATTTCTTCAAATTTACCTGTACTCCCAGTAGTTTTCCATTTATGAGAAGTCAAATGTGCAATTTTATTTGTCTTAATTTTTTCTCTTACAGGTTTACAATGCTGGACCAAGCACTCTTCCTGGAGCTTTTCTTGATATTTCAATTCCAAATCGCCTCTCTGCCACTGGAGCTGAAATATTTCATATTCAGCAGATGATGGTGAGTATGTTACAATGTGCTCTGAGCCCAGAGAGCTACTGATGACTAGAACAAAAGAAGTCCACAAAAACTCATTCACTAAGTTGCTTTTTAAGACAATCAAAGGTTCTTTGCATCTGTGGCCAGATGGTAAGAAGCTGAACCCCTCCAGCTGCTGGCTGTTCTCCCTCACCTAGGGCACAGACAACTAGGTGTGTGTTCCTGGTTTCCTACAATGCCTGGTAAAACTAGGTCAGGCTGATGCTGAAGGAAATATAGAGAACACTTCCACAAGTCACACCTGCAAAGAGAATTGTCTCTTAATCAGTTCTTCCTGACTGGGGGAGGATTAAATGGTGTATGTAATATCAGTAGGATGCTTTATCAAGCTGACTCAGATTCCCTGGGGTTTTTATCTGTGGTTATCAGCTAAGTCTGAATACATTATTTATATCTATTTTGCTGTAGTCCATGTTATAATTTGCTCTTTTTTGAGTGTTCTTTTAACAAATGTAAATAAGAGAGAAAGTTATTCTTTCAACACAATGTTTTTCTAAAGATGATTTTGTGTCAGTTTCAAAGAAATTCAACATAAACTGTAGTAGACAAATCCTTAGATTTAATTTCTAATATTTACTTATTTGTGTATTTATTTATAAATTTCAAAGCCTTTGTTAGACCACTAAAATGTCATCATTTACACAGTAGTGGCCAAAAGACAGAAACCTTACTACTGAGGTAAATATATTGCTGAAATTCAGAGTAATCTGCCTTTGTGAAATGAAACCAGCTCTTTGGGATAATTGAAGGGGAGTACACTTTCATGTTGTTGGTTACTTTTCTAGCCTTTTAGCTGAAAAGTATTGCCTATTGTATAGGTAACAGTGCCACTGAATATGTGTAAATATAGATCTGAAAGATCTTTCTAAGCAGGTTTAGAAGATTTTTTGCTGTTGGAAGGTATGAGATAAATATAGATATGGCTTACAGGTGGACATTAAAGATAGAATGACTGAGAAACAAATGGGGATATTGTATGAAGCAATAGTAGTGTATAGACAGAGTCAGTTCACCAACCAGACTTAATTAGTTCTCCAGCCTATGTATCATTTTCTGTGGCATTTCCTTTTAATGTTTATTTAGTCCAGCTTCATATGCAGAAGATCACCTTTCCTTTGACACATCACCTGCCAAAGTATCATTACCCATTTCTTTGTTCATTCCCTGGTCTCTGTGTGCTGTAGCTCACACACAAAAGGTGTTCACAGCAGCTGCAGAGAAGTGGGAATCTCCTTAATGGATTTAATCTCCCCAAGCCTCGATATCTCTTCTAAAGTCAGTCATCCTATAAAGGAGGTCCCAGCTGGGTGGTGTGGTCTTGAGCATTGTGGTAACTAACAAATGCTAGCAGGATTTGTATTAGTTTTCCCCAACAACAGGTTGCATTTCTCTGCATATGGTCTGACTGAATTTTACTTAAAAATTTGTTTTTGTAGAAATGTTAAACTGCTGTTGTGAGACCTCTTTGCAGGTAGTAGGCAAGTATGTTTTTATGAGAGATGTCTGCCTGATGCACTGGCATTCCAGTAATTTTGAATACTGATTTTGGGTATAGGGTCAGTAGAATTCTCCAACATGATTTTCTAAATACCTCTAACATGTTAATGAATGTGAGCCAAGAAAATCCTGTCTGGGATAGTGGTTATCCTTGCTTTACAGATACACAGTTGAAACACCAAAAGGTTTATTTGACTTCACACAGGAAATTTTTTCAGAGCCAGGCACTTAACCAATGTATCCCAAATCTTCATATTGTAACAGAGAAAGCATGCCACTCTCTTTCCTACTGTTCTCTCCCAGTGACTTTATATTGACTGAAAAGGGAACTAAAATCATGAAGTTTTTCAACTTTTCATAGAATAGATATAATTAAACAAAGAAACCTAAAAGGAGATTTAGAGAATTGTTTACAACAGCTTCTTTTCCAAGACAATTTTTGTAAGCATAGTCATAAAATATCTTGCTTATTTTGCTTATTCCCAGAATCTAGACTTTAATAAAGATAGAAAGGTAATAGAATCCTTTCAGACAGTGCAGGTGTTTCTGTCATTATTTTCTTTATGCCTATAATCCAGCCATTCTAGCTGTCAGTGTTGCCAAAACTTTGAGAATAGCTGTCATTAATACAGAGGATTAGGAATTGTCATTTATCTGTAAAATACACTGTTGATATAGCACTTGAGATTTGATGACATAATGGTTTTTATCTTAAAGCTAGTAATTCTATTGCCACTTCTCTGATACACAGTGAGGCAGTGAAATTTATGAGTCAAAATACATGGATAAAGCACTAGAGTTTGTCTCAAACACACATAAATCACACAAGATAGTTTCAGGAGCAAACTCCTTCATATTGTGTTGATTGAGCTAGTCTTACAGGCAAAAAATTAATAGCAGGAAGACAGTCACATATGGCTCACTGGAACAGTCTGTATCTCTGGGAGGTGTTAATAGGAAGTATTATCTGCTGCTCTTAGAGGAAATGACAGCCCTCATGCTTCCTCTGTTCCTGCCATTCTGAGCTTTTGGCTTTATTGCAGAAACTGTTTTAACATTTTGTTTGAGACAAATTCAGATCATGGAGATGTTTTGACATTTGGAGTTCTGCCTCAGAGATGTTCAGATGCAATTCAAGGACTACTGGGAGCAGCACTGCAGTTTCTGCAGCACTTCTCCCAACAAAGCTCCCAATATATAAAGGGAATGAATCAACAATAAAAGCCAGAAGTAAATAACAAAATGGATAATTGTAAGAAAACTGGGGAAAAAAAACCCCAAAAAACAATTGGACTTCCTCCCTATTAAAATCTTTTAATGAATAGAAGATACTAGAAATTTTCAAATAGTTTTAGCTAGGAAATTTCACCTCTGACATTGGTTTTACATAGTCAATAGTCAGATTCTGCAGTGGTAAATGATATTTTTGGAAACACTTAAGTCAAATTAGTAGCTGTTTGTTTTTATATATTTTTGTATTTGCTTTCTTGCAAAGGTTGAAAACATTATGAATTAAATACCTCAGCTTGTTAGTAAAAGTGTTGTGATAGAATAGAATAGATGATGACATAGAAGAGCTTCACATAAGCAGAGAAGTTAGTCTTAATACAAAGGTATATTCTCCACTCTGCAAGCCACTGATTATCTATTCTTCCAAGAAGAAAACCAGTGCTCATTATATTTGTGTATGTTTTTGGTTTTGAACTGAAAGAGAAATTATTTCCTTTGTGTAACCAGCGAGGGATATACAAGGGCAAGGGAAAGACCACCAGACTTGCCAGCCAAGGAGCTGCTTTCTAGGATCACCAAGAAGATTTTCACAATGAGAGTTCCTATTAAATTAAGCAGAGTATTTCCTGAAGCTGTTAATAAATTGACAATGTGTCCAGGATTATTCTGGTGCTGGCTTTGTGGAACTGGATCAGATTGTTGACTTCTGGTTTCTTTTATTTTCATTGAAGGTAAATACAATTGTGAGAAATTAACAGCTGGAAACCCAAATTTGTCTATTTGAACTGGATTATCCTCCTCCCTCCTCTTGGAGGGACCAAGCAGAGCCTGTTTGGGTGAATCAATACCATGAATATAAAAAAACCACGATTGAGACAAGAATCTTGTTGGAAAGTAAGATGCAAGACAGTCTCTTCAGAAAGAGTTTGCAATCTAGGCAATGATATAAAAAGAAATTCAGAAGAAAGAGGGAAAGAAATACTGTTTTCAGTTTTTTGATGACAAACTCCCTCCTTGCATGTAACTCTTGATGAAGTATAGTAATTACTGTTTTAGTAATTGCCATTCATAGAATATATTTAAATTACTATGTTCCCTTACTCCAACAATTAATGGAGAGAGAGGCATAGAAGCAGCTCTGAAGAAGCACTTGCCAGTCTCCACTGATAATACAGAAGCCACCTAGTTTCCCTGATTTTCCCTAGGCTTCTAAACTTAGATATTGAGAATTATTTACAGAGATTAAAAAATTGGTTAAACTTCATCTTGTGACTCCTGTCCCCATCAACCTTAAATGGGCCAGTTAGCCCAGGCCACTAATTCCTGCTTCAACTCTTCCCATCTCTTCTGTTTAGGGAGCAAAATAAAAAGTCCTTCTCTTGCAAGGACAAAGAGAAGTCCTCCAGTTGTCCTGTTATGTTTGGCATATTCACTCCACACTTCTGTCTTCTTTCTGCAGAGGTGAGACTTGCATTGTGCCTTTATGATAGCTGGATATCAGTAAGATTTTAAAAAGTAAAGAAAAACTGAATGAATTAATGGAAGAATTGAAGAGAATTCCTTTTACAGGTTGCCTTTTAAGTTGATAGCTGCCTGAGCATGGGACTTCATTAGGGAAATCTGTGTAAAATAAGCATTGATCTCTTCCTGTGAATGTTGAAAGAGAAAAAGTAAAAGGGAGTCAGTCCCAGAACTACAAGTGCTGGCTGATGACAGGTTACATTTTGTAAGGCCAGTTTGTATAGCAGTCATGTAATTTTTCTTCCTGCATTTGCACAGTAATGTCTATAAGGAGCAGAAAGAAGTTAGGGAGAAGAGTTAAAGTTTGCTGTCTCATTGCATGAAAAGTTCCAAACTAATTGAGGTTTTTCTTCACTTATAGAATGTAAAAGAAATATAGTCAATTTTAAAACCTTAAGTGTAATTTCTGCTTATTATCTGTAGGTTTTAGCTTCCAGCATAGAAATAAGATGCTTTGTCTGTTGCAATGCTGGTGTTTAAAACCTAAAACTAAGCTAAGAAGGACTGTCAAAGATCTATAAAGTGTTGTTGGGCATGAGTATTCCTTGAGGCATATGTTGAGATTGGCAAGCTCACAGCTACATGCTCCACATAGAGAGACAAGCCTGTATATTGATAAAATTATGTAGAAAACCTCTTGTTTGTTGGTAGATGGCTTGTTCATTTATTTATGTAATTTGACATTTCAGGACTTTTCTCTGAAAACATATATGTGCAGTCCTAGCATGTGAAGACAGAAATATTTGCTGATAGTATTTGATACAGCTTTTTTTTTTTTTTTTTTTTTTAACCCAGCAGCAATTCATGCTGCTGCTGGTTGCCACATTTGACAGAAGGATTGTACAGGAACGTTTTGCACTTACAGCAAGATTTATTTTAGCCCTTTGTGTTAGTAATCCTGCATGTAGTCTCTTCATTTCAGTGACTTACACACACTGGCATACGCATATTTTGGCACTGTATTTAAAGGCATAGCTAGATGACTGGAGAAACTTATTCATTCCAGGGAACATATTGTACAGAAATTTGTACAGCAAATTGTACAGGTACTTTCTGACCTTCCTGCCTCTTTCACTTTAATTGCTTTTTAAATGGCTGTTCCTAAACATATTTGCTTAGGCAGTTGGAAGTGTTCCCTGCCCCACCCCTAGTGTAGAGCACCTCCATGATACCAACTTGATCTGGCTTTGCCTAGGAGCCCTGTTCCTTGGAGGAGGAACTAGTGCATCTGCCACGTCCGGGATGGCTGTGAGGAGAGGCAGAATCATACATTGTGGTGCAGCATGGCACAGTTGCCTTTACACAGGAGCAGGGAGCAGGACTGCAAAGCAGCTCGGGAAGAGTTCCTAATGTCAGCATGACGAACTGAAACTTTTTATGCCAAGAAGAACTTTGCTGTCTTTTAAGTTTCCATTGTGACAGGAAAGGCTGCCCAGCCATAAAATTAAGATTTTTCCTAAGTTAAGGCCTTAAAATCTAAAAAACTCCAGCATTTTTGCCATCTGCATCATAATACAAAAGCTGTGCATTGGTCAGATCTCACAGCATTTCCAGTGTTTCAAAATAATCTTTTCATACATTGCTGAGTGAATCCTTGAAGATGGAGCAAAACTTCTTAACATGGAAGAAAGTTTTCTGTGACTTCTTAGTTGGGGTCTTTAGGTGAAACCATTTTTTGGTGAGCACATTTTTTGACATTTTCTGACATTTTCCAGTTGTTTTGACCTAATCTTCTAGAAATGAAAGTGACAGCTATTTGTATAAGCAGTGGATTTTTTTGAAAATTCTAAAGAGGATGTTCTCGGAAAAGGCATTTTGAATGTAAAAAATAAATTGTCTTTCAAGTAAGTCTAATAATATAAAAATCAAGGCCATTGAAACACAGGGAAAAACTCACTGTGATCCATATAATAAATCAGGCCACAGCAACAGGATATTCTTGTCCAGTTGTGGCTTGCTCATGATTAGCTTCTAAACGAAAGTGAAATTTGTCAAATTACTTAGTTATTGAAATTTTACAACACTGTCCCCCCCAAAATCATGGCCTTTCAAATGAGCAGCAGTTTCATTAATTATTGATTAATTTTGGGCCAGCTGAAAGTGTTGCTACTTTGTGAATGGCCCATAGCTCCTATTTTTTTGGCTGAATATGTGAATTCCAATTTTGAAAAAGAGGCTGATTTGCCTTTTGATAAAAGGAAATTTCAGATAAAGAAAGACATGAAATATAATGGATATATAAATAATCTGTTATCAGAATGATGAAGGAAGCAGGAAGTTTGGCAGATTACCAGGAGTAATCATGTAGTAATCAGGAGTTTTGCTGAGGTGTGGAAAAATATATATATAGTTGGGTTTTTTGTAAGCTTCCTAGCCCAAGAAGGATGCTCCTCCTGTTGAAGGATACTGAATGAAAAGAAAGTCTACAAATGTTTTTTTTAATTTTTTTTCTTCTTTTTGGAGGAATGAGAGTAAGAATTCACCATTTTTCTATTGGTAAAGCTTTTCCTGCCAAAAACAATGAAGAAGGAAATTCAGAAAGTAATTGCTTGGCATATTCTTTTAACACACAGTCCTGCTTTAAATCCTGACTCTTAGACTAGCCTTTCTCTTCTATAACTAATGTACAAGATTTGTGGTGTAAACAAAGGAAGCAAAAAACAAGGAAGAGTTTAAAACAATGGTATCTGTGCATATCTGGTGACAGAAGGGTTTTCCTCCCTGTTCATGTATCAGAGTGAAAATGAGCATATTTTATTGGATTTCTCTCCTGGCTTTGAAAGTATATAATTCCAGTCTTCTGAAAGGTACCAGATGGTATCAAAAGTATCAATAAACCATTTATTGGAGGAAACTCTGAGGATGTCTTGGAAACAAACGACATCTTCTGCTTAACTTAATATATCTTCTCCAAGCCCCAAGAGGTTTTTTGAACGAGAATGACCCTTTTAATCTTCAGTTGTCTACAGCAGATAAGGAAAAGCATCCTCTTGAAAGTCCTACCTTCTCTCCACTGCCTCTAAAGAGAGTTTAGGTCTTAGACACCTTTCTGGTATATTCAAACATCTGCTTTAGTGAATCATCCCACAGGACTTGTTTGAGCCCTAAAGGGAAATGTACTTAGCTGCACAATCTTCAGATCTCCTCATCCTACCATCAACAGAACCCATAGGGAAAGTCCAACAATTAGGTAAAGAGCAAACATGGGCTTATTTGTGTTTAATACATCATAGGTAAGGCTGCAGAAGAGGATGTGCTATAGACCGATATAACCTAGCTGAAGGAACATCAAATGCCAAGCGATCTCAGGAGTTTTTTAAATAGAAACATACCCTGAGAATTATTTGTTGCCTCACATGTTGGTTAAGCATTTCACAGTTCATCACAGTGAGAGGAAAAGTATTTCTCAGTGACCCTTTCTCGGGTTTCATCTGCTAAAGGCAATATATAACGAGCACATGAATGTTAATGGTAAGCTGATTTTTGTGTAAGAGGGGGGTCATTCATTCCTAAGACTGAGCCTTCTGTGGATCTCACAGTTAAATCATACCAAGTGGTCAGTGTTTCTTCTTACTCTGTACATGTGGCATGTACAGCTCTGTCTAGGAAAGAATCCGCTGTCTTGTAAGTCAGGAACTTTATATGAGAAGATCTTTGCTTTTGTCACAAAACTGGGTAGGAATCACTAGTTCTTGAGAGCAGTACTTCTGGGAATTGCTGCTAAGTATGTGCAAATTGGCTGCAGGGCCAAGATCAGGCCAATGTTGCAAGAGTCATGCTTATCAAACCTGATTATTTAATTGAGCTATATATTAAGTGCATCAGAAAAACATCTAAAGGTGTTGCAGTCAAGTTAGCATGACTTATGCCAAACATGCATCTGGTGCATTCTCCTGTTATCTAGAGGAGCAGAAGCCAGAATTATGGTATACTCCTTCTCTAAGCTGATTTAATGCTTTAGCATCTCCATTTTGTTTCTGCTTGTGTCTTCTCATGGTCTTGCAAGGCTACCTATTGGATCTGTGGACTACTGGCTTTCCTTGCCATCATTGCTGTTTTTAGTTGAAATCTTCCAAGAGCTTGTAAAATGGGTTAATTTAAAAAATTATTTTCTGTTGTTTCAGTGGCTCTTAAACCAGAATCAACAAGACTGCTCTGATTCAAATGTATTTCATTATCTGTGAATATTAAACATTCTTGGCATATGGCACAAGTAGTCAGATAACATATTTACATAACTTATTTGTCTACTGTAGAAAGTCTGACCTTGTCTGGAATTTCTTGTCAGTACACATTTTTTCTCAGTGTGGCATGTTAGATTAACCCTGCTTATCAATTCTTTGTTCACCTAATAAAGGGTGAATCAGTATGTTTGAAGGAGAATACTTGCATACATTTTTCCCTAATACTAGGATGAATGTGCTCTGGTTAGCAACAAAGACAGACAAACGCATCTGTTATTTATTTTTCAAGTTTGAAAACTTGAACCATTGCTTAGTTATTCATACATAAATAAAACAGTTTAAAAAAACATACAGGGGAAAATATGTAAAAACTCTCTGCCAGCAATTTCCAGACCATGGCCAAACTTGTCCTTTGGAGTCAGTATAGCCCAGGGATGATGAGAAAGGCATCCATTACAGAGTTGAACAATGCTAAAAATTTTGTTAAATTATTGGCCTGTGTTCAGACCTTGAGCATGTTTCCTGCAAGTAAAATTGCTGTTCCAAATATCTTGTATCTCACGATGTTTTCCCTGAACTCGCCCACACACTGTTTCTGAGGTCGGATATGGGTTTTGTTTTATCACATGCACTCACGTCTGCATTCCACCTTCATACTTGCTTTGTATCAGCTGAGTTTTGCTGGCTTCCAGGCCCTCCCCTCCTCCACACCTGGTGATGATTTAGCTCAAGAAGGGAATCCCAGACTTACTGAAAGAGCCTGGAAACTGTAAGTTTTAATACCATAATGAAATCTTTTGCCTTAGTGGTAATCTAGTGTTGCTTGTGTAAGTAATATACATTTGCTCGCCCATTTATTTTGCAAAATGTCAGTCATTAGATGTGGGAATAGCCCTTGGCTTCTTATATACAGCAATGCAACAGGGAGATTGTACATAATCCTTTATTGGAAGCAACAGCCAATTTCCCTCCCATTTTTCTGTCTCATTCTTCCAAGAGACTCCTATCACTTGCACACACGTAACCCCACGTCAGCTGCTAATATCCATTTCTTGTGCTTGGTCCTCAACTGTCCTGTCCAGCCCATTTTGAAATTGTATTTAATTTCCTTCATCCCGGGTTGACATCTTGTGCTGGATACAGGGCCCTGAAAAAATAGGAGGTCTTGCCTTTGATGCATGTTAATGGATTGAGGTTAAATTTAGAAGGGGCCACTGGCTTTCAGTTCACGTGTGAAGTTTGTGTTACAGTTTAAGCCTAAACCCTTAAACTGTTTGCTGACATTTTGATAAACCCCAACAATTTCTGAAAGGCCTCAAGGGCTTCCTAGAAATTGCCATGTTCTGAGAGTGGCTACAGATGGGCAGAGATGATGTTGCAAGTACCCTGAAGGTGGGAAACAGAGCTGATAGCAGAACGGAAATGTGCTGAGGCAGTAGCTGTATTATCTCTCCTAGAAATGCCAACCACTCCTGAGTGACCTGACTTCATTGGCAGCCCTTGGTTATCCTCTGTGTTTCCTGGAAAATGTGTGGTGATTTTCCCTTTGCACTGATACCTCCTTCTTGGAGTTGCAAACCAGGCCCGAGTATTCTCATAAATCCCTACACATACAGAGAAAGTCAGAGATGATAATCCCTCTGTATGCAATAAATTCAACCTGCTATTCTCATACAGCCCTATTAAAAATCCTGGAGGCTTTGTAGGATGTAATGTGTGTGGAGTGTACATGATACCTTTTACATACATCTGAAATGTCCTCCTGCTACTTTTTCTCAAGAGTAATATAATCTTACATGATTAAAAACCATCGCTACTTTATGGGTTTGCCTCTGCTCAACCTATAAAGTAGCAGGAAAAAAGTAATTCAGATTCAAATATTTGGAATCCATTAAAATCATCCTGCAGTAATTTCTTCCTTGTTGCAGATAGAGTATTTTAAAAGCATGGAGTAATGTGCATGCTTTCTCCAGTGGTTATATCTCATCTCTGAGAAATTTAGTGGCTTGTACTGACAACAAAAAGTTGGCAGAGTAACCCATTGTACAGGCAGTCCTATTTAAACATCTCTCAAGCATGTTCATAGGCTTGTCAAGGGGAGAGCAACTCACACTAAATTAACAAAGCTAGAGACTAACTTGTCTCTGAATGAGTGTGTGGTTATTTATAAAATTGTAACATGAGAGAATGGTGTTGGGATGGGTAGTACAGGCAGTACTAGGGATTTTCTGCTACTCTTCATGATGACAGATTAGTAATATTATTAGCCTTTGCAGAGTTATGGTGACATGTAGAGGCTTGTTATGTAGGGGCAAGGTGACACTTACAGTCTGTGTAGTGCAGATGTTCTGGCTTGTCTCTATTTACATTTATGCATGTTACATGTATATGCACACGTTGGATACAATAGGAGACTACAGAAATATATACATACACACACACACACATGTATATATATATTCTGGAGCGAGTTAATGATTTTCAGGCCCTTAGGTTTTGGTTGTCCACTTAAAACTGTTGGAAAGGTGGTGATTTTCAAGTGCCACTGATGTCTAAGTGAGACACTTGACAATAATGTGTTGTTATTGAGAAATGTTGAAGGCTATTCTGACATCCAGTGGTGTTCAAAAATACACATGATATCTGAGTGCAGGCTGTGCTACTGCACTAATCACTCTGATATTCCACAGTGAGAATATTAGAATGATTTTTTTTTTACCTTTCTTTGCACTGAGGCTGAGCAGTTTGACAAAAGTGCTTTGTAATTGAGGTAAAAACTAGAAAAAACATGATGTGTGTATTGATGTTAAGTGTTTTGTGGCCTAAGGCAAGACATTGCTAGAGAATGGGAACATCTCAATCATGGTAAAAATAAATAATTGTCACTAAAAACTTCTGTGGGAAGATTTTACTTTTGCTCTTGATGTTGGTTTGCCCCATGTGAAAGTTGAAGACATTCAAGATAGTGAAAGCATGCTTCATTCTAATAATGAAATGACAAATAATAGATATATCAAATCTGTGTGAAAAGATTTTATAAAATGTTTGGATTTCCATCAGACAACCACCCCCTCACAAATTTTTTAGTTTAGAATTGGAATTCTGAAAATGTAAATTCTTTGCAAAAAATGTATTTTTTTAAATTAAAAATGTTTTCCAGGAGTTCAAGGATAGGATTAGTAATTAGTAATATTTACCTCTGTGTAACAAAAATTTTACACTGTTACTCTAAAAAACCTCATGATATGTGCGGTACTCTAGATTGTATGTGATGACATAGTCTCTTGAATACAGAGAAGAAGAAAAAGTAAAAACTAATTTAAAATCTTTGAAATGAGGCTTTTTTTTTTTTTCCTGCAATGTAAAGCTGTTCAGTCAAATCTGCTAGGTCAGCCATTAATTTGTGGCTGCAGCACATTCAGGCCACAGGACCAGACTCAGACCAGGTTAGAAAATTGTGTAATATGAGCATAGGTACTGAAGATGCTATGCAGTTAGCCTGCTTTACCTTTTTCTTTGGCCCACTTTATGTGGTAACATGGACTTTGTCTAACTCTGTCTGGGTACAGATTTCAGATACACTTCCAGTACAGATTTATCTGTATGCACCAGACCAGAGCAGCAGACCACAAATGATTTTATTCAGGACTTAGTAAATTGTTTCTGAAAAACAGAATGAGACAACCTTCAGCAGAGACAGCTCCACCAAAGCTCATTGAAAGTCCTTTCTTTGAAGGCTGCAGGACTGCTTCTACTTGGTACCTCTCTTGGGAAAGGTTTTTATTTCCCAGTCTGTAGTCTTAATGTAGGATTTAAGAGAGCCTCACTTTTGTGTCTCTTGTTCCATGCCCCAGTTGTTCATTTGTGTTAGGAGCTGGATATTGACATTTCTCTGTGGCTTCTGTATAGTTCTTGCACTGACCACAAAGGCAGTGCACATCTCTTTCCACATCCTACACACTGCTCAAAGAAAGTCCCTTCTGCTGTTTCTGTAAGATGTTAGATACCAGATCCTGGGAAGGCCACTCTGGGGGTAGTCCTTTTCTGTTTACAGGCTGCTGAGAAATAGAAATTTTAAAAAAACTCTCGTATGCCAGGTACCCTGAAACTCCAAGAGCCTGGCTTGCTTACTACTCCATTTCAAAGACTTGTGCAGTTCTTCCATCTATAACTCATAAACATTTGCCCAGAAATTTCCTTGTCTGTGTACCGCAAGGTGGCTGGGATATTATCATGTTCAAACAAGAAGAAACTCACAATGAGGCTCACAATAGAAATAATGATTTGTATTTCAGAGATGCAGTTCAGTCTCAGCATAATGCAAACAGGAGTTTTGTGCTAGAATTTTATTTAACTAGTTGTCTTTGTACAGATGAATATTTAATTGAAAACAAAGTTTATTGAAAAGTTGCCACAAGTTTTTTTCTGGCTGGTTGACTGAACCCTTATGCATGTAAAAATTGAGGATAACACATGGTGTGAAGTATAAGTGCCTAATAGTCATCTTAAGAAAAGGAAACAAATCAACCAAAATCCCTAAAAAATATCCCACCAAACCAACTGTGGCCAGTCCTTTGAAAAGGATGGATTTCCTTCTACCTCAGCATGATCCATCAATTTAGAATTTTTTTGTTAATTTTTCCCAGTTTTGTGGCTCTGTGACTTCCAAGAGTGCTAAAAGAAATGGGTTGCTGCTCAGCTGCCTTGCATCCTTTCCTGCCTGCTGGCTGTCAGCACATGCTGATTGATCACAGATACACAGATGAGTGAAATCTAATTTCTGCCTGGTTGAATTCCCCCAAATTCTGCTGGCCAAATAGCAGTGTCTGCCTTCTAGGAAGTAGCCTCTGCTTTTGGCTGCTAGAATAGGGTATAGGTGACCTGATGGTCTGTTCCACAGCAGTGCAGGTAACAGGAGGTGCCTAGTTCTTGCACATTTCCCTCCTAATATGGACTGAAACACTGAATTTATAACCCACCTCATATAGGGTTGCTATGTAGTTGGCAGAGAGTAAAAAGATATTTCCAAGTTCAGACTTGGTTCTCTGGAGGTACCTTTCTCTATTTCAGCTAAAGTGTTTTAAAAATTATGCCAATCTTCAATTTAAAAAAAGATAATAACTTCAAGTAGAAAGGACCAGGTTTTTGTTGCTTCATGCTAGACAATTCCTTTTAGTCTTGTGAGATATTTCTGCTTTGGCTCATTCTTACACTGAACTTTTACAAGATATAAGTCAGGACTATTTAGGGAGTATGCCAAAAGCTTGTGTAGCACAGAAACTTGTACTGTCCTTCCTGTATCTCTTGCATAAATCTAATGACATCTGTAATTTAAACTTTCAGGAATAAAGAACAAATACTTAATAGATCCTGACTTTTTGCTGGTTTTAATATAACATAAACCTTCTAGTTGATATGGATCTAATTTCCGTGTGAAAGATCAAATAAATAAATGTCTATGGGCTTTGTGAATCTCTTTCCTAAAATAAATAATGAAACTCATTTCAGGTGATCTAGACAAATCATAGCAGTTGAGCCCAAGGAGACTGTAAACTTTGGGAATATCTTTTGGAAATGTAAGGACAGATTACGTTAAGTCATGTTGTGAATACATATTGCAAAGAACAGATTATGAAGAATGTGTTGGCCAGTGAAGCAGAAAAGCTACATCTTTCAAAGAGACATAGATATCACTTGTCTGGAAAATAGCATTTAAAAATCTAGACAGACCTTTGGGTTTTACTTCCTTTTTTTTCACCATACTCAACAGAAACTGTGTAATGCTGAATCAGGCTCAGAGTATGCAGTAATTTTGTATCTGTAACAGCTTCTTTTCTCCCTCTTTCAAGGATTTATGAATTGAATAAGGTATAAGTTTTCAGAGAGGATGTGAGGAGGTCAATAGCAGGATGTATAAGAATGTCAATTGATGTTTTGTGAGAAAATCTCCCTCTCTCACTCCTACAGGCTTTAAGGATGGTAGCAGGAAGAATTTGCTGATACTTTGTTGTTACAGTTTTTATTAAATTTCAATAATTTTTTCAGTAAGTATTCATAAGTCCCAAAAAGTGAGAAGGCTTTTTTTGAGCAAGATTATCTTGACTGAAGCTCATTTTATCAGAGTTTGGTACTCTTCAAGTCTTACTTGCCTCAGTCATCCACTTTTTTGGAAAAGTGAATAAGCTACTGACACAAAAAGGGGGTTTTGTACTATATCTGCTAAAGGTAAAAGAACAGATTTAGTGCCTAGGCTTGTGCATTTACACAAAGATTTATCTTGTTAGTTCTGATATAAACAGAGATGCACCTGAGTTGGCCAAAACATCAAAAAATGTAGTACAAAGAGTAGCACTTGTCTGAGACAATTTACAGGGATGGGGGTCTCTGAAATAAGTTGCTTCCCCTTAGTTTTAACTTCTCCCCTTTCCACTAATAAGGAGAGAGAAATACAAGGAGATGTAAGTGAAAAGAATAAGGGTTTACTTAAGGAAAACAGCGATAATCAAGAAATACTCAGGCAAACGCTTCAACGCCCATGCACAAACGCGGAGGAGATCCCCCTGATTATGCCGGGAACACGGGCAAAATGGTGAAGGATCCCCAACCTGGGCCACACAGCCGGGAGAGAGAGAATGAAGGAAACAGCGCAGCAAACAAGCCTCCGTTGTTCCGAAACTTCATCCCTCCCTTCCGCCAAATGAATAACCCAACAGGGAACAGGGACCCAAAAATAGAGAAAAAATTAAAAAATCTGGAAAAACTGTTTCTATCCAAAAGCACTGAGTGCTGCCATGCTGCCCGCTCCACGCCTCTCACCAGGGACTCTCCCTGGCCTGGCGCGGCTGCTGCCAGCAGCTGGAGCTCATGGAGTGGCTGGAACTTGTGGAGCGGCTGAACTTGTGGAGCGGCTGAACTCGTGGAGAGGCTGAACTCGTGGAGCGGCTGAACTCATGGAGAGGCTGAACTCGTGGAGCGGCTGGAACTCATGGAGTGGCTGGAATTCGTGGAGAGGCTGAACTCGTGGAGCAGCTGGAACTCGTGGAGAGGCTGGAACTCGTGGAGCGTTTGAACTCGTGGAGCAGCTGGAACTCGTGGAGCGGCTGAACTCGTGGAGCAGCTGGAACTCGTGGAGTGGTTGAACTCATGGAGAGGCTGAACTCGTGGAGCGGCTGGAACTCGTGGAGTGGCTGAACTCGTGGAGAGGCTGAACTCGTGGAGCATCTGAACTCGTGGATGGGCTGGAAGTCATGGAAAGGCTGAACTTGTGGAGCGGCTGAACTCGTGGAGCGGCTGAACTCGTGGAGAGGCTGAACTTGTGGAGCGGCTGAACTCATGGAGAGGCTGAACTCGTGGAGAGGCTGAACTCGTGGAGAGGCTGAACTCGTGGAGCGGCTGGAACTCGTGGAGCAGCTGGAACTCGTGGAGAGGCTGAACTCGTGGAGAGGCTGAACTCGTGGAGAGGCTGAACTTGTGGAGCGGCTGGAACTCGTGGAGCGGCTGAACTCGTGGAGCATCTGAACTCGTGGAGCGGCTGGAACTCGTGGAGTGGCTGGAACTCGTGGAGAGGCTGAACTCGTGGAGCGGCTGGAACTCATGGAGCATCTGAACTCGTGGAGAGGCTGAACTCGTGGAGCATCTGAACTCGTGGAGCGGCTGGAACTCGTGGAGAGGCTGAACTCGTGGAGAGGCTGAACTCGTGGAGCGGCTGGAACTCGTGGAGCAGCTGGAACTCG
>JAOTQP010001286.1:54074250-54088467 GCA_026413545.1 Cichladusa arquata
TGACCCTCTACTCAGCCCAGGTGAGGCACATCTGGAGTGATGTATCCAGTTCTGGGCTCCTCAGGACAAGAGTGACATGGAGCTCCTGGAGCAGGTCCAGTGGAGGGCAACAGAGTTGATTATGGGAATGGAACATCTTTCCTAGGAGGAAAGACCAAGAGAGTTGAGCCTGTTCAGTCTCAAGAAGAGATGACTGGGTGGAGGGGAGCTCATCAATGTATATAAATATCTGAAGGAAGGGCATCAAGAGGATGGAACCAGACTCTTCTCGGTGCTGCCATGCAATAGTGCAAGAAGCAACAGGAAGACTGATGCACAGGCAGTTCCTACTGAATGTGAGGAAGAAGTTCTTTACTGTGCAGGTGATTGAGCGATGGAACTGATTGACCAGATAGGCTGTGGAGTCTCCCTCACTGGAGATATTCCAGAACCATCTGGATGCAATTCTGTACGGTGTGCTCTAGAATGACCCTGCTTGAGCAGGGAGGCTGGACCAGATGACTCACTGTGGTCCCTTTCAACGTCACTCATTCTGTAATTCTGTGAAATGCCTGATAACACTTCATGGATAGAAAAAAAGCAGTGTATATAAATCAGCTATATTCAGATTCTTCCTCTAGAAAAGCTGCTATCTTAATCCGCATTAAGTTAATCTGTGAAACTGAGATGAAGGATGTCTGAGTATTTCTTTCTTGGAAAACAGTGACAAAATATAGTCACCCTCTTTCTCTCATCTGTGCCTGTAATTTTCGTGGCTCTTTGCTAAGGCTACACATGCTTGTGGAAACAGAGAAACGTTTATTAAGTGGGATCTTGAGAGACTGTCCATGTCCCATCTCCCACTTAAAGAAGAGCTGTTGTCTGCACTCACTCAGGATCCTCGTGGCTTTCTCTGGGGCTTAGAAATCTCCATGGTTGGAGAACCCAGGGCATGTCTGGCCCCTGTACCAGTACTGCCATTTCCTTCCTTTTGCCGGCTTTTCTTGAATGCCCACCTTCAAGATTCATAGAAGTTGTGTGGTATTGCATGGCCTTTTCTGTCTCATAAATGAAGCTGTTTGAACAGGGTTACCAGTGAGTGAATATATTTTAGAGGTCTTTCATTGACCTCTTATCTTGGGATTGCATAATTCTATGTGTCCATAACCCCTGGATTTTCACCTACTTTTAACAGTTAATTTTTGAAAAAAACTGATTTAACAGTTCATATCTACAAAATGGTTTTGGCATTTTTAAGCAGAGATGGTGAAAGTGGTTCATGAAGGAGGGATTAAAACTAGCTACTTTGTCTTGCAAAACAAAGCCAGACAAAGCAAATGAATTACCTTTAAAAATCCCTGTTACCTCTCTGCATTTGCTGGATATTAAATTACAAAATTTTACATAGAAATAGCCCTCACTGAGGAGAGATGTTCTTGAGTTTTCCACTGAGGAACTAGTTTTGATTGAAATAAGAGACTGAAAATTCAAATAGTGTAAATGACTAATTTGCTCCCATTGTCTTCTTGAAACAGATGGTGGGAAGGCTCTTTGTTGTCTGTATTTCACAGCCATACATGCAATAGAAAAAGAGAGAACAGCTCCCAGCATTTCCAGAAGAACCCATGACTGCATGTGTCCTTGCCTCTCACACAATGTGTCTTGTAAAGCACAGCAGGGATGATTTGTATTTAATAGCGATGTATGAGTTGTCCAGCTTTTTTGGGGGAAAAGTATTTAACAAGCAGTCTTGGTTTAAAACACAAATATCTGCCAAGGAAGGTGGAAACCTTCCTGGAATGCAGAGATGACCCCTCCCTCCAAATTATTGTGACTTCAAAAATTTCGGGGCTTCCGGGCAAGAATGTGGGAAAAGGAATAACAGTTCTTTACTAGAATATATATGTGTAACAAGAAAGAACAACCAACCACAACAACGATGCTTTAAAAAGCCCCAATAACAGATTTTCCCATCAGTTAAGATATTTCCCCTTTGGGGAAGCTCAGCAGGGAGTGATGGTGGCTCAGGTGAGGCAGAGAAGATTCAGTACCCCCCTCACTGCTTCAGGGGGCATTTTGATATGGTCCCTGGTGGTGATATCACCAGCTCAGGTGAGAGAGGGGGGAAGGAAAAGGAAAATTACTCCCTCAGACACCCACGTGGGTGGTGATCAGTCCTTGGCACCACTAACTGGAGCCAGCACACGCTGGGAAGGAAGGCAGGGCTTTATCCTGGTGTTGTACTGCCATACAGAGAAGAGGTCTGGAGGGGGCAGCTCCACCTTGCAGTGGCTTTGGGGAGGGGGTGGGAAGGAAAAATTCCCCCAGGCACCCACATAGACTGTGCTTGTCCCCCTCAGTGCTGGCACTCAGTCAATGGGGCAGCCAGGACTCTCTCTTGCAAGCAGGTGGCAGGCAGAGCTCCATGGCAGTGTTGAAATCACTGTGCAGAAGAGGTCCTAGGTGGAAAAACCCCCACATGACTGTCTCTGCTCCCAGCTGGGAAATGAATATTCTCACCCAGCTAAGAAACTCCAAACCCCTGTTCCCCTCTCCTCCCCAAAACCATTTCAATGGTGTATCAGGGTGCTTGACTACTCCTTTCATTTCTTAATCGCTGTATATTTACCTAGAAAGCCACCCCCAGCATCTCCCTGACAACAAATGGGAAGAAATTCACTTGAGAAAACCTAACCCACAGAAGCTCATAATGAATATTTCATGTGAAGCATCAGGGGGTTTGGCTGGGCCAGAACATGATGAGTAAGACAAGCCATGCAAGATGTCATGCCAATCCCTGCCAATCCCTGCCAATCCAAGGGATGGATTTTTTCATGCAAAACTTTGTGCACATTTGATGGCCCAGCACCTGAACAAGCTCAGTGTTGGGGGTTGTCAGGGTAAGTGTTATGCTGGAGAGGAGGCTGATATTCTTTGGATCCAACACATGACTACTCAAAATCCACTTGAAAGCTTTAAATCCTTTGGGAAAAATTGATGGAAAGCACTAAATTAAGGCTGCATTCCTTATTTGTTTGACAGCTGAAATACGATCAGTGAGGCCACCATACAATGTGTTTAATAAGATAAGTACAAGAGAAAACAATACATCTTCCAATTCTAAAAAGATCTTTTTCTAATTGCTTTGTAGGTGGTCTTTGAGGCTTTGCACAATCTGGAGCCTCGTGGGTATGTTGTCGGATGGATCATTGCCATCAGTTTGCTGGTGGGAATTCTCATCTTCCTATTGCTGGCTGTGCTGTTATGGAAGGTAAGGTTACAGATGCAACATAAAAGCAAAGCTAATCCCAGGAAAAAAAGCTTAAATTTATCCCTGTATTTAACATCCATTTTCTTTAGGAACTGAATAATTGTCTACTCCATTACAGAAGTCATTAGTCAACAAAACCAATTTAATATACAAGCTTTTGTGAGAGACATGGGGGTACTAATGACATAGAGAAGAAGTGACAAAGTGGGGCTTTTTAGAGTCTGGTTATTAAAAGTTGAAACCTCTGATAACCATTTCAGGACAATGGAAGGTCTCTCTTAGAAATCTACTGTTATACTACACTTTCATACTTTGCATTTCTATGATTTTATGGTGACTGAGGTTCACTGATTTAAACAGAGTTTCCTGAAAATCAGATCAACTTTACTTGACCAGCAAAGAGAGAGGGTGCATGTCTAGCAATGACTACTTGGTAGCTGCTGTCCAAGAGATATATGCCCTTGGGAGAGGAGTATCCAGCAATAAATTTTTCAGATCCCTCAGACAAAGAGTTCCAGATCAGTAAAATGCCTTACCAGAGCAAGAAGCATCTGGACCTGTTAAAAGATGGCCTTCACACCATCTCTGATAAAGTGCAATTCTTTTACCCAAGCACTGTTACAGGGTAAAACTGGGCTGATGCTAACACTTGCCAGCAGCCATCTGGTGTGGTAAATATGAAGGGTAAGGAACTTCAAGTGTTTTCATTTTTCAGTTCCCTGTTACCAATCCATAAATTTAGAAGACCACAGTCAAGGTCACGGACTGTCTTTGAGAGAAGTAAATCTCAAATGCACACATAGGAACAAGTCCAGCGTTTTTTTGCTTCCCATGGCAGAAATCCAGGAGCCTGACTTGCACTGTTTAGCAGCATGTGTGCTGCAGGCTCTGCTAGCCAACTGTGCTGGGACAGGAGGCCACAGCCCCAATGTACTGGTCGTATTGCTTCATAGATCGTGAAGCTATAAAATGGATTTGGAAACCTAAAACTGGCCATGCAATTCTTAATTTAAATTATATAGATGTGTGAATAGTTGGGTTATAGATTATACACTACATCATATAATATATAAATTTTATATGCTTATAGATTTAAAGTACTTCTATAATCAGTTTTGAAGATTTTTAACTACTTACTGGCCAGGTTCATTTGGAAAACAATGTCTGACCACAGTTTAGAATATCTCATAACTTCTGTTTCTCTGGCACTTGGGAAATACTTCTGCATTCTGTGTCAGAAATAGTAAAAGAAAAAAAAAGTCCATGCAATTAAGATGGAGGAATAACCATGAGAATGGAAAAATGTGAGATTGGAAGAGGCCCAGGGTTTATTTCTCAATGACACGCAGTTTTGATAAAGGATGTATTGCTGCTGATACCTATATGACTGATTTCATATTGCTCATTTCCTGTCATAAAAAGGCATGAGATGAACTGTTTGAAAATGTGTAAGATAAGAGAAATATCACCCTGTGAGTCTTCAGGTAAAACTTGCACAAGTTCAGTTCTTGGTCTCCACTAGAGTTAGTACAGTCCTTTGCTTACTGGGTTGATCTTGATACTTTGAGCTCTTTTGAAATTTATAGGGATCATTCAGTACATGTGAAAAAACTGCCATGTTGTTGCATGAAAGCCTTGAGAGAAATTTCAAGTAACATCAGCAAATAGCTATAACTAGAGTTACACAGCTCTTTTTGCATGCATATGTGCTGAGGCAAAGGAAGTTGAGGTGCCTTGCCCAGAGTCAGAGATGATAGTTGGGCTTTTCCAGATGAGCTCCAGTGCTTCATCCACAGATTTGCATGATTACTAAAGGATCCAGTAATTTAAGGTTTTATTTTAGAGAAAAGTGATTAAAACTGTGTAGCTGCTAGTATCAGCCAGTATTTTAATTTATCATAGTTTGATACATAAATATATATAAGTAATACTTCACATTAACTAGTTGCTCTATTTATTAGAATTATGGTAATATTAAAGTTGAGATAAAACTGACATGGGAAAGTTGCAGTCCTACAGAGGAATCTTAATTGTCTGATTGTAAATATTTTTTAGACAGAATTGGCCAAGTAGATCCTACAGTAATTCCTAAATTTTGTATGTGAAGAAGTAAAAAAAAAATCCCAACTTTATATTATAATTTAGTTTTTAAATGTGGAATGAAATCACAGATTTTAATTACATGGAGTTGGATATCTTAGAACTGCCAGTGAGAACAAGAATTTACCCTAGTTTCAGGACTAGATTATAAAATAAATTATACTTTTATTAAGAAATTAATTATAGCTTAACTGTGGTGCTGGAAGGCAGCTGTTTACAAAAAACAGAGCAGGAGCTGGAGCAAACTCCTTGTAACAGAACTGAGCACTGGCAGCAGTGCGGAGTGTGCTGGCAGCACCCCTGTCTCAGCCCTATGTGGAAAATGCGCTCTTGCTGTGTGCACTACACCACAAATGGCACTACACAATGGACAAACCCTCAAACATGCTGATGTTTTGCAAATGGAATAAACAGTTCCCTAAAGTTGCAGAAGAATACTAGAATATGTGTAAATATTTCACATTACACACTGCTAGAATTAATAGTATTACCAGGAGTGAGATCTCAGCACAAAATTCTATTTTAAATCAGAATAAGTTTACTGTGCATCATACTAAGATTTGGATGGTAATTATTTCATTATTTGTAGATCTAAAATTGCACAGTTTTGGGGGCTCTTGTCAGTGGAAGTGATGTTAAGTGTTTGGTTGTTTCACTTCAAATAAAAGCTTACTTATTCATGTGCAAGATCACAGCCATGTTTATACACACACAAAGCTTTTTAGCATGAGCTTGATCAGTTTTTGAAAGGCTTTACTTCTCTATTTATTTCCATACTTCATGTAGATGTTGTGCTTTCCTTGGTTTAAGTGCAAACAGATTCAGGGGGGCTGAGCAGCTTTTCCCTGACTTCCACAAGATGGCATGCACAAGGCAGACTGGCAAGGATTGCCCCATTTTTGCCTATTTTGTTGGACAGCCCAACTTGTGGCTTTTTCTGTCTTGTTCATCTGCTCTGGATAGCTTTGTGCAGGCATCTGTGAGGACATGCTCTCATACTTGCCAGATCCTCTGCAGCGTGGCTCATTCTCCACACTTGTGCCTCACCTGTGGCCACCTGTTTGCAGGAGGAGCAGGAGGAGCTCTCTTGCCCACAGCAACACATTTTCCTTTTTTATGTGGAGATTGGCCTGTACCCCTTTGGTGGCCTCCAGATGCTTGTGGAAAGTGGAGCAGGAGAGGAGGTTACTTTTCTTCAGGCCAGCTACCCTCGTGCTAGACAGGCCTGTGGTTTCACAAGCACTGGCAACAATTCAGGAGGGAAAGGCAGCAATGGCTGGTTTATTTTGGCAAGTGCTGTCCCAAACACGCTTCCCTCGGGTGTCAGGACTGCAGCAATGTGTCAGGACAAGGTCTCCTTCAGGCATAATGTATTTATGCACATGTAGACCAGGTATACACCATGCCAATGCAAAACTGAAGCATGATATATTATAACACAATAAATATTCTATTAATGATAATAGTGCTTTACAATGTTTTGGATTGAAATTCCGGCATTTGAACTGGCTTGCTTTGTGAAGTGAATTATTTAATCCATTTAATTTTAGATTAAGTGCACAGGAAAAACAAAATGTTATCAAAGAGGGAATGTGTAAGTGAGCACCAGGCTGGATGTTTGGGCAGTGATCCATGGAGCCAGTCATGGAAGTGATTTTCAAAACAAGGATTTTATATTAATTTTTGTTCACTGCAGCAACATTGTTTTGTTTCTCTGTGGTATGTTTAACACAGAAGATGGACTTTTATCAAAACTTATTTATCTTGACATTAAGCGTGTCTCTGAGCTGATCTTGTCCCTGTCGTATCCAAGCTCTGACTTGTCTAAAATGACGTTTCTAGCATTGTTTTCTGGATTCCTGGGTCAAAGAACTGTTCTCTAGGTGTCCCTTATGTAATAACCTCTTCTTTGTGGATTTTTGAGAAGATTGTAGAGAGAAGGACAAGGAGAATAACCCCCACATATGTTGTTTTCTGACTAGACAGAGGGGTCCTGCTCTTCAGTGTGTGCTGCACAGTACATTTTTGCCGTTTGTCTTATAATGAGAATTTGAAGACTTCTTTTTTTTTCCCCCAGATTTTAGGAGAAATAACTTGTGACTGCACAACTGTCTTTGAAAGAATGCTTGTATTCCCCTACACAGAGTAGTTGCCATTGCCTCACATATTGTTTCAGCATTCAGAAGATGTCTGAGGCTAAACCAAGGCTAAAGCTAGCTTGAAATACATCTATGTAGTAAAACCAAAAACATTTTCTCCTTTTTGGAAGGAGATGCTTTCTCTTACTTAGAGCCTCAAACATTAAATCCTTTTTATGGGCCAAAACATATAGCTCCTCATGTTCCAGTGAAAGAAAAAAAATACTCCTAAACTCTGCACCTAATCTTTCCCAGTGGTTGCTCTGTATTCTGTGTTAGAAGCCCCAAACCATTTTCTTTCATTTACAGCTCAGGTGGCAGTGTCTAACTACTGTTTCCTGAGTAGTCATCACACTAGGTCCCTTTCCTGGTGGCCAGGTTTTGGAGAAGTAGCTCTGCAACGAAGTAAAACTAATTTTAAGAAAACCCACAAAAAATGCCCACCACCACAGTTTCCCTCTGAGTTGCGCAGGGAAATACAGTCACTATTATTATTATTATTATTATTATTATTATTATTATTATTATTATTATTATTATTATACAGTTATACAAAACATCTTTCGATTTCATTGCAGGGGAGTAATGTGGCTTTTATGCATACATACACACACACCCACACCCACACCATACATATATATTCATAGTCATAAAATCAAGGTTGAAAAAGACCTCCAGGGTTATTGAGTCCAACCTTTGACCAATCGCCACCTTGTCAATTAGACCAATGGCACTAAGTGCCACATCCAGTCATTTCTTGAACACTACCAGAGATAGTGACTCTACTGCTTCCCTGGGCAGCCTATTCCCATGCTTAACCATCATTTCAGTGAAGAAATTCTTCCTCATGTCCAACCAGAACCTCCCCTGGCACAGCTTGAGGCCATTTCCTTTTGTCCTGTCACTTTGCCTGAGAGGAGTAGCTGACTCCCCCCTTGCTACAGCCTGCTTTCAGCTAGTAGTCGAGATCAGTAAGGTATCCCCTGACACTTCTTTTTTTCCAGGCTGAACAAATCTAGCTCCATCAGCTACTCATTATATGATTTAATCCGTAGACCCTTCATCAGTTTCATTGTCCCTGCTCATGACTTTTGCCAGCATCTCAATGTCTTTCTTGAAGTGAATGGCTCAAAACTGGACACAGAACTCGAGGCACAGCCTCACCAGTGCTGAGTACAGTGGGACAATCACTTTCCTGGTCTTGCTGGCCACACTATTGCTGGTACAGGCCAGGATGTCTTTTGCCTTCCTGGCCTCTTGGGCACACTGCTGGCTCACGTTCAGCTGGCTGTTGACCAGAACTCCTAGGTCCTTTTCCACCAGTCACTCTGTCCCTATCCTGTAGTGATACATGGGGTTGTTGTGACCCAACTATACATTTATATATATGTACATATACACATATGTACACATACATATACATATACTTCCTATCTCTATGTCTGTCTCTCTCCCCCCCCAACTCTATTTATATATATAATCTTTCCAATAAGAGTATATTTCAAATTTTTTAAAAAATCCCCCAGCTGGGTGTAATAGCTATATTACTTGGAATGTTGTTTTTAGAAAAACTTATTGAAACTGAGTCGCATTTCATATCTGTGGTGAAAGTTATTGTGTCTATTCCAAGTTCACATGCTTTTCCTTTCTGTACATATAATTCCAAGAATAAACCATTATGTAGTATGGCAAAGCCAAAAATTAAGAATCATAATTGTTGTTCAGATAAACAAGGCAGTCAGATCAACTTGCTGTGAAAGCACTTACTAGGCACTACTGGTGGGAACAATGTATTTTACAGCTGTGCTTGTTTGAAGGCAAATCAGAGGAGGAATTAACTCCACACAAATATTTTGTGAGAGATTCCAAATCAGACCTGCAATTTACTAGGAAAATTGCAATAAAGGCAGCAGTACAGAAACACTGTCTTAAACTGACAGAATCAGAATACAACCTGGTACCCTTTTGGTCAGGATGGTGGTAGCAGTCCAGTTAAATGCTGACTGCAGCACCACTGGAGTGATGGATGTAAAAGCGGATGTTGAAGCAGTGATCCTGTAGAAAAGGTCTGGTCCATCTCTGGAGGTCCAGTGGTGGTAGTCGAGAGCTCCTGTCCTCTGGGAATCCAGTGGTGGTCATTTCATGATATTCCAAGCCTCTGATTACATCCAGGAATGCTTGGTTCTTCCCCCAGGGCAGAGCATCTCACAGTGGGGTGATTTGATTCTGTGAGTCATGCTGAGAGACCTTGAGGGCCTTGAGATGGACTCCCAGGGTGGCTTCTGCTTCCCTGAGGGAGTTATCAGGGCTGAGTCATGGAGGAGATAAAGAACACTGCTCCACCTGTTTTGACAGTTTATGCAAATGAATATCTACTTTTGGTTGCATCTTACATTGTAACCCAAGAGAACAGATCACAAAGGTCTTCCCTGCAGAGGTGTAGATGGCTGCCCCAGTTGCCTTGGAACTTAAGTCTATATTTCTCTTAATTTCTTTCTTGATTTTTTCCTTCTTCATCACCTCTCCTTTACTTAAATACATATCAACACCATCTTTTCAATCTTACTTCTAAGTTCCTGGCCTCCTTTTTCCTCTAATTTTTCAGGTTGTCTCATTTACAAAAAATATGATCCCTGTGTATAGCAACCTAAGAGCCCATACCCATCTGTCCATAAAAACTGCAAAAAATGGCTTTGTTTGGGTTCTCTGAAATTCCCCTTTCTGTAGTCCTTGAAGCATTGCATTCTCTACAGTTTTGGGATAAACTTTTCAATTTTATTGCTTTTGTTACCGATTTATCTAGTAGCTTTAAGTAAGTTGTTACTTGCTATCTTACATATAGACTTCTCAGGATACTACATTTTTGATACACACTCTAGGGTCAGTAGACCTGGAATAAGTTCTTTTCAATATTTCCCTGTTACGAATACTAAAAATGCAGTCAGATGATAATTAACTTCTATCATTCAAGATCAACCCTGTATTACCTCCCAAACATGGATAGATCTTCATTTTGTATAATATCTAGGAAAGCTTGAGGAGGAAATGGGACAATAGAAGTGGTTGGCTGTCTGAGCAAATAATGAAGTTTTCACCAGGAAGAAGTTGAATGGATCATTTTAAGTCTGCCTATTTTCTTAAAGTACAATCAAACTTGTTTTATTTTTTCCTTTTCCTGAACCAAAGAAAGCACCACAAAACTTCTGTAGACCCATGGCTCTCTGAGACCAGAAGGGTTTGTATTCTTTCAACAGTGACTCAAACTTTGGGTTTTCTACAGCCAACTACTCCAGTGATTGGCTGTGCTTTTTGAATTCTTACTGGATGTTGCAGAAAGATTGAGTTTGGTCATCTTTTATTTGTCCTTGCACAAGTAAATGGTTAATGCTGCTGTTGCAGCTAAAACACTGCCATCACCACTGAGCTTCCTGACTGCCATGTAATATTTGTTCACTTTCTTTCAAGAGAAAGATGAGCAACATTTCAGTGGTGGCATGTGTCTAGTACTTGTAAAATGCCTTTGTTATCTTCCTTGATAAAATGAGCTGTGCAAATGTGCAACAATAGTGCTGTGACTGAGTGTTCTCTGTGGTCTCAGTATCCTCCAAATGAGAGCTGTGCATGCTACATACAAATGTAATACACTGCCAAGAGAGAGGTAGAGTTGTAGTTTGGAATATGTTCCAGAAAAGACAAAGGATGACCATCATTTTCAAGAGTAAACCAAGACAAGAATGCACATGTGCACCAAAAAATTGCAAAAAAGTACCTAAGGTTCCAAGGTTTCCCACTACCAGAACACAATATGTGTACTATTGGAAGTCAGTATCTCTGAGACCCAAATGCCAATAATAGTGTAAATGTGATTTGCCTAGTCTCAATTCTGTCTTTAGGCTTGGTGTTAACAATTGGAATTGCTGTATTATAACTTACACTAGCCATAGCCATTTCCTTGGCTAACCTGTGGAAGTGACTTATTCTGACAATTGTGAACTTTCATTCAAATATTTTTGACAGATCAAATATGTCAAAGTATGATTGTAAAGCTACTTTTTATTGCTGACAGAAATAGTCTTTAATATTTAGTCTCTGGTTTTCAAACAAAGCACAAAATATTTCAGTAATGTTTCTTTCTTTTATTTGGAGAGAAATGGAAAATATGGACTGAGATATGTCTTAATTGTGTTTACAGAAATTATATCTTTAGTTCCTTTCCTGTTCCCTGTTGAGATTTTAGAAGACAGTTTTATCTGGACATATCTGCAGCAGACATTGTGTTCTTTCTCAATTTTGAGAGTGATGATCAGAGATGAACTTTTGTTGATATGGCTGTGTTCATTCTACAGCTTTTAAAAAGACAAACTATATGGTGAAATTTTGCAATAGAGAAAAGCTTTTAAACTTTTTGGAAGTGTTTGTAAGTTTAAACGTTGGCCAAGTCTCTTTTTAATAACACTTATAAGTATACTAGTAACATCTGTCTTGCAAGATACTGTACATAGTTACTATCCTGCAAGATGCAAGAAGTTTGTGTTTTCATTAAACTCAGGCTACCCTAACTTAGCACTGAAAGATCTTTATAAAATCCAGTCAGTGGAATTATTTTGATTTTTTAAGTACTATAAATACTAAGTCCTTAACAAAAGATATTATGTATGCACAAATGAATCAGAAGCCTAGATGAGTAAGTCTTGTCTGATTCAACCTAGATGGTTCCTACATGGTAAAGATGTTCCAAGGGTAAATAACAGATCTAACAGCTCTATTCACCACATTGCTAAGTAGCTCCGTTGAAGCCAACTGACCAGTGCTGGGAGAAAAGTTAACAAGAATTGCTTAGAGGAAAAAATTATTGGTAAATGGGGTCCCACTGTATTAAATTAGATTTTCTGTACTGGTGTCCCTCTGTGTGTGCAGTTAACTGTTTCACACACCTAAATGCATCTTTTCCATGCATGCTGCTAGTCTGAATTATGCATCTCTTTGAGGTACTTAGCCTGAGTGACAGGTTTTTTGATATTTGGCCTTTCAGACAGGTATAGAGCATTTGATTAAAATAATAGTTTATTTAATTGTCCCTTTAGGTAAGTTTATTAATTGTGAATGCTCTTATAAAAAAATACTTCTATCTTATTATTTCAACATGAAAAGGTAACTGCCTAATAAAATGTGTGTTCAAAAACTATGCTTGTTTTAGTACTACAGCATGTGAAATAAATTTACTTCTAATAGTTATGAAAGACTACAGATCTTCTCCCAACATATCAGCAGTAATATCTCAAGAAAGCTTAGCCAGATTAGATGAAAGTAAGTTAAAAGTTAAGGGCTATTTTGTGTACATTGCTAACACTTTTGTGCCATAGCAATGTCTATCAGTTGCAATGCATTAGGATCAGATATAGATGTAGGTATCAAATACTTCCACAGTAGCTAAACAAAATGTTTTCAGAGGAGAACTTACCTTTGAGCAAGCTGCTGAACTTATCTTTGCCTCAGTTCCCAGGCTGCATACGCGTCACTATGTATATTTACAATGTATATTAGATGTGTGTTTTGTATATTATACATGTGTACAGCCACTTGTGGAATGGCGATGTTTGAATCACATTATTTTCTTGTACTTGCTTCATTGAGCAAATGAGGACCTGCATTTCAAGAAAGTTGAGGGATTTGCCTCTCAAAAAAATCAATGAAAGACTGAATAATCAAAGCCAGACCTCCTGAGTCCTCAGGAGCTTACTTTAGTTACACTATCATCCTTCCTCCAAAATGCACATTTTCTCCTTTAACTATAGACAAGACACATGGCTCCTCTCCAAACATGCCTCTTCCTCACATGGTGACCCAGGATTGATAGTTTGACAGTTCTTGATGGAAAAGCTGATACAAATATCTGTTTGTGAGCCCTTTGTGCTGTGGCAAGCATCCTTTAATTGGGAGAAAGGACACATCCTCTTGAAACTGATGCCTTGCCAGAATCATCTGGGGCTATGCAAACCAAAGTGCTAAGTGTTTTTATCTGCCTCCTTGGTGGTAGTAAAATGAGGTGCACTTAATAATGATCTCTACGTGGCAAAATACTCTATGCTTCTAATCTCAACAGCACTGCTTTGCAGATGTTGGGTGTGTTGCTCCTCTGCCGACTGGTGGCATCTTAATGGAGTGAGGTTCCTGGCCCTGCTTTGACCTGTGATTAGCTGTGTGTTTTTCTAGCTGTGGTACTGTTTATGTGAAGGGAAAAGTGCCCAAGTAGCACACACCAAAATAAGGTGAGATGTGTAAGTTAATTGTGAATGGCTTGGGGTATCCACCTAGATTAGCAATGTGGCAGTGAAAGATTAATTATGTGAATACAGACTATTCATCAGGTATGGCTGGACACTGCTTATATTAGATAAAGAAATTGTGTACCAGAGGAAAGACAGCTTGTGACTAAGGCACTGAACCCAAAGTATGTTGTCAAAGCCTAGTTCCCTGGGAGATTTTTTCAGTGGTTCTTGTTTTATTTCTTACCCTTTGTTAGTACTTACCTTGCTCTCTTTGCTTTTTACACATTGGCTTGTACTGTGGTCAGTAACCTTGTCAATAGAGTAATACTGTTAAAATTAGTACTTCTTATGTGCAGTTTAACACCCAGCCTGCACTAGAGAAACTTAATTAGAAACTAAGAAGTGTCAAAACTTTCTGGTACAGTTTTAAATTCTGTTTGAATATTGTTGTTCACAAACC
>JAOTQP010001286.1:54094557-54109833 GCA_026413545.1 Cichladusa arquata
GAGAAAGAAAAAAAAGAAGAAAGAAAGAAGTGGGCGGGGGGACGGAGATGGGGGGGGATGGAGAGGGAGAGTGATGGGGATTAGGTAGAAACATATCACCCATGTCCCAATGACACCTCATGGCTCCCCTCCATCTGGTCTCCTCGGTGGTGTCAGTCCCCCGGCAGCCGGCCAAGAAGTATAGAATCCAATGGATTAATATACATTTGGGCTAGGTGGGAATGCCCAGGTGCCTCCCCTGAGGGGGCTAGGTTTGACACTCTTCCTTGCAACACTGGACATCTGTTGCATCATGTTGTGGTGCTCTGTTGCAGGATCTGGGGAGTCCTTTGAGGGGGACCTTTGATGGGCCATGACACCCCTTCTTGTGAGTCCCTCATGTGAATATGGCTCTTCCCGTGGTGAAGTGGCCCCTGCAGCTGGGCTCCTCTGCACAGCAGAGGATGGACATTGTCATGGTTTGACACTGGCCCAATGCCAGGCACTCACAAGAGTCACTTGCTCACCCTCCCCTGCCGCAGCTGGGCAGAGGAGCGGAAAAGGAAAAAAAAATTAATGAAGGGTTCGTGAGTTGAGATAAGGACCACAAGAAAACACCTCAAGGACAAAACAGGCTCAGCTTAAGGTTGAAAAATGAATTTATTACTAACAAAGTCAGAGGAGGATAATGAGCAGTAAAATAAGTCCTTAAAACAGCTTTTCCCTCGAGCCCATCCCTCTTTCCCACTGGCAGCTGCTTCACCATGGTCTTACCATGACCTGCAGAGGAATCTCCTCCCCCTTCTTCTCCACTGACCTTGGTGTCTCTATGTTGTTTCCCTCACGTGTTCTCACCTCTTCCTCTTCTCTGGCTGGAATTAACACAGCCCCCACTTTGTTTTGATTTTCTTCTTAAATATGTCATCACAGAGGTGTTATCAACCTCTCTAACTGGCCCAGGCTTGGCCAGCAGCCTGTCCATCTTCAGAGCCATTAGGGATTGGCTCTGCTGGACATGGTGGAAACTTCCAGCAGCTTCTCACAGGAGCCACTTCTGTGGCCCCCTCATTACCAAAAACCAGGCTGTGCAAAACCAATACATTCTAATACCACCCCACCACCGAGCAGGCTGGGTGTGCAGGTGTGCGTGAGAAACTCGGAGGGGACGCAGCTCAGATACCTGACCTGAACTGAGCAAAGGGATATCCCAGACAATGTGGCTTCATGCTCATTATATAAAGTGAGGGAAAGGAGGAAGGGAAAGCTATCTGGAGTTGTGGTGTTTATCTTCCCAAGGCACCATCATGTATGACAGAGCCCAGCTTTCCTGAAGATGGCTGAACAACAGTCCACCCACCAGAGGTGGTGAATAAATTCTTTTTTTTTGCTCTTCTTGTGCAAGCAACTCTTGCTTTACCTATTAAAGTGTCTTTTCCTCAACCCAGTATTTTTTCTCTTTTGCTTTTCTGATTCTCTCCCCTCTTCCACCAGGGCTGAGTGAGCAAGAAGCTGCATGGGTCTTGGTTGCTGGTTGGGGTTAAAACATGACAGTCAGCTGTTGTCTATTCTAGACTGAATAATAGTGCATAATAACAGAATAAGGAGGACTAAGGAAGACCAAGATCAGTTTAGTTTTTTTCAGTCTTGTGGGTTTTTTGTTCAGACTTTTTAAAAAAATATTGATCTTTTGCATTTGGAGTGTGAATTATTTCAATAGCTCTTTCCCCTCATCAAAGACTACTTCCAAGGAAAATCAATATTTCAGACTAAACATGTAGTATCCTCAGTATCAAATATCCCAAGCTTTCAATATCAAGCACTCCAAACATCCAATTTCCCTATAATGCTTTTGAGCCATCTCAAACCTCAATAAACATTCAGATTGTTTCCATCATTCAAAGTTTTCACTCCTTCTGGCATAGATCTTTACAGATTGTTTTACTGTGTAGCATTTTTCCATTATATGATTGATAATAAATACCTTACCTCTGCCACTCCAAACATATGTTACTGCAGCAAATCATTGCAGGTTTTTCCCAGAGGAAAACTGTCCTTCATATGCCAATCAACAATATTAATGACAACAATGACAAAATTAATTCTACTTTGCTTGGCTCATCCTAAAAGGCTAAAGACTGGTCAGAAACATGACTGAAAGTTAAAGGTGTCCTCCTAAAGAATATTGAAGAGCCATAATCCAAAATAGCAGGTGACAGCTGCATCTTCTATGTCTTTGTGTTGCAGCAATTACATAAACTGATGTGCTAATAAATGTTTATGCTACACTTCTTTTTTTTCCTCTTTTCCAGAGGAGGTGAAAAGATTTGAGTTGTGGCAGAATAAAAGCTCCAGAGGACCAGGTCTCCTTCATGGGGGGAGGGAGGCACTCAAAGCAGCATCAGTGTTGTGATGAGTGTTGCCATGACAAGCATTTGCATACTGAAAGAGGTGCTTTGGGCATGGGAAGCTGGATCCTAATTTTACCTGTGAGCAAAATTTCAGTGGGACTGTTGGTGGTAACGTGGACATGAATGGGCTCTTTAGCAGAATCAATCATAGTCCTTCAGGCTGCTGGATCTATTTAAGAAGAGAAATTATGACTAAAGTCAAAATCCATTTAGTGCTAGAAGTGTTTAACCAGGGAGTAGACAGAGATAAAAATTCATTTCATGTAGACCATCCTGGATAATTAGAAATATGTGTTTGTAAAGCTGAATAACACCTCCCTTTCTCCTGAGCTGTTGTTTCGTATTTCGATGTTAGCCTAGTACCCAGATGTTCTAAGCTCTAGACTCACTGGTGTGAAATAAGAGAAATGTTCCAAAGCTTATGTAGGGTTAGAAGATCCTACAGTATTTTGGTATTTATCCTACTGACTGATCTCAATGATATAAAAAATCCTGTCAGCTCTTGAAAATTCTCTGGTCAACCCAAAGTGTGTGAAAGAGAATGAAACACAAAATTTTGGTTTTACCAGAAGTGACATTGGACCTAAAATCTGAAAACAAGTTGTTCTGGTATGAAGCAAGAATTCTCCTTGTTATTCTGTTCTAAACATACTCTGAATGATAGCTAGGTTTCTAGAGTAACATGCATGTTGATATTAGACATGTTTTCATTGTAATTTATATTTACTGGTCAGATCTAAATTTCTAAAAACTCAACCACTAACTTTGCCAAAAAAAACATTCCTGCCCTGCCCAAGCAGTGATATGATATAATAGTCTTAATGCTTTAGGCTGGGTTAAGAAAATATAGGTCATATCCTCTAATATGAGTACTCTCCTCATTTGTCCTGGATTTGAATCACTAATGTATTCAAAGACACCTTGAATAATTGGGAAAATCTCCTTAAATTGACTGTGTCTCATGATGCCTACAAAAATACCACAGCAACACCAAGTGCCTTGCTATTTCACGCCACTCTTCTTTCCTGTACCTTTTATTTTATTGACCTGGTGCCTTGGACTATAGGAACTGCAGAAGTGATGGAGCAGGGATCCTTTCTTCCTCTATTTGCCATGCCCTTAATTCAGTCTATTACTTCAGAGACTATATTGTGGATGCTTCAAACCTCACTACTTGAAATCAGCAGTAGGATAGACCTTGAATCCTAGACAGAAAAAAAACCCAAAACATTAAAACTGTAAAAACATTTGGTTGATAGAAACCTATTATTTTTAGTTTGAAAGTTTTAATTTCCTTATGGCAAGCACTTGCAGCACAGGGCTGAGTTAAGTGGAACAGCTGAGTGAATGCAAATCTGAGGGAGTTTAAGTGCACTGTCTATAAAGCTGATGTAGTTCTTGAGCAGTCCAGCAGAGATCAATTCATTATCATTACAAACAGCCTTCCAAAGAAAACAGGCTAGCAAGATGACTGTAAAATTAGAGATCAGACCAACTCTAATATTCACTAATGGATGTGACCATTAGCCTTGCAGCTTCAGCCAACTGCACTGAATGAGACCCTGGTGACATTTTTGAAAAAAGTACATTAGGGATTGAAGATTTTATTTAATGTATTGATTTTTTTTTTTTTTTTAAATTAGGAGCTAAAGTAGCTGAGGAAAGAAAGGATTTGGAAAAGATATTGGAAATGGAAATGAATGAAGGTTGCCCACTGGCTTGCCTTAAATATTCCTTTCCTAGGTTTCTGCAATGTTCAGCAATGGAAAGGAAACTCTGAATATTTTCTCCCCACAAAACTTTATTTGCTTACTTTACAGCCCAATGCTAGCACAGACAAGCATGCCAAATGTAACTTTGCAGGTAAAACTGACTCCATGTAAACTCAAGAAAGCACCAAGTTTTTGTGTACAGTTTTGTATTAATGAGATCTTGAACAATAAGTAGAAAAAACACCATTTCTGTTGTCTTGAGTGTTTATTGTTAAAAAGCTGAGATGGCATCTTAACAGAAATCACTATTTTTACAGTCTTTGGGAGGCAAGCAACCTCTTCACAACAGCTATAAAAACATAACTGGTTTGAAAGATACCTTGATGTCTAAGCAGAGATCCCTGTTTTCCCTGTGACTTAGCCTCACATTAATAAACTTACTCTGTTTAATTTTTGTTGTTATTGCAGAAATGACGTTAAAATAAAAACTTTTTTTCAGCTTTGATGCTTTCATTATTCTGTCTAAACTCTTTTTATGCTATTAGCTGTCCATAGCTCAACCTCCCAGGATTGGTTCAGCCCTTTTTAGTTCTTTTACAAACCACAGGCTCCATAATATAAAGTAGCGTAGCCACAGCACTGGAAGTTACATGCAACTGTCTAGACAGGATTTCTTCACCGGCAGCCACTGGGATTTTGCATTAGTTACACATTTTAGCCATTTCTTGCCTTTGTGTGGACTTCAAAAAGCACATTAAGAGAAACCAAGGGTTATTGAAAAGCTTTCCTTTTACAGAGCTTTCTGAAGCTTTAAACAGAAGTTTCTGTTATTCTTGACAGATGTCTGTGTGATTCTATGCTACCACATACTATTTTGCATCTTCCCCATAGCAGTCCTGTGCAAGTGCTCCATACAGAGAGGAGGCACCCACTGCCCCCTTGTCTGTAGCTTGCCCAGGGATGTTGCCATGTGATCATTAGCCCAGCAAGCGCTGGCCATGCTGGCATGTAAAGACCAGGATAATGGGTTGGAATGGCTTAAATTGAAATGGCTTTAAACCAGAAGAGGGTAGATGCAGATTAGTGTCTTGGTTTGAGACAAACTTTGAGGAAATGTCCCAAAATGAACATGTCCTCTAACAGAAGGCAGATTTCAGCAACCCCTCCCTCACTCAGGTTTGAAAAAGAATCCCTGGAGGAAAGTGAAAAAAAAACCATATTTGTTTAACAGCAGGTTGCTCACAAGCATGGGGGAAAAAAAGAAAAAAAGAAAGGAAAAGAAAAAAAGAAAAAAAAGTTAAATAATAACTGTCACTGCAGAGAAAAGCCAGTAGATTCCTACTGCTCTCTGTAGGTGCAGTCCTTTCCACAGGCTCCCTCCAGGATCCAGGGCTGGCCTCTGGGGCTGCAGCATGGGGGGCCCCAGAGATGTTCTGGTGTGTTGGACCAGAGAAAAGCTGAGCAGTTCCAGGAGAAAGAAGAAGAAGCCACAGTCCCAGGAAAAACTTCTTGTCTCAGCTAACTAAAACAAAACCTAGCTAAAAAGAGAAGAAACTCTCTGTCTCTGGAGAGCAAGAGAGCCGAGAGCCACAGGGAGAAACCCGAGTGAGTTATCTGTGTTTTGAACAGAATTCCACCACCTTCCCCACCCCACTCCCCTTCGAGCTTAAAGCTACAGGACTCTTGTCTGGGCATAGAGCAGCTGATAGCAGATAAAGGACCATACACTCCCCCCAGGACAATTGGATACTAGGAAGAATAAGAGGATGATGAGCCACTGGAACAGGATATCCAGATGTGGATGGCCCATCACTGGAAGTGTTCAAGGGCAGGTTGGATGGGGCTTTGAGCAACTTGGTCTAGTGAAAGGTGTCCCTGGCCATAGTGGGGAGGTTGGAACTGGATGGTCTGAAGGGTCATTCTGTCATTCTTTGAAATCTGAGTTGGTCCAACTGCTTCACAGTATGCTCTTTCTAAGGATAGGTCTGGAAAATAGATTCTGAGACTATGAAGCTCAGACAGAGACCCAGGGGATGGTGGTATCTGTGGAGTACCTAACCTGAAGGGGGCTGATTTAATTCCTTGGGGAGTTGAAGGCCACAGAGGTAGCTGAAGGAGCGCAGTGAGTGAGATGTACCTAAGGGCTGGGGTGAGAAAGAAAGAAGATGGTAAAACTCAGCACTATTTGAGGTCTGTTTAGCCAACAACATAGATGATTTTATCTTTAAAAGAAGTGCTAGGCATAAAACTTTTCTGAGATAATTATATGGTCTGCATCTTGGAGACAACCAAGACATCCTTCTTAAGGCTGAATGAATACTGCCTAAAGCTCACAGAAACAGAACATGGTTGAGACCCTCCCTAGCTGCATGCTATGTTTTCCCACAGGGACCTTTCCTCCTCCTTCCCATAGTTCTGTTGTCTCCATATTTGTTACTTGACTTCTCTTTTTCTCAGATATTATTGTAGCTGCTCTAACAATAAAATCCTGAGTAAAATAACAGGAAATGGAGAAAATAAAAGGAGTGTTCAACTCTTTTCTATAAGCCATAAGTGATTGACATAATGGAGGCTGACTCAGGCTTCCCTGTCATAAACTGCTCAGCTTTACCCAGTTATGACTGACCTGATGGATGCCCCTTACTTTAGGGGAAAGACAGTGGAGGGCAAGCAAATCTGACACTTCTGTAACAAGTGTCACTTGTGTAATTTGTGTGACTTAGTGTAGCAAAAAGCAGTCAAAACATGGGAAAGTGCAGTGGAAAGGCAATGCACTATATTTACACACCTCTATGAAAGAAAACTCCATAGCAAAGCAGCTTCCAGGACTAAAGTTTGACTTCTTTGTGCTCCCCAATTACAGAACTGCCCTTCTGTATTAGGGTGAAATCCTGTCCCTTTGAGATCACCACAACCCTTTACTGTTGATTTTGGTGGGAGCAGGGACTTAATCTAAATAAAAATTTTATGGCACCATCATATAGTACACACATCTTATACTTCTTCGGGTAAAAAGACAGATATTAATTTGTGATGCCATGTGCCAAACAAAGGATGTGTCCATATGGCCACGTTCACAGCAAACAGGTAATACCTCTGAATTCAGTAGCCACCAATGTGGCATGGGCCTCAGGAGGCTGAAAGAGAAGAAAATCATGGATTCAAATGAGGCCAAGGTTTCACTTCATGTTTTTAATGTAGCAAATGTTATTGCAAACCCACACAGAGCCTGTGTAAAGTGCAAATTACCATTGAAATATGACATATTCATTACCAAACTAACATTATTAGTTTATATGAGTGTAGGTAATTAGAGGAAAGGTTTTGGTTTCTTTCTTTAAAAATGAGAATTTTATTAAGAAAATGGTAAACTTTATTTCAATGAAAATAAGTCATATGCTGGAGGAAGAGATACAAATTTGAGAAAAGATCTGAGAGCCAATATTTAGTGAAGACAGCATCACTGTACAGTTGAGAAAACAGACAATAACTCACTCCCTTGTGAAAATGGAAATTAAGTAGAAGAAAAGTAACCATGGCAGAAGAGGTTTCATTGGCAAAGGCAGATTAAAAGCTACTGAAGACAGAGTAAAACACAGAGAACATCAGGGGACCTTGTTGTTAGATGCCATAGATAGATTTGGTTATTTTCCATTGATCTTCATTATTTTTTAGTAATTTGGTGAAACAACCCACTCCCTGCCTCCCACCCCTCCCTTCTGGAACCATTTCATAACTCCTGTATGTTAAATGAAGCTGCACTACTTATCATGGCAATCATATTTTCCCCAATAATTTAATCACATAACTAATGAAATGCTATCCTTTTCTCCTGTGAGAGTTAGTTCCACTTTGGCACATTGCTATTAGTTCAAATCTGGTTCCATCTCTTTGAGTATCAGCGGGAGAAGAAAAAAGTATAATAGATTGTTTAGGGCACGAATGTATAAATATTATATATTTTTGAAAAAGCTACATGCAAGGAGAAAGAAACCAGCCCAGTTCTGGTGTAGCTTTCTTGCGCTTCTAGCTGTGTTTCCTGCAGGGTTAATGGGAGTTTCCAGGGCCTTGTAATTCTATTCTAGAGTGACCTCTCATGTTATGTCGCTCAACATCTGTTTGAATCTGTGTCTTTTCCTGTTTTCAGGAAGGTTGTGAAAATAGCATAGATTGCTTTGGATGCTGGTTTTATTGTACGCAGCCAAGTCCATTACACTCCCCTCCAACTCCTGCTTGATTCTTAGTCAATGCACTGCATTTGCCTGTAATCATCCCAACAACACTCACAAGATGATTTTCCCCTTCTTTTAATTTTCATATATGTTCTGTTCTATCTGCAGTCTTCATATAGAGAAATGACCAGATGTCTCAGAAAGCCTCAAGCTATGCTGGCATCAGGAGACTTTGCCCCCATCCTGAGTGACTGCAGACTGAGATGCCAATATGTTCTGGTTTGTAATGGATGATTGATTTGCAAGGCTGTTTTGCTGTGATCTTTCCTTGCTTAAAGAAGCATTGGACCTTTTAAAAATTATTTTGTTTTTCATTTTATACCAGGCAGTATTTCCCCTGTCTGTGATCTTGTCCACTAAATCCTAACTAGCTGCTTCATTGTTAGTGATTTTTTTTTCCCTTGCAGAGAAATTAATGTTTTTAAAAATTTTAATGGCAAAAAAATTACCTTGGAGAAATAGCCAGATCAGCTGTCTAAATACCTTTGAATGTACAAGGATCAGCCTTGGTGGAAGAAGGTGGAAGATCATTCCTCAGCAGACTTCTGGACAGATCATCACACTTTTTGTCTTCTCCTTAGGACAGCTATGTGTCACCTCCTCCTCTGACCTAAAACATTGGGTCCAAACATCTTTTCCCTTAGAATTCAACTATAGCTTCATTGAACAGTAGTACAATTATTAATTTAACCTATTCCAGTTCCCTGGAGTTCTAATGCATGCTACAGATTGATTACACAACTTTTACAAAAACAGGATCTGAACTTTTAATTCCTCATGCAAGGTACTCAAACATAACCTGGCAGTATATGTTTCTCTGCCTCACAAACTTTTTAAGCTGATCTGGCAAGAAGAAGAAGTCCCTGAATAAATAGTAAATGGACTCTCAATGTTTTAATCTTGAGTGGGTTATCACAGAACAACACTCACAAATTACCTGCTTTTAGGTGTGAAGGATTGCTGGGGTGTTTTTAGAGCATTATTCTTTCTGCAGGACTGCATGTCTGCATTCTGTTTGGGTAGTAAAAAATTAATGAAAGTCCATTGCATCCTTGACTTGTTAAGGTGGCTGTGAATTTCTCCACTGTATTCAACAGATAGAGGTACTAACTTTTTATTCTCTTCCACTCTAAGATAATGTTCTCAGATCATGTTAACAGATTAACTTGTATTCTGTAAAGCAACCTTTTTGTGTCGTGTTCATATTTGGAAATACTTATCATTGCCTCAAATATCTGGATACACTGTCGTGGTACTAATGGAGGATTTTTTGGATAATCCTCGATATAAATCCTGTTAGGACTCTTTTTGTGTAGGAAAAGGACACGTTTCCTTCAGGGCCGGGGGAGTCCTGCAGATGTACAGCTCACCCCTAGAGGTCACTGCGATCCAGGGATTTCAGCAGCTCCAGTGCGCGCCCGGGAGCTGCAGCCGTGGGGTCCCGCAGGCAGGGCTGGCAGCGCCCAGGGACCAGCAGCCGCAGGGGAGTGATGCTCACCAGGGCTCCTTCCTATCTCCCGTTCCTTTTCTCCTTATGGCATTTAAGGCTTACCACCAGAAACCAGCCGGCAGTCAGCTTTCTTTCAGATGACAATGTCTTCGGTGGAGTTTTTTTCTTCCGTTTTTTTTTTCTTTTGGCTTTTCTTTTTCCTTTGCTCTCAGGAAAAAAAAATAAATAGAAGGACAACTATCACAATTTTTGGTAATTATTTTAAATTCAAGAGAAAATTCCCTTTCAGCAGGCGAAGAACTTGACTTCCAGATTCTTTGGTGTTAATTCTTCATGGAAGTGGATTTTACTGTGCTGCGTAATTTAGGCTGCATCTTATTTTGCTTTCTGGAATGATTTGCCAGAATATCTTATTTTTTTTAGCATATCATCCAGGATGTTTCTGACTTGACTCTCAGGTTTCAGTGAAGATTGCCAGTAGTTCTGAGGCTCAGTGTTATGCCAACTGGTTCAATCCTTGAATACTTTTGCAAGGATTTTGTATAATGACTTCTTCATGCTTTACTTTCACTTTTACTCTGCCTTTTAGAACAATCAAAGATTAGTTGGAGTTGTGTTGTTGGTAGCATTCTAATGAGCCACAGGCCAGAATTTTAGTTGGGTATGGGGAAAGATACCAAAGTGTCTCACTTCAAATAAGTCTATTCATTTTTTTTTTTTGCGGTGTGCTAGAAATTTTGAAACACCTTTGAAACATAAGCTTCCTTGTCTCAAACCTAGAAGAATAGATACATACAAAAATGTGTGAAAAAGTATAAATGTTTTATTCTGGTTCTTCACAATATTATTATCATATTTTGCCCACAGAAATTTGCATAAGTTCTGCAGTAAATTAAGTATATGTAGCCAGAAGGATTGAAAGAATTGTTGGCCAAAAGTTTCTACATAGAAAAGTTAAACCTGAAAAAATACCCATGGATGGAAATGAGTGTATTGGTTAAGCTGGGTACACTACAGTCCCTCCCACATGACATGCACGGTAATTAAATAGAGCAGAAGCCCAGTTTTGCATCACAATGTAAAATAAGTAAATTTCTGTGAATAGTAGATTTATTCCTGTTAGAAAAGACATTAAAAGTAGTTAAACATGTCAGCCTGGATTCTGCTTCGTGGCTTGTTAGCAAAGACAGAGATGTGTGTTTATCCTGTTGATGAACCATTGTGGCATCAGCAGCCCCAGCCTTCTCTTGGGCTCTTGCCACATTTGCAGAACCTTGGTGCTATATTCCTCATTACCTCGAATTACTATTAAAATAGCATCAGTGTCTTGGGTTGCAATACAGGATGTGACCAGAAATGTGTATTCTATCGCCATTTCTTGAAGCTGGGTGGGGCAGTGATTCCTTATCTCTATGGCACATATTCTCTGCTAATGGGCCATCTTTAAAACCAGGCGGGGCAGTCACCTTTATCCTCTCCACAACCCATCCTCCCTCCAGGAAGATATCATCTGTTAATGGCCCATTGAGTTCCACTGTATGACAGATAAAATTACATCACCCCATTGGGAGATGCTCCAGCCAGGGGGAGGAGCCGAGCCTTTCCTACCTAGATAAAATGGGAGCTGTTGGACAGCAAGTTACCCTTCTTTCCACTGGATCCCAGAGGAAAACCAGACCTTTCCACATCATCCCTGGACCTTCAGAGGAAAACTGCACCCTTCTACAGGAGCACTGCTCCAGCTGAACCACACCTGCCACTGCAGGGGGACTGTAGCCACCATTTAATGGGACTGCTACCAACACCCTGGCTGACAGGGTGTCAGGTTGTATTCTGACTCCGTCAGGGTTGGGATTGTTTTGGGGTTTTTTTGTAATACTGTATTTCTATTTTCCCAGTAAAGAACTGTTATTCCTAATTCCCATATCTTTGCCTGAGAGTCCCCTAATTTCAAATTTATAATAATTTGGAGAGAGGGAGTTTACATTCTCCATTTCAAAGAGAAGCTTCTGCCTTTATTGGTAGATACCTGTCCTTAAAACCAGGACATACACCTACAAGATTTTAAAGTTTACCTGCATTTTTTTCTTTCATATTTGAAAGAAAAACTTGCTAAGTAAAATGATACAGAAGCTTTCATTACTACTCAGGTAGGTCAGAAATATCCATACTTCATATAATTTATATTAGTTCAAAAAATGTTTAGTGATGAAAGTCAGTGAACTGACAACCAACCACCAGAGGAGAGAGTCAGAACACTTTAGTGTGCTATCACTTGTAACAGCCAGAATCAAATGTCTCATCTCAATGAACATAACAGGATAAAATCGCATACATACCTGACATGAATGCCATCCAATAGCATTTTTCAATTCCTGCTTCTGAAATTTTAAAATTCTATGAATATATTATTTTCTGAGTAAATTATACATTAGTGTGAGACTTACATGTTGTAAGAAAGAAAAAGACATAAGGTATTACCTAAAGCTGGGTTACGAAAGACAGAGTTATGCTGAGAACCCTAGACTTCTTTGAAGTATCCTGTCCTGAAAGAAATTAGTACAAATGTGATGGAGACAGCTATGAAGTCTTTTCTGGGGAATCAGTAAACTTGGATGTCTCTCTGAGCACCTTTACACCAATGCCTATAACATGGGAAACTAACAGCAGGAGTCAGAAGTCTGTGTGCTATTACATGACTGTGACCTCCTTGGGATCACAGAAATACTGAGGGATGACTCACGTGACTGGAGAGCTGCAAGAAATGGCTGAAGTCACTTCAGAAAGCACATGCTGTGAAGAAAAGTCTATGTTACACTTTTTTATGAGAGTGGAAGGCATGGAAGTGCATGCATGGAGTGCATACCTTCCTTGGGACTGTTCAGGAGCCAGGCAAGGGCCCACAGTTCAAGGTTGGCAAGCAGAACACTACAAGTCATGCTATGGTGGGCATCTGATACAGGACCTTCCTGAAACAACTGGAAGTAGCTTCACATTCACAGGCCCTGAATTACAAGCATTACTTCACAGCACGAACAACCAAGGACTTATGTGAAGTGCATTAAGAAAAACTTCCTGGTCCAGGTGATCAAGAAGACAACAATGAATAGTGGACTTCACACGTAAAAGCAAAGAAAAACTGTCTTTGGATGTAAAGGTTTTGAGCAGTCTTGGCTGTAGAGACCATGAGATGGTAGAGTTCAGGATCTAGGCAAGAGGACACAAGGAAAAAAAGCAAATCACAGCCTGGATTCAGAAATTCAGACCTTACCTTCAGCAGAGATGTACCATATCATGGGGTAGAGCCCTATAGAGAGAGCAGTCTGGGAAAGCTGGTTGATGCCTCCTTCAAGCTCAAAAAAAGGTCCATTCCAGCAAGAAGAAAATAAGCAGAGGTGGCAGGAGCACTGCATGAAGGAGTAAGGAGCTCTTGATTGAACTGAAATAAAAAGGAAGTGCAAAAAAAGTTAAAGGAGGGACAAAGAATCCAGAATTGTAGAGATGCCATCTAGTTTTAGAAGAATGTGGTAAAGAAAGCCAATAAATACCTGCAGTTGAATCTGGCAAGAAGTGTCAAAGGCAACAGGAAAGGATATTACAAGAACACAAACAGGAAGGAAGACACGGGAAAACTTGGATCCACTGCTGAGTAGGCTGGGAACTTGTGACAAAGAACATGAAAAAGGTCAGTGCCCTCTTTGTCTCAGTATCTACCAGTAACTGGCCTTGATGCATCCATTAGGCCCTTAGACCAGAGGGAAAGTCTGAAGGAAGGCAGACATACTCTCAGGAATGGAGGACCAGGTTAGAGAACACTTGAGCAAACACGCACAAGTTCATGGGCCCAGTGGAAGGATCTCTCTGGCATCACCATGAGGCCATTCTCAATTATATTTGAAAGGTCATGTTAATTGGCAGAGGTCTCTGAAGGCTGGAAAAGAACAAAAGTTAGTCCTATCTTCAAGTGAAAGAAGGAAGATATGTGGAATATGAGTCTCACAGCAGTTTCTATGAAAGTAGTAGGGCAACTAATCACAAAAATCCATTCCAAATATATGAATGACACAAGGCGATTGAGAATAGTCTGTATGGACTTGTACAAAGGAAATCAAGTTTAACCAAATTTACTCTTACAATGAGGTACAAAGCTTCATGGATGAGTATGTCACCTCAGTTTTAGGAAGGCTTCTGAAAGCTTCTCATCCTCAAAGATAATCTGATAAAGCATAGATTTGAGAAGTAGTCAGAGAGTTGGATGGGAAATTGTCTGAACAGCCAGGTCCAGAGAGGGCAGCAGCAAGTCCAGTGTAGACAGATCATTGGTTGTGTACCTCTGCATCAACACCTGTGCCAATACTGTCTAACCCAATCAGTGACCGCGTGTTGGAACAATGTGTACACCTGGAAAGTTCGTAGATGACAAAAACTGGGAAGAATGACTGTTATACCAGAAGGTTATGCTGCTGTTCAAAGGCAGCTGGACAGGCTGGAGAGCTGGGCAGAGAGGAATCTCCAGCAGTTAACAAAGGCAAATGCAAAGTCTTTCAACCTGGGAGGAATTAAGCCAGGTACCGCTACTTCCTGGGGAACAGCCAGCTGGAAAGCAGCTTTGCTATGCTTTGCTTTTTCTTTTAAGGTAAGGACATGGATGTTCTAGTGAGCAACAAGTTGATTATGAGTCAGCCATGCACCCTAACAAAAAAGACAGCCAACAACCTTCTGGGCTGCAGGATAAAAAGCCTTGCAGCAGGTCCAGGGAGGTGATCCTACCCCTTTATTCAATCCTAGTGAGGCCACATCTGGAGTGCTGTGTTCAGTTAGGGGCTCCTGAGTACGAGAGAGACATGGAGCTATTGGAGCAAGACAAGCAGTGTGACAAATAAGGGACAGCAGCATCTCTCTTATGAGGAAAGGCTGAGGGAGCTGGACTGGTTCAGCCTTGAGAAAAGCTGACTGAGAGAGGCTCTTGTCAATGCACACAAGTATCCGAAAGGACAGTGTCATGAAGATGGAGCCAGGCTCTGCTTGCTGGTGCCAAGCAACAGGATGACAAACAACAGGCAGAAACTGGAGTAGAGGAATTTCCATTCAAGCATATCACTGTAAGAGTGACTGAGTACTGGAATAGGCTGCTTTGGAGTCTCTTTCTCTGGAGATACTAAGAACCCACCTGGACGATATCCTGAGTAAGGTGCCCTAGGGAACACTGGTCGAGCAGGGAGGTTGGAGCAGATGACCTCCAGTGGTCTCTTCCAACCCTGCCCATTTTGTGATTCTGTGAACATTCAGAAAAATTAATAATTTGTTCAGAAATCTGTCCTGGTTTGAAGGAAAGGTGTATGCCAGTAAAGGCAGAAGTTTTTCTCTGAAATAGAGGCTTTAATTCCACTCCCCCCCACGTATTATAATTGTTCGACACAAGGACTCTGAGGCAGAGATAAAGGGGTAGGAATAACAGCTCTTTTACTAATATATCTAACTGTACAAGCAGAAAC
>JAOTQP010001286.1:54111186-54125177 GCA_026413545.1 Cichladusa arquata
ATTTCTGGAAATTATCTGAAAATGTACTCAGCTTCAACCATTCAGTCTTTCCTTCAGTGTGGAAAATTTTGCTATTTGTGAGGCGGGTTTTCACTCACATAACAAACCCCTGCTTTTGCCTGTAGTGTTCATTGATCACCTGCTTTACTTTGCAATTGTTTTTATTCATAATGGTTAAGACTGAGGGTGAGATCACACAATTTTTTAATATCAGTGGCAAAAGTCCTCCTGCAGCCCACCTGGCTTTCAGCTGAGAGGCAGCACCACTCAGGAGAAAGCAATGTCCTACTTTCTGGATTTTGTCACTGTTGTTTAATGAGATAACAACATGCTTTATCATTTAGCTGTGGCATATGATGGGGTTAGGAGATCCAGAGAGATTTCTCAGAGCTGCCAAATTTGATGTTGTTCTGTAAAGGATATTTCTTACCAGTGAGAAACCCTCCCATTTCTTGCTCCCTTCTCATCACCAAAAATGTATCTGTTTCTCTCTCTAGGTCAGCCTACTTCCTGGCAGGCTTGCAGCACACCAGAAGAAGTAGGACGATGAAGGAGACAAAAACCCATGAAATAGGATGGTTTCGTCAATCCTCAACTCCCATCAGAAAAACCAGCAGCCCTGACTCCTGTGCCCCAAAGTGTGCTTCCTTTTGTCTTCTTTGGGACCTTAGCAGTTTCTGATGCAATTCTGGATGCAAGAAGAGTGCTGCTGATGAGAGCACTAGGGCAGTCCTCGGGAACTATAGGGGAAGATGGGCGTCTGTTCCATAGGTTGTGATCTGCAAGAACCAGGAGCAAGGAATAATCTCAGAGACTGAGAATATAGGGGGGTTTGGCAGCTAGGGCAGTGAGTAGCAAAAAGGAAAGAGGTGGATCTGTTTTAAACAGGCATATTACTGTGGGGGTCAGGGAGGAGGAGAAGAAATCATCAGGAAGGGTAGAGAGCATATAGGAAAAAAATCCCAGGCAAAGGGAAAGAGAGGCATGCAGGCTTGACTCCTCACAGAGGGCAAACAGCAGTGAAGAGCCCTGTGCAGAGGGAAAGGAGCAGCTGGAGTGACTGGTCCTGCCCATCGTGCTTACAGGCTTGGCATTGCTTCCCTCCAATATTGTACCCCCCTCCCCATCCAACATGAGGGCACCACACTGCCAGAACAGACAGAACCCACCAAGTGAAACTACCTTTTATGCTGGAGGGACAATCCAGGTGAGGATTGTTTTCTTCTCAGTATGTCTGCTGCGCTAGACTTAAACTTGCCTTGCCAAAGAGCAGACACCTGTCATTTCTTGAGAAAAAAAATCAGTCTCTCTTGTCTCTAGAGACTACAGAGACAAACAGTGCAGCAGCTTGCTGGGGTGCTCGCTGTTCCAGGGATAAAGCAGAGTGGTGGAGGCCTATTGATGCCCAGGAGAAACAATAGAAGCCAACTGCTGCAGTGAGAAAGAGGCCATTTGCTGTGCCTGCTGCAGCCAGGATGGAAAGGGAGGAAAGGGACAGGAGAGGATGCTTGGGCTGGGCTGCTGAACCATCCTGTTCAGGCTCCAGCCCTAGTGTGTCTTGATGTGCTGCCCCTGCTGCCTTTTAGCATTTAGGAGCTGGGGAGAGAAATAAGGAAAGGAAAATAGCCAATCATGTTGCATGAAATCTGTTTTTCTGTCCAAATTTTACACTACTGTGGACTTTTGGAGAGAGTGGATATGGGCTTGTCAGAAATTTCCTAGCCAAAAACTCTGGCTGGATCACAGCTCAGTGACACTCTGAGAGGGACTGTGAGAGGTGCTGGTGGGGCTGTGGGCTGCCTGCCCTTGCCTCCACAGTGGGCTTTGGGTATGATGCTGGATCGACCCTCAGTTTCTGTCTCTCTGAGTGCAGCCCTTAGATCTATCAAAGCAATTCTATACATTTCATTCCTGTATGTTTGTGCCACAGGTTGTGTGGTACAGGAATACATCTCTTGTGGAGAATGATGTCAAGTCCAGGGGACAGTGGATGGCAGGCAGAATACACTTTTCAGCCAGAGCTTGCCAAGCTGCCATGAAACTTCGAACAGACCTCAGTGAAATCTGCAGATCGAGGGTTTTCCCCCAAAGCTTTACATCATTAGACTTCAAGTCTTGCTCAGCATTTGCTAATTAGATCTGTTTTTAATGCAGAGCAGTGACAGAAGTGTTTGGGCACTGCTGTTCTTCAGCTGTTTAGCCTCAATAGTTAGGTATTTAAAGGGTGGATGCATATGGATAGACAGCTCTATGCATTACCCACACCACCAAACACTCCTGAGATATTGTTAAAAACTTAAAATGAGCTGTAGAATACTAACAACCATGAAAATAAGGGAAAATTAAAGATTTGGTTGTTTGGTCCTTTTAACAGGTATTACTGTGAAGGATTCTCTAAGGCCTGAGGAGAGTCTCTGTTGTTTCAAAGGTGAAAGAAAAGTCACACACACCACAGTCCAGGTCCAAAGATAGGGATAAAACTATGGAAATGGAGTTTATTCCAGTCTGTTCAGTGACCAGCTGAAGTTCTTAACTAGGCAGATAATACTCCATAATCATGGAAGCTCACTAGTAGGTGATGGTTTCCTTTCAAATCCCTTTGGAGATCTCATTGCATCAGAGATCTAAGGATTTAGCCTAAAAGCTTAAGTCTCAGTTATATCATCCCTTCCATAAAATTACAGGCAAACTAAATGCAAGGAAAGGAATTTTTTAGGTGAGAGAATGGCTTATAGCAGGCAGTAAAAATGGTAAAAATTTCAAGCACATCAGCATTTCTCCTGATGTCTTCTCCTGTTCCTGTGCTGTGATTGACAGTCTATGTAGCTGAGGGGGAAACTACAAAACCACAGTACTGTAGCTGCTCTGTAAAATGTATTGCTACATGAGAGCATTGAGTTTGTGGATGGGAGTCCTACAGTCTGCTCTTCAGAAGCATTCACAGAAATATGCAAAGGAAGTGAAGGTCTGTAAAGTGTGTGAGGAAACTGCACCAAGCCTATCATCCTCCTAGGCTGGAGCTAGCACCTAGAAAAACAAGCAGTAGGACTGGACTGATAGGCCAGAGAAAATGACTTCTCAACTGTACCTTTGTTGCTCCATATGTAGTATTATAGGGAGAAATGAGTAGACATAAAAAAGATTTTACTGAGTATATATTCATACAAGATATATTAATATTTCACACAAGAGTTTACTAATAGGCATATTTATTGAAACAGTGAATTTGAAGCAAATATTAAGAGGAAAATGAAACCTTTAAATGCAATAATTTACTGTCATCCTATTTCTGAGAACCACTGAGCCACGGTGACATGAAGCAAGCAACTTGTGCTCTAGTTGAGTCTGCCCAAACTGACATATCTGATGGCAGTTCAAAATTGCCCATGTTGGGCTGAGAATGAAAATGGTAGCAAAATTCCTCTGGTTTTGCAGTAACTGACAGCAAAGAAAAATATCAAAAGTGGGTATAAAATTATTTTTTCAAAACATAACATTAATGACAAGAAAGGGGAAAGTAATCCGCTATGAGTCACTTTTTCCTAATATGTTAAGAACAACAAGAAATAAAAAAGTCTCTCAGAAGTCAGAAGACATCTAAACTTTCCAAATAAATTAAGACACATGAAGTACTTGCTCAGCTTTGTTCAATCTTGTACTGCGTAAGAAGCAGGAGAATACCTATTTCTTCTATCAGTTACTTCTTTGACAGCCATTCAGAGAGTAAAATCTTTCTTCTACTGGGGGAATATAGGGAGAGATGAAGAGAGATCTCTGGTCAGTGCATCATGTTTTCCATCTGATTTGTTTTCAACACATGGGAAAAACATAGCAGATTGCATGTTGCATTTATTAAAGAACATACACGTGTCTAAATCACAGTTTCCTTTCTTACAATGCAGTTGTGAATAGTCTTTTTGCATTTGTAGTTGGAGGGCAGAGCTGATGCAAAAGCTTAGTAGTACGTCCATTAAAGTAACATAGACTGCTGAGAAATTATTCATTTTAATGGGGGAATATGCCCATAGGAGTAGTGTTTTTGTTCCAGTTCAGTAATGCAAGGACACAAGTCTTTGGCCAATATTGCCCACAAACAAGGTGGTACTGGACTAGTGTTGAGGAAAAAAAAAGTCTTCTTTATGAAGGGAAATTCTCATAAATTCTCATAAATTTAAACTATCAGTTTGATGCTTTGTACCACAATAAGGTATGGTGGTGTTGTCATCATTTTTTTTTTCCACAGCATGACTTTTACTGCAATGGCACATAGGTTGCAAAATATTTTAAAATATTAACTATTAGGCTTTTCATTTTGAATGAGACTAAATAAGAACTCAGATTTTGATCAGACAGCCCCTTAGTCTGTAGTTGTGCTTGACTGAGATAGGTTCTGACAGCCAACATAATAACAGACAGACCATTCTTTAACATATTAACCCTTGTGACCTAATTCGCCATCCAAAAAATGCAAATAGGATCCCCAGCAACCTTTTCAACCATTCGCTCCTCAATGACATTTGATTTTCCTTTTGTAATGTCAGTGCACTTGTGTTACAGTTTTAAAGATATTTAGTCTTTCTGCAGAACAGATGCAGACATTAGGCACTTGCTCAGCTTTAGTTGAAAACGTCTCTCTTTAGCCACCAGTGATCCCAGCAACATTAGTGAGCTCAAGGCTTAAGATCTTGATTTAACAGAGTGTTAACCACCCTCACTACATCGTTTAAACTTTTGCTCATTATCAGTAAATATAGCTGAAATTGTACGGAGGGGATGGGGGGTGGCAGGAGAGAGCAGGAGGGAAAGAAGAGAGGAAGTGGGTAAGGAAAAACTGAAAAACGTGCCCTATTTACTTCTGCAAGGAAGTCCTTATTTCTCTGAGTTTTTCAAAAAAGCTCAGAAGGGATAATTCACATGACACAACAAAAAATACAGAGAGAAAAAATCCCTGCCATTTAATTGATTTCTAACTGGCATTACACTATCTGTTCATATGAACTGTATATATCTTCAGCATCTGTCTCTTTACTTTTTTTTCCATTAAAAGCAAAGTCATAATGTACTCTGAAAGTTAACCCTAGTCTATTCTGGGCAAGAAGACTTAGATCAAAATGTGTACAGGAATATTTAAATTCAGTTTACAGTAATCCCCATGTAGTTAACTATAGTCTCTAAGTAATTCTAGCAATGTCCTAATTTGCAAATGTTGTAACAACCCTTCCCATTGTAATTTTTAGCAACCAGTGGAGTGCAAGAATGAATTGGTTTTTTGGGTTTTTTCTTTCTTTTTTCCTTTTTTCTTTCTCTACCTTCAGAAGTTGTCTCTTGCCAGCACTTTGTGTGTACACATGGCTCTTTGTCAGCAGGGCAGTCTGCCTTCCATCCAAGTATGTGTCCTATTTCTTTATCACATAAATCAAATACACTGTGTGTCTGTTCCTTTGAACTGGGTAATAGAATAACATCACAATGAGGAGTTGTGGAATAAGAACCTGATGTTTGCTCAACAGAGCTTAAAATCCTCCTGGTGCTGAAAAATCCTGTTGTGTAAATTGTTGATGTAGCTGGGTTTTGGACTCTCAGAAACATGCCTTTCCTAGAATTGGGAGTGTATGGATCAGCATACATTAGTCTACTGCGAGCACAAAGCATGCCAAAACTTTCACTAGCATTTGCTGCAGAGATGAGCAGATGAAATGTTTTAAGAAGTGAAGAATAAATCAAAACATGCTAAGCAACAGCTCGTGTGTCCAGCCCTCAAAAAATCTCTAGAGATACTTGTCATTTCATCATTTTTTTGAGAAGAGAGGTCTCAATTCTGACCTTTTCCTGGAAAAAGGTTTACTTTTAAATTTTCTTTTTATAAACCAGAGGCTGAAATTGCTGACACAATTTCATGATTCAAAAGTACTTGAATTTTGAGAGAAATCACAAATATCTCTATCTATTGGCAAGTAATTCACAGTAGCATCTTCAGCTGAAGACTTTAGGGATTTTTATGGCGAGCCTTTGACACACTTGAGTGTGTGTGGTGTACCTGGGCTGGCCTTATTCATGCTAACTGGTGATGCTCAGCAGGAGCTGATCTGTCTCTTTTAGTGTGGCTCTGCATTCACACATCTGCTGGTCTGAAATGAGATTGGATGGTGGGCAGAACTCACTGACTGTTGTGACTGCAATGCAGACACATATTGTGTTTCTTCGCCTAAAAGAACAGAAGACAAATGGGGATTTGCAACAATCTGCATTAAGAGGTTTATTCACTGTGGGTGTTAACAATAACTGGAGAAAAATAGCATGCCAGAGTGTGGTGGCAGCTTAGGCTGTCAGAGTACATATCTCGTCACACCTCTGACCAACACAGCTGTGCTGTCAGAACAGGATGGAGTTGCCCTTCATAGGGAAGCAGATGAAAATAGAAGGGAGCAACCACTGGACGTGGTGAAAGCTCCTGCCCAATTGTGGCTGCAGGGTTGACAGCCCATGTCTCTCTACCCAAGTTCTTCCCCTCTTTTGGAAGATCTGTCACAATGGCCTATGATCCTCTGGGCTGCTTGGGCATTTCCAGCCATGATCCCAACAGGTGCTTGTGCAGTTCGTGAGTTTCATACAGTCGTTCCTGGAGAGGGAAAATCACAATGAATGCTCTAGTGAACACAAGGAGAGTGGGCTATGATATTAAATTTAAACTGTGACAGGATTAGATATACTTCTGTAGCTGTGCCAGTCTCAGAAGACCCCAAATCTGCCATGACTAATTCACTGGTAAGACTATTGCCTTTTCCCACACCTTTTTTGTTTTAAAATAGGTTGAGTTGGATTTTTGAATGAAGAAAGTGAATTGGTGCAACCATGTGCTGAATCAACGCCTCTTACAAGTTTATTTTGCAATTGAAGGCTCAAATGTGTCAGTTTTTAAGGTTTTGTCACCACTGTTGCTGCCTCCATCTCACAGCCACAATTAACAGTGGAGACATCAACAGAAAGTGTAGCAGAGGAGGCAGGAGCACAAGGGCTGTCTCGGTCCTTGAGGGGAAACACCCTGAGGAAAATAGTCCCTCAGGACACATTAAGTGCTTCTCTGAGGATGAGTGGAAGGAGGAACATTGCAGTGTAGCTCAAAGTCTGTGAAAGTTGACTGTAGCTAGTGTGGTGCTTTTTTGGAAATAGCAGAACAAGGAAGGAATGAGATGCACTGGCCTAACTTTGGTGTAAAATTGCCATTGGAATAATAGTACCTTCCAATAGCACTGTTGTAAATGGTCATTGACATTCAGTCAGGGCAGTAAACCGCTCTCCATTCAAGGTTTTAGATCCACCTGTAAGAAACAGATGGAACATTCCTGCTGCCCTAGTGGCTTGTAAAGAGCACCAAGGGTCAAGGTCAGCTCTGTCTCATGGTGAAGCTACTTCTGTGTCCATGCCCAGGACACAAAGACCTCCTTCAGGAGCTGCTCCAGAGCCCAAGGAGCTACTGCAGCTCTGTGGAATGGATGTGTCCTGTGAGGAGGGCTAGACCTTTCAGACCTGGCAAGAGGGTGGCTATAACTTACAGGGAGAAGAATTTCAGAGAGTCCCCCCAGGATGAGTCTGTGGCCCTCAACATGGCACAGAGGATGCTGCTGCTCCTAGAATAGGAAATGAGGTTTTGGCTGATACGATTTGATTTACAGCAACAGGAGCTCCTTGCAGTGGGTAGCAAGATGCTTTTTAGTCTCTCTTCACATTGGGAAAAGTGGGCTATGCTCTTCCCCTTTGCCAGTGGGAGCTGATGGGTAGCTGGGCCTCAAGGACACCAGGCATCTCACTGACCTCTAATTCCACTGATTATGCCTATTGGATGGTGTGGGATGGATTTCCCACATATTTGTGTAACTTCTATACTTGTGGAGAGAATTTTAACCCTTATGGAACGCTAGCATTCTGCTGCAACCTCTCTGAATTAATCGCTGCCTTTATTTCTTTCCTTTTTGTCCCTAGTTCTGGATTTTTAAATCTTCACTTTAATTTACTTCTGCTTGTTGTGGTATAAATGTTTATCTTTTTTTTTTCTGTTGTTCATAGACTGCTTAATATTGTCCATATGGCTAAGTCTTTGGTGTTCTTACACTGGAGTCATAGAGAAGCAAAGAATGGAAATTAATCCCAAAATGTGCTGATAAAGTCCAGAGAAAACAAAAATACAAAGCAAGGGCACAGGAACCAGAGCTGCACAAAGGAAGGAGGTTCTTGAATGCTAAGCAAAAGTGCTTTCTTTTTAAAGCATTTACTAGCAAAGATGTATGGTTCACCCAATTTTGCTCATTTGATACAACATACAACCACAAATATTTTGCCCCAAAGAGATTACCTGAAAAGCTGGTACTTCTAGACATCACTGGTGTTTGCCAAAATTGTAGTCCATGGTCTGACAGCTTTACTGTTAATCTAATGGAGTCAATAGCCAGAGACTCAGTTGTTCTCAGCAACTTTGAGCACAAGCTCAGACTACTCTTTACCAGTTGTGAACTGGGAGGAAAGGTGTACATTCACAACTACAGTGATGTGGGTGTGACCACAAGGACATTTGTGTGTGAAGAGGTGGGGTGGAGTTGGCTGTGGGCTGTGGGACGTGCCTGCAGAAGCACATGGCAGCACAAAGGAGCACATGGCAGCACAGAAAGGCTTGTCTCCCCCTGACCTTGGGGTGAGGAGGTCTGACAGGGCAGAGCCCTGCAGGACAGAACTGTGCTGGAAGCTGACTGACAGGTGAACAGCATGTCATCACCCCACAGAAGGACATTTAGAACACAGTTGCTGACGTGGCAACATGGGATAGGTCATGTAGTGAGAATTACCATGGTAAGGAAATCCTGTGCCTTGAGAAAGTGTATAAAACTCATTTCTTTGAATAAATTACTCTCATTCCCTGCCTGAGTCTGTGTCTCAGTCATTACACATTTGGATGCAACCTTTCAGCTATGGAAAAGAGAGAAAGTTGGCTGCCTGTCACACAGAGAAAGAGTCAAACATCTAGGTAATCTCAGGAGCAGGAGGTGTCCTTCATCTCTACAGCTGCTTCTGATATGATTTCATTTAAAACCAACAGTGTAGATTTTGGATAGGGAAAAATTTTTCATTTATCCTCTTAACTAGAACTATCACATTGCAAATGGTTATAGAATCGGATATACAAGAGTATGTGACTGGTTTTATAAGTAAAACCTTTCCTAACAGTTACAGGCAACAGCTGTTGCCCTATAAAGACACAGGCATTTTATTAGCCCCCCCCTTCTTTTTAACTGTGCTATATAATTGTTGTCTCCCCTTAATTTTTCCTTTCCATCCTCACTGTTTGATAATTGTTTTTATGTAAGATATCTTCATTGACTTGACATTTCTCACAACAGCTAGAACAAAAGTGATTTGTTTGAACTGTAGGAGGTACCATGAATTAATAGCTGAATTCTATATTGTGTTCTCATTAAGGGGGAAGACAAGTCATCTTTTTTATGAGTAACAGTTTTACCTTGTAATATTTCACAGCAAGCAAAGACAGCCCTGGACACCTACGGTGTCTCAATCAGAGGGTGACAGACAGTGCAATAGCATACACCCTGTCTTCAGTATGCTGCTGTCAGTCACCAGTTACTGAAGCTATTTGTGGTCCATAATAATGCACAGTTGCTTTGCAGGAGAAATACCATCTCTAGATAAATACAGTGCATTGTGAGCTAGGTTATTGGTTGTAGATGTTTTAAAGTTCTGAAAAACTCTTTTTTAAAAGAAGACATTATTCTTTCCAGTTTGTTAAAGTGATTTTATGGGTTGTTCGTGTAACTCTCTTTCATGCAAATCATCCTTCTTAAGAACTTTTCTGGGACTGTTGGCAGGAAAGAAGTTACCAGCACAGTGGCTTTCCATGTCATGCTATTTACTGTTAGCATTTGGAAACACACTGGATGTGGCAAATTTTAGAAAGATAAGAACAGGGATAAATTGTATATAATCACCCAGTTGAGACATAGTTTTTCATTAAAGCATTCATCAGTTTATTGGGTAAAGTTTAGGAATATAAAACAGTTGGGGCAACTGCTTCAGGACAAAGTGCCTGGAATAAAAGGGCTATATCCATTGACCAGCCTTTCCTTTCACCATCTTAAAGTCAGAAAAATTATAGAGTTCATCAACCACACACTACAAATGAAAACTTTGGTCAGAGTCCCCAGTGAGGAATTTGTTTTTGATGTCAGAAGGAGTGGAATGGGGGATCTAAGTAATAAAGAAAGCAGTTATATCTTGCTAGAAAGATAGCTCAGGACTAAAGGTTGTCATCTTTTAGGTTGAATTCTTATCCTTTTAGAGTCCATGGCAATTTTGCCACTGTCTTTTTTATTATTCAAATTACACTACTTAATATATTTTGACCCATCTTCAATTAAAAAAAAAAATTAAAAGAAAAAGGCTTACCCTCCTCTTTTTCATATACTCATGCAATATGCCCACTTGCACATAAAGTGGCTTTTGTAACTTTTATTTCTTGCCTTTGGGCTTGATTTCAAAATATTGTAATATATTTGGCTTTTGTGACTTTCACTAATTAAACCATCTAAAGCAGATGGAATTACAGAAATTACAGGGTTTAGAATACCGTCCTAATTGGTTTACGATCTATGTGACACTACAGTGCCATTCAGACTGTGTAATGTATAAGGACTGCACAAAAGAGAATCCTCACCAATTAATTTTCTTAAACTCCATTATCTGCAATTTTTGCTTCCTTTTAATTCTTTTCTGTTAAGCTTTTTCCTAGTGTCCTTGTTGCCATGGGAAGAGAGAAAGCAGCCCATTGCCATACTGGGGCTTTTTCCGTCTGCTGAAAAAACCCAAACATTTTTTTTTTATCTGGAATAGAACAAGAGAATAATAGAATAAAAATGAGTGAACTTAAGAGAAATAACCCATTTCAGAAATGTATAAAATAGTAATTGTGTACTCTGATACATTTTAAAATGATGGGGATTTGAGATGGGATAGAAAAAGATCCCATTTTTTGAGAATGTAATCCCTCAAAGTTGTAATAATGCTGTGGTTCCCTTGCACAGGAGGAAAAAAAAAATCCTTCTGTTTCTTTAAATTATCTCATTTTGCCATTTAGACATGATTTTTAAACTCACGATTCCCTTTTGTTGCCATGGTAACAGGTTTTGGCCCTCATGGTGACAGAAAAGTATCTCAGTTCTTGTTCCTCTTTGAACACATATGTTTCTATGTATAGCTGAACAGGCAGAGGGAAGGGAGGTGTGACAAGATCACACCTTTTGGAGCAAGGTAACACCTTGTGCCAAACCAAGTCTGTGCTGAGGAAATAGCCTGAAGCAAGGACAGATTTATTCCTCCTGATTCCTGTGTGGACTCATTCAGACTCCAGCTTTAATGATGCCAGATAGGTTTGTTCCCCCTGCTCCCGTCCCTCTGGCACCCCCTCTTTCCTAGGTGACATTTTAGGGTTTTTTTTATATATGAAGCAAGTATTTGAATAAAATCTAGTTTTAGGGGATTCCTATGGAGCTGGCTGCTAGCATCTTGCAGCATTGCAGGGGTCAATTAAGAGAAACAATTATCTGGTTTTAAAGCTTTAATAAGAAAAGCAAATCAAAACAGAAAGAGCAACAACGACAGAAACTGAATAGAATAGAAAATCAAGAAGAAAGAGAGGAAAAGAAAAAGTGGACAAAAAGTAATGTTAAATAGCATGGAGCATGACTAATGGCACAAGCATGTTAAAATCATTGGGAAAATGTCCTTGGAAGACAAATGAATTTTCAGCAGAATAATTAACTTAATTAACAAATTTGCATGCATATTCATCAGGCTATTGAAGTCTTTCCAGCACAGCTTGATGAGCATTGGTGTAATAATTGTCTCATTTACATTCTGCAATCTACTACAATTTGGGGCATGCAAAAAAAGCCGACCTCTTCCTTTTGACTTTCTTTAGGACCCTGACCCTCTCAATAAACACATGCAAACAACATGTAGTGTCCAATACTTAGCCTTGTGTTCCATGCTTGATAAAAAACCCTGCTCCCACTCTGCCATGCTTTCCTGCCTTTCACTTCCCTCTTCCTTTGCTTTATTTTTTTTCCCCTTTGGCCCAGGTTCTCTTTTTGCCTCTGCTTGCTCTCCTGGGTAAATCTTGGCACCAGTTTTGACTTCAAATCTCCTGGGCTGCCAGACTGCATCATGTAAAAATTGCCATTTTCCTCTATCTCTGCAGGGCAATCTTTAAAGGCAGTAAGGTGTGACGCTCCAGACTGGCAGCTTGGCAAGAAAGAGCCCATGGATACCAACACACAGGAATCTGGAGGGTTCACTCTGACAGGCAGTCAGTACTGGGAACAAAAGAAATTTAAAAGAAAAAATTTATTTTACATGTTGCAGGCATATGGTCACAAGACCAGCAGAAATATATTTCATTACTGATATTGCCTGTTAAGCAGAAATAATGTACTGTTATTTCCAATAATTACCATTAACAGCAGTACCTTAATTTTTTTTCTCCTTAGATTATAATAAAGGGTATTGAAAGAGGTGTTGAGAATATAGTTGGTTCATCGTATTGCATTTCAGATCCATTTACATTTTTACCCCAATCATTTGCAAATAGAATCTGATCACTTGATTTCAGACTACCATGATTATTTTAGCATGATTTTCTTTTTAAATGGGAATGAATATTTTCAAATGCAATTAGGCCATTTACCGGCAATTTTTTTGCCTTGTTTAAAATCAAACCCTTCAACCATGCAGGATGGAGTCCCTACAATGTTTACAACTAATATTAGGTATGCAAACTGTGCTATAAGAGGATTGACTTGTAAGACACCATCCTGAATGCTTTGTACCAAATGTACATTTGTACCAAATGTAACTCTCGCTGTGTTACTTTTCAGGCTGCATAACAACACTGTACAAGCTGTTTTCCTCAGAACATAAAATCATAGTAAAATTATGTTCCCTGACTTCTGGTTGAAAGGTCAACCGGTAAAAGAAATGCAGGACCTAAACCAGGATGGATATGAAAGGTAAAAACAGCCATCCAGGGTTGTGATATAGAATTCCTGATCCTATTAGCTTCTGTTTCCCTCTCCATCACTCCTGAGATGCCCAGGTGTCTAGAACTATGCTCACACCCTGCATCACATCGAGCAAGGCAATACTGATTTCCAGCTTGCTTAAATAAAATGAGGATCCAGAAACCTCCATATTCCATTATTTCTGTCCCTTCAGTAGCTTCAGCCAGAAAGTATGTTATGGGTGTTCTCCATGAATATCAACAGAATTGGACCTTTCAGGAAATGTTGGGCTGTTTCCTTCTGAAATATTGCTGCTGCTGGCATTTATGCAGCAAACTGCAGCCCAGCCCGAAGCAACCAAATATAATTTCCTTCTCAGTCTGATGGAATTCAAACCTAGCATTAACCAAGCAGGTACTCTAAACTTGCTGTAGTGTGTTTTGTCAGGAGAGGAGAGCATGTCTGCACCTCTTTGTTGGAGTGGTTCTGTAGTTAAATACCAAAAGTATATCCGAATAAAAGTAATGAAGTTGTTAGGGTAAGACAACTCTTTCAAGAATGTAAGCTACACTGACTTGCTTGATGGAGGTGAATTCTTTCATACAAGTATAACAAGAAAATGTTAGAAAACATTTAAAATTAAAATTTCTCCATTTGCTAGGATATTTATGGCCCATTCAAATCTGTAAAACAGATAATGCTTAACACCACAGAGACACTATCCAGAAGTTACGACTTGGTATTGTTTACCGTATAGAAAAGAGATTAATACAAATATATATATTTTTTTAACCTTTGAACAGTGATGCATGCCCTCACCAAAGTGTGAGTTCTTCCTTTACAAGTATTGGGTGAATTTCAAAAACTTTCACATAATGCAATTTTCCTGGTTTCAGCCACGATAGGGTTAATTTTGGCAGTGGCCCGGAGGGA